>CM071800.1:7727653-8963715 GCA_036559045.1 Platycarya longipes
ATGTCCCCAAGCAGAAACAGGTAGTCTTGATTTCATAAGTAAAGGTCTAGCGATTAGTTGAAGCCTTTTGATCAAAGACTCAGCTAAACCGTTTTGTGTATGTGTATGGGCAACAGGATGTTCAACATTTATTCCTATTGACATGCAATAATCATCAAAAACTTGAGATGAAAATTCACCTGCATTATCCAATCGAATGGTCTTAATTGGATACTCAGGAAATTGTGCTCGTAGTTTAATTATCTGAGCAAGAAATCTAGCAAATGCAACATTTCTAATGGAAAGAAAACAAACATGTGACCATCGACTAGATGCATCAATTAGAACCATAAAATATCTAAATGGTCCACTTGATGGATGAATAGGCCCACATATATCTCCGTGAATCCTTTGTAAAAAGGATGGAGATTCAACAATAACTTTTGAGGGATATGGTCTAATAATTAACTTACCTTGAGAACATGCAGAGCACGGAGATTCATTAGGTAGAAATATCTTTTGATTCTTTAAGGGATGCCCATGCGAATTTTCAATAATTCGTCTCATCGTTATAGAACCCGGATGTCCAAGGCGATCATGCCAAGTCATAAATACTTTAGGGTCAATGCACTTCTGGTGCTTTACCATATATGATTCAATTGTTCTCATTTTTGTATAATACAATCCAGAACATAGAGCAGACAGTTTTTCTAATACGAGCTTCTGGCCCAATATTGTTTTAGTAATAAGAAGATGCTCTTTACTGCCTTCATTGGTCGTTTCAATATGGTAATCATTACGACGTATATCTTTGAAACTCAATAAATTTCTTCTGGATTGTGAAGAGAATAGAGCATCATCAATACAAAATTTGGTGCCATTAGGCAACACAATATAAGCTCTTCCGGAGCCCTCAATTAAATCCGATGAACCTGATATGGTATGGACATATGCTTTACTTAGTGTTAGATTTTGAAAATATTTCTTTTCTTTGAGAATTATATGAGTTGTAGCACTGTCAGCCAGACATATATCTTTATCATTCAACTCAGAGATAAAAAGCTCGTCAATGTGATCCATGGTTCTACAAAATATACAAAACTTTTATTACAGATAGAAAGAAAATACATTAATTGAGTGGAACACTTCCATCTCCAATTAAGTGTTCAATACTACCTTCAGGATGATTAAAGAAATCAGATACATCAAGATGAGTAACGTCTACATCTACTGAATCTAATAAATCATCTGATGGTTCTACTAAATTTGTTTCATGCACTTTATTCTTTCCTTTAATAGAAGCTTGATATAAATCAGCTAAGTGCCTGGCTGTACGACAGGTACGTGACCAATGTCCAGTCATTCCACATCTATGGCACACCTCTTCACTTTTCTTTGAAGAATTATTCTGAGGATTTTTACCTCTTTCTGAATTGTACCACTTCTGGTGATATGGTATATTATTATCCCTTTTAATGTTGTCATTCCTGGGACCAACATTTCTATAATTTCTCCTACCACGTCCACGCCCCCGATTTCTTCTAAAGGATACACCATTCACTTCTGTGAATGATGCAAACCTATTACCATTCACTTCAGGGAATGATATTGAGCCAGTAGGGCGTAACTGGTGGTTTTCTAATAAGAGCTCATTGTTCTGCTCAGCTACTAGAAGACATGATATAAGTTCAGAATATTTCTTAAACTTTCTCTCTCGATACTGCTGCTGCAGGAGCACATTCAAGGCATGAAATGTAATATAAGTCTTCTCTAGCATATCATCATCGGTGATTTTCTCACCGCATAATTTTAATACTGAGCTTATTTTAAAAAGTGCGGAATTATACTCACTAACACTTTTATAATCTTGTAACCTCAGGTGCAACCATTGAGAACGAGCTCTTGGGAGGATGACAGTCTTCTGGTGTTCATACCTCTCCCTTAAATTGTTCCACAAAATATAGGGATCTTTTACTGTGAGATATTCAGTTTTCAATTCTTCATGAAGATGGTGGCGAAGGAAAATCATTGCTTTAGCACTGTCCTGCAGGGATGCTTGATTTCCTTCTTTAATAGTTTCTCCCAGGTTCATTGCATCAAGATGAATTTTAGCATCAAGTATCCATGATAAATAATTTTTTCCAGATATATCAAGAGCAACAAATTCTAATTTTGTAAGATTTGCCATTTTCTACACATATAAATAATGAAATAAATGTGTATCTCAGAAAATATATTTATAAATTCACACAGATAATCATTAATAAAATATATCAAAAATTTCAAATAATATATTGAAAAACTTATAGAGGAATAAGGCCACTAGCTTCAGAATTGGTAGAACCGTCGTGCTGATAACGTGTTATGAAACTAAAGAAAGAAACTACTATTGCAAAAGAGAAATAAGAAACTCTCTCTGGAACTCTTAAGAACTGAAACTTTCTTTCTCTCTCTATATTTTCTTATATATTTCATTACAACTGAAGCCCCTATTTATAGGCTTTGAAATTACTATGCAAGTTACTATGCAAGTCACTATTCAAGTCACTATGCAGAATTTAAAATAATAGTGGTGGGGTCATTCACATAATTTTAGTGGTGGGACAGGGGGCGGCTGTCGTTGCTTCATTCTGCTTCGTTCATTACAAACGCCAATAATTATGTTAGGCAAAACACGTGCGTGAAAATAGTTAGTCTGCCTAGTTTGTTTTAAATTATCTTTTTTTTAAAATTTATTATTATATATTTTTTAATTTTTATACAAAATAAAATAAATATATAATTTAATTTTTTAAAATTTTAAAATTTTAAAACAATTTTTTTTCTAATTTAAAACAAAATTAATATTAAAATATTTAATAAAATAATATTTTATTTATTTTTATCTCATTTTATTTCACTTCTATCTTAAAAATAAATTAGGCTGTTCGACCGAAACCCTGAACATATTTCCCTCAAAACACAAACCAGCAATAATGCAAATAAAAGCTTTGCACAGTAGTACTAGTACTGTATGTACAGTGCATATATGCCTAGTACCTACGACAGATCGAGAGCGATCCACGTGTCATTTCCATTCCAATTATATCCAAACCACACATTCATGGCCGTCAAATATTACACATGATGAAGATGACGTTTATGATGAAGGCTGTTAAACATATATACATGCATGCATACCGTCTAGCTACACATACATACATACATATACATTATTACATTATTACATACGGTATGTACATGACATTAGATGAGTTAACTGTACTTGTACATGCATGATGAATTATATATTTACATAAGGCAGCAGGCATGAACATTGTCATCATTGAACATGTTGCTGACTTTGTCGTCTCCTCGTTGAGTGATGGGAATGTTGCCGTGGCGGTTGCCAAGGTTGTAGCCATGCTTGTAATAGTTGTAACTCTCTTTGAAGTCGTGGGTGGTGTCTTTGAAATAGTTATTAGAGGAAGTGAAGTATAGAGGTGGTTCTGGGTAGGGCCAGAACTCGGCTCTCTTTCCAGCCCTCCTTACTCTTTTCAACACCTTGTTTCGATCTACATATCCCACTACTGTTACCTTTTCCCTTTCTAATTCCACCTCTACCGAATCAATTCCTGACATCACATCATATATGTACACGTAATCATGCATCATGCAGGCCTACTATGTAGCGCTTATAATATAATAATTTATAGCTCCATCGAATCATATAAGGCCTCAAAAATGAGTTCAACTCATTTTCATTTTATCATTATATTTTTTTTAATTTTTCATACAAAACACAAATTTTAATATAGTTTTTTCAAATTTCAATACACATTTTTCAAATCTCAATTTAACTTTTTCAAATTCTAAAATAATAATAATATTAAAAAAAATCTAAACTCTTATGAACTCATTTCATTTTCGAATCCAAACGGGGCCTAATTCCATCATGTCGGATAATTAAAGGAATATCATCATGATCATGCTGATGATCAGTAGCTAGTAAATTCAAAATCAAATTAACCTTAGGAGATCATTAACCATGCTCTTCCTCTCCATAGAAATATTAGAAAACACTAATTTTCTACATCCATGACTACATGATTGCATATTTAAGAAAAATACTTATTTATAAAAAGTTATTTTTTGTTAAAATGACTTTTTTTTTTGGTCAAAGGTCTATCATGACTTAAATATTGACATAATCACAACTTTTAAAATGGAGGTTTAGAGCTCAAAATCTACCTCCCCAAATGTATATACATAGTAAAAACAAAAAAAATTTCTATATTCACATCAAAATTTATCATTTTCATTGCAAATACTCGTTATAATATTCATTTTTCTTATAATGATTATCACGAAAACATTGCAAAAAAAAAAAAAGCCTTGGATCCCTAGATATATGAAATGGATTACGGTCTCTCTTCGTTTCAAATTTCAAATTTCAAATTTCAAATGAAATAGATAGATCTATTTAGCATGCCTAAAATATATATGAAGTATATAATATGGAATAATGTGGCAAATATTTCTAATTCTAAGTAGGGTGGAAAAGAAGAATATTGTTAATGTACCTCTTAGCTTGTGGATGGCATTTTTGACCACTCTCTCGCACCCTGTGCAGCACATCCTTACTTTGAGCTCCACAGTCTGTAAAGTAAACAGGGTTTTTGAACTAGCAAATTTACCAAAGGGAATAACAATATTTAAGGTACTACTTTACAGATGCTGCTAAGTTATTCACGATATTATAGGTTGTTTCCTTTGATCTTCTTATTCCTTTGCTAATAGCCTAATTATATATGTATATATATACATATATATAGGACCCTTTAAAAACTTTGCTTTTTGGGCGGTTGATTATTATATATAGGAAACTAATGGGGAGCTAAGAACAGCCATGTACGGTGTAGATTAATCTTATAATTCATGTCATGGATTCTTATAATGTCTAGTAGACTGGGAACATTGTCTTTAACTTTTTACAACTAAAGCTAGTGCGTGCGTGAAAGGTATCAATGTGATTCTACCTGGAGGTTATAATAATTAAACATGAACAAAAGTAAGAAACGTCTACTGAAGTAGAAGGTTCTACCAATATTATTATTTAATAACTGGCCGGGTTTAATTTCAATTTAGTTCAAAAGATCACGGGTTTGTACGTTCTCCTTTAAATTTCGACTTTAGAGAGTTCATTAATGGCCCGTATTTGTTTGTGCATGTGACATCTATTGCAGAGTTTGGACATGATACATGATATATTTCTAGATCACAATATATCGATCACAAGTCCTGATCATCAGATCATGATATTTGTTTACATAGATCAATTGAACATGACTGAGAACTTGGTTTAATTTATGATTGAAACCATGATCGGTACTATGTTATGCAAAGCCATATAATAATAATAACAATAATAATAATAGAGTAAGTAGTGATAGGTAATTAGATATATATATATATATATAATTTTAGAGTATACAAATCCTGTACATTAATACTATAATTGTGCCGACCATTAAAATTGATTTTTTTCTTGTAAATCTCATATTTGTCTATTTCTTCATAAAGAATATACATGTCTTACACATCTTAGGACTTTATAATATATATACAAATCAATTCTCATATTAATAATAATAATATTATTATTAATATTAATTATACCACATATTTATATAATTTTTTTGCACTTTGCAAATTGGGTTCTACGTTTTGATCATGCATAATATTTATAAATTCACCATATCGAATAGGGTTTTTTTAATTTTCTATGTTTTCTCCTCTTTTCTCTTCATAGTATAGACAAAACAAGGAGAAATAAATAAATTGCAAACATAATCTGCGAAAGACTATCAATAAAAAAATAAATTGCACACATGATAATCATGAGAAACAATAACTACATGCAGTCTCACTCCCATTTTTCCTTTATAAAATTAAGAATATCAACGCTATACGAGAGAGAGAAAACAACAAAAGGAAATAGCTAGCACGTTTATCCACTTTATTTTCTTTTACTCATGTTCTCTATCTTCTACGAGGGAGAAAAAAGAAATCATCGTGAGTTATAACATGCAGATTATGGCCGGGATGAAAATTAAAATGAGAGAGAGAGAGAGAGAGAGAGAGAGAGAGATCCGACTCTTGATCTTCATATAAAGTTGAACATTAAAATAAGCATGCACGGTACTCATGAAAGCTCAAGATCAGACAAAACGGTACTCATGAAACCTCAAAGGATCAAAAACAAAAGAATAGGGAAAGGTAGAGAACCTGCAAGGAGAGGGCCGGTCGACCCCTTGGCATGTTGTTGGAGTTTGAAGTTGTTGATGATGAATATGTGGTTGTCTCGATAGCAAATTCGATCGATCGGTAAGCGTGGCATGTGCATATGGGTTCCTTAAATACAAGGAAATAAAGAAGGGAAAACTGATAAACCAAGCCAAACGAAACCCTATAAGATATTCCTCGATCCGCATGCAGCCTTGGCATCGCTTCCTTAATGCCTAATCCCTTCCAAAAAATATATTCCAAAGCTGTCTACTATTCTATGCCATCAATTTCTTGGGGTTAAATTCAGTGGAAGTACTTATTGTAGGCCGAGATCATCATGATCATAAAGTCTCCCAAAATCATTTTAAACCTTTAGCTAGGCAGGGAATGGTATCTAACCCTCATGACATTAATGCTTCAAATGTGGGTCAAGCTAGCTAGCTAGCTAGCAAACGTATATGGTTTAATTTGCTTATACTTGGAATGGAATAATATCGGGTCTTATGGGGTTCATGTATATGTATATATATATATATATATATATGGATGAGCTCAAGGAAAGAAAGGCGCTGGGTTTTGATGCAAAGGGAAGAGAAGATAATATTTCAAAATTCTTTTTTTTTTAATTTTAATTTTTTGATATGTATATTATAAGAAAATTGTTTATTTGTAATTATTTAATTACGATCAAATAATTATTTATAATTAAAATTGACTATAAATAATTATTAATTATTTTAATTAAATAATCACAAAAATCTAATTTTCTTTGTAATGGCAATATCTATCTAGAAAGCATGCATGTGACATAGTGATCATATTCCATTAATATTGTAGTTATAGTTATCCACCTCGATCGTCTAGTTTTTAAGGTTTTAACAATTTTTTATAATAAGCCTCGGGAAAAGGAGAATCTTTCTATTATTAATTGAGTAGTACTCGATAAAGTCTTTTTAAGGTGCGTAAGTTTTATGCATTTAAAAAAAAAAAAGACTTATTATTTAAAAAAAGATATTCTCTCATGTAATTAGTTACAAATATATCAATTTAAAAATATATATATATGTGAAATTTACACAAATTAATATAATTTCTCATTTTAATTTCTAGTGAAAGAAATAAATTGGAGACTTAATTGTTGTACGTATAGCTAGCGCACGCCTAGCGTCTGATGACGACAGGAACCAATTCTTAGGCATATTGGCATTATTCTTGCAGCATTTACTCACCCTTTTATCTGCATTCCAAATTTAGGAATCTAAAATTCAGATTTAAAATTTTTTTTAATTTTTTTAAAAAAAAATTAAAATTTTAAGAAATATATTAAAATTTTAAATCAGGCTGAGTACAACCCGACCCGGATGAACAGGCCTACTCACACTAACAGAATACAATCCCTATAAAAAAAAAATCAGTATTCCTAACAAAGTATTTGTTATGAAAATAATTATTTATTATAAAAATAGATTTATTTTGACAAAAAATAATAATTTTAATAGAGAATAACTCGTCACAAATAATTAATTTTCTTATAGTAAATATTTATAAAAAATTCAATTTTTTATTTGTAAAAATTGAACCAACTTGGTATATATATTTTTTATATATATATATATATATAAAGTTATACACATAATACATTTCACAATACTTATACAACACATGTTACAAAAATAAGAATATTTATTATTTTTGAAAACTATCTTATAAAATTAACATCACTATATAAAAATATTCATACTTTATAATATATGTTGTATAAAATATTGTAAAACATATTGTGAATTTATCATTTCTTCATCTATATATATATATGTGTGTGTGTGTGAGACATAGTGAATAAATCGATCCAGTCACTTAATTTATCAAGAGGATGAAATCTGATGACATATAATTCGATTGTCTATATAAAAATTTGGATTCAAAACCTCTCACTCCCAATATATATATAAAAAAAAAAAAAATCACTTAAATTATATTTGGATAGTGAGATGATCATGACTACTATTCACGAAATAATAATTTTGTATCACATATTTTATATCACTATTATTCACAAAATAGTAGTTTTGCATCACTACTCTATATATATATATAATATATATATATATATATATATATATATATATAATTCACAGAATGGCAGTAACTAGTAATGATCACAGAATAATAGAACACTACTACGTCAAAACGGAGCCTTAGATATGCCAAGGAATCTTAGATGAGTAATTCTACGTAAAAATTTTGCATCACATATTTCCACTTAATTAAGAATATGTGATTTATTATTTTTATTATTATATCTTAATGACTGATTATATATATTTAAATAAAATAACAAAAATGACAAATTACATATTGGTTACATGGGAGGTCTATAATGTAAAATTTACTTGTAATATTTTATTGCTGTATATAGTTTAGGTCTCGTTTGAATTCGGAATTGAGATAAGATGAGTTAAGATGAGTTTTAGAAATTGATTAAAATATTATTATTATTATTTTGAGATTTGAAAAAGTTGAATTGAGATTTGAAAATGTTATATTGGAATTTAAAAAAATTGTATTGAGATTTGTATTCTGTATGAGAATTTTAAAAAAATATAATGATGAGTTTGAAATGAGATGAGATGAGTTTATAATCTAAATCAGACCTTAGAGTATACAAATTTATGTGCACTTTTGTTGACAGAAAAAAATGAGACACATCATTAAAAAATTATTTTTATATAAATTTCATGTTTATCCAATTTTTTAAAAGTGTCTGCGACTCTACGCAAGATATACACCAAGATTTGCATATCCGAAAACTGAACTGTACCAATCATTTTCCTAAATTAATTACTACCCCTTAATCGTCGTAGTTTCCACGAACTAAAATGTTTCTTGGTTAATAATTTCTTATTATGATAGGTCAGATTAATACCAAACCCTAAGCCATAAATAGAAGGCCTAACCTTGAGTCCAGCCCATGACTCCAACCCAGCCCAATTTCTAGTCCGTAACCAGGCGTTAGGAACCACGGCCCCCACCCTACCCCCGCCCAATATTCGATCAGACGCTAAGAATGATTGCTCGGGTTTTTCCTTTTTTCCCGTTCCTCAGTTCCTCCTGTCTTATCTCTCAGCTCCCTTGTGCCTCGTACCGCTGCTGCTCGCCGTCTCGTTGTCACTTCAGGTACTTTCTCTCTCTTTCTCTCTCTCAGAGATCTTCATCAGTCTCAAATCAGAGCTATATTTTGGTCTTTGTTTTGATTTAAACCTCATGTAAGATATTATAAGATTACGCCTCTGTTACTTCATTCATTCGGCCAGAGGTCCATAGGGACTTTCTTTTTAGTAATTTTGTTTTCTCAATTTTGGGTTTATTAGTTTGAAATTTTGATTTGGAGTTTTTTCTTTTTTAATATTTAGGGCTTCGGATCCCTGTTGAATTTCGCAGTAAGTGTGTTGATTTCGGGATTCTGAGTGGAATTTTAATGTTTTTTGTGTATATACAATCCGTCAGAAGGAGGATGTTTTCCTTTTATGTTGCAAATCTTGATCTTTTCATTGGTTTTTGGAAATTGGTTTTTGGAAATTGGTTTATGGTTCGGCCAGAGCTTTAAAAAAAAAAAATTGAAATGTCAGATCCGACATCCATTTTGTTTTGCGGAGCGGATTTTCGCCCGTCTTGGTTCTCATCTCTCTCACAGTCTCACTTCAGCCTGAGAAAATATAGGAATAGACCACAAACAAAAACTCCAGGATGGCGAGATTCGCATGTATATAATTCGGTAGCTTAGAAACAATGGTCGCTCACGTAGTTTACGCAGTCATTGGATTTTTTAATTTTTCTTCGTTGATATGGAAATTAAAATAGCAGAAATGCAGAATTTAAGGTTTTACTTATTTCTTGCTTTCTCAGCAACCAAACGTGTGGTATCTTAAAAATCTATAACATCCAACTGTTTAGGATTATTTAAATTTTTGTGCAAACTAGTTGAAAGGATGGATGGTTTTGAAATTCAGTGACCTTTCTGTTTTGAAGCAGTGGATAATCATAAAAAATGCCTTCACAAAAGATAGAAACTGGCCATCAAGATGTGGTGCACGATGTGGCTATGGATTACTATGGCAAGCGTGTCGCCACAGCCTCATCGGACCATTCAATTAAGATTATTGGGGTGAGCAATACGGCCTCTCAACATCTTGCAACCTTAACTGCCCACCAAGGACCTGTTTGGCAGGTGGCCTGGGCTCACCCAAAGTTTGGCACTTTACTTGCTTCGTGTTCTTATGATGGGTGTGTGATAATCTGGAAGGAGGGTAATCAGAATGAGTGGACCCAAGCCCATGTCTTTAATGACCACAAGTCGTCTGTCAATTCTATTGCTTGGGCTCCTCATGAACTGGGTCTCTGTCTAGCATGTGGTTCTTCTGATGGAAATATATCAGTTTTCACTGCAAGACCAGATGGTGGTTGGGACACCTCAAGGATCGACCAAGCGCACCCAGTTGGTGTAACTTCTGTCTCGTGGGCTCCCTCAATGGCACCCGGTGCTCTTGTTGGTTCCGGCTTGCTTGATCCAGTTCAGAAGCTCTGCTCTGGTGGTTGTGATAGTACTGTGAAGGTGTGGAAGCTCTATAATGGGAATTGGAAGATGGATTGCTTTCCAGCTCTTCAGATGCATACAGACTGGGTTCGTGATGTTTCCTGGGCACCCAACTTAGGACTTCCAAAATCTACAATTGCTAGTGCCTCGCAGGATGGCAGAGTTATTATATGGACTGTGGCCAAGGAGGGGGATCAATGGGAAGGCAAAGTTTTGAATGATTTCAAGACTCCTGTCTGGCGTGTCTCCTGGTCGTTGACAGGTAACATATTGGCCGTGGCTGATGGAAACAACAGTGTGACATTGTGGAAAGAAGCAGTCGATGGGGAGTGGCAGCAGGTAACTACGGTTGAGCCATAAAAACTATATTTTGAAACTCGTGCACTTAAAAAGTAATGGGTTCCATTCTGATTGTTTTTTCATTCACATGTATTATGTCTTAATATTGTATCGTTACATAATCATGTATATTAGGACCCTGTTTGATAGTGTTGATAGTTTTAAACTGGTAGATTTTCTCAGAAGAAGCCTAGACTAGCAAGAACCGAATGTGGCTTATAGTTTGTTGGAAATTTTCATTCGATTTGTTGGTTTTTGGTAATTGGGGATTTCTGATGTTGTTGGTCTTGGTTCGTCAAATTATGGGATGCAAACAGAGTTTTTCTTTTGTTTTTGGGTAATATATATTGATTAGGGCAACTATCTGCCTAGGTAACGCGTATCAACATAGAAGCAATACCTCCTCTGCCCTTTATCATTTTAGCTAAAACGCTTTTGTAGTGAGAGACAACTCTTGGATATTTTGTCCCTGTTTACACGCTGACTTATAAATATTGTATATATTGTGTTGCCCATTACACTTACTATAAAAGAAGTAAGAATCAAAAACTTTTATCATGCGAATTAATATGACATGCTGTGTTATATCACTGATGTTACATATATATATATAAATATATTTTTAAATACAAGATTTCAGCCAACCATGTCTTGGAAAATGGGTCAAACAAAGGGCTAAAGAGACCTTCAAAAATATTTCTATATATATTGAAAACCATGTCACAGTCATTGATAAAAGACTTAAATTTTTCTATATATATATGGAAAAGGAAAACCCTTTGTTGTAGCAAAGCAAGATGGATGCCAATGGGGATAGAGATTCAGCGATGGAAGCTTAGAGAGTTGAAGAAGCACCTCAAAACAAGCGAAAGGGTGAAGAAGAGGGACAAGGAAATTGATTAATTGAAGCCATATCCATCAAGAATTTGAGTAGGAAGATTGTTAAGATCACGGACTGAACATGAAGTTTGTAACAGGAGAATCTTTAGAGGACAGCAGTGATTCTTTCAAAAACGAAAAGATCAGTTTTTTAACAGCAAGCATCTCTTCTAACCAGAATAACCACTTGGCTGCATTTCAGAAATGCGATGAATGCAACAAAAGGGATTATCACTCCACATTTGGATTGAACACCCAAATTCCCAATTAAAGAGAAAAGGGGAGAGTATATTGACTTATCACTCGAATCTTGTTTCGGTTTGATTCTTTCCCTCCAAATTAAGCTTCCAAATCAAACCAGAAGCTTGAAGCTCACAAAAGCATATAAGCTGCACCAAGGAAAAGTTAAAACCACTTGTCAAGTAATCCTCTTCTTTTGGAGCCGAATAGGTTCAAGTCCTTGAATTGCCATGTAAGCAACTCATCCCCTACCTTTATTCCAACACACACACCCCCTTATAATTACATGTATGTACGTATGTATGAATATATATGTATATAGCTAATCTCAAGTTCCTACTCCTAATCTCTATCTGCACAGCAGGGAAGTAAAATCATGAGCTCTGAATCAATTAAGCCCAACCAGGCTTCATTGGCTGAAGGAGAGAACCAAAAGCAACTCGACCGTGGTCTCAAGGAGATGGTCTCTGCCATAACTCGTCGGCTTGCTGATCTTCATACCTCAGACTCGATCCATCACCTACAGCAGCAGGATGACGATGATCAGGATGATCAGGATGATCATCATGGTGTAAGAATCGTCACCCTTGCTGGAACAAATACAGGGGCCACTCTCCTAAGCGAGATGGATGAGAAAGCCAATCCTCCTCATGATGGGCCTGAGATGCTGAGCACCTACGTGAATAGCAACTTCCAGGCCATCAACAACTCAATCATGATGGGTGGCGGCTACGGCACCAACGACCCTGGTGTTCATTTGGACATCACGAACTACTTCGACAACAAAGTCCATAGGCCAGACAAACCTGGAAAAAAAGGCAAGAAAAAGGTTAAGAAAATCCTTAAAAAGGATCACCATCCCATGCATTCTGATTAAGTCGTCCTGAATAATAGAAGTACAAAGACAAAGGTCAGAAGAGCTAGAGAAGCTTTTATATATATATATATATATATATATATCTTTGTTATGGTTTCAAATAATAAATTTTCATAATTCAGTTTGTTTTATTTTGATTATGTATCACAAAAAATAGGATATTTATTTGTGGGTTAATGTTTTTGTATTATTTGGACTGTGAAGCGTATCTCCTACCTTAATAAAAATAAGAAAAGAACAGAACAGAACAAATTCTGAGAGCATATCTGTTGAAGCAATTCAAACATGTTCTTAACTACTTGATAATGGCCACAGGTATTATTGAACTTTAAATTTGATGACTTGAAGAAGAAAGTTCAATTTGAGAAAAGAAGTAAAAAAGTGGGGCCTAATTTATAAAGCACCAAACTAAATTCACAAAATAAATAAAAGAATAGGGAGTGACCTGCAAACCTTCATTCCAACATTAATAAATCTCCAAATATTTTTCCAAACCAAGCAAGACCCTTCTCCACAAAACTGGCACAACGTCTTCACATTTCGGGTGCTTGCAGTCATTATATTGTTTGAATTCTTTTATATCTATACAGTCATGTGTTTTGTGCATTTCATTAACGATTGGTCAAAACATTTATTATATATAAAAAAAATGATGCGGCAAATCACATCAGCAGTGAATGTGCCAAATCCATTTATCCTTATCCCACCTTGTCTGTGAATTCGAGAAAATTGCCATGCAGGCGGTTTTGTTGAGAATGACACTTCATTATATAAAAATAATATTTATAACGAATTATTTATATTAAATTATTTATAAAACTGATAATGATTATTTATAATAAAAATAAATTTATTTTGGTAAAAAAATAATCAATTTTATAAGTAATAATTAATTACAAATAAATAATTTTTTTTTTTAGTGCTTTTAGGAGATATAGTCCATAATGGATGTCCCTTCCAGCCTTTAGGTTTCGTGCATAACAGTACTTGTCTCGTTAAATCAAATTCCAACCATCTCTTCCAATCTCTGTAGGTTCCAATTACCTGGTTGTGACTTGTGAGCAAACATGATCAGCTATCTGTAAATTCGATCGGTTGGTCTTTTTTGAGCCCCACTTTTTTCCGCAAGGGCGCATAAATGCGAGTTCATTATCTTACCTTTAAATCTAATCTCTCTTCAACCCCCCCAACCTTTGCACCTTAATGCAGTTCTCTGCATAAATTAACCCCTGTAATCTCTTCATATTCTGCTCGATAATTACCCAAACTAACAGAAAATTAAGCCTGCATCATGATAAGCCTTTACAAAGCTATAGAAGTAACAGTAATTAATCATCAAGCCTTGTGGGCAATGATATTCATAGAGTTTGCGTACGCTGGAATGGCTATAATCTCCAAGGCTACGCTCAACGATGGTATCAGTCCTCTGGTGTTCAACGCTTATAGGCAAGCCATTGCTGCCCTCGTTTTGGCACCCTCTGCTCTTCTATTCGAAAGGTTGTAGTTAATCACCGGTCTTTTGTTCTGCCATTTTTTTTTCTCTACTTCGAAATAAAGAGTAAAATGTTTCACTTCCGAGTGCAAATCATTATGTGTGATTTTTGTGAGTACATGTTATAGGAGGACGACCAACATGCAATATGTTGTCATTCGGCCTCTTCTGCAAAATCTTCCTTGCTGCAGCTTTATGTGGGTAAGTAGAACTTGCTCCACAAACTTCAAATAAGCAACATATATAACTAGATACTAAATAAGAATAATGTTAGGCTTAATCCCATTTACCATCACTTAACTACTCTTTTTAATTTTTAAATTTTTTACTTAATATTTAAGAAAGTGATTATTAGTGAAATTGTATATTTTTTAAATTTTTTCTTAATAAATAAAGATGTCAAAAAAATACTTAAAAGAGAATAAGAAAAAAACAAATATACTATGAATGGTAAAGTGATGATAAATGCGATGTAAACCTATCATTATTACTATAATGTTTGGTTGGATCTATATCCAGAAACACCATAAAAGGAAAAGGAAACGACCTTTTAGAGGCACTTTTCAGACATGCATGAGATCATGCATGCCAAGATCATGACTATAGTTTGGAAGCTGGTTTGCATTTCTAGGAAATTTGTTTACATCTTGATCGAATTATTTATCTTTTTTTTTTTTTTTTGGTTCTGAAACCTTTTTTCTGTGTGCTATGTCCCTTGGTGTTCTGTGTACTTTGTTTTAATTTCTCTTATTGCATTTTTGCTACGTTACTTCCTATTTTACTGTTTGTTGATCGGCTTATTCCCAACAAACTGGTATCAAAGCGTTCTTGAGCTCTGTGAAGATCTGAAAGGATGGTCCCAGTAAAGTTTGAAACAGAGAAATTCGACAGACAGAACAATTTCAATTTATGGCGCACTAAAATGAAGACGTTGTTGCGACAACATGGTTTGTTCAATATTCTAAAAGAGGTGACTGGTGAGTCTCCTGCACCATCAAAGAATGAGGAAAAAATGGCTCACAACATTATTCTATTGTCACTATCAGATGGAGTTTTGAGAGAAGTTGCTGAAGAAGAGACCGCTGTTAGTCATTGGGACAAGCTGAAGAGCTTGTACATGAAGAAATCTCTCACAAGTTGGAGTATCCTCACATGCTCCAGATTCAGATATCACTCGCATGCAGCACATGTGAGTGCGCCAAACAGGTATGGTTATTTATGAGTTGGCATTTTTACTTGATGTGATCAAAAGACAGTTAAATTTGATTTTTTGTTTGCATTGTGTTCTTGCGAAGCAGTGTAGAATCAAGTTTTCCGGCAGTTGTTGATTTTTGATTGGGATATATCTTGTGTAAGATTGTGCTTTGTTATACTCGTATTTGTTTTATGACCATTGGAGAAGAGTTTGGTTTTATTTATTTGTTTCTTTTGTGAGATGTTTGATGTGTTCAAACACTTGAGAAGACAAGTGATCTACAAACAAGAAGGTAAAGCGTTGCTCAGACCAAACAATTTGTTTCACTCCACAGAAATGGAGTAGCTGAATGGAATGCGATGGGCTTGCAGAGTCCACAATTTGTTTTGAGTTTGCCAGACTTGTCTACAGATTTTGGGTGAAGCAGACAACTACAGCTTTCTATTGGGTGAACCTGCTCTTATTTTGTTTCCACAGGAAATGAGAGTAGAGTTACAAACAAAAATGTGGAGTTGCTGGAAGGGCTTCACAACAGAGTACATGTGATACTCTAGATTATGCTTTTGTGTTTGAGTATGATTTTGTCTTTGACATTGGTGCACAGTGAGAACAGGTATACAGTTGGTAGATAGAGGAGGCAGTATGACCACCTTTTGTGTATGCACATGCAGGTTTTGTTGGGTTCTTACTATGGCAGAGAATATTTGATTGTTTTCATTTGTATTCAGTAGCCGTTGTTCAAGTAAGCAGTCTGTATAGTGGTGCATTGCCATTTGTTTTCCGTTTGTGGGAATATGTGATTCTTCATTAGGACTAAGCTGGTGATTTGGTCAAGTCGTTTATAATGTTGAAGACTTTTTGTGTGGAAATTGAGTTCTTAAAAAATAGATTTCGTATTTCGGTCGGGTATTCCTTTTGTGATATGACTGAGGGATTTGTGAATCTTTTGTATTTTGTGGGGCTTGTGACAATTCAAGTCAAGGTGGAGATTTGTTGAAATGTGGCTTGAATTGAGTTCAATCAAGCAATTTTCAGTGCTCGCTCAAGCGGTAGCTCGAGCAAGCCTCAACCTGTAACTTTGCTCAACCCTCGCTCGACTTCCAATTCGAGCGAGATCCAAACAAAGAGTTCGCTTGACCATGCTCGACTTCCAGGCAGAGATCCAAACAAAGAGCGAGATCCAGGCAGAGACTTCGCTCGACCTCCTGCTCAAGTAAGAGTCAACCCTAGACGTTTGCTCGACAATTTCACTTCGAGCTATTGTTCTCGGTACTAGGGTTGGCGCCATTTCAAATAGTGTTCCGCTTGAGCGAAAGTAATCTCACTCGAGCGAGATTTGGCTTATAAATAGCCTCGCGTTTATTTGAACACTCAGCTTGTGAGGAGCTCATTTTCTCTGGTTTTAGATTTGTTTGAGTGAAAGCATTTGTATAGAAGAAATGTTGAGTTTGTGAGAGAGAGTTTTACAACTTGTAAGTGAGATTGAGTGCTTCTAGAGTAAGAATATTCTGATTTAATCTCTGTACTCCATCTTTGTTTTATAGTGGATTCCTTGAGACCGACCCAACAGTGGACATAGGCTTGTGTTAAGCAGAACCACTTCAAATTTTGGTGTCCCTTGGTGTTCTGTGTGCTTTGTTTTAATTTCTCTTGCTGTATTTCTACTGCTTTATTTCCTATTTTACTGTTTGTTGACCGGCCCATTCCCAACACCAACATTCACCTGAAAAAAATGAAAATACAAAATAGTAAGATAGAAACTGTATGGGGCACATTTCATGGGATGTTAAAGATTGTCGGGATGTTCATTGCCATTGGAGAAGCCATGCTGCTTAGCTTCTTGGGTCCTATAGGAATCCTCTCATCATATTGGGAATAATAAGAATAGGTTTCTCAACCCTATTATGTTTTTTTATTCCGTTGCTTGGTCATTATAATGGCTCATCGTCCAACCCCATCTTCTAAAACAATATCATTTCAAGCTACGGCTCTCCACTCTGTAGTGTCTCCTCAATTTTGTGCAAGCCACTGTGGCACCAACCGCGATCTTCAGAGAAACTTCGACTCATGGAAGATTGGGGGGCATATTCAACTTGCTTCCCTTGCCTATTGTCACAACAACATTTGCTAGTTTTGCTGTGAGCTAAAAGCGTAGCAAGAACTTAAAATAACGCAGCTAAAAGTAATCAACCGTGTTTTTTAGCTCGCAGATGAAACACCAGTAAACAAGCGTGACATCTGCTCTTTATCTCGCCGCTAGGGATCCACCAAAAAATTGCTGCCCTTCTCGACAATCTTCACGCTGATAAAGATCCAAGTTGACCACCGATGTTGCCGTCCACCCAATCACATCTAAGCACCGTTAATGGATCATTACATCTGCGGGAAAATATTCTTCACAAATGGGGTATCGGGTTCTGCGATTTCATATTCACCGCAAGCTTAATAATATTCACTTATCCTAGATATTTGAATAAAGCAAACATTCATAGTTGTATCGACGTAGGGAGACATAGAGATCATAAAGAAAATGTTGGGAACAAAAAGGAAAGCAAAATTCGCCAAGAGTTTTCTATTTTAAAAATAATCGTTGTTACACAAGAATAAAGATTTTTGAGGAACAAAGATTTCAAAAATGGTGGTTGGACCGGCGAACCCCGCACATTTGGAGATGGCGCGTGAAGCTCTGCGAATCCCTACAACGACCCGTAGGGAGCTACGCGCCGAGCCTGACGGCAAGCCCTTCGGGGCATTGGTGGATTGGCGCCTAAGGATCCCATCTGTGATGCGCGTATAGGCCACAAGTCACCAAAAAAACACGACCCCAATGTGAGATGCGAAACTTGAAAAAAGAAAAACTACAGTTAATGGAAATCGAAGGAAGGGAGTGACAGATCGAGAGCAAGGGGGACAGATTGAGGGTTCTCTTGGGAGAGAAGGGCTGGGGCGACAGATCGAGAGATCAAAGGGGGTTTTCTCTCGGAAGCGAAAGGGGCGACAGATTGAGAGATCGAAGCTCTAAAATGTGAGATGCGAAAAGAGCTGCAGTTTTTAAGTCTTTACTTGTTACGACGGTAACACAAAAATCGCTGTTAAAATTGCCTAATAACTGCAGTTTATTAACGCCAGATTCTGAGGTAATGCTTTAACGACGAACAAAGTCGTCGTTATAGAAGAGTAAACGCCGCAGGCAATCATTTAACAGGATCTGCGTATTTCTAAGACTACGCTTTTTAAATTCGTCGCAGTATTTTGTGGCGCCTTTCTTTGCTTCTGCCAATTTTCACTGCAAATTTCACTTTAATTAATGGCGGCCCCATTAGTCTTCAAGAGTCATGGATTCGCACGCGGTTGAAATGAAAGAGCTACAAAAACACTTGCCAATAACAAATGCAGAATAAAAAAACGTAGCAAATATCCACATATGTTGTAGTGTGTGTATGTCTCGGCTTAATCCCGTGCTTCATTTTAGCTTTATTACTTCGCCAAACTAATCATCTTTCCTTCTCGTAGTTTTCTTTCACTTCAAGAAAAAGAATGTTTATGACGAATTATTTGTAACAATAATGATTATTTGTTAATGAAAACAAAAAATAATTATTTTAACAAAAAATAACTAACAAAAAATAAGTAGTTTTCTTGTCGCGTTTATTTGTTGGATTAATGGCTAATTTGAAGCTTGTATGTGTAATATATATATATATATATATTTATATATATATGAAGGGAGTACTTGTAACTGGGTTTCGTTCGGGCTGCAAGTTTGGTGTATAGAGAAGAAAGGATCGACCCTTTTATGTTGCCATGTTTTTGTTACTTACGTTGGTTCTCATAGCTATCTTCTCAGCATGTGTATGGGCTGAGCACTTAAGTTGTGTAAGGTTCGTATAATTAACGTATTATAGTTTTTTAAAACATTTTCTACAATTTTAAGAGAGATAACCACTTCAAGTTGATCTCTAAATGTTGGATCACATGTTTATATGTTTATCTCGAGATTTTGGATCGCTCGAAAAACTTGTTGAACAACTTCAATCCTTCAAAGAATTGTGTTGTATTTTTGGCTCATTAATTCTTAAAGTTGGTGTGCTTATTGACAGTATATTGGGAGGAGTTGTGATTATTGGAGGTCTTTATTCTGTTCTATGGGCAAGGAGCAAGGAGTTAGGGCAATCAACCATTGCTCATGAAAACCAAAACTCCGGGTGAAAAGAGCCAAAATCATGTTGAAAGACACTCCACCATTGATACAACCCCATGATCATGAAGAGAGGTATCCCGACTATCATAATATCTAGAGAACAACTGCAAGCAATCAATATATCATACATGATCGCTGTAATTATGACTGTAATTTTATTGTTTATATGATCACTTAACGGAAAGCATTATATAACTACATATTGAAGGAGTTGAAAAGTTTGAAGATATTGCTGGTCCTCATCAATATATATATATATATATGTATATGTATATATATTATCGAAAATAAGAAACTTTCAGAAACCTTATTCACTTCGTGTGTAAAATATTGGAAAAGTAAATAAGGTTTAAATACATCAGATCTGTTATGAAGGGTAAAAAAGTATTTTTACTACAATTTAATATCCCCCTTCAAGATGGAGAGTAAATTGAAAAAACTCACGTCTTGGAAACTAAAGATTGAAATTGCTGTAATTCGAGAGCCTTAGTGAGCACATCTGCCAGCTAGTGTTGTGATGCTAAATGAAAAGTTTTGATGATGCCATCTTGAATCTTGTCTCTAATGAAGTGGCAATCAAGTTCAATGTGTTTAGTTCTTTCGTGAAAAATAGGATTAGCAGCAATATATAGAGCAGCTTGACCGTCACAAAAAAGCTGAGCACTATAAGAATGAGAAACATTGAAGTTAGAAAGAAGAGTGAATAGCCAGACTATTTCACAAGTGGAAGCCATGGCTCTATACTCAGCTTTAGCTGAAGATCTAGAAACAGTAAGTTGTTTCTTAGTTTTCCAATATACTAAAAAATCTCCTAAGAAAACACAATAACCAGTGGCAAATCTTCTACAATCAAGACAAGAAACCCAATTTGAATCTGCAAAAGCTTTGATAGTCAATGTATTATGAGCTGGAAAAAGAGACCAAGGCCAAGAGAACTTTTAGTATATTGCAAAACTCTGTATGCGACTTTCAAATGAGGAACTCTAGGCTTATCCATATATTAACTAAGCCTTTGAATAGAAAATGACAAGTCTGGTCGAGTAAGTGTAAGATAAATGAGCCTACCAATCAACCTCCGAAACACTGTAGGATCTGGAATGAGATTGTCATTATCTTTGCTTAGTTTTAAATTTTGATCCATTAGAAAAGAAATTGGTTTACATGCTAGAAAACCAACATCTTGTAAAATCTCAAGGGCATATTTTCGTTGACACAAGGATATACCTCTTGAGGACCGAGCCACTTCCAGGCCAAGAAAAAAATTTAAGAGAGTCAAGAATTTGAGCTTAAACTTAGCATCAAGTAGAGATTTTAATGAATTCACAGCATCCAAATCATTACTAACTATCAACATGTCATTAATGCAAACTAGTAATGCAATGAAAGAAGAACCAATGGACTTAGTAAAGAGAGAATAATCAGATCTGGATTGCACAAAACCCAAGGCAAGGAGCGTGGTAAAAAGCTTGGAAAACCCCTGTCTAGAAGCCTGTTTAAAACCATAAAGAGATTTATTCAACTTAGATACTTTGGACTCCCTTTTGAGATGAAATCTGAGAGGTAATTTCATGTAGATATCCTCATAAAGATCCCATGTAAAAAAACATTGTTGACATCAAGTTGAATAAGATGCCAATTTTTTATAGCTGCAATAGCTAACAAGGTTCGGACTATAGTCATTTTAGCTACTTGAGAAAAAATTTCTGAATAATTCAACCCTTCCTTTCGGGTATAACCCTTAGCAACTAATTTTGCTTTGTACATCTCAGCAATACCATCAGCTCTATTCTTATTTTGTATACCCATCTACAACTTATAGGTTGTTTTCCAAGAGGTAAAAAGACCCAATCCAGGTATTATTTAGTTCTAAAGTAGTAATCTCAGCTGTCATAGCGTCTTTCCAATGAGAGTGCTTGACAACTTGATGATATAACTCAGGTTCAATATCAAAAGATATGGAAAAAACAAAGGATTTATGAGCAGAATACAGTTTATCATAGGATAAAAAAATTAGCGATATCATATGGAATTGAAGATGAAAAAGATGCAGGAAAAAAACCCGATGAAGAAGTTGAATTGGAGTGTGTCATGGAGGAATTACAGTAATAGTATTGCAAGTAACCAGGAACCCTTCGAATTCTTGTGGATCTTCTTGGTTCAAGTGCTGGTTGAGGTATAATGGGTGCTGGTTCTACTGGAACTGAATCAGGTTGGGGTATAATGGGTGCTGGTTGTGCTTGAACTGATTAGGTGTTACTGTTGAAGACACATTATTAAAATCAAGTGTTGAAGATTGCAAAGAAAAAGGAACAGAAATTGAACCAAAACTGGGAGTAGAATTAGAATTAAAAAATTGAAAAGGAAAAACATGTTCATGGAAGATAATATGTCTAGAAATAAGAAACTAATTTGTATGTAAGTCATATAACTTTTATCCTTTGATACCAAAAGGATAACCATAGAATACACAAGTATGTATAAACAAAGAATCATTAGATGTAAAAAGCAGAGTGTGGAAAGGAAACAATACCAGAAAAGGAATTAAAAGCTCTAGCATTAACCGTATGATTAGAAACATCAGACTAATGTTATGAGTTGTGAGACAACACGAACAATAACTGCTGATATTGATCCTTAGTTAATGAAAAAGGAGATGCTACTGAAGAGTCGTCGCTGAGAACAACCTGATTTACCGTGGATTGTGACCTTGATTTATACTTGTACCACGGTGGAAGACCATGAAGCTTGTAGCACTTCTCAATGACATGGCCAATTATTCCACAATGTTTACAAACTGGCCTTTCTTTCTTAGAGAAAGACTTAGCAACTCTCAAATTATTCGAATCAGCAACAAATGCATGTGGATCTAAAACAGGGGAGGAAGGAACAAAGATTTCTCTCTACTGCTCTTCTTGGATAACAAGGGAAAAAACCTTGTTAATTGGCGGTAGAGGCTCTATCAAAAAAATGAGCCCTAACTGAAGAGTAAGGCTCATTGAGTCCCATCAGAAACTGCAAAATATGTTCCTGTTGAACATATGTATTCATAATACGGACAGCACCACATGTGCAAGCTGGAATTGGTTTGTAGTTAACCAATTCATCCCAGAGAGCTTTCAAACGAGTAAAATATGCACTAACAGAGAGCTGACCTTGAGACAAAGAAGAAATGGACTTCTGGATCTGAAAGATCTTAGGTCCATTCTTTTGTGAAAACCTCTATTTTAGGTCACTCCAAATTCCTAAGGCAGTAGTGACATAGAGAACACTAGCCGTAATTTCCGGTGAAACATAGTTTAACAACCAAGATATGACCATATTATTACAATGCATCCATGAGGAAGAAAGCAAATAAATGGAAGAAGGTTTGAGAATCGTACCATCCACAAACCCTAACTTGTTGTTCGTGAAGAGTGCCATGGTTATCGAACAAGACCATGTGTGATAGTTATCTCCAATCAAATGTTGTGTAACAAGAACGACACCAGGATTGTTGCTAAGATGAAGGAAATAAGGACTCGAAACATCTTGAGAGAGATGAATCGATCTAGTTGGAGAACTATTAGGAGAGCTGACGGGAGAACTCGAAGCAGAAGACGCCATCAAAGAAAGGGGAAAATGAAACCCTAGCTTCGAAAGATTACTGATACCATATCAAAAATAAGAAACTTCCAAAAACCTTATTCACTTTATGTGTAAAATATTGGAAAAGTAAAAGTGAAATTAAATACATCAGATTTGCCCCTATTTATACTATGGCATCATAAAAACATTTACATGTCAAACCTTAGTAAGTAAAAAAATACAAGATTATGTTACGGACGGTAAAAATGTATTTTTACTACAGTTTAATATATATCCATCAATAACATTGGAGATTGAGGTATTTGAGTTGCCAACATCAACATGTCAACGCTCCCTCCAATATATATTGAGTGGCTCTACAGTCATATATGGGGGATCTCGACGATCTTGCTAATGCAAAAATCAATTTTTTTTCATGTATTTTTAAATATTTTTAAATATAATTTTTTAAAATCACAATATTACTTAAAAAAATTCATCCTTAATTACTAAATAAAAAGTGAAAATCCAATATTGTCAGAATTCCCATGCATGCAATTTAGCTTTGGCTTAATATTCTAATTTCCAGTTCTTCAATTCCTCCCATAACTGACGAAGATATTGGCTGTTATTCGAATTGGGAATTGAAGTTTAAGAGAGAAATAAACGTATATATAAGCGAGTAGTATAATATTTATTTGATGATGTTCAAAATATTTATAAGTGTAACGTACAATAAATTATATATATATATATATATATGAAGAGAAATATTTTACATGTATACTCTTTTTTTTTTTTCTTTTCATGAGACTCAAATTTGAACAACAATTTGTGGCGACCTTGAATATTCAACCTCCGACTCTCCATTTTCGGATGTTTATATGTAAAATTCTTAGAATGCCAAGTACTGTTAAGTGCAAAAAACATGATATTATAAGTTTAAGAGTGTGATTGGGAATAAATCTTATTTAATCATATCATTTCATTTCATCTAAAAAATATTCGCAAATACAAACACTTTTTAATTTCAAATTTTAAACTTTTTCTTTTAGTCATTATCTAATCATTTACAATTTTCACAAACTTTCAAATAAAAGACAAAAAATAATCTTATGTTTTCAAATTTTATAACGAAAGTTATATTTTAATAATATTTCAACTTATAATATTTTTATTTAACATTTTCTCTCTCATTCTCTAAAACAAACATCTTCACTCAAATTATTTCACTATTAATGTTTACAAACCGTTTCATGATTATATAAAAGAAAAAAAAAATCATCTTATCTTATTCTCCAACAATCTTCTAAATCATGTGCAAAATGCGCTAATATCCAAAATATTAAGTATTGGCTTAAGAATACGTGCTTGAGGATATGTTGCATGGAAGGAAATCTCCCAAGTTTTCATTTGAATTTGATTGCGTAAGTGGTATAAAGATAGACATACATATAATATATATATAAAATGAACTCTAATAATAATATTTATCGAGTATTTAATATTGTAGGTTTTTTTACATAAACAATAATAAAATATTGTACGATTAACTTTGTTTTACTTAATTTCTCAAATTTAAAACTTTGAATATACCACTTTTCGTCCTTGGGGTCATGTTTCGGGAGAACTAAATTGAATCAACATCCACCGATAAAGGAGAAATGATGTCGAACAGAATAGTAATTATTCTGCAGGTTAGTTTCAATAGATAATTCACAGGGAAGAATACAAGAGAGTCGTCCAAAAACACAGAAAAACACCTATGATGTTCAATTTAAAATTATCAGATCAAAGAATGTCAAAATCAACCCACAAGCTAAATTCTATAGTTGAAAATCATTTGTATCATAATTTTATCAAAATTAGTAAAAAATTCAATAATAATGTCAAAATTAAATACGAAATAAAAGAAATAATCTGCTAAAAATATGGCCCAAATCGGATCCAAAATCACTTCCTAAATGATAAATAAAATATTATCATAATCACTTCCTAAAGGAAACAGATAATTAAAAATAGAGGATTTTGACCTCGAAAAAGGTGCACACCAAGCAAAGTTGGGTTGCCACGACATGCGTGCTTAAAATAGCTTTTTGAATTTGGGTCTTATGCATGATTTTAATACTCGTAGCCAAAAAAGTTATGGCCAAAATACCAAAATGTATCTAAAACTGTCCCAATTAGAAAAATATCACGATTATCGACCATCCTTGTGCTGATCTGCCAGTTCAAAGTATCTCAGCGCCAGCAATATGTACCTGACAACTCGGCATTATCTAATTCGGATCCTCCTACATCAAAAAACTTGAAAGAACAAATTGAAAAATTGTACTCATTTACAAAATAAGCTTAAGAGCTATTATATACTTGTAATTAATTTATCAAATTTATTTTACGCATGTAAGAAATATTTTTCAATCTAATATATATAGCTCGATAAGAGATTGTAAGAATTTTGTTTTAATATCTCTTATCGTGCAATAATTTTCCAAAAGAAAAATATTATAGACATGAAAGGATTTCACAAGCTGACATAGGACGAGCATGTTGTGTTAGTTTTTTTTTTCTTTTACTCCCCTGAACCCATTCCTTACCCCTTCAGCCTCGATTGAGCGGGAGTGAGAGAGAGAGATGGAGAGACAGAGAGAGAGAGAGAGAGAGTACCTACCGATGAAAGGCTACGACGATGATGCCAATGACAAGACGAAAAAAATGATTTGGTTGCTATTGTTGGGAAAAATAAAGTTGAGAAAGAGAATCTGATAAATCTGTAGGCTTTGAGTCGTATGAAAATGCTGTCTTTAAGATGATATTTGCTATCACTCGGTTAGAGTTGGCTAATGGGTTCCTAACAAATCGTCTTCATGATAGGACAAAATCTAAAACTCTACAAATAGCAATTTTGGAGAGTTTCTTGTGTTTCTACGGTGAAGATTGAAACAAAACAGCGTAGAAGAAGAAGCCCTCGCATTCGTACAGGTCTGATATATAGACCCTAAAAGAAGCCAATGAAAAGTCACTACTTTTCTAATAGAACCGCTTGAAATCATGTTTAAATTATACAACGGTTACACACGTGCATGAAGAGATGCGCCAGCATAGTGGTTAAGACATGCCCCTTCTCCAACCTTTGCACATGTTTGAATCCCACTAGCACCAAAGTGCCTTTTTATTTTATTTTCCAACTTTGAAGGCTTTTTTTACCGAATTCTCAACCTTTTTTCCTTTATGGGCTTTCAACCTTCAACATTTTATATATACTACAACCTATTCCAACAATCCTCCACTAGGTTATAATATATATTTTATATTCAGTTCCACTATTGATATTATCATGCATAAAAGAAAGTATCTTTCGACTTAATCATTCTCTTAGTGTAATTAAATCAAAGTTTTGAAAAGTAATTGATGGTTTAATCTTAAACCAAAACTTTTTTTTATTCAAAAACCAAAAGTAACACACATATTAAAATATCTACTTCACAATAGAGGTTCATAATTATTAGCACTATTGTGGCCTTGTGCTACACCCTGGTTTAATGAACATTTACAAGAAATAAACCCAAATTTCTTATTAGAAACGACACAACTTCTATATTCATATAGGTGAAGTTCCTCTTATGTCCCTGTTACTAAGACTCTTCTATATTTGAACTTAATTAAGAGTAAGACTCATCTTCTTTAATCGTAACAGTCAGTACTGTTCCATTTTGAACGTGACTTTATTATTGCAGTGCTCAACTAATCACAAATCAGTAACTTGTTACTACCCATTAAACTCTTTTAGATAAAACCTGAAAAAGTTGGGTTACCATTACTGGTAATTCCTTTCAAAGGGTTTCAGTCTCATTCCAATGGATGTAACCCTTACCAAATCTCGCGATAAACCTTTGGTAAAATGATCCACCAAGTTACAACTTAACCTTACATAGACAATCGTTATAATTCCAACAATTATTAATTGTTTAATATAATCCCAATTCACCCCCCCGCTTGTGTTAGTCATCTGGGCAACAATTGGTATCAGAGCAAGGACTCTATTATAAGATTAATTATCTGTTGAGTTAAGATGATATGGCTAACATTACAGTTACATTCGCTGAAAGTCAATCCAGTAGTCGGCCTCCTCTATTTTGTGGAGACAATTATACTTTCTGAAAAACTAAAATAAGAATATTTCTCCAGTCTCAAGGTTGAAAAATCTGGAAATATATTGTAAATGAGCCTTATATTCCAACAAAAATTGTTGATGGAGTAAAGGTCAACAAGGAAGAAGAAGAGTTTGATCGTGAAAGATGATAGACTTTATACAGTGAATATAATGGCTATGAATTTTCTGTATAATTCTCTCAATGGTAATAAATTTAACAAAATAATGACTTATAGGACAGTAAATGAAATTTGGGATAACTTGGAAGTAACTTATGAAGGAACTTCGCAAGTCAAAAAATCAAAAATTTATATTCTTACGCATGAATACGAAATGTTTAAAATGATTGATGATGAATATATTTCTTTTATGTATACTCATTTTACTAACATTATAAATAGCTTGAAAGCTCTTAGAAAAAATTATTCTAACTTGGAGATAATAAGAAAAATTCTCAACTCTATTCCAAAACATTGGGAATAAAAAGTGACGGCGATTCTTGAAAGCAAAGACCTCAAAAAACTCGAAGTAAATGAACTCATTGGGTCACTTATTACTCATGAGTACACATTGAAAAGAGGAGAAGAAGAAGGAAAGTAAAAGAAGAGTTTGGCACTCAAAGTTGTTCCTCATGAAAGTGAAAGCAATGACGACGAGAAAAGCGATAACAAAGATGAAAAAATTGTAATGATCACAAGAAGATTTCAGAGATTCTTAAAGAAAAATAAAACTCCTCCAAGGAACTCTTTCAAAAAATTTTCCAACAAAAATACAGGTAAAAACGACTCATTAACTTGTTATAAATGTAAAAAGTTAGGACATATTAAAACAGATTGTCCCATGCTAAAGAAAGATCGATACAAAGGTAAGAAAGTAATGAAAGCTACATGGGATGATGATTCAAGTAGCTCAGACAGCGATGCAAGTAATGAAGAGTTTGCAAATCTTTGTCTTATGGCCAAAAATGATCTTGAGGTAACAAATTTTGAAAATATTGAAAATCCTTTTTATAAAGAATTGTAAAATATTTTGGAAGAAGTATATAAGGAATTTGAAAAATTGGGTATCAAGTATACCGCTTTGAAAAAGAAAAATTCTTTTTTAACAAATGAAATTGATGTTTTAAGAAAAGAAAATATAGTTTCAAAAGATAAAAATGATGAGCTGAAAAAGAAAGTGACTGATTTAAAAAAAATTATTTAAAACTTTCTAAATGGAAAAAGAAACTTTGAAAAACTTCTTGGAAGTCAAATATGTGTTTTTGATAAGGTAGGTTTGGGATACATGCCAAAAGAAAATTGTAAACCCTATAAATTTTTTTTTGATAAACTGACTAAATCAAAAATCAGATTTTCAAGATTTTTTTCATAAAAATAACTTTTTTTAAAGAAAAATATTATCACTCAAGATTTTCAAATATGTCACATGTTATTTGTAATTTTTGCAATAGAAATAGTCATAATTACCATATTTGTCCTATTAGAAGAAAACATACAATGACTATTAGGGTCATATACGTACCAAAGAATTTTGTTTCTTCTAATACTAATAAATAAATGACCCAAAGAACTTGAGTACTAAGAAAAATTATTTTAATTGCTTTTACAGGTATGCATGAAGTCCTTCATAGGTAAAGTAAATGGTTTTAGACAGCGAATCCTCAAGACACATGACAGGAGAGAAAACTAAATTCATTGACCTCACTTCTAAAGAAAAAGGACACGTGACATTTGGAGACAATTCAAAAGGGAATATCATGAGAATAGGTAAAGTTGGTAAGAAGTCTTCTCTCATAATTGAAGATGTTCTACTTGTTGATGGTGTAAAGCATAATCTTTTGAATATAAATCAATTATGTGATAAAGAATTTACAGTTACTTTCAAAAAGGATAAGTGTATTATTTTGAATAATCATGATTGCAATATTTGTTTTATTGCTCTTAGAAACAATAATGTATATACAATTGAATTTGAAGAAATTGCCTTACAATATGCTATTTGTTTATCAGCTCAACATGAAAATAGTTGGTTATGGCATATAAGGTTAGGTCATGCAAAAATGGAACTTATTTCTAAACTTTCAAAAAATGATCTTGTGAGAGGTTTGCCAAAAACAAACTTTTTTAAAGACAAAATTTGTCATGCATGCCAGTTTGGTAAACAAATAAAAACTTATTTTAAAATCAAGAAACATATTTCCACTACTAGACCTTTGCAACTAATATACATGAACATTTTTGGACCAAACAGAGTTGCAAGTCTGGGAGAAAAATATTATGCAATTGTTATTGTTGATGATTTTTCTAGATATACTTGGGTCATCTTTGTCACTCATAAAGATGAGGTACATAATACATTTACCAAGCTATGCAAGAGAATTCAAAATGAAAATGATTATACTATTTCAAACATCCGAAGTGATAGGGGAAAATAGTTTGTCAATAAAAATATTGAGTCTTTTTGTGATGAAAATGGTTTTCTACATAATTTTTCTGCTCCTTGAATTTCTCAACAAAATGGGATGGTAGAGAGAAAGAATAGATCTCTTCAAGAAATGGCAAGAACAATGCTTAATGAAAATAGTTTACCTAGTTATTTTTGGACCAAAGCAGTAAGTACTGCATGTTATGTTATAAATAGAGTTATGTTAAGGTTTAACTTAGATAAAACCCCTTGTAAGTTTTGGAATGATAAAAAGTCCAATATTGGTTACTTTCATGTATTTGGATGCAAATATTTTATACTCAATGACAGAAATAAATTAAGAAAGTTTGATACAAAATCTAATAAAGGTATCTTTATTGGGTATTCAACAAATAGTAAAGTTTATAGAGTATTTAATAAAAAGACTTTGACTGTACAAGAATCTATGTATGTAGTATTTGATGAATCTAACACTCTACTTTCCAAGAAATCTATTGATGAAGAATCAGAAGATACAAATAATACAAATAGTCTCAATCTCAACAAAGAGAATACAATGATCCAACATGGAGACATCAGGAAAGATCATCAAGACTTAGTACAAGATGCAACCAAGCAATGGAAACATGTGAAAGATCATCCAGTGGAACAAATTCTAGGAGAATCTTCACGATGTGTAAGTATTCGATCATCTCGTAGAAATATTTGTAATCACACTGTTTTTCTATCTCAAATTGAACCCAAAAATATTGATGAAGCACTTATTGATAAATCATGAATTCTAGCTATGCAAGAAGAGTTAAATCAATTTGAAAGAAATAATGTATGGACACTTGTTCCTAAACCCAAAAATCATGCTGTTATTAGAACAAAATGGATTTTTAGAAATAAGAAAGATGAGTCTGGAATCATCACTAGAAACAAGGCTCGACTTGTAGCCCAATGTTTCGATCAAGAGGAAAAAATCAATTATGATGAAACGTATGCAACTGTCGCAAGATTAGAAACTATTCGAATGTTACTTGCATATGCATGTTATAAAGATTTCAAGTTTTTTCAAATGAATATTAAAAGTGCTTTCTTCAATGGTTTTATAAATGAAGAGGTATATGTTGAGCAACCTCCAGGTTTTGAAAATCATATCTCTCATAATCATGTTTTTAAGTTCACAAAAGTTTTATATGGACTCAAACAAGCTCCTAGAGTTTGGTATGAAAGGCTTAGTGGTTTCTTCATTGAAAAAAGTTTTTCAAGAGGAAAAATTGATACAACTCTTTTCATTAAATATGAACAGGATGATATTCTTCTAATTCAAATTTATGTGAATGATATAATATTTGGTGCTACTAATGAAAATATGTGCCAAGATTTTACAAAGAGTATACAGGAAGAATTTGAAATGAGCATGATGGGAGAACTTAATTTCTTTCTCGGATTGCAAATCAAGCAAGCAAAAAGTGGAACATTCATTAATCAGTCAAAATATATCAAAGAGTTACTTAAAAAGTTTGAGATGGAAGGTGCGGAGGTAATTGGAACACCAATAAGTCCAACCACCAAACTTGATAAAGATGAAAGCGGTAAGCCAGTTGACTCAAAGGTATATCGAGGTATGATTGGTAGTTTATTATATTTGACAGCTAGTAGACCTGATATTATGTTCAGTGCATGTTTATGTGCACATTTTCAATCATCTCTAAAATAATCTCATTTGATTGTTGTTAAGCGTATTTTTAGATATATTACTGGTACCATTGACCTAGGGTTATGGTATCCTAAGCACACTTCTTTCGATCTTATCAGTTATTCAGATGCAGATTATGCTGGTTGCAAAGTTGATCGAAAAAGTACTAGTGAAACATGTCATTTTTTAGGTTATGCACTCGTTTCATGGTTTAGTAAAAAGTAAAATTATGTTGCATTATCTATTGCTGAGGCAGAATATATTGCTGTAGGTAGTTATTATGCTCAAGTTTTTTATATGAAGCAACAGCTTGAGGATTTCAAACTTATGTATAATCACATTCCAATCAAATGTGATAATACAAGTGTTATAAATTTTTCAAAGAACCCAATACAACATTCTATGACTAAACATATTGAAATTATATATCATTTTCTTAAAGATCATGTACAGAAAGGTGATATTGTATTAGAATTCACAAGCACACATGATCAATTGACGAACATTTTCACAAAACTCCTACCAGAAGATAGATTATGCATGATTAGAAGAGAAATATGAGTGATGCATGTCATGAATATCTGTTAAATATTTTTATTCCATTATCTCAAATGACTTACAAAAACTTGAAACTTCTAGCCTCATCTTTCAACTGCATTTGCTCTTCATAAATCGGCATGTTATTCTCATCTAAAGGATTAGGCAGTCGAAATGAAGAGGCAAGTAAGGATTTTAAATCTTTATTCTGTTGCTTTAACTCTACTATTTTTCTATTTGACTCATAAACAAGTCGTTGAAGTACAGAGACAGTCTCGCTAAGCTTCTCAATTTCGTGAGTTTTAGACTGCAATCGAGTGGAAAAGTAACAATGGATGATGAGTATTGAGTCGTGAGATCCACAAGCTCATAAATGGCGTCATGATCTGATTTATTAACTAAATCAGTCTCTTGTTGTTTCATGGCATCTACGATAAAGCAGAAATAGATTGATCACGAGAAATACTAAAGGAAATTTGACGAGCCATTAAAAATTTGTAGAATGAGAATGCAGGCGAATTGTAAAGATGAGAAGAAGATTTAATGCAAATTAGATAAAACTAAGGATTGCTCTTATAGAGACGGAAATAAGAACAAGACACACTATCATCTCTTCAAATCTTACTTAGTCAAACTTACAAGATATGATGGATGAGACGGGAGAGATGACTGATTGAGACGGTTCTTGGTTCAAATCCGGAAGACTACCAGAAGAAATTTTTTTTGCCATTCTGTCGTTTTGGATAAACAGATACTTGATCAATAAGAAATGAGAGATTTTTCTTGTGAATATTCGATGGATGAAAATGGTCATTTAAACAGAAATCGAAAACTTTCAAATCTCTACAAAATCTCGTTTGTCAACAATGTCAAACAGATTTGAATCTCCTTTCGCACCGAATTGCCAAAGCTATGCCTCTAGCCTTTGCAGATTTTGTCGGACACGGACGCAAGAAGAAATCTCATTCCGCACCAAATCTCGATAATATTCTTTTGTTAACAACATCAAACGGATTTTTGCACCGAATTGCCAGAACTAGGCCTCCAGCCTTTACAGGTTTTGTCAGACACGGACGGGGAAAGAAATTCTACTGAAACTAATTGCAGTTCCTTTTTAATGATACCAAAAGGGAGAAAAGTCTTATACTAGTATTAGACTGCCATGTTATATATGCTGGAATCATGTATATATTTTATTTGAAAAACTAACGCATATATTTTTCCACATATACATAAAGATTTGAATTTGTAAGATGATTGATTGTCATCTTTAATATGTGCATGTGTTGTTTGAAAATCTTGAAGGGTGGTTGTGTATTTTTTTGACAAATGCAAAAGATAGATGTTTTTGTTTGAAAATCTTGAAGGATGGTTGTGTGTTTTTTTGACATATGTAAAAAGAAGATGATTTGATTTAAAAAATAAATCATGCTCATTTTGTTATGTATGAAAAGTAAAAGATTTGGTTTTATTTTTTTGAAAATTGAATAGAGTTGTCTTTGACAAATGCAAAAAGGAGATGTTTTTATTTGAATATTTTGAAAAGTGAATAGTGCTTTTATTTGACATGTGAACATTTTCAAATTTGAATATGAAGACTCATTTGCCTATAAATAGCTCACTTGAGTTTTGTAAAAATCACAACAAGAGCTTACACATCAATTGCTAAGTTTTGCAGCATTCTTTCAAAACTCTCATTCTCTCTTCTTTAAGTCTTGTGCCTTAATCCTTGTTTATTGTGAGAGAGATATAGATTGTACTGTATTATTTTTATCTCACTCATTGAGGAGTGTATTCTGATAACCTACTCACTATCAACTTCTGTATTTGTAAGAGGGTGCGTATAACCCTTGTGTGTGTAGAATATGTTCTACACAGGAAATAATTGAATCACCAAGTGTGAGATGATTACAAGTGTAGAGGGTGTTCTACACGAATTCTTTGTAGTGGTGTTACTCAAAGGTGTAATAGGTTTCTATCTCCACCTGAAGGAGATTGAATAGTGAATTTGGGATCCTCAATGAGTAGCTTGAGGCGAGGACGTAGGTAGTAGGGCTGAACCTCGTTAAAATACTGAATTTGCTTCTTCTTACCCTTATTCTTTATATTTCCTACTGTTTCATATTCTGTTTATATTTTATATTTTATATTTGGTTTATAAGTATTAATTTTTTATTATAACTCAATTCACTCCCTTCTTGTGTTAGTCATCTGGGCAACAGTGAATGTGACCTCTACAGACAAGTTCATCATCTTCACATTTCTTCCTCACTGCCTTAATCATTTCAGAATCTTCAGGAGTTGACTTAGAAATTGGCTCCAGACTTGGATTCAAAACATAGAAAATCTTTAGCGTAGTGAGAAGAAACTTCATCTTGTCTTGCCAACGTATGAATTTGGTTCCATCAAATCTGTCCAACTTCATAAAATCTTAATTCATGACTTTGAAAGTTGTTGCATCAAACCCTCATTCTATCAAATATCGTCTTAAAATTGTTAGGAAAAATAGAGTTGTGAAAGAGAATCTAAGAAATTTGTAGGCTTCGAGGCGTATGAAAACACTGTTTTTAAGATGATATTTGCTCCCACTTAGTTAGAGTTTGCTAATGGGTTCCTAGAAAATCGTTTCCAAGATACAACAAAACCTAAAACTCTATAAATAGCAATTTTGGAGAGTTTCTTGTATTTCTATGGTGAAGATTGAAACTAAACAACGTAGAAGAAGAAGCCCTTGTGTTCCTTGCTTTCGTACAAGTCTAACATATAGACTTGAAAAGAAGCAAGTGAAAAGTCACAACTTTTCTAATATAACCACTTGAAATCATGTTTAGATTATATAACGGTTACACATGTGCATGAAGAGATTCGCCAGCCTAGTGGTTAAGACACACCTCTTCTCCAACCTTTGCACAGGTTCGAATCCCACTAGCACCAAAGTGCCTTTTTACTTTATTTTCCAACTTTGGAGGCTTGTTTCATCGGATTCTCAAACTTTTTTTCCTTAATGGGCTTTCAACCTTCAACATTAAATAAATACTACAATCTATTCCAACAGTTGTGAATTACAATGATGTTGGTGTGGGGTGAGGAAGGTGAGTAGTTTGACAGCAACATCAATGAGAGGGGAGGAAAGTGTGGCATCAACATTAACGAGGGATTCATGAGAGTTTGGTAAGTGGAACAGGGGAAGGTGGAAGGGGGAAGGCATAGGAAGAAAATAAGGGGTGAGAAAGAAAGAGAGAAAAAGAGACGTGGCATGCTTACATCAATTTGTTGGATTTTTCAATGAGATATGTATCTCTAGCATCCCTCTTTTCAAAAATAAATAGAGGTGTGGTTTAGAGTCTTTGGAGTTCTATGGCATTGGCCTGGGTTATTGCACAAGTGAATCCATTAGGAGAAATTATTTGTACAAGTCTCAATAGACAAGTCATGTGCAAGTTTTTGTAAAAAAAAAAATTGAAGATGTGAGTTCAGTTATAGGGTTTAGATAAGCTAGGCGCCACTTGCAATGTGCTAGGGTTTGGATGAGAGTTGGTGAGGCTAGGATAGGTGATGGGCGAAAATGCTAGGTTTGAAATATGGGAATTTCGACTAGGGTTTGGGTAGTAAAACCAATCCTTGATTGATTAAGGATTGAAGGATTTGTGGGGTTTGTCTTGGCCAAATATAGGATTGATTGGGTTGATGGAATATTTTATTGGATCAACTAATTGATTGATTGACTAATCAAATAAGGGATGGAAGATTTGATTAGGTGATGTGGCAATTACGGTTTCGGCTATAGTCAATGTGACTATGACTGAATGGGTTAGATATGGTAAGTGGACTTGTCTTGATTTGACTAGTTTTTGGAATGGAGGAAAAATTATAGGTGGCCGACTATGGGAGGTGTGTTGGTCGACCAAGACATGCCCTCATAGGCATGGCATCCAGCGAACAACATCAGCCCATGCCTTGCAGGCGAGGCTTGTGGCATGCCTACAAGGCATGCCATCCAGCGCACGTCTCCAACCCATGCTTTGCAAGTTAGGCGAGTGGCATCCACACCATGCATGCCATCCAAAGTGCGCGGCTCCAGCCCGCGCCATGCAGCACCAAAGCCCAAACCACCTATCTGGGCTATGCAGCGCAACAATACGGCATCGTCCTGTGCCCACCATCAGGCTCATGCATGACACACTGCCATGCCCACCATCAGTTAGCCCTGCACAGTGCCATGCCAGGCACACCATCAGACCAGCACCTGGCACCACGCCATGCCACGCAGGACGACACATAGACCAACTCATCTGTGGACCATGCCGCATACTAAGCCATACCTAGGTCATGCATGCCACGACCACACTACCCTTGGGTGCCCACCATCTATCTCATTTTATTATTTTATTTCATTTGCATATTATTTTAATTAGTTATTTTGACTAGGGATCTTTTGAGAGTTTTCAAATTGTAAGACCCTATAAAAAGGACTTTTAGGTTTTACTTTCCCATCTTTTGAACATTGAACATTTGAGTGCTCTTAAGAAAGAGTTAGGCTGGCCACCTTGTGGCTTGGATTATTTTCAGTATTTTGCACTTGGATTTTTTGAAGTGCAATTCGTGAATCCCCTTGAAGAGGATTACTCATTGCAATTCGTGAATAGGGGTAATCCATCATCTATCCTTTTATTAATGAAGTTTGTTTGAGGTTTCTTTTCACTTTGATGTTATTGTGATTCTTTGAAGTTATCTTTTGGAGTTATGAAGTGTGAGTGCCGAAATTCAGATTATTTGTAAATTTTTATCATTGTGTGTGAGTGAGTTGTTGCGTTGCATTGTGTTGAGGTGTGTTGGATTGCTTGTTGGTGTGTGTAGGCCAAAACACATTGAGCGTGCCTTGTGGTTGGCGTGTTCTTCATTGTCTTTGAGTGTTTATTCATTTTCTTGGATGTTTATCCAACTTTCTTGAAGTTTCTTGAAAATTTCATCTCCCCAAACACATATTTGGCCAGCCCTTTCAATCCCGATTTCCATACTCGACCAACAGCTCTAACCCTACCTTCCATACTTGGCCATACACGCCCCCCTCCAATCCCCATTTGGCCGGCCCTCAATCCCCCACAATCTTACCATATTTTGTTTTATCCAATCAAATATTCCACCTTCCATAAAAGGCCTTGGTCGACCAACACACCTCTCATAACCGGCCACCTATAATTTTCCCTCAACTCCAAATACTTCTCAAATCAAGCCAAGTCCACTTACCATATTTTACCCATTCGATCATAGTCACATTGACTATAGCCGAAACCCTAATTGCCACATCACCTAATCAAATCTTTCATCCCTTATTTGATTAGTGAATCAATCAATTAGTTGACTTAATTAAATATTTCATCAACCTAATCATATCCAATCAAACTCAATCAACCCTATATTCAGCCAAGACAAACCACACAAATCCTTCAATCCATAATCAATCAAGGATTAGTCTTACTACCCAAACCTTAGCCAAAATTTCCATCTTTCAAACCTAGCATTTTCGCCCATCACCTATTCTAGCCTCACTAACTCTCATCCAAACCTTAGCACATTGCAAGTGGCGCCTAGCTTACCCAAATCCTATAGCCGAACTCACATCTCCATCTTACTTAAAATTGCCATAGCCTAAACACCACGCAAACACTCAAACCTCATTTTACTCTAATCATCATTGTGCCTCTTGTGATCATCACTAAGCAAAGGAGCTCACTTGGTCATCTAAAGAGCAACAAGACAAGAAGGATCCCCTTAGGTGGTTGGTGGCTTAATCGAGATACTCAACACCTAAATTGGTCCACTATTTGATCATTGAGAGTCGAACTCAAGGAGGCTCCACTACTTAATTAAGAGTCTCATCCAAAAGATTCTTACTTGGTGAATTTTTGAGAAGTTCTCACTTCTCCAAGAGGTAAACGGCACATTAAAATGCGTGGAGATGTGACTATAACCAAATTTGATTGGATATGATTGGGTTTGATTAGGTGATATACTTACTACTATAGCAACTTGTTTATAATTAAGTAATAAAATAATATTATTTTAAATTTCATTTGAAATTGTTGGATTTAATCATTTAAACTTAGTGAAAACTATTGTTATATTTCAGATTGTCTATATCAATCATGAATGGAATGTGAACTTATAATTAAATTATATCAATCATGAATGGAATGTGAACTTATAATTAAATTATATCATATAGTACAAAATATTTTTTTTTCATTTTTTTTATATGCTTACATATTTTTTAATAAAGATTAATTAACATCATTATTAAATAATATTTCTCTAATTACCAAGTAAAGCAATTAATCCCAAAAATATTTCTTATATATTTTTTTATTATCGAGAGAAATTATAGGAACGTAAAGCATTTCACTTACTTCTCTCTCCGGCCCAATAAATCCCAACAAACTGATAGGGCCGATTGCTCTCTGAAACGATCAAATCGCACTTTTCGAGACATTGAAGACCTCACAAATGGAAATCCGAAACAGAATAGCAACGTAGCTTATCCGTTGCATATGTCAGACGGAGACACTGAAACGTAAACAAACAACCGAATACTTATCTCTTGATCAGAGTCTCGGACCCCAGATCATGAGACACTTGGGACGACGCTGATCAACTGTCGTGCAAAACCAGTACTGACAGTTGCTTGTCGTTTTTCTACTACTTTTCCTTTGCCTTGTCTGAGGCGTTGGGTATAATGCATGAATGCTGCTGGTTAACGAACGCTCAGTGTTCACATGACTCTCTGACCATTACAGATTACTGTGAAGATGAAACGATTCCGGTCTGTTCAGAGTTTTTGCTCTAAACTGCTGTTTTTTTTTTTCTTACATTACAAAAAAAAAAAGTTTAGAAATATATAACTAATTTGATGGATTTAAAAAAGACAGAATTTTTTTAAATGCTATCACATTGATTATTTTTATCCATTTTTTTTGTAACGCTGTTTTAAGGATCGGTTTCTCAAACATATTCCATACATATTTAATAAAATGGTCGGAAAGCAAGTTAATTCACTCATGTCGACACAGATGATCTTTAAATGCGATACATTTCCAGATTCTCCAATGTAAGAATATTAAGATGCAAATTATTATTACTCCTAGCTAGTAATTATTGGTAGCTAGCTAGCTTTAGTAGGACATGGAAATATACATATTTAGGACCTGATCCGATCCGAATCGTAATCATGAGAGAGTTGCAGTTGCAGCGGCGGCGGCGGCGGTTGGGATGTTTTGTTCGTTGCTATTCCTTTGGTAGGGTTCCGTGGCTTGATCTCGTGAAAATGGAGGGGAAGGGAGACAACTGCTGCGACAAGTGGGGCACGAGGAGCGGGAAGACAACCACTCCTCGATGCACTGCGCGTGGAAACCATGCTTACACCTTACCAACACCCGAATGCCCTCTCCCTCCACGAACTCCGACAAGCAAATGGCACACTCGGCCTCCACCCCAGCCAGATTCATCCCGACCGAGAACACGACCGTGGGAGCTGCCACCAATGGATCATCGCCTGCATCTGTCTGCATGGAGGTCTTCCGCTGTTGACGTTGTTGCTGTTGATCGTTTTGGGGAATCATGTCAGGTGGTGGGCGGTGACTGCGGCCACCGCGTAGGAAGCAGCGGATGGCGGCATTGAGAGCGAGAGCACAGACAAGAGAGCAGAGGAGGAGGATGAAGACAATAGTAGCGTTTGATTCAAAATCTCTGGAATTGGAGTAGGGCTGCCACCTGCAAGCATGTGCTTCGCATCTTGATGTTGTTGTACTAGTTGTTGGAGAAGAGGTTGGCGGAGAGAGATGTATAACATATTGAGTTGCGGCTGCCGATGCTACTGCTGCTTGTTCTAGTTCTGGTATCGATCGCATTTGGTTCTGTTGACTTTCGATTGAGCTCGACGGCTGAAACTTAAGAAAGAGGGTAATCTTTCTTGAGACTTTGAGGGTTTTGAGATGAGGTAGGTACATATGCAGAGAGAGAGAGAGAGAGAGAGAGATTGCGTGGGAGTAAGAGGGAAGTAATGGTATAATTAATATACTAGTTACTGAGCATCAAGGGATGCATGCCGTACACATGAGGTTGTCACCAATTTTACTTTTCGAATTTGTAAAAAGAAAATCTTGTTTTTAAACGTTCCTTCAGCTTGTTAAATGCATGATTCACGAACTCTTGAAAGCTTGTAAAATACATGATTCACGAACTTTTGAAAGGAGAATGTTATTTTATTCACCAATCTTGGTATTTTATTTTGACATTTTATATATTTTAATTTTAATTCTTGTTTTTAATTTTTATTTAATATTTAAAAAATGATTATTAGTGTATTAATAATAAAAAATGATTAAAATGATTAAAATGCATTAATAAAAAATGATAAAAATAAAAATAAAAGACTAAATTATGCCTAACAGTAAATTCTAGCAGTACCTGTGAGTGGACATTGTACGTAGCATCACCCCTTCTGAAATTCTCACGTTTTGTATCATGTCATTTTAAATAATATTTAAATATCTTTTTTTTTATTTTTTTATTTTTTTTTTATCTAATTATTATAATTTTGAAACTTCTAAATTAAATATAAGAAATAATATTTTAAATTTTAAATTTTTTAAATATAAATAGTTTTATTTCAATATTATTTACAATTTCTCATCTCATTTTAATATCTAAAAAAAAAAACTTATATTTAAAGTTTCAGCTCGAATGAAAAAAAAAAAAGATATATATAAAAGGATTAAGCTCTCTCTTCAAGATTTCGAACTTAAAAGTCTTAAGTAGAAAGAGAAATAAGCATGTGAATTATGCCCTATTAACTTTATTACTTATTTAATATTGGTCGAAACATTATGGTATATATGCATCAATAAATATTGTAGGACTTCTGAAAAAAAAAATTGTAGGACTTATTTATATATATATGTCTATATCTCTTTTACTTGAGATCTTAGTAATAACTTGAAGGAATTTTTTTCTGCATGAAGTGGGTCATACTGATTAATACTCATTTAATCATGTTATGCAAAATATTAGTAGGACAATAAATATTATTGCGAAGTATTTGTAGACAATAAATATTATAGAACTCAATACTTCATGTGTCTCTCTTCACTTAAAAGCCTCAAGTTTGACGTCAAAAACTCAAGGAGATGTATTACAACAAGAATCACTAATTATCTAAATTCACTACAAAAAAAATTATTTTTTCCAGCACCTGGTTTTGCCGCAAAAGCATTGCAAAAATGCTGCAAAAACTAATTTCCTTCGTTTGGAATTAGCCGCACCATCGTTGGAAAAGTACTGATTAGAAAAGATTTTACCAGCGTTTTTACATGGTCACTGCAATTATTGCACTTTTTCCCACGATTTTTGTTCGCCGCAAATGGATAGTTTTTTCGCGGCAATAGCTGTCCAGCCAACCCTGTAAAACGTTGGAATATATTGGTAACGTCGACAATTTTCGCCATAATAAGTTTGTTTATCGCTGCAACAAGTGATCATTCTATCGACAATTTAACAAACGCCGCAACTTGGATCTATCACGTCGGAGTGAAGTCGCCGCAATAGATATTTTCAAGGTCTTTCCAGGTTCTTGCGACACCAACTCTTCGACGTTGTAAATTATTTCCATCTACTTTTTCCAGCCGCCACAATATTGATGATCTCCAAACGATAAATGCACCATCTCATCAGTTTTTATTTCACCGGAATATGCATTTTTTTTTTAATATTATTTTTTTGTTTTTCCTGGGCTATTTTTTGAGCATGCATTATCTATTATTGTGAGATGCTAAAATCCCCTAATTGAGCCTGGCGTTCCAATATTGCTTTTGCTATTTTTCATGATCAATTTGTATACCAATATAAATATAATAATATATATTTATAATTCCTATTTATTCACAACTTGATTTTTCAAATAATAAAACCATGCTAGCAAATCACTCATTAATTGTCTATAATATTGTGACTTGACTAACGTAAAAAACTAGACCCAAAAAATGTATTTATAATTTAGAATCAATAACTATATACCATATGTGCAACTTAAAGAATTTTTTGACCATTCTCCCGCCTATTGCAGCTTTACGTATGTTAGGCAACCAACAATAAATACTTTGCACCCACACATCTATTTTTCACCCCTTCAACTGGATCTATATTAAATAAACCATTCATTAACTTTTGCAAAGCACAGATGGAAATTCATTCAGCCAATCAAATGTCTGAATTTAAAGATTAACAAGCTAGTGGTCTCAAGGCTATTAAATACAAGTGTTAGTTTATAATTGCCTAGAACTTATATATACAATGGTGCATTTTTTCCATCTATAAAACATGTAGAATGATGGCAGCCATTGAACAAGTGAAATTATACCCTACACAACTCTGGTTAGACTTTATAAGCACTCCTGGTTTCTCTTTGACTTTGATATGCAGGTCTGCATCTACTTCAGTAAGGCATATTGTAGTTAATGTTGGTTTTTTTCCATATATGGGAAACTCTTTGTCCATCTGCCTGCTCAGAAACTAGCATCTTGAACCAACATAGAATCCTGGCCTTTAATCTGGTAAAAATCCTGATGCAAAAAATAAAACAATAATTAACTTAAATCATTTTGTTGTTCCTTCGACAAAAACATTAAAAATTAGTTCTCTGGGTCTCCTCTTCATCTCCTAACCTCAAGCTTTTTTTCATTTAGCCAGCCACATATTATTTGCTTCCAGAACACACAAGTAACATTTTATGTGCTCAAATGAATACACAAGTAACACAAACATTTCTATCCTATAGTAAGCGGAACAAAATGCATATAGCAATGCAGGTGTTACAAAATGCATATGAACATTTATCGTGATAATTGTACCACTATTCTAGTAATATCTCAAATACTAATATGATACATGAAAAACACTTAATATAAACATTATATTAGAAGTCATTGACACTCTAATACGCACAAGAATATATCGAACCATGCATAAACATCTAAAGTATAAGCAAAGTGTTACAAAAATGTCACACTAAAACCTCTAGAGGATGTGTAATACAAAGTTGTACAAGGAGAAATCTGGTTACAAAGAATTTTTAATTAATGACTTTGTTAATTCTCGATCTTCACAATAAATATGTAGAAGAGTCCATAAGCACATGGCCGAGTATTTAACAGATTAATATCTACATGTTAGAGCTCTTTAAGGCAAATCATCATCAAGCAATCCAACAAAGAAAAATAGGACAAATATGTGACACGGCATGATCATATATAAAGCAACACATGATGACAACTCCCAAAATAAGAAAATAGACAACAAAAAAAAAAAAATCCAACCAAGTGAGAGTACTTGTTTGCCAATGCTACCTGAAAGTGGACATGGCATGAATATCTTAACTTCAAACCATCTTAATTAGATTGTGTCCAGATCAGATTTTGATTCCAAACCATTTTCAACTTCAAGAAAGAAGTCTACGCAAATTTGTGGTATATCCCAATCAAAAGACAAATTGGATATGCATGTTTTTACATAAACATTTTATGTGCTCAAATGAATACACAAGTAACATTTACTTGGTGTTCAATGCATTTGACATGATAAAGTCTGCTGTTTCAAAAATCAGAACATAGACCACCTCCAAACTTACAGTTTGGTGCATTGTGCACCATCAACCTAGGTCATAAAATTCAAATGTTGTTTCATTTATAAGATATGTTGCCTACTCTAGTGTAGTGTGATTCATATTAAGAAGAGGAGCTATATCCATTGTTTTTAAACAAACATAAGTTCATGTCTACTTCCAACTTGACATATCTTATAAATGCAGCTACAAAATCTATCTGATATTCCAAATTCATATTAAATGAGTACATTATGCTTTTAAATTGGTTCCAGCACATAGAAGAGGATAGTACCTTAGACAGCATTTAACCATCTCGTGTGCCAGTTTTTGCATTAACATCCTCCCAACCACCCATAACAAGGTCTACAACTGGGACTATTCACCAACTGAAATAAAGTACTGCCTGTAGTCAGATCCTTTCCTATAACAACAAAGTAAATTGTTATGAACTAGCTGTAGGAGCATAAATTCCATCACTAGAAATAACAGACAATTTATGAAGCTGTGTATATGGAGTATTTACCTTGAAGTCATTATAACACGGACTGCTCCCCCCCACCCCCCCTAAAAAAAACAAAAAATTAATGATGAGATTAACATACTGTTTTGCAACAAAAAACTGACATTCAGCTTGAAAGCTGAACAGATTTGCATTGCCATCAAAAAGAGCACCTGTCATGATGCTTTGTGGGTAGACACTAGTTACCCCTCACGCGTCGTGTCTAGCAAAAGTTACATTGGTGATACTGAAGCCTCCAATGATTAATACTGCCCATCCAGCCATGGAATGTCCAAAATGCACCACTACTCAAAAAACGCAAAAAACCAAATCCTTATCTACATGTAACCAGTTCACTGACTAGCCTTTCGGCGGTCAGCGAACACAGGGAGCTCTTCAACCCAGCTTTGCAATAGTGCTTCAGTCGCCAATTGTCTCTCCAAAAGTGCAGCCCACTTTCCATGAAGCTCATCCATTTCAACTTTATGCATCTCTCCATCCTTCTTATTTTACAGTAGAGGCTTGCTTGGCATGTCTTGTAAAAATATAGAAAACACATTTGTTCCTTTCTTCATGGTAATTACCATGATCCCCAAGTGTGTTGTGCACAGTACAAACATGTGCACATATATATATATATATGCACATACATACAGTTATAAGTGACATATCAAAAAGAGGAGTCAATAGATATGAACAAAGTACACCTAATGTACTTAATCGGCTTGAACTCATTAATTAAGCATACACATCATTCACTAGTGTTAACAAATCCAATAATGACAGCAAACACAGTTTAATGATAAACTTTATTAAACTCTTGGATAAATAATCAGAAGAACAAAAAGTATCTATATCATCACTGCCAAACAATGTATTAAGGGGAACAAAGAGTGATGTAATACATCGATGAAATTATAGATGATTCATCCTGCCATTTATAAATACAATAGTCACTACAAAATAAAGAAATCCAAACCAGCACCAATAGAAAATAAAAGCAAACAACATATTGATTACAAAACGTATTGGGAGAATGAATTTAAAAAAAGTAGCACCTGCAATAATGCATCATTGTCAACATATTGATTACAGTACCTGCAATGGAATAGAGTTTACATTCAATAAAATGTCATAAAGTTTCATATTATATATGTTTGATGCTTGCAATTACAACATGTTTACTCAATTCAAATTATTCTAATTTGCTCAGCTCATTAGGTAATAGGGATTTGTGATCGATTATATGGATGCACTTAAATGTTAGATAATGCAAGTTGAGCATGCATTAAAATAACTAATTAATAATAACTTAAGAGAACATTATAAAGGTAAAAAAATAAGAGCTTCAAGAAAGTCTTGGACTTGAGCAAAGGAAGGATGAAAATTCAAACCAGCAACTTCTCATGGGTGCCAAATACAGTTTCTTAAGTTTTTCATTTGTCCATTCTTTTTTTGTGTTGTCATGATTTTGTATTTTCCTGTTTTTCCACCAAGAAATTTGGATGAGTTAAAAAAAGAAAGATATTTTTTAACTAAGCAGCAAAACAAAGGTCATAAAAGAACAAATACAAAACTTCATTTCTATTTTAATCAAATCATCTTGTGCTCTGTACATTTCATCAAGAACCTACATCATAGGACTTATTAAAAGAAAAAGAAAAGCAGATATAACATCCAATATCAGCCAAACCATTATAAAGAGGGGATAATCAAAATCACATTGAAAGATATGTAGCAAAATATATCAAGAAAAAAATAACAGAGTACCAACTAAACTAGCAAGCTGTCAACAGCTCAAGAACTATTTACTAAGCTGCACATATATTCATGGATGGGCTTCTCTTATTGGTATCTCAAGGTTAGCAGATTTGAGAGAATAAAACTCCTCCCTTTCAAAGTTGCATAAATTGAATTAAAAACATATATCACTCTAATTTCTTTCTTTCATAGTAAGATAAAACTAGTAATTGTATCAATATTAATATTAAGTACAATAGTAACTCAAACTCAAAAAGTACTAATTATATTGACATGACATGTTGTTGTATACATTTATATTAGAGGAATAATGCAAGAAACATGACCTTCTCGAAGGGAGATTGGCCGCAGAAATATGGTGAGGCTTTCACACTCCACGGCCAATCATGTTGTCAAATGCTATATGAAAGAAATTGGACAATCAAGTTTTAATTTTCAACTAAACTATGCCCTCACCTGATTAAGAAAAGAAGTCACTACTAGCTCAAGATAAATAAAAAATTTAAAAAAAAATCCCTCACACCTTGGGGGCCTCTTTTCAAGGAAGTCCTGGACTTGGGCAAAGGAAGGATTGAACAAAGCAAGTATGGTAGCCAAGGCCTCCTCCAAGAAACAAAACCACTCATTGCTCTAGGATGCATCCAAAACCCAAGTCAAACAGACACTAACACCAAAATGATTGAAATAACTATAACCCAAGTCATTATAACACAGGCTGCCCCCCCCTCCCCCCCAAAAAAAAGTTTTTATGACTAAAGACAAAGTAACCAGTTTGAATATATTTACTTTTGCATTGGATTAAGTGTCATTTTTTAAGCCTATGTTTCAGTGTTGGCAAACTTCATTCATGAATTATGCAGCCAAGATAGCAACATACACGGCCATATAAAAATCTGGAAAATACATGGCATGCAAGGCATAAACTAAATAAATTCCACAATGACATTAAAATAGGTAAAATCTAAAATCTGAAAATACACACACCTATGATTTTTTTTTTTCAAGTAAAGATCCTTGTAAAGTGCATCAACGTACATCCACATAAAAAAAGGTCCAATCTTGTAGTAGCCACCCCATATTTCTTGGATTGAAATTCATAACCCCCCCCCCCCCCCCAAAAAAAAAAAAAAAAAAAAGACAAAACCATATAAACAGGTTGGAAATCCTAAAAGTTTCAAGGTCACTTAATTATTCTGCATTCATAATTTTCATTGCCCATTGGGTCTAAAGTTCTAAAATCATATAAACAGTAGAGACCAAGCCTCTCAAACACGCTTATAACCTTCTGTTTCAAGAAAAATTAGCTAAAAACAAGATACTTTTCTTTCTTCATTTTTTGATTGGTGACAGAAAACAGATCTACTGATTCCACTAGAAAACAGAGAACTCATTAATTAGTTTTCCATAGTGCACTGCATTTTATAGGACATTGAATAATATATATATAAGATAGCAAACAATAAAAACAAATAAGAAAAAATGAAGGCATCAATTAAAATAAAAGTGAGATACTATTCTCATCCTACTGCACAAAGAACAAGGACAGTGAGATCAGAGAGTGGGGAGGTTGAGAAAAAGCTTACCAGTGTGAAGATAACTATCGGAGACGATACTACACGAATTCAATCAACAAAGATGAACGAGAAAGTTCTAGGGAGTCGCACACTTACAAAATCAGAAATAGGGTTCATGCTAGAATCGATAGTAATTGTATAAGCATTTTGATTCTATAAAAGCAGGCCGATCAATACAAGAATTCACATGTAAACAAAGGACCAAAACTATAGAGAGAGATGAACAGAGAGAGGGAAAGCGAGACGAACAGACAGAGAGAGAGAGCGCCTGAAGAGAGAAGAACGGGGATAGAGAGAGCGAGAGAGAAAAAAAAAAGAGAGAGACACTCACTTCGGCGATGACGCTGTAGCGGCACGGCACGGCACGAGAAAGAGCAGCACGGCGTGAGGGAGCAAGCCAGAGCGCGCGAGAGAGGGTCGATTAGGGCTCGGGAGAAATGAGGGGAATGTTTTTAATTTTCTACCGGCTGTTAGTATTAGTAAAGTTAATTTTATTACAGCGGGAAACAAAAGTCATAAAAAGATAATTGTTGTCGCAAATTATCCTCGCGACGGAAGAGAAGTCGCCGTTATAACAAAAGTATTTATTGCAACGACAAAAACTGTCACAATAGCTATAAAAATCGTCATAACAGATTTTACAGTCAATTCGACCGAGCATTTCCCAACTTCACCTTTTTAATTTAGCAGCAAAATTAAAAACGTTGCAAATAAGGATTTTCCCAACTTCACCTTTTTAATTTAGCAGCATTTTGCAGCAAAGTTTAAAACGTTGCAAAAAGGTGTATTTCTTTGTCATATTATAGTTCTAATTATATATTTTTGTGTCATTTTAATCATGAACGTCGTCTTTCCACTACAACAAAATAGGTTTTTCATTTGCTGCAATTAACCCCTAAAATCGCTGAAAAAACATTATCTTAGCCATTAATCTTGCACCGTTTGTTCGACGCTATCAAAATGCCCGTTAAAATTTTTTGCAGCAAATGTGCAATATCGCTGCAAATAACAATTTATTTACAGCGAAAGTAATCGCGGCAAATAAGTGTTATTCACGCTGTGAATAATACCCATACTTGCCCAATAATTCGCTGGAATAAGACTATTGCGGCGGAAGGATTCGCTGTAAAGGAATTAATAATCGCCGTAATAATGAGGGTGTGGATTTTAACATTTTTATTCCCGGCAAATCTAATCGTTGTAATTAATAATATTTCCAGCAAATGTGTGGTCGCTGCAGTAAGTAAATGCTTATTATGAACTATTCCAGCGCATGAAAATTGCTGCAAATGTTAGCAGCAATTTTGTAACCGCTGTAAAAATTAGGCAAATATTACTTACGTCGAAAAACAATCGCCGCTAAAAAATCAGCACCAGATTCATCTTATTCAGTGATAAAAAAAAAAAAAATCCTTGCAAAAATTGTTTTCCGCAATTTGGGGTCTTTTCCCAGTAGGCAGCATATATAATACATTTTTTGAGGTGTCCTATAGCTATATATATACAACAATACACTCATCATCATTCACAAACACTAAAAAGGGTAGTTGACATATGACAGCAAGGGACTTTTGTTCCCAGCCTATTTATAATAAGTGAGGTAATTTATTAAAAATGCAGAGGGTTCAAACCCAAGTAACAGGATGTATATAAGAAAAAAGAGGGAAAATAACAAGACATAAAATCACTGTAATTAATAGAAAAGCAGGACTATTCTGAACATCCAAACATAAAGAGTTTTTAGCAATATGGTTCTAAGCTCATCTTCACTGTAACTTAAACTTGCATAATATTACTACTTGAAAAGGTTTCATCATTGCTAGCTCTTTAGTATGCATGACCTTAGCTCATCTTCAGTGTAACTTCAACTTGCATAGTATTACTACTTGAAAAGGTTTTGTCATTGCACTTAATTAGTATGCGCGAGTACCTCGGCATCTTAAACTTCTCTTTTCATTTTTCTTAACACAATTCTCGTAGCTTTTTCTGTTTTTCCCATATCCTAACAGTAGATTGAACTCCATCACACATGGTGATCATCTTGATTTGGTATTCCACCAGAGTTCATCTGTTTCTAAATATGTTTGCCTCAACTTACATGATTAGGAACAAAAATGATTTTCAAGTCCCTTAAAATTCATCATGTACTACATGGCAGACTTGAGCAAACCCAAAACAGGGACTTGACCTAACCCAAAAAAAAAAACAATGGGTGTAAATAGGAGACATGTACCACGGATGAATTGTTGCAAGCAATTGAAGAAATTAGGATGGGATTGAGGCTCGTGAACAGAAACCATTTGCCACTACAGCGAGTGTAATCACTAAAACCATGAAAAAATGATTAGGAAAACACTAGGCCTAAGGTTGCGATTTTTGTGGAAGAAATCGCATGGGACAAAGCATTGCTTACAGGTAACTGTTGAAGAAATGGCAAAAATTTCTTGGGTTCGCGAGAAATGCGTGGAGGCTGCGCCGCTCAACAACTTCGCCGACAGTGGGTGGGAGCTCTGAAGGAGTACCTTTGAACAATGGGTTTGATATTTTGGGGAAGAAAGGCAGAGAGTGTAGAAACGAGGTGGAGGAAAAATACGAAACTCGGGGGGAAATATATCTCTCTTGGCGCGCCATATTAAAAGACTTAAGGGATTACCAACCCACTAGTTAAATGATATTTTTAAATAAATTTTGATTAAAAAATATTAAAAATTTGTTTTAACAAGTTTTTTAAAATTAAAATAAATTTAATTTTCTCTCTCCTTATTCTCTTGATAATTTCTAAATTATTTTTAAAAATTAATATTTTAATATAATAGCTATTGATTTATTAAGCCTGTTATTTAATGTAATAAAAAGTGACTAGCTAAAATTTATAAAAATAAAATTTTAAATCAAATTTGACTAAATTTTAGCTAGTGGGTTGTAAATGCTCTTATTCCAACAAAACAAATCGTTGTAAGAATACTAGCAACGGACTTGATATAATTTTCTTTTAAATTGTATATTTTTACACACAATTTGAAGAGTTTTGAAAGATTACTATTTACAAGTGAAAAAATATTCTCATTTCTCTATCTTTTTCTCCCCATAATTGATCAATTTTGATGAAATTTTTTTGAAAAATATGTAAAAATATACAATTTAAAGAAAAATTATAATAAATTCATTGCTAATGCTCTAATAAGTTATTTTTTATTCATTGGCGATTTTAGTCACTGTAATAAATGTAAACGACTATTGACGATTTTCATCGCTTTCATAATCAATAAAATCACCTCAATAGTGAAATCAAATATAATCAGAGAGTCCGTGATGAGATCACAATCGCCGCAATTAGCTTCTTAAGCCGGCAAATTTATTCATGGCAAACAAGAAATCACCGGAAAAATCATTTTTGTTGTAGTGTGTTATGCTAATATATACAATTATTTTAGCACTACAAAAAATAAGACTATTTCCCGCGACAAAAAGTCGCCGCAAATAATATAAAAATCGCCGGAATTGCTTTGTTACGGCTAAACTTTGTCGCCAAGGAATAGCCGCTGATAATGAGCCAAGAAAAGATGTTTGCGGCTACATTTATAATTGACAGTATATACCTTTTGCGGCGACCAATTTTCGCCGCAAATAACCAAAAATTCTGTCACAAAAACTTTTTTTGAAAACTGATGGTTTGCCCGATTCAATTTTGTGCCCATTTTTTTTTTTTCGCTTTATTGTATGTGATTGTTTTTTTTTTCCTCATATTTATCTCTTTTATGATAGTTACTTGCTTAGTAATAAATTAAAAAATGCTAAATTAGGAGAAATTTATATTTACTTACCAACACATATCATCAACTTCATTCAAATATCCTCAACGTACATATTTGAATTTGAACAATACAAATCATGTAATTGAGACACAAAGATGCATATAAGCATATTTTCTACAGAAGAAAAAAAATTAATGTGCAATTATTTTATTCTTCAAGCTACTTCAAAATTATGCTTGACTGATAAAACTAGAAAAACTTCCAACTTATAAAGCAGTCTTTTTAGTATCACATGGCTGATTTCACACAATCACTCTTCAACTACATTCACCAACTCATATTCAACCAGGGAGAGATTGTTATCCTCTTGAACTGCAAACTTAGCAGGTTTAGTAACTTCAATGCGGCCCCATTTGTCAACAGCCTCATAGACCCCTTAAACATGTCAATTTTTGTGTTACAAAGAATTACAGTGACACCCGGCTTTATCAAGTTAACTGCAAAAAAGATACAACCATTATCATTATAAACATGTAAAGAAATTGATGGACCAGTTATATAAGAAAATAATGTACTAACAAAACTTCAAATGCATTATTTTAATTTATAATATCATATTTAGAATGAAGATATTTATAAATGTTGACGATTTTAAATGTAAGCTTGTTTAATAAATAAATGATGACGATTTTTCTTAAACTCATTCGCTCTAAATTCCATGTGAAGCATGTCGGGATATTTAGAATGATGATATTTATAGGTATGAAGTAATTATTTGAACATTGGACACATGGACAACGAATCTCCTTACTTGTAGCATGAGATCGAGCTAAGATAAGGAACTCCTTAACTCCTTTAGCATATTCCCTAGATCCAAATCTATTAGTAATTTACATCCAACTTTTGTCCATCTAAGAAAAAGTAGAGATAGAAAAGTTGTTTAATAAGGGATAAATGCAGCACAATTCCACATAAATCATAGCTAAAGTACTTATTGATAAGTAAAAATACCACATAGAATTTGTTAAAAATAATAAGGTGTTCTGAGGCCAACACACTGCTCTGTGTTTTAAATTCTGTTTCTGAATTAATATGTTTTTATTTTTACTACTTCTAACATGCTTTTACTTATGGCAGGAATGAGGAACGAAACCATATCAAAGGTTAGTTGATATGTTTTAACTTCCTGCTTTTCTTTTTGATCTATTCTGTTTTTTAATTTGGTGTAAATATCAATATATATATATGCATGCATATGTATTTTGTTTGGAATGGTCTCTTCTTGATCTGAAATATTACAATACAATTATTAATGATAAGAGAATAAACCAAGCAGGGCCCATGTGTATATCAAAATATATAAACAATCCATGCAGTAGGTAGAAAAGAAATTAATAATTGTTGGTTAAACATTACACTATATAAACCTGTTTGTTTTGATGCCATGCTCACTGAGACTCGAAAAGCAAATTCATTGCCTATTTGCCTGGGTACGTACAACTCTTCAAAATCCCTATTTACATTAATTAATTTATACTTTATTGCCGTCAGTCCAGAACAGGAACCTAGATTATTATTTTTTTGAAAAAATTTTAATTGCAGGAGAATACCATTATTTCAGAATGAATATGTCTGTCTTCTTTCCCTACTCATGAATCATGATCACCATCCCATATCAAATGTTACGTATATGAATTGCAGTCCAATAAATTAAATGTTTATGTGAACTACAATATCATGTTTCGTATGTTTGATCAAATGTCAATATCAAATGTTTTGTCAATGGGTTATAGAATTCTTTTTCATTGTTGTTGGGATTTCATGCATGTCATGGATGGGTCATGATGAACATAGACTGCATACATGTGTGATGCAATATCATAGACTGCATACATGTGTGATGCAATATCTTAGACTGCATACATGTGTGATCAATATCATGGTGATCTGACTTTAATTTGTTTTTGGAAAGTTTAAAATGGGTCCAATTTCAAGCACTGTAAATTATCTCAAGATTCTGCATGTCGTCTTTCCCTTTTAAATGATCATAGACCCCTCAGTGCAGACTTGGGCCAAGACAACATCAATGAAGAAGTTGTTGCATAGAATAAGATCAATGAGACATAAAAACTGAATTTTCTCCTACGCCTTTTGAAGTATATTTGTCCATACGTTGAATTCATATCTTACTTCTAGTGATCTTTGCATATATATAATTCAAGAACTTCAAACATGAAATATGAAAAATTCAAAAACAATACAAAATATACACTTAAAAGAATTTGTTTTATGGGGTTATATATGCTTTTGGGCAAGCATACCATTTTCTTCCTGGCTTCTTCTCATATAAGAATTTTCTCCTCCACCTTTTGAAGTAGTATATTTGAAGTCCTTATAATATGGACAAAGGGAAGTAAGATATGAATTCCACATATAAAATATATACAATTAAAATAATTTTTATCGTGTTATACTTTTGGACAGGCATAACATCTTCTTCTTGGATTCTTGTTAGAAGTTGGGGATGTCATTAATGGTGTATTCAAACCACACTAATAAGTTGGAGATTCCATTTGAAATGCATCAACTATACATAATGATGACGATGCCATAGGTACTGATCTAGATTAGAATAATTCATGCATATAATATTGTTTGAGGTCTGCATCAACGAGGTGGGTCAGTATGTCAACATGTGGTTGGCATATTACATAGTTTTTCAGTCCCTTTCATGCAGGTATGAGTACATTAAATGTGAAGTAGCAAGTGGATCAAAAGATCAAAGCTGGCAAAGAAAAGTACCCACAATACTTTATTCTCATTGCCTATTGACCTGGCCCAGTCATGGGGAACTAAATTAACACATGCAGTGAAATTAGTATAAAAACTGAATACAATATATTCAGAAGCAGGCCAAATAGCAGTATACACTTTCTAATTCAAACAAAAACTTCAATGTTCAACATCTAGAAATTGCTTTTGTTGCATGAACAAGGTCACGGTATTGAGCCTGGGATTCCCATCTGTTTTTGCTATTTTTGTTTTTTTATTTTTTTGGCAGCTTGCAGCTTAATTTGTTTTTAAGAGTAAGATATTCTAATTTTATTCAAAGCCCTCATTTACGATAAAAAGAATTCATAATTACAACAAGACATATGAAAGATACAAATAATTATAAAAGTTCAAAATCCAGTCATAACACCCAACCACAATGCAAAATATCAATGAAATTCAAAGATATCACAAAAACCAAATTAAGTCAAAGGAAATAACTAGACCTAAGCAAAAATAAAATAAAAACCAAAAGAGATATATCAAATTAGAGTGCCGATCACCACAGTATACAGTGAAAGTTACCAATTAAAAACAGAGGACTCATCCAAACAACCAATAAAAAATAGCAACACAACCAAACCCTACAATGCAACGAAAATAGAATCCAATCCGAAGTTAAAATTCCTCATGTAGGTGAATGCATATTTAATCGGTTTAAATAGCAACACAACCAAACCCTACAATACTCAAAAATCCTTTCAATCGGTTTACTTGCCTTGTTCGAATCTAACAGAGGGGCTTCGGCGAATCTCGGAAACCAACTGGTGGTCCAAGTAGTGGCGGGAAGATGGCGAGATTAGGGCAGCACTGACAATGGAAACTATTGTGCAAAGCTGAGAGAGACAGAGAGAGCGCGAGAGGGAAAGGGAGAGGCATAGAGAGCGCGAGAGGGAAAAGGAGAAGTAGAGAGAGCGCGAGAGGGAAAGGGAGAAGCAGAGAGAACGCGAGAGGGAAAGGGAGAGGTAGGGACAGAAAGAAATTAAAAGTTATAATCCCGGCTGTTTTTATTAGTTGACAGAAAGAAATATTTTAAATTGACAAAAGGGACTTTTTGCCATAAAATGTATGTTGCCGGAAAAAAATATTGTCTTAAATACTATATTTTTTTGTAGTGTATATACATATCTTCCATTTCCACGTTAATTTTCTCTAAATCAATGATACCTTGTTATAACTGTTTAATTAACCAAGTAGTTTAGACTTCAGCCTCTTGTTTTACCAAATAGAAACGACAGTAATCATTGTTAATTTTGCTCATGCAACCACTTCTAGTTTATCTTGGCCCTCAAGAAAATTAATGAAAAAAACTATTCATCATGATTTATTTTTTCATCATTTTCTTATTATAATATGATTTGACATTAAAGGATAGGTTTATAAGTAAATTAGAATTAATACTTTTCAATCATCTTATATTACATCATAAAATAATCAAAAAAATAAATAAAAAGTAGCATGCAAAATTAAACTCATTTTAACAAGAACTAATCGTGTAGGCAAAAAATAACTGACAATTTTCTTGTAATGTACTCAAAACTAATTAGCTAGCTTCATCCTGATGATCAAAAGCTTCGATCGGGCCCAGATGACTTCCCTACATACATACGTAAGTACGTTATTCTATAAATTACTAACTTCAAAAGGGATATTACTGCGCGCAAAAAACTTGACGGACGTTATAATCGATACATGATTCCAAATCTTCTTCAGAGTTAATCACTTTCTCAAGCAACATAAACCTAACAAGTTCTATGCTCCAATTAGGAGATAATTTAGAGAGTATGCCAAATAGAATCCTTTTAGAAATAGATGATAAGTGCTAATGTTTAAGGTTGTGTTTGGATATCGAATTGAGTTAAATTCTTTATGAATAATAATAAATTAAAATGATTGAGTGAGTTATGTAAAATCGATTTAAATGATTTAAATGAGTTTAAAATATATTTGAATAATAATAATAATTGAGTATGAAAAGTTATAAAATTGGTAGGACTCACATTAAATAAGGTAACTTGAACTTTGCAAGAATTGTATCAAAATAGAGTAAGAATGTTAGCAGTGGCTCCAAATTCTAGTTAGAATCTTACATTTTCGTCATAACACCAACTTTTAACTAGATTAGTTTATATTGGACTAGTTATCTTAAAGTTTAAATAATAACATAATATTATATATTTTAATGATATTTAATAATTTTGTTAAGAATGTTGGCAATGGCTCCAAATTTTAGTTAGAATCTAACATTTTCGTCATAACACCAACTTTTAACTAGATTAATCTATATTGGACTAGCCATCTTAAACTTTAAATAATAACATAATATTATATATTTTAATAATATTTAATAATTTTTTTAATATTTTGAAAATCGTCTCTTCCTTGACCAAACTAGCCAACCCAAGATCATAGTACACCTCTTTCCTTACCAACAGACCCATTCCATTAAGCTCTCAAGCCCTTCTCTCATGGACAGTCTAAAACTCTAATCATCCACTATACAAAACTTTAGGTTCTCGCTATCCAGAAGATCATTCACTTGCAAAAGCCAGATCGACCCATCCAAGTCGTCTAGACCCTGTAATTATTTCTCAGTTGCCCGAAGTTTTTGTTCTACAGAATCAGAGTTTTTGGTTGGATATTGTTTGACCCTTTTGATTTTTTGTATTTCTTTTGCAACCAAAGTTCAGGAACTTCACATGTACGAGCTCAACGAGCCTGGTTGTGGAAGCCCTATCTAGCTACGATTGAGCCAGATAATGCCTAGGCGTCTAGTCCTTTTCAGCAACAAGGTAACGTGCGCTGCAGCCCAGATTTCTTATTTGAAACTTTTATCTATTTCTTGATTAAAAAAGAACTTGTTTGTGATCGAAAATACTAGTTTTTGATAAATCACATGTCTATCTAATCAATCAAAGAGAAAAAATAAATAAATATTTTGCCTTGTCTTTCTTTTCTGGGATGCTCTTACATTGCTGACTTGGGAGAAGTCAGCGAAGAAGCCGAACAAGGGAGAGAATAGGGACAGACTCTACGCGAGTATGAATGAGAGAAAAATTGTCGAGTGAACGAATGGGAAATTTCGCACGATTCTTCCAATAATAAAACATAAAAAAACATAAATTTAAAAAATGAATAGGAGCTCGCCATTGTTGGCGAGGAATGAGTTTTTACTGTAGTTTAAGTTCGGAGCTATGGCCAGTCTAATGTAGATATATTTTTTCATTGCATTTGTATATGGCTAGGCCATTACATATGCTCTCAATTCTAATGATAAACAAACAATTCTTTTTACGTTGATGATATTTATGTACTAATAAAAATATAAGTAATGCTATTTTTATAAGTTATTTTTATAAAAATGTCTATTTTTATATAGTTATATAAATGATTAATTGGCCATTTTGCTTTCAATTAACTCATGATTATTGGCTCTTTCATATGCTCATGATCATATGTAAGTTTTTTTCATATAGTGCGTGGGATCATGATTTGCTTTTGTTGGTTTTCATATATATATATATATATATATATATATATATATATTAGAGAAGAGTAACGTACAAAACACATTTTTCTAATTTAATGAAATGATTATTTTTAAAAAATAATGTAATTTTTATAAAGAAATAAAATTTGAAAATATAAGTTCTAACAAATATTTGATAGGTAATAAAATGAAAAGATCTTAACAAAGAAAAGATCATATAAATGTAAATTATAAACTGATTTGAAGTAATGAAAGATAATTTTGTTTAATAATGAGTTCAAATTTTCAAACTCATTATTATAATTTCATCTTAAATATTATATTTTTTAAAATTTTTATATAAAATAAAATAAACAATTCACTTTTTTAAAATTTTAATACAATTTTTTTTAATTTTAAAACAAAATTAATATTAAAAAATATTTTATTTTATGTTTAATTTTTATTTCATCTCATCTATAAAAACAAACCGGACCTAAATATCTAATCAATCTAGGAACCCCCCTGAAGCAACTACCGATTCTAAAGCACAAAATGGCAAAACGAGTATAGTGTCAAGCGCTAAGAAAGTTGACCGCCAAAAGTTCAATGTTGGAAAGAAGAAGTTGAGAGAAATGACAAGGCTAAAGAAATTAAAGAATATGAGAAATATGTGGAAAAAAAAAAGATCATTAATGGAAAGAAAAGTGGTACAAAAAGCATAGATAGCTTTGTGAAGCCCGAAATTAGAAATTTAGCACAGCGTTAAAGATTTTAGAAAATAGAGATCAGGATAAGAGAATTTTAGAGAACAGAGATCAAGAAAAGAAAGTGAGATCTTCTGGGATAAGAGCGAAGGAGATGGATGCTCTTTGTTGAACGCAGATTTGTTGGGGGAAGAAAGAATGAGAGGATTATGTGCATGCAGACTCATCTTGCATCTTTTAATTTTCTGGAGTGCTTATGTGGCTATTTCTTATTAGCTGGTGCAAAAATCATTTTTGATCCATCAGGTCCCATGTCACACTCTTAAATAAAGTGATATTATTTTTATAAATTGTTTTATAAAAATATCACTCCTTTAACACATAATTATATAAACATTATAAAATAAAATTGTAAATGTATTGTTTTTTAAAAACAAAACTGAGAATGAAAAAGATCTCAAATTGTAAATATTTATATAAAATAATAATGAAACAGTATTCTAATACAGGTTATATACTAGTTTTGTACCAGATGAAATATCGATCATTCTGACCGATATATACTATTTATTTATATATTGATTATTATTTTAAAATATAACTTATATATGTATATATATAATTTATTCATTATAAATTATTTTAAAACAATATACAAAACGATATTAATATTAAAAGTAAGCTGATAACAAGAGGAAGGAGACGCGAGAGCAGTAATGGAAGTCTGAATAATTCGTCCGTGTATTGTTACTATGTCTCAAGAGTGAATGCAGGCCGTGGCCTATAAACAAGTTTTATTCTGTAACCAACTAATTGAAAGAATAACAAAATCCTATATTTACAGCTCTATAAAGAATTAAAAATAAAACCTCTTAAACGACAATGTGAGGTAAAATAAAATAAACGACATGTAGCTTACTATCCTTTATCATCTAACACCCCTCCACAAGATGTAGAATAGAGATTAACTATTCACATCTTGGATAAATGTGATTGCATGAGGGCAAAGCTTTGGTAAGCAAATCAGCCATTTGTGTTTGTGAAGTGACATGGGCAGTGGTGATGCTTCCATCTTGAACTTTATCTTGAATTAAGTGACAATCAAGCTCTATATGTTTGATTCTCTCGTGGAAGACCGGATTGGTAGCAATGTGTAATGCAGCTTGGTTGTCACAAAAGAGAAATGCCGGCAGTGGATGATTAAGACCAAGATCTTGCAATAAATAGCGCAGCCAAGTTAATTCTGAACAAGTTGTGGTCATGGATCTGTACTCAGATTTAGCTAAAGAGCGAGAGACTACACTTTGTTTCTTGGACTTCCAAGAGACAAGTGAATGGCCTAAAAATATGCAGTAGCCTGTGGTAGATCTGCAGGAGTCAGGACATGAGGCCTAATCACTATCACAATATGCCTTGAGTTGAATTTGAGAGGATGAGGAGAGGAGAATGCTTTGACCAAGAGAGATTTTAATATATCTCAAAAGTTTGTACACAGTAGCCAAATGAGTGGACATAGGCTTGTCCATGAATTGACTAAATAACTGGACAACAAAACTGATATCTGGCCGAGTTATTGTGAGATACAATAGTCGGCCAATAAGTCTTCTATAAATGTTGGGATCAGAAATGGGGGTTTCATCCTCTTTGCTAAGCTTGAAATTTTGTTCCAAATAGAGTTTTAAAGGTTTACAGCCTAACATACCTAAATCTAAAAGGATATCTAAGGCATACTTCCTTTGACATAAGTGTATTCCCTTGGATGACCGTGCAATCTCTAAGCCCAAAAAATACCTTAAACAGCCCAAGTCCCTTATCTTGAACTGATTATTGAGAAATGTTCAAAGAGAAGATATTGAATTATTTGAGTTGCTAGCAACAAGGATATCAACATAAACTAAGAGGACAATGTAAGAGTCTCCTTCTTGTTTGGTAAACAAACCATAGTCTAATTTGGATTGGTGAAATCCAAAGGAAATAAGGGCAGAGGTCAGCTTAGAATGCCACTATCTTGAGGCTTGCTTAAGGCCATAGAGACTCTTAAAAAGTTTGCACACTTGGTGAGGTTCACCTTTGGTATATCTAGGGGTTTTTCATGTAAATTTCCTCTGTTAAATCACCATTTAAAAAGGCATTGTGTACATCAAAATGATGTAAAAACCAGCCTTTGATGGCTGCCATACTGAGTAAAAAACGGACAGTTACCATCTTAGCAACAAGTGAGAAGGTATCAACATAATCTACTCCTTCTACTTGAGTGTAACCTTTAGCTACCAACCTAGTTTTTAATCTTTCCAAAGTTCTATCAGAATTGAATTTAGCCTTATAAACATACTTACAATCAATTGCTCTTTTACCTGCTGGTAGGTCAATGAGTATCCAAGTATGATTAGATTCCAAAGCTGCAATTTCAGCTTCCATAGCATGACACCAGGCAAGATTCTTAATGGCTTGTTTGTATGAATGAGGCTCGGTATGTAAAGAAATTGAGGTTGTGAATGCTTGAAAATCATGAGTAAATTTATGGTAAGATAGACAATGAGATAAGGGGAAAGGTGTACCATGTGAAGAAGGAACCTGCTTGGAAGTCGATTGGTCATAAGAGTGCTGCATGACTTGATGACAGTGGTAGTCTTTGAGATATTAGGGGGCTGCTCTAGTGCGGGAGGATCTTCTAAGGGTAGGTTGGGGAGTAATGTCAGTATGTGTGGAAGGAGAAAAGGTAGGTGGTGAGCTGTGGTTATCTGGTACGGGTGTAGGATTTTGTTTTGAGGTAGATGGTGTAGATGTATGAAAAGGTGCAGGAGTAAAAGGAGGGCTAGGTGTATGGACAGGATGCTGTGTAAAGGAGTTATGTGTGAGGGTAGAGAGAGGGAAATTGGAAGTGGTGGGATGATGTGAAGGGAGAAGAAAAGGAGGTGAAGGGAAGAAAGAAAAATCAGGTAGTGCAGTTGAAGGTGGATAAATGGAAAAAAAAGGTAATGGAGAATAAGTAGAGGAAGAGGAGTTAGAATTGATGTTGTGAAAGGAAAACACAAATTCATGAAAAATAGTATCTCTTGAAATGAAAATGGTGTAGCTGTGAAGGTCTAAAAGTTTATAGCCTTTAACTCCAAAAAGATATCCAATAAAAACACAAACACAATCTCTAGGTTGGAATTTAGTTCAGCCTTGTGAAGTAGTAGCAGCAAAACATAGAGATCCGAAGACCCTCATATGAGCATAAGTTGGTTTTTGTTTAAAGAGAAGCTCATATGGTGTTTGGTTGTTCAAAAGGGGTGTGGGTAGTCTATTTATAATGAAAGTTGCTGTGAGAGCAGCATGGTTCTAGTGTTTATGGGGCAGACCACATTGGAGCATGAGAGCTCGAGTGACATTCAACAAATGTTGGTATTTCCTCTCAACAATATCATTTTATTGAGGGGTTTCCACACAACTTCGTTGGTGAATAATACCATTTTTATTAAAAAAATTTGTCATTTGGAATTCAACACCATTATCACTTCTTAAGATTCTAAGTTTCATATTGAATTGTGTTTCAATTAAATGGTAGAAGGATTCAATGCATTTGCGGGTTTCAACTTTGGTTTTAAGTAAATAAAGCCATGTAGAACGCGAAAAATCATCCACAATAGTCTAGAAATATTTGGAACCATCATGAGCAATAGTTGGGAAAGGTCCCCAAATGTCACAATGGATGATTTCAAATATTGTAGAAGAAGAATGCACACTGTCAGGAAAATGTAATTTGTGAAACTTACCCAAAGGACACAAAGTGCAAGGCATTTCATTAATAGAAGATGTGTGAGTGTTTACATTGAGATCATTGATTAAGTGAAGCCTATTTCTGGATAAATGACCTAGGCGATAATGCCATAGATTGTAAGAGGTAGAACTTTGTGTAACAGAAGCAGAGTGTGTGCAATTGGTGTGTGGTTGGTGTTTGTAAATGGAGAGAAAATCGGTAAGGGCAGTGGGGGTCACGACTGAGCAATTGAAATGGTAGAGTCCATGTAGCAAGTCACCCTTCCCAATCGTTGTCCAAGATTGTAGGTCCTAAATGAAACAGCAGGAAGAAAAGAAAAGAAAACAATAATTGTCAAATTTTATCAATTTTGGTACAGAGAGTAAATTGAAACTAAAGGAAGGAACACAAAGTACTTCTCTGAGAATAACATTGCTGGTTAAATGGATAGTACCAATGTGGATCACAGAGACTGAATTTCCATTAGGAAGCTTAACAGAATATGAGACTGTAGATGTAATTGATGAAAACAGGGAGGTGCTACAGATCGTATGATCTGTAGCACCAGTATCAATGATCCAAGTATTGTTTGGTGAAGCCAAAGAGGCGTGTGTGTGTATTGAAAAACAATGGAATATAGTAGACATTTTGGAGTGAGAGGCAGGATGAGTAGATGAACTAGAACGCAAGACAGTAGCCGAGATAGGATCCTGAGGCTGGAGTAGAGCTAACAGCTACTGATATTGAAGCTTGGTTAAGCTCATCTTGTCCTCACCAACACCATCAGATTCAGGAGCAATAGAAAGGTTAACATGAGAATTAGGTTGTTTGTTGTGGAACTTATGACCCGGTGGATAGCCATTCAGCTTATAGCATCTTTTAACAACGTGACCAATCATATGGCAATGAGAATAAAGAGGAGGTTCGGCATTGCTAAGTTTGAAACAGTTATCCACATTGTGACCTAAAATTTTGCAATGAGTATAATAGGGGCGATCCTTTTTGGGGTTGATTGGATTTTTAGGTTGGTAAGGTTTCTTGACAGCAAGAGCTAGGGTTTCAGAAGGTTAGGGATGGGAGGTTATTTGATGGTGGCGCTTTTGCTTTTGTACACGGGAGAAAACTTTAGAAACAGGAGGAAAGGGGTCTAGAAGCATGATTTGGTCACAGATGGGTGAATAGGAGTCATTTAACCCCATCAAAAATTGAAGAACACAGTCCCGTTGGGAGCGGCCCGAAAGGGTTGTCATATTTCCACATGTGCAATGGGGAAGAGGGTAATTGCAAGTTCATCCCACAGAGTCTTGAGATTGCTATAATAGACACTTACCGAGTCATGTTCTTGGGAAAGAGAAGCCAAAGCTTTCTTTAATTGAAAAATTCGGGGCCCATTTTGGTGAGACAGTCACTCATGGAGATCCAGCCAAATGTCGTGTGCATCATCGACGAAGGCAACACTGGATTTGAGAGAGGGAGTGATGGAATTTTGAATCCATGACACTACTATATCGTTGCAACGATGCCAAAGATCAAGTAATGGGTCATCGAGAAGTTTGGGTTTGGGTAGGGTTTCGTCGATGAAGCCGAGCTTGTTCTTAGCTCGTAGGGCACGCTTCATCACACGGGACCAGGTTGGGTAATTTTCAGTAGTAAGCAAATCACCGACGAGAGTGATTGAAAGACTATCGCCGTGATCTAAGCGGTATGGGTTTGTGGGATCAACGAGGTTGAGGTATCGGGAAGGGGGATTTGAGTGGGTGGGGGAATCAGGTGGGGTATGGGAGTCGAGGTTTTCCATCTTTGCTCTCCTTGGCTCTTGAATACCATGAAAGTAAGCTGGCAACAAGAGGAAGGAGACGTGAGAGCAGTAATAGAAGTTTGAATAATTCGTCTGTGTATTGTTACTGTGTTTCAAGAATAAATGCAGGCCGTGGCCTATATACAAATTTTACTCTGTAACCAACTAACAAAAAGAATAACAAAATTTTATATTTACAGTTGTATAAAGAATTAAAAATAAAATCTCTTAAATGAAAATATGAGATAAAATAAAATAAATGACATGTAATTTATTATCCTTTATCATCTAATAAATATTAAAATATTTAATTTTAACTTCTTGATTGAAACGTCCTTCTATTCAAAATTTTGATTGGAAGACTTAGGACCAAATTTGACATATTTTTTATTTTTACCAAACTTTTGGTTCAAAAAAATCCACTTTCATTAAAAAAAAAAAAAAAAAAGGAATCAAATCAGTAATAAATGGCTAGTGTGGCCAATGGCTGTGAGATAATAATACTCTGTTCTTGGTAGAGAGAGAGAATAATGAGCGGGTGAGTGAGGATTGAGAAAATGTTGGAAATGCGGAAGATGAGAAAGAAATTGAGGGTTGGGAGCTAAACAAGGCGGGTCAGTCTCCTTCAAAAGCTCAAACGATGCCACCAGCCATGTTGTCTTGATCTAGACCGGTTCCATCCTTCTCTCTCCTATCCAAAAGAATAAAAAACAGAGCAAACAAAGAATTAATAATATCCCCTGCCTTTATTTTTTTCGTTTTCGGCACGTATATGTGCTCACCACTCACCACTTCCTGTAATGGCGGAGGCTTTCCGCCTTTATGTGTTATCCATTATTCTATACTTGTAAGCCCCTTCTCTCTCTTTCTCTCTCTCTCTGGTCGCCTCCTTGTCTGCCTCAAGCTTCATTTATGTATTCTCTTCAAGTTTTATGATGTATATAGCTATTGCCAATAACTTCACATGGTAGTAATTTATAACATTTCATCGTGAGAATCTGGGAATCTTTAGCTGAGCTTCACCTTCAGGTCCGCTTCTTCTCTTTTCTTTTTTTTCTTCTTTTTGGAAAAAAAAAGTCCACTGCATGGATGTTTCCTGTGGGTTCCCCTTGAAATTAAAGCTTTCAACTTTCCAAAGTTCGTTTCTCCTTAGAGCTTTTTGAAGTTTGAAGAAGGGAAGCGCACCTATTTCTGATTTTTGGGTTTTGGTTTTCTTCTGAATTGGAAAGATGTATGTTTCCAGTTTCCAGTTTCCAGTTTCTGCATATTCTTGCTTTCCTTTGGTTATAACTTAGATCAACTCATCATCTCGATCAACTCATCATCTCTTACTCGTTTCATTTATTGTTTCACTTGAGTTCCCACAACGAACTAGCAGCTTAGCTGGTTATGAGATCTAGTGTTTGGTCCTTTTTTCTTGATATTTTACGTTACTTTTGTCTTTCAAGTTTCAAGTTTTAATTTTTTTTGAGGTTTTGAGCTGTTCTGTTCCCCTGCCATTGTCTTTTCGACTTCTTCTCTGTGAAACCTACGTTTCATCTACATGTTTGTGATTTAATTACCTAATTGATTCCTTTCCATTTTTGCTTTTATTTTCCAAAAACCCAAAAGGAAACAAGAGTTATTTTGGAAAGAAAATGCTCAGCCTAGTAATTCTCCATTGCAGCCTCCTCTGTTTCAAATACAATTCTCTGAAAAGGGAATAAAAAAACACAAGTGAATAAATTCTCTTGTGATTTCTTTTTGTTTTAGCAGAAGTAAATGGCAAAAGAGTACAGTGGATCCCCAAAAATTCATCAGATGGAATCCAAGAGGAATCGCCTCACCTGGATCCTAGGGGTTAGTGCTCTCTGCATTTTGTCTTACATTATTGGGGCTTGGCAGAATAACTCTGCCCCCACAAATCAATCCGAGGTCTTCAACAATGGAGGCCGTAGCGATACTGGGTCGACTTCAACAGGCAACAATCTGCCATTGTCATCTTCATCCTCTGCATTGGATTTTCAAAGCCATCATCAAGTTGAAATGAACAACTCCGGAGGAGCCCAGAATTTCCCACCTTGTGATATTTCCTATAGCGAGTACACTCCTTGCCAAGATCCAGTGAGGGGAAGGAAATTCGAACGGGACATGTTGAAATACAGAGAGCGGCATTGCCCCAAAAAGGAAGATATCCTCAGTTGCCTTATACCTGCTCCTCCAAGATATAGGACGCCTTTCAAGTGGCCCCAGAGCCGAGACTACGCCTGGTATGTTAATATTCCCCACAGAGAACTCAGCATTGAGAAGGCTGTTCAGAATTGGATTCAGGTTGAAGGTGACCGTTTCAGATTTCCTGGAGGAGGTACCATGTTCCCCCGCGGAGCTGATGCATATATCGATGACATTAACGAGCTCATTCCTCTCAAGAGCGGAAATATCAGGACTGCCATAGACACAGGCTGTGGTGTAAGTACCACCAATTCTATATGCTACATTTTGCTTTCAACCCATTTTGTAAACGTGGTTCTTTTTATGATTATCTCTTAATTTTTAGGCTGTGTATAGTGTTGAACTGAGTTGAGATAAGATGAGTTCTTTATAAATAGTAGTGAGTTGAAATAGTAGAATAAATTTTGTGATGTCTATCTAAGATGAGTTTAGATGTATTTAGATATTAAAATGGGTTTATATATATTTATGAAATTTTGAAAAAGGTTATAGATCATGTTTGTAAAGAGATATTGAGTTGAAAAAAATTGTGAGTCTCATATATAAAAATATTTTAAGTTGAGATGAGTTTAGTGGTTTGAGAGTTTGATGTTAGATTAAACTTAAATTAGACTGAACTGAGTTAATTTTAATTCAAAAGTTGATGGCAATGCTACCCATCACTATGAGATAACAGAGAGATGATGGTATAATATATAAACTGAACTGAGAATTTCTCTCTCTCTCTCTCTCTCTCTCTCTCTCTCTATATATATATATATATATATATATAGGTTATATGTGTTTTGTTGTAATTTATGACTTCTCAGTATATAGATTAGATGGCAGGAAACTTGTTAATATGTTTTCCCCTGGACTTCTATTTGTTGTGTGTATTAAGGTTGCAAGTTGGGGTGCTTACCTGTTGAGGAGGGACATCCTAGCAATGTCGTTTGCACCAAGGGACACGCACGAAGCACAGGTCCAGTTTGCATTAGAGCGAGGAGTTCCTGCTATGATTGGCATCATGGCCTCGCAAAGGCTTCCTTACCCAGCAAGGGCATTTGATATGGCTCATTGTTCACGCTGCTTGATTCCTTGGCAAAAATATGGTGAGATTTTCTAAATTGCAAAAGCTAAAACTCATCACACATCCTCTAATTTTAAACATGCAGTGAGTGAGAAAAGACTTGTATTCGTCTGAGATGTTTTGATTTTTACAGATGGTATGTATCTAATTGAAGTAGACAGAGTTCTGAGGCCTGGTGGTTACTGGATTCTTTCCGGCCCCCCAATCCGCTGGAAGACATACTGGAGAGGATGGGAAAGAACACAAGAAGATTTGAAACAAGAGCAAGATGCAATTGAGGATGTAGCCAAGCGCCTATGCTGGAAGAAAGTGATTGAAAAGAATGATCTTGCAATATGGCAAAAGCCTCTCAATCACATTGATTGCATTAAGAGCAAGAAGGTTTATAAAACACCACATATATGCCAATCAGATGATCCAGACAGAGCTTGGTATTCCCACAGCATCATCTTTCATGCAGCATTCATTGCTTTGGTAATCAAAAACTATTGTGGTTAATTGACTCTGTTTAATGTATCATCTTTTTGTGCTGAAAAGGTACAGAAATATGGAAACTTGCATCACCCCACTACCAGAAGTAAGCAGCTCAGATGAAGTTGCAGGTGGGGCATTGGAGAAGTGGCCGCAGCGTGCATTTGCCGTCCCTCCTAGAATTACTAGTGGATCAATACCCGGCATCACCTCCGAGAAATTCCAAGAGGACAATAATCTATGGAAAGACAGGGTGTCCCATTACAAGGGGATCATTCCCCTATCCAAGGGACGGTACAGGAACATCATGGACATGAATGCCTACCTTGGTGGTTTTGCTGCAGCCTTGTTCAAATATCCTGTGTGGGTTATGAATGTGGTTCCTGCCAATTCGAACCAGGACACTCTAGGTGTAATTTATGAACGTGGTTTCATTGGGACATACCAGGATTGGTGTGAGGCATTCTCAACATATCCAAGAACATATGATCTCATTCATGCAGGCAGTTTGTTCAGCATATATCAGGACAGGTAAAAAATTTGAAAAATACTCTTAACTACAAAACTATTCTCATGAATTGATGTGGTTTGATCTGATTTGTTAGATTATAAAGTTTTATTATATAGCAGATCTAATGAATCAATAAAATCATATCAATTTGTGAGATTACTTTTATATATTTCTTGTGTGAATATAGCAGTACTCACAAAACTTTGTGCCTAACTGCACACATTATGCTTAATGATGTTTGGTTTGTAATTTTGAAGGTGTGACATTACCCACATTCTGCTAGAAATGGATAGGATTTTGAGGCCAGAAGGCACAGTTATATTTAGGGATACAGTAGAGGTTCTTGTGAAGGTTCAGGGTATTATAGATGGAATGAGATGGAAGAGCCAGTTTGTGGATCACGAAAGTGGGCCCTTCAATCCGGAGAAAATTCTTGTTGCTGTCAAGGCTTACTGGACCGGTGAAGCTGCACAAAAACAAAGCTAGTTCCCTGGAATTATTAGGTATACTTGTGTTTTGCCAAAGCATTTGATTTTTTTTTTTTTTTTTGGTTATTTTTTTGAGGTTTGCTAAAGCATACTGTTCCTATAAACATGGGAAATGGTTAGTTTTGCTTAGCCATCATGTATTTTTGTTTACATGCTGTAATTGCAGAGAGTTGTTTCCATTTTATCATAACCATTACTGGCTTACTTAGAAATGCACAGGTCTGTATTGTGATGGAATGGGGCTGGACTCTTATGTTTCCAATATCTGATGTGTTTGATGGAAGTTTATTAAAAGGGGTGAAAAAGAAGGTTGTAGCACTAAAAAGGAAAATGCTTGGGTTAAACATTTGTAATTGATACTACCTAAACATACAGATTGGCATGGTGATTCTGTCTTGTGCCTCTTTAGAATTAGTAGAAACTTTATTTTTGGGCACTCATTATCAATAAAAAAAATTATGTTATATACAGTTATTTTTGCGTATTTTTATTCATTATACTAAAACATGATGCAGTTAATCTCATTAGTAGAAGGCATAAATAATACCTAAAAATAATTACACAAAAATTTTTTGTAAAGAAAAAAAAAAAGTTGATATTTATGGATTGTCGTGTGATATGGACAATTTCATCAATTTTGAATTATTAAATAAATAAAAATCGTGTATGTCTTGTACCTGTATGTTATTGAGGTAGTTGACATAGTAAATTTCCACAACAATATTGGTCTCTCTTGTCTCATTTTTGGCAAATGGAAGAAGTGCATGTCAACCACTGTCTGAAGGAGACAACTACTCCCACCAATTTCTATGGCTGTAACGTCATATTTCAGCCTGACACGGCAAAGGAGTAAATAAACAGATTCTGCATCTGCACATAATTACTGTCAAGGAGAAGGTAACGAGTATATTTTGGATGGTTTTATTTTTCAAACACTTTTTCGAAGTATTTTAAAATCTAATCTCATATAAATAAACCATCCCATCCTTAAAAATCTCTCTAATTTTCTCTCCAAAGCCGTTTGCTTTCTCCCCTACAAAACCCAAGCATCTTTCCTTGGTTTGAAGCCGGAGGGTTGGAGCTTATGCTCCTTCCACCCTCCTCCCTTTTGACTGTAGTTTTGCTTTTACTACCTTTAATTCATAACAACGTGAAGTTCTGATCTTTGCTTTCTGGAGCTCAAAGTTCACCATGTAACCCACCACCAGCCTCCCTATTGACGGTTGGAATGGCATGTGAGTCATACGCACGACTTAGCATGTGAGATCTACGCGCCTCCGCACCGAGGGGTGCCATCTATTGCCACACATGACTGTTTTAGGGTTAGTGATCTCAGATCACTTAGCTCTAACAGTTCCACTCTTTTCCGGTGTGGCGCGTATCTCTCATGCGCCACCACAGTCCTGTGCAATCTTTTTCCTACAATACGATACTTTCGTTTGTTATTTAACTATGTTTTTGCTTCTTCTAATTAATGAACATTGAAAAAAGATAGTAGAAGACTCTAAAAACCAGAGGCGGACCTAGCTTATGGGTTGGGGGGGCTATCGCCCCCCCAAAGTTTTTGAAAAATTAATTTATAATATAAATATATATCATTATATACATATATAATTAAAATTCTCTCTCAAATTAAAAATAAATAAAAATTGCCCCTCCAAATTTTTTTTACTAAAATTATTCATCTAAATCTTAATATATATCCATTTATATTCTAACTTTTGATTTCACTTAAACTCAAATTTCTATTCACATAATCTCACAGTTACTCAATTAACAATCTAACTCTAATAAAAAAATTGATTATAAATTTATATGATTGTAAAATTGATGGATTATACTCACTTATTTAATTTCAGTTTAACTTGTATGATTATGAGATATAGTTTGTTAAAAATCTAACAGTATTACATCATTACTTATTAAAAAATTTTCAAATTTATTCTTAATCTATAAATTTTTCTTAAATCATAAAAAAATGAGTAAGTACTTAAAAATAATTGATATTTTTAAAAAAAAAAACGTGAACAATTCAAAGATTAATATACATTTAGAGAGCTCGATAATAACAAAATATGACACTTTTATTACTGATGATCATCCCTATAAAATTTATATTTATTACATATTTTATCGATCGCCTCTCCAAATACAAAATTCTAGTTCCGCCCCTGCTAACAACCAACTCAAACCAACAAAATGCAGCACAGATTCTTTTACTACGACTTCCAATTGCAATCTTTTCAAATCGTTTATCGTCTGTTTCAAAATTATTTCAAGTGGCTTCTTCTTGTGAAAAATGGGTAGGGGTCAAGTCATTGCTCCCAATCCCTTTTTTTTTTTCTTCTTGTTGTATTGTATTTGTTGTTCTAGAATGAAATATTGAGATTTTTATTTTTTTAAAAATCGTATTATTAACCGTTATTTTTATCTATAATAATAATAAAATAAAATAAAAAACATCCCATCGGCCATCCTTGAGAGAGGTGAGTGCGCTGTCGAAATTGCAATCATTTTATATAGTATTCATTGGATCCGAAGGACTTCTCCATGCATAAAAACCTTGTAGCCATTATTTATTTTTGTTCTAGTTTTAGGAGCAAATGCTCGTGGAGTACGTTTTCGGAAAGGGTAGTAGTCACATAATTGTATTAAAGTAATTTTATAAATCAATATAGTTCCATGTGATGGGTAAAATTTAGTTTATAATAAAAATAATTTAATAATTCACGTTAAATTATGTAAATTTATAATTTTATTTTTATATAATCTTTTTATAACTAGTATATTTCTCTTTCGATTAAAAAGTTGTCAAGGTTGGAAGTGGATCACCCAAAAAGTTGGATTTTTTTGAAATTATAAAAACTAAATATTTTAATTACAAAAAATTTCATAAAAATACGCTATAAAATGACATAATTTAATATAATATATTAATTTGTAAAGAGTGTCTTTACCGTTAATGTTGGGAGCTCCCCACTAACGAATTTTGTATTACTTTTTCACTCTTTTTTTTTCACATATATTTTTTTTTATACTTTTAAATTTAAAAAAAATTACAGTATTTTAAAAAAAATAAAAAAAAATAGCATTTTTCTTATAAAAATATATTTATTGCACATTCTAAGACTATCGATATTATTTAAAAAAAAACGTGGATAAAATTAAGTAAAATGATAAAAAGAATCCATATTCAAGAGCACACACTCACATGAACAATATCGTATTACTGTTTATGATACTGTTTATATAAATATGTGCTTCTGAGTGTGACTTCACTCTAGCATTTCTTTAAAATCAAAGAGGAATCAAATAGATTCGAATAAAATCAGAAGACACTACCGTGTTAAATAGATCTATGGTCCCACAGTATCCAATTCAAGATACATATATTTTTATCTTATTTAATTATTATATTTTTTTAAAATTTTAATATAAAATAATATAAATAATATAACTTTTTCAAATTTTAATATAAAAATATATTATAATAATATTTTATTTAACAAATCTTAACTCATTTCATTTTATCTTAATCTTATCTTTAAAAACAAACCCCTCTAAATATCCAATAAATAAACAGCCAACACTACAGTTATAACTTATATGTATATTTATACAAAAAGGATAAAACAGCCCAGTACACCGACAGTTCCCTTATATAAACAGTACAGTTATATTATAACTGTACTGTTTATATGAGAGTGATGCGGTGTGTCAGCTGCCCCTATCACATCTCATATTCATATTTATCCGAACGACATGGTTGTAGCTAATGTAATTGCCCATTACCTCAAGTAGCCATTGATGTTCAAACCTAATTTTCGATTTTATTTAGGTGATGGTAAGAGTTAGGCAAAGGGAGTTAGCCAAGGGCTGAAGGGTTTACCATAATTCATGAACGAACCGTACATGCAAAGCCGAAGTACATAAATAGAAATTGACTCCATCAAGGCTGAAGCGGTGGTGTTTGGTAATGAATTCTGATTCTCCTCTGCATTCCTTTGGTTTGAGGTTGTTGAGGTGATGTTGCCGAAAAGAAAACGAAAGCACGACTCGAGAAAGGAAGGGCTTGGTTACTAAGAAAACGAAGAGAAAAGAATTGGGTCGGGGTGAGAAAAGAGAAAGTGATGGCGGATTCCAAGGCTGCGATGGAGGAGTCTGCGAAGAATGTAGAGGAAGAAGTAAGGAGAGTGGTGGAGCAGGTTAAGGAGCTGCAGGATTCGGTTGCGTCTTCCATCTCCAAGGCCTCCTCCGATGAGCTGTCTTTCCGTCACCGCGCACTTTCCCTCGACTCCTCCATCCGCCGCCTCCAGTCTTTGCTCCGTTCTCTGCTCTCCTCTCACCTTCTCGATCCTAAATTAGTTAACAAGGCAATTCTCTCAATCTCCCTTGCGCCTCCGCGTGTCTCGTTGTTCAATTGGAAAGGATTCGTCTTGGATTGGAGTCCAATTTCACGATTTTTGTTCCTTAATCTTTGATCAGGATAAAATTTTATTCGTTTATTTCCTTTTATGATCAGCTCCAAGAAGAATTAGAGAGAGCAAGATGTATTATGGTTGACGGAGACGCCGCTACATATCTTCGTGGCAAAAATCAGGGTGCTTTTCCCATTTTATTCTCCTTTTCTTCTATTTTAGATATTGAAGTCCTATGCCAGTTAATTTCTATCACGAATTGATGATTTATTGTGTTGATATGATACGAGGGCAGGCGGGTTGCTGAGGATGTTTCTGGGTCCAATTGATGTGCGTGCCTCGCGGAAAGACGTCCAGCTGAAGGTTAAAGAGGAGTACAACAGCTACAGAGTATTGTTTCTATTTATCTCTCGATTCTCTTACCAAAGAGAAGCTTCTCAAGCTACTTTTCCTTCCAAATGCATCTCGTGTGCTTTTTTATTTTCAGATTATCTTTGCATAATAAACTTTCTTCCTTCCTAATTTGATTTAGATATCAAACAAGATATAAAACTTGATTTTCTTTTCATCCATTAAAACTTGATTGATATATTCTAGCAGAATCAGAGTCCACCTTCAATACAGGTAAAGCTTCTGCTTCTGATTGGAGTACTGTCAAGCTTTTTCTATCATCTTCCTTCTGCATTTTCCATATAGCTCGAACTAACACAAATGGCAACTGAACTGTGGTGTGCTTCTTGAAGAGTTTCACTTACATAATTGTCTCTTTCTATCTCTTTGGACCAGGATAGAACAGCCCTCCTTTTTCTTCTTTTTCCATCGATGCTGCTTATCCTAAGATCTTGGATTTGGGATGGATGCTTGCCAGCATTTCCTGTTCAGCTTTACCAGGTATCTCCTACTAACAATTTCTCCACTTCTGCTTTTGAAGATTCGTCTGTGATGTAATATGGACCATACACTTTGTCAGGCTTGGCTTTTGTTCCTCTACACTGGTTTGGCATTGCGAGAAAACATTTTGAGGGAGAATGGAAGTGATATTCGCCCATGGTAAGCATTTGCATATAATTCTCCCAGCACTGAAACTTTCTTTATATTGGGCATGCTTTTTGTCATATTCATTAGCTGTTGTAACATGCTTCTTGTTCTTTCATGTTCTTGAGTAGAACAATGAATTTACTATCTAACTATATCTAAAAGTGAATGTGTCTAAATTCCAAGATGCGTAAGTTGAATTTGAGTGTAATGTAATATTGAATATATGTGATGAATTTCTTGTGATGGTTGCATCTTATGAGAGCAAGCCCAAGTGAAAAAAAATAAGGCAGATATGTCAAGCATAATGTGGTAGTTTCCTATCAAAGAGATTTATAGTTTAGGAATTTGACATGTAATCTGCTTTAGTGGTGCCATCTTTTATGTTGAGATGTAGTTTATTAAATTGAATGGTCACACCTCCAATGTTGGAGACACCTGATTAAATGTTAGTCGTTGGATGACACCTTGTGATGATGTTGGGAGAATTGAATCAAAGTGGTTAAATGGTGAAGTTTTGGAATAAACTTCACTTTGTTTTGTGTATTTGCACCGTTTAAGATGATGAAGCTTTTTGTGAGGCTATCAGGTTTACCTCTGCATAATTGTTTCTGAGATTGCTTGGTAACCGCACTTTACTGTTTGTGTTGGTTACTCGACAGAGTTTTACTTTTGAGAGTGTTAAATATGCAGACTGAAGTTTTCTCTTGCTGATTTCCCCCTGCCTAGTATTTTTCTTAGTGTTGCAAATACAAGGAGCTTTAACTTTTACAGTTCATTTTATGTATCTTCATATATGGGGGCTTTCCTTGTGCCCTGCCTCAAAATATCAAATGCATATAGTTCTAGTTTATCAGCCACTTTTTGTTTTGTCTGGGTTGGTACAGCCCATAGAATATTTACAAACATACTGTTGGTTTCTACAGGTGGATATACCATCACTACTGTGCTATGATAATGGCACTTGTTAGTCTTACATGGGAGGTTAAAGGACAGCCAAATTGTGCACAAAAGCAGGTTATTTTTGTTTGCTTATGTGCAAACTACAACATTTGTTCTGTTTATAATTGTCAGTTAAATTTTGTGCAGAGAGGAGTTCAACTTTTCCTACAATGGGCTATGATGCAAGGAGTTGCCATGCTTTTACAAAATAGATATCAGCGCCAGAGACTCTATACCCGTATTGCATTGGGAAAGGTCCCATTCCAAATTTGTCTCTGCATCTAACAAATTCTCCTGTCTTAGTCATTCTAGGTTTTATCTTTAGAAAAATGAGGGGGAGAAGCCACACTCAGTGCACTCCCCCTCACATGAACAGTGTCATGAACAGTGCATGGCACTGTTCATGTGAGGGGGAGTGCCCTGAGTGTGGCTACTACCCAGCATTGCCCTTTATCTTTATCATTGCCCCCCCTCCTCCCCCGTCCTTCCTTTCTTTGGTCAGTCATCACCAGGCAGCTCTTCCCTCTTAAGGGGTGGGGGGCATCTTCCGTGTTTTTTTTCATTGCAGATCTCCTTGTTAGCTTGATGTAGGCATGCCAGGAATGCCTTTCTAACATATTTGAACAAATATTTCCCATATGTGTTTAAATTTGTTTTCAGGCTAAGAGGATGGATGTTGTCTGGGGAGAAACGGCTGGTGTGGATGGCCAACTGTGGCTGTTGTGTCCCATACTTTTTATTTTACAGGTGATTTGCTCAAAATGTTGGTTAGTACTAGCTAGTTGCAAATTTTCTGAAGAACATTACTCGTATTATTCATTTAAGATGAGTATAAACCATTGCAACCACTTATTTGTAAGTTCTTCTCAAAAAGATGTCAGGCAAATATGGTTTCCTGCTTTATTGTATCATTGTAAAGCAAGTTTCATCTTTGTTATGTAAAATGTTTTTAAGTAGACATGCGAAACTGAGTTTAGTCATAATCTTTCTGTTTGTTTTCATTTTAAGTTGTGTTAATGTATTTTATGTAGGGCTTTGAGGCGTACGTGGGACTACTGTTGCTCCAGACTGCATATCTTGGGGTCGTTTCTGAGTGGCAGGTAATTTCTGTCGAGGATCTTCCTCTGTTTTTTCACTTTAACCAAATGAAATATAAATGAACAGGAGAAAACTGCAATATTACATATGCCGAAACAATATTTAGTGATAGAAATTTATTGCAGGTATTTTTTTGTGGGATCCTTTTCGTCATAATGGCTGTTGTGAACTTTGCAAATACAGTACAGACACTCCTAGCCAAGTCGAGGTTTAAGGCAAAGATGAAAAAAAGTAAGAGCAAGCAGAATCTGCAATAGCTTAGCCCTAACTATCAGATATAGTCTTCCTTTTAGCCTTTTAAACTTTAAATAAATTCCATTTTTGGGATTTTTTTTTTTCCCCCCCTCGGTCTTATCATGTTTTCTTGAAGCCAACGCAGCAGAAGTTTCTTCATGAATTTTCATTTTTGACTTCCCCCACTGACCTTTTCAAAGGGAGTCTGAGAATGAATGTATTTGACTTGGACAGAAGCGTTAACTATGATGCAAGTCCTAATAATTTTGTGTAGTACTTGGCCCATGTTATCTGCAGCTCGACTGCCTCTGTAATTATATTTTCTTCTCTTTTGCGTAAACTTGGAGTCAAGGTAAAGAGCCTTCATGTGAAATGAGATTGTACTTCATTCCTCCTATGGTGATGTTAGCATTTTTTTATGAATTGTGTAGAAGTTTACAGGTGAACAAACCTTTAATGAGTGCATTCGTAATATGAGACAATGGTTTGCAGAGATTGAAGAAGTGGTCAGGAACATTTTAGTTTTGGTTTGTTTTATGTGGGAATTTTGGGGTTCTTTCATTTACTGCTTGCCTGTTACCAGTTTGAGATGTGAACCTGGTGTTGGTGGTTGGGTCTCCAGACGGGGAACATCTTGTAGAATTGTCCATACTTCTGTTTATGTTTTGAATGTTGGCTTGCGTTTCTTTGGGAAATACAGAATTAATTCAGATTCTCTCGAATCCTTATCTGAATATCAGGACCTACAGTAGGAGAGAGAGATATATATAAAAATTACAATATTTATAGTTATGTGTTGTACAAAGATGAAAGTTGAAAGTTAAATATTGTTACAATATTTTTTTAGTTATTTGGATAATTTTTTTGAGTAGCATTAAGATATGGTTTGGTTATACAGTTGAAAGTTAAATAAAATATTGTTGGAACCTGTGTATTTATATTTTTACTTATAATTTTACTCATGAGTTATTTTATTAATTTTATTTTAGATTTCAAGTTTTAAATTTTAAATTTTATGAACTTTAATAAATTAATTAATAAGTTGTGAATTCTTCTCAAGTGTATTTAGTATTTTTTAATTATAAATTTCCATGGCTTGGAACGTTGGGTCAACGTCTATGAAATGGGCCAAAATTATTTTATCATCTATCAATATAGGCCCATACCTTCTTTTCACCTTTCATTGACAATTTGCGTCCTTTGTTGGGCTTGTGAAATTGTGCAAAAAGTGCTTCAGATAATTGTTGTTCGGCTCTCTGAATTATTTGTTGCTATCGATACTTACCAAAAAAATATATTTAATGTTATAAAACTAAAAAGAAAACTACTACTATTGCAAGAGAAAAGAAACTCTTAAGAACTGAAACTTTCTTTCTCTCTCTATATTTTCTTATGAATTTCATTACAACTGAAGCCCATATTTATAGGCGTTGAAATTACTATGCAAGTCACTATGCAAGTCACTATGCAAGTTACTATGCAGATTTAAAATAATAGTGGTGGGGTCATTCACATAATTTAGTGGTGGGACATAGGGGCGGCGGCCGACGTTTTGTTTATAACACTCCCCCTTGAATGACCACCCATAAAGAATCTGCCTCGTTAAAACCTTGCCAAGGAAAAACCCAGTGGGAAGAAAAACCAATGGCGAAGGAAAAAGAGTACAGTCTCTTTATGTATCTACAAGTGCTTTAAGATTGCCTCATTAAAACCTTGCAAAGGAAAACCCAATGGGATAAAACCTTAGCGAAGGAAAAAGAGTACAATCAGCACAAGTCTTCAGGACTTTTACTCCCCCTGGAAAGTGCATGACAATAGTTTTTGAGTCTTCACATTTTAATATTCTGTACAATTTTCTTGAATGTCGCAGTTGGTGATGTCTTCATGAATAAATCTGCCAGATTATCACTTGATCGTATATTTGATATATCCTCATTTGATTTGAGCGATACAAGTAGCATTATCTTCATATAAAATTGTTGAGTCATTGATCTCAGCCAAATATACTCTTGACTTGTTTCATGAATTGCAATAATCTCTGAGTGATTTGAAGATGAAAAATAATATCTGGTTGACAATCTTAATAGAAATCTGATACCTGCAGTAATACTTAAATTCCCCCTTGATAATATGCGTTAGTGTTTCAAGTAATAAGCAAATATGATTTCAGTATATATAACAAGTTAAGAATTCAAACATGATCTCCAACTAAATAATGCATTAGAGAGAGTATGATAATATTTTCATGTAAAATTTTCTCCCCCTCATTCGGCGTTATTAGGAAGAACTTGTTTATATACGGCGGAAATAATATTGGAAACCATCTATGTATGATAAAAGCTGTAAAAGTTTTGAGATTTAATATTATCGGTTCGGCGGAAAATCAAATCCGCTTGACATTGTGGACAAACGAGATCTTGAAGAGATTTGAAGGCTTCGGGTTGTTGTTTTAAATATAACCAATTTTACCATTGGTTTACTCCAGCAAAAAGATCTCGCATTCCTCATAGATTCAGTTGTTGTTCATCCAGAACAATATTATGTCTGATAGAAATTCTAATGTCCCAGATTTAAACCATGAACCTTTTATACCTCAACCACTTATATTTTCTCCTGAGGCTGTAAACACCATGATAGGAGCAGAGATATATCTATCTAGTAAATCTGATCCTGAAATTGTTGCAGCATCAAGAACCCTCAGTGCTCAATATGCTGCCTCTCTTACAACCATGTCTCAGAGGCTATTGGCGAGAACGAGTGAGGTTGATCATCTTAAAAATCAAATATCTGAGTTGCATCAAACGCTTGCAACTAAAGATAGAAAAAATAAAGATTTAAAACAAGATAACAAGGAGCTGAAGAAACTTGTAGACTGGTATTCGCTTGACCTGAAAACACGAGTAGAAGAGCTGGAACGAGAAAGAGCTCAGATACAAAGTCAACAACAGCAGCTAACGGCAGAGGTTCAGCGTTTACAAGAAAATAGGGATAGCTGTAATTAATCTCGCTGGCTTTTGAAATTATGCATCCAGCATATCTTGTAAAGTGAGATTTGAAGAGATGATGGTTTGTCTTGTTCTTATTTCCAATTCTATAAGAACCGTCTTTAGTTTCATTTAGTACGCATCAAATCTTCTTCTCATATCTATAATTCATCTGTATTTGTATTCTTATTCTACAAATTTCCAATGGCTCATCAATTTCCTTTTACTATTTCTCACAATCAACATATGAGGTATCCTTCACCTCAATTACAAGTTGATCCTGCATCTTCCACAAGTGCAATGCTGCAGCAAGCAAATGATCTGGCTAATAAGTCAGATCGTGAAGCTGTTTATGAGCTGGTGACTCTCGGCACCCGATACTCCTCCTCTATTGTTGGATTTTCCAACCGATTACAATCCAAAAATCGTGAGATTGAGGAGCTTAACGAGAAGGTTTCTGTACTTCAACAACTCGTTCAAGAGTCTGACAAAAAAATTGCAGACTTAAAGCAGGAGAATAAAGATTTAAAATCCTTACTTGCCTCTTCATTTCGACTGCCTAATCCTTTAGATAAGGATGGTACGTTGCTTTATGAAAAGCAAATGCATTTGAGAGATGAGGCTAGAAGTCTCAAATTCTTGTAACTCATCTATGAATTGAATAATAAGATTTTTCCTTTTCAAATGCATTCCTTGAATTTATAGCAACCCTTGTGATCTTTTCAAGAGTTCTAACAAGGTAAATCATCAACGTAAACTGCAATAATGACGAATCCAGATTCTGATAAAACACATGAACATATAGGATTATTCTTAAATCCTTCTTTCAATAAATACTCGTTGATTCAATTATACAACATGTGTCCGGATTGCTTTAACTCATATAAAGATCTTTGAAGCTTTATAAAGTACATACTCCTAAATGTACTTGGATTAGATGCTTCAAGTATCGTAATAATCTAATGATGCTTATAAATATGCAGTGACCACATTCATTAACTGCATATCTAATCCATTTGCAATAACCAAATCGATTAAAAATATGAATGTGATTGCATTCATAACAAGGAAATATGTTTCCTCATAATTGCTCTCGGGTTTCTACAGGAAACCTTGTGCGACAAATTATACCGCATAATTTCATTTCGCATTACGCTTTCGTATAAATACTCACTTATATCTGACAAATATTACACCCTTTGGTGTTTGGACAACAGGTCCAAATGCATCTCGCTTCACTAGCGAGTTTAATTCAGTTTTAATAACTGCTTTCCATTTTGGCCAATCATTTCTACGTCGACATTTTTCGACGGTTTTTGGCTCATTACTTCTGGTAATATCAAGTATTATCATATATGTTGTTGACAACAGTTTTATTTCTATCCATAAATTTTCCAGTACTCATGAAATGTATTGAGATCTCTTTGTTCCTCTCCAGGGGAAAAACATTTCATGAAACACCTCTACAGGAGGTTCCTCTTCAGGAGGTTTATACTCTTCAGGAGTTTTCTCTTCAGGAGTTATACTCTTCAGGAGTTACACTCTTCAGGAGTTACACTCTTCAGGAGTTACCTCTTCAGGAGTTACCTCTTCAGGAGGTTTCCTCTTCAGGAGGATTATATTTTGTACAGAAAATACGGTCTCTTCATGAGCACCGATTTTTATTTTTCTTGTGCACCAATAAGTCTTCAACGCTTCAGGTGTATCTTAGACTCATTTATTTCTGTTTTAACAACTCGTCCTTCAGGGACTTCAATTCCTGCTTAAGCATTAACAGCAGTAATATATGATTTTACAACACTTTTAGTGTCAGTAAATACATCATGTAATTGATTTGCAACATTTTGCAGATAAATAATCCTCTGAACTTCTGGTTCACATTTATTTGTAAGAGGATCAAATTTAAACAGGACTTTATCCCAAGTAATTTCTTGTCGTGCTTCAGGCACCGATATTTCATTATTTCAAAACATGATGAAATATTAATAAGCTTATATATAAAAACTTAGTATAAATAAATCAAATGCTTGACCGTACAACAGGTACGTGACTACTGTTTAGTCATATTTCATCTATGACAAACATTTTCATCTTTTATGAAGAATTATTCTGAGAGCCTTTACCCTTCTCTGAGTTTGATCACTTCTGGTGATACGATATATTTTTATCATTTTTAGTGTTGTCGCTTTTGGGACCAACACTTCTATAATTTTTCTACCATGTCTACGCCCTTAGTTCCCGTTCACTTCTGGGAATTGTGTAAATTCGATATCATTAATAGGACGTAACTGGTGTAACAAAAACTCATTATTTAGCTCAATCACTGGAAGACAAAATAAAAGTTCAGAATATTTGTTGAACTTTCACTCTCGATATTGCTACTGCAGGAGCACATTCGAGGTATGAAAAATAATGTCTTCTTTTATATATCATCATCAGTGACATTTTCACTGTATAATTTTAATATTGAGCTGGTTTTAAAGAGTGCAGAATATTCAATACCACTCTTAAAATCTTGCAACTTCAAGTGCAATAAATCATAATGATCCTTTGAGAGGATTACATCTTCTGGTGCTTATATCACTCTCTTAATTTATTTCACACAGTATGATGATCTTTCATCATGAGATACACAGCACGGTCCTTCAGGGACACATGAATTCCTTCTATGATTGTATCTTTCAAGTTCATCATCATATCCAAATAGATCTCATCAAGGATCTGGATAAATAATATTTTTCAGAAATGTCAATAGTAATAAATCTCAATATTTGACATTATATTACAAAAATAAATCTGTGAATTTAATAAATATATTCACATTATCATGAGAATAAAAATAAAATTTTATCAAGTAATATTCAGCAATATTACCTTTAATATTTATCTCAAGGACTGCAAATAATATATTGAAAAACTTACTTGAAGTAGAAGACCATTAGCTTCAGTATCGGTAGAACCTCGTGCTGATAACGTGTTATAAAACTAAAAAGAAAACTACTACTATTGCAAGAGAAAAGAAACTCTTAAGAACTGAAACTTTCTTTCTCTCTCTATATTTTCTTATGAATTTCATTACAACTGAAGCCCATATTTATAGGCGTTGAAATTACTATGCAAGTCACTATGCAAGTCACTATGCAAGTTACTATGCAGATTTAAAATAATAGTGGTGGGGTCATTCACATAATTTAGTGGTGGGACATAGGGGCGGCGGCCGACGTTTTGTTTATAACATTTAATAAATTATTTCTATTAGAAAATAGATTTTATAGATTTTATAAAATTATATCAGTAGAATTATTTTTATATAATCTTTTTGCAGTTATAGTACTTTATATTATATTGTTAACATTATGTCATTATTTCTCTTGAAAGAGAGAAAATGCTAAGAGTCGGATCGTAACTAACTCTAAAAAATATTTTAGACATATAAATTTTAAACAATAAATAGATTTTTAGTAGTAGAGCTTTTATTAAATTAACCTTTAAGTTATAAGTTTTAAATTACAGGCAATATTTTCTACCGCAATTCTAAACATGCACTATAACGTGAATTTTGACTTCTAAATTAATTAAAGCGTCTGACAAGTCTAAACATGGGTGCCTAGGCAAAGGAGAAAATAAAGGTATGCTTTTTTTAAAAAAAATGAGGTGAGAAATCTATTAATGGTAGTGAAATGATTTTTAAATAGTAATAAAATAATTTAAATTATGGCATTTTATAAGAGCATTCTCAATAATTTTTTCATCTTTTTTATTTAAAATACATCATCAAAACTCACTTTTTCTATTTTATATCTTGACTTTTACAATAAACCATATATCAGTTTATTTATTTTTAATTCTTTATATCATTGGAATACTATACTTTTTAATACATTTTTTTATTTCCAATAAGTAAAAAGTAGAAAGTAGATAGAAATGAATAAAAAGTAAAGAAAGAAATGAATTAAATATTTATAGAAGTGTGAATAGTATCCATAGATGTAGAGGTGTCGATTCTGTAGCAATATGTATATATTAGTTATAAAATATATAATCCATTGGATGGGCTATATTGGGTTATTTCCGTACAAACCTATAGATTTTACATAATCCATCGGGAATACTCTTAAGCAGGCGCTCAATATATTTTATGGTCTTAAGCAATTATTAAATATATTATATTTTAATTTAATAATAATAATAATTAAATATTAAATAATAAAATTTTATTTGAAGATTTTGAGATGTAAATATAATATACTTCTTTAAAATTTAATTACTTCTTTTTTTTTTAAATAATATTTTTTTTAATACTTAATCTTAAAAATAAATAAGGCCATCAATATTAAAATACACATCATTTAATTACTTTTATTCTAATTTTTCTATTGTTTAAATAAAATTTATATTTAACTTTCTTTTATAAAATTTTCTATTTTTTAAATAAAATGGGGGGCCTACTCAAATGGGAGCCTTAGGTGGTGGCCTAATTGGTTACCTATTTGAGCCGCCCTGCTCTTTAGATTTTGAAATAATAAGAAAGAAAATGGTCAATAAAAATATCATAAAATTAAAATATAATAAGAATATAATTTTTTAATATTAATTTTATTTTAAAATTTGAAAATATCGATTTTATCTTCATATCCTTTCTAAAATAAGATATCATCGATCAAACAATCCGTATCTCATGATCATCATAACTGCATGCATGGCCCCCCCACTCTTTAAACCTTGATCTTAAACCAACAGTACAATATATAGAATATTCAATTAATAAAATATAAAGTACAAAATCAAAGTTCACCTATCCTCACTGTAAATGCTCGACCTAAAACTCTTCTTTATAAAAACAAAGAGAGATCTAGAGAGAGAAAGAGAAGAAAGAAAAGTATGAAAAAAGTACTTACATAGACATGTTATATAGATAGGGCCATCTCGTATTGAAATGCTGCAGATAACTCCAACGCCATCTTCTCTTTCTTCCATGTGCTACTGCAGCCTGCACCCTAATATTACAGCAGCGGCTCCTAACGTGTCATTCATACAACCAATTCAAAAATGTCCCAATATATATATATATATATAGTACTATAGATCGATGCATGTATTACATTATTAAAGTTCTGAAAAGTCGGTTAAAGATCAAAGAAAAACAGTAGTTAATTAAAAGGATCGAGCAAGGGTGGTGAACTTAGTACTACTGGAGCCTGGAGGGAACGACTTCGGCGGGACAAAGCTGCAGCAGGCACGTCACTGTAAAAACTACATATATAAATTAATAAACAAGAACATGCAATATGGTAGGGCATACTTCTAGTTCTCTGCTCGAAATGTGTTGGATCATATATAATTATTATTGTGAAACTGAAAAAAGTTGTATTTGCAGAGATCATCATCATCATCGATAAGAAACCAAACCCCCAGTACTTATACGTACGAGCTTAATGCTGTAGGTTGGCAATGGTGATTTATGTTCGTTTTGTACTGATGGATGAAATTAATATTAATGGAAGGCTCGGGCTTAGTCCGGGCCCGGCCTAGCTACGGCTGGCCGGCTTTGGTATTAATCCTACAGACAATATCCCACAGTACGATACGGATGATCTACATATATTTTTCATAGATTATATATGTTTTTTTTCTTATATAAATTAATTGAAGAATTTTGTATATAGTACACATTTTTGCATATTCTTTACGTATTTTATTAATGTGAATAATTAAAATAATTATTTTATATTAAAAAAAATGACTGTACTGTGCCAACGACATTAATAAGAGTAATGATACACTTATCATTGATTTATCACTTATTTATTATTTTTAGTACATTTATTTTTTTATTATTATTTTTTAAATATTTTTTAATATTTTTAATCATAAAGAAAATTTTTTTTAAAATTATGATTTCATTAATAATCACTTTTTTAACTATTAAATAAATAAAAAAATTTAAAAAAATATATAATAATAATATTAAAAAAATGATAGATGAGTAATAAATGTATCATTATTCCATTAGTAAATTGCATAACGTACTCAAAAGTCATTGCACATGTTGCTCATTAATTGAAACCTTTTCTTTGTTAAGTAATTTGCAGTAACCATGAACGCTAGCTGCTTGCAGTACTCGTACATTAAATCAGAAACAACATCGAAGTTGGAAGTACGTACATAACCTCAACCAGCTTTTAGGTTCAGAACGATCCTTTCGACCAGATCGACAAACTATGTACGTACGTCGTACAGTCAAGACCTTCATCATGTTTTCTGAATTAATGAAACGACAATCCAATTAATTACTTTTAATATATAATCGTATAGTAGATTTTTTCGAGAATTAATAACATATATATGACGTGATCAGAAAGAGAAAGGATAAATTCACAATACTTTGTACAACATTTTACATTTACACAACATATATTATAAAATATGACTATTTTTATAAAATAATATTAATTTTATAAGATAGTTTATAAAAATATTTTTACTTTATAACATATATTGTGTAAATATTATAAAATATATTATATGTATTACGTCTCAATCAGAAATAATATTTTTAATTTTGCCTGTGTGTTTATTTTTTATTAAATATTGTTTGTTATTTTATTGTGATATATATATATTTATGCATATGCATTTATTATCAATATTGTTAATTTATTATCATATAATTATTATTATTGCTACTACCGATGATCATGATATTGAATATTAATATAGTTTCCAATTTCCAATTTTTTGATCGAAATGAATAATTCAATTCTTGACAGAAATATATACTATTTCACATTTATATGAATCTCACATGATTGCGTGAAAATCCAACGCACTAGCTAGTTAGGGTCTATATATTTCTTTTCCGAATTAAAATATATACACGTGAATGTATATCATATAATTATAGATGATCCAATTGGATTACAATTTATTTATCTACATTTTTCAGCTATTAATTTCGATTGTGAAATGATCAAAAGGGTCAACTCACCTGGGTAATTTTCAAATTACATGGCAAGTGTTCATGGGAGCTAGCAATAGGAGGGAGCTAGCTAGCCGGTAGAGATCAGAACGAAAGTAATACAATAAATAGAGTTTTATTTTTATTTATAAGTCAGTGTGTATAATAAAAACTTGACCTTATCATATAAGTGGTATGTATGAATTGTATGATAATATACTTTAGAATCTATATACTATGGGAGCAGCTTTGGTGATTCAGGAAGAAGTGGAGGTGGAGGAATCCTGAGATCAGATGCAGAGGGGCACATGATTTTTGTTTTTGTCAAATATATATTATGGTATATTAAGTTCAAACAATATTACTGAGATCCTAACCTTTAGTCTTTATGTGCACATAGGAATATAACCTACATCGAAACTGAAACTGATTCTAAGCTTAGTTGATTGGTAGAAAAAGGGTGGGTTAGTGCATGTCTTGGTGGAGTCAGATCATGTACTGAAATGAGGCAGTCGGCTCGAAAGTGATAAGGATCTATCATTCTTTTAGGGAAATGAATTATATATGTCACTGACAGATCAGCCAAACTGGGCTCTAGTGGTCAAAAGGCGATCTTGAGAATAATAATAACCTTCTGAAAGACATTCTGATCAGAGCTATTCGACTGGATCAAGCTACGTACTTTACACATAATTCGACATAGATAAAAGGTTTTACGCAGATTATTTAGATTTAGTTGATTATTAATATAAAAATTTATGACGGTACTCATCTTATAAAATTAATTTAATAAAAGAGTTTAATAAGATATATTTATACATTTTTTTATAAGTATATCCAAGACCTTATTCTTAAGTAATATGAGATTTATTCTTCAACATTCTTCTTATGTGCAGGTCAGTAATTTTTTTAGTCATTATCACGAGATAAGTAGTGTGGACTCTCATTCATCCTGTAAGAGACTCTGATGTCATGTAAAAATTTATGGACCTAACTCGTCTCATAAAACTGATTTAATAAAAAAGGTTTGCACATTACTTATAAGCATACTTAAGTAGTATGGACTCTCATTCATCCTGTGAGAGACTCTGATGTCATGTAAAAATTTATTCCACAACAATTAAGACATGTATTCGATTTTGCTTTTGATCTATATCCTTATTTTTGTATATTGTATAGTGTTTGAGTGAATCTATATTTTATTTTGATGCTTGGGTTTGGATTTTATGATTATATATATAACTCCTAAACATGATCCGGTTTATGTAATAACGATATTCCTGCACTAAATAAGGGCTATAAATAAAATTGAAATACCGTCTTCATCTAAAGTAAAAAAGAAATCTATACACCGACTTATAATTAAAATAACTCCAACAAATATTTCGGGAGAGGGAATTCGAAAGGATACCCAGTTTTCCCTCTTCATCCAAATTAAGCAAACAAGAAAGAAACAAAGCCGAGCTTTAAAAATAAAATAAATAATAATAATAATAAAAAAAATAACCTGAAACAACTGCGTCTGATTTCAAAACATCAACATCTCTCATTGTCTTGCTGATCTCCATACTCCAGTCTCCAGTGCACCTTTATATTGACGAAGAAGAAGATGATCGTGACATGCATGCTGTTGCGGCGCAAGCTAAGCTTATTAATTTTTCTCTCTCAATTGAAATATTGCAACTCCCGTTTTCCTTTGAAACGTTTTATTCTCCAACAAATCAACAAATTGGAAAAACCTTGTACAACCAATCAATGCATGACATCGATCCAAGGTTTCCCCCGTTAACAAAGCTACTAACAAATGGAAGAAAAGAAGTTAGAAATATTTAAAATTATCAAGCTTTCAACTTTCACCGGCATGATTAGGTTTCTTCTTGATTTGAGCTTCTGAAGTCTAAACCAATAGCTAGAAATATATGGTACAGTAGCCATGGATGCCAATTATTAGGCTATCGAACCACGGCCAAAAAGGAGGGTGCCCCATTTGATCCTCCTCCATTAGGGGGCCCTGCAGCATTCTGTCTCTGAAATTCGATCTTATAACTCATCTTCATATCCTCTTCCATTTCTTCGTCGTCCTCTTCATCCTCGTCTTCCTCTTCCTCTTGATCAATAATGTCTGTATCATCTTCCTCGGTTTTGTCATAGTCATCTACAATTAATCGTTTCTGACCTTGATGTTCCTGCTGTTCCATTATTAACTCCTTCACAATGTCTTCTGGCTTCAAATTGGAAAATGACAATCAGCATTTTTCCATGATATAAAGTGACAAGTGATCAGAAAATTAGATCCATAATGGCAATGCAATAATATCGTACTTTATATATGGGGATTGAGTTTACCTTTCTGGGTGCCCCTCCAATCCTTTCTCCAAATTTTTCTGCTGCTAATCCCAAGTTGCTTGTCTGGGACTGTACATCTGTACTGCCTCCATTTTTGTTTTCGGGAGCGTCGGTTGGATCCAGTTCGATCTTCTCTTGCCGCTGCTGCTGCTGCTGCTGCTGCTGTACTACTGGCCTGTTCTGAAAAGGGAAACTCATGTTGTTGCCGCTGCCAGTACCAGTACTGCTAGAGCCGCCGCCGGCCTGAATCTTCTTCCGATACAGCGCATCGAGTTCGTGAAAATAAGGACAGGTTTTGGCATCTTCGGGGCGTTCTTTGTTGCTTTCCTTTACCTTCTTGTAATACTTATTGATGTTCTCCCATTTTTCTTTGCATCTTTTGGCACTTCTCTTGTAACCCATCTTCTGCATTTCAGCCGAAATTTCATCCCAAAGTGGTCCCTTGGGCCCTACTTCTTGATACCTTGATTCGAGCCCACTCCTCAACTTTATAAGTGCAAGAACCTCCGTCTTCGGCCATCTCGAGGAAGTTGGTTCAAAGCTCTCTCCGTCTCCTCCACCACTAATGTCCTGCGGGGGAATCTGCTGTTCTGGGATAGCCATAACCACTTGAGTATGTCGATGCAAATGTCGGAGAATTTGTTGCTGTTGTGGCTTTTGTTGTGATGGGGATGGTTGAGATGGTGGTGCCGCCATTGTTGAGGGGACAGGTGCAGGTGGTGGGGCAGCAGGAGTAATATTGCTTTGAGCTGTAGGTAATTGGATGGAGTGGCCTGTTATCTTTTGAAGAAACCCAACAATGGCGGCATCTCGGGAAGCAGAGATGGCCCGGTCCTGAGCCATTTGCTCGCGCTCGCGGGCCAGCCTCGCCATCTCTTGCCTATTCCAAGCTTCTTCTCTTATCATCCTGTCTTGCTCTCTCTTCTCCATTACCTCTAAAAATCTTTGTTGCATGGCTTCTTGCTTGTGCATGACCTGTTTCATTAGATTCTCGAAGAACGCCATCATTCTACGGGTGTCGGCGCTACTGCCGCCGGCCTTTGATGATCCCCGACGTTTACGTTTCCTGCTGCTACCTAAGTTCAGTCGCTCCTCTTCTAGGCTTTCCTCTTCATCATCGTCGTAATCGTGGGATCCCGGTGAAGAGGACAAGCTATCAGATGAGAAGCTGACGCCTATCGGCGCGGCTGCTGCTCCGATTGATCCAGAAACGGGAGCCGGTGCAACTGCTGCTGAACTGGGATTGGGAGGAAACATTCCGAAGCCCGGAGGGACTTGGGGATTATTTCTGATAGATGTGATTGGCATAGGGTTGCTGAAGATACCGCCGATGCCAATACCAGTGGAAACCGGAGCAGTCATAGGGTACTGAATGGTGGTGAAAGTAGTTGTCGCCGGTGGCACTACGAGAGTAACCGAGCCGCTATTGCCGGCGACGCTGCTACCGGAAAATGAACCATGGAGAGCCTCAAGCTCGCTGAAAAACTTGTAGCTTTTCCCATCTTGACGACCAGCCCGGCTTTCCTTTGTTCGCTTGTAGTACTTATCGACGTTCTCGAATTTTTCCTTGCATTTCTTGGCACTCCTTTTGTATCCCATCTCCCCCAGCTTCCTGCCACCAACCCAGATTTTACTTGCGTATAAAATACTCAGATCATATATACAAAATCTTATATCTGAATCTGATCTTCTGCTACCAGAAGAAAATAAAAAAGAAAGCAAACCGGGAATCGCAGTACTGACTTCCCTCCTTCCGATGCATATAATCTAACCGGTTATCAGAAGGCAACAAAAAAAAGTACTCCATAAATTATGATCCCAGAGAGACCAGGATGGGGAAAAAAAAAATTTACAGCTACTGATCATATGCTGTGTCATTTTCGATCAATTGTTCTTTTTTAATCTGAAGAGTGAAGAATTCTTCTTGGGGCTTTCAATTACTGATTGAATACAATAAACTAAACGATATTTCTTTTGTTTTCATCTTCACCTGTGTCCAAGGCGATTGGCTGCAATACATGCAGCGGATCTGAGACGCGTTTTTAAAAAAGAAAGAGAGAGAAGGAAATAGTGGGAGAGAGAAACAAAGATGGCTTGAATTGGCAGCTCGTGAATCGTGAGCGAAAGAGATAAAGAAGCCCAGTGCACTTTTTTGTGTGGAGACTGAGAGTGCGCCGAGTTTGAGAGATCTATCTTGCGCAGAAATTAATACCACCGCCAGTAAAAAAGCTTTGGCTCGATAACAATGCGTTTTGATAAAGAAAAGGACTTTTCTGGTTTTGCTTGAAAGATATTTTTGTGTGCTTTTATCTGGAAATGGATGATCTTTACATATATATATATGTATATGTATTTATATGATGATTACCTAGATACATCTTCCCATAGGGGACCCTTGAGTGATGCATCACGGAAGGTTGCGTCCATCTCCGACCTAATCCTGAGAAGTGCTAAAGTCTCCTGACGAGGCCACCGATTTCCGCCGCCAACACCTCCTGATCCATATCCGGCACCGGCAGCGGGTGCATCCTCATCTGCACCACCACTACCACCCTGTAAAGCCATCAGCTCATCCAAATTTACAGCCGCAGAGGCCGGAGGCCGGCAACTGATGGGCGACGCAGCTTCCACCGGCAGCTGGGTTTGGTCGCTGTCCATGCCCATCGGCTGACCGCCGGTAGTTGTCGCAGCAGATGTTGCATCCATGGCAGGAGTAGAACCCATCTCGGATATTGACCCTCCGTATTGAGATTTAGACCCCCCTCTGCCATCTCCTCCTTGTTGCATCTCTAGTTTAATTCCCAAAGCTGGATCGACGATGCCTCGATTTCCAATTCTACCAAATTGTTATCTTCAAAATCTTGCTGTAATAAATGATCCGGTGCTGGATCTTCTTCCACTTGATTTATCTCACCTTTTCCTTCCTCCCTCGTTTCAGTAGTGGATGTTACGGAATAGAGAGACGAAAGAAGCAAGCTCAGAGACAAGTTTTGATTGTGGTTGCGGGATGTTAAGAAATGGAGGAAAAAAAAAAGAAGATGGGAGGGAGGACAGTAGCCAACTGGAAAGATAAAAAAAGAAGCCAGAAAGTGAATTTATATGAGTTAGTGCTGCCCTCCCTTCAAGATTTGATCTTTTATTCCCTTTGTTTTATTTACTCTAATTTTGAAACCAAACCCAAAACAACAAGATGAGAATAGAGAAGGGTTTTAGTCTATGGAGAAAGAGATCAATGGAGAGAGAGAGAGAGACAGACAGACAGACAGAAATGAATGGAGATGACTATTATGACTTATGAGCATGATGAGAGAGAGAGAGAGAGAGAGAGAGAGAGAGATTATAAAACAAAAGAAATGCTGTGTTGTCTGCAGCTCTTTACTTTTAACTTTGAAGCTAATAATTAATGACAAAACTATTTATCAATAATTTAGATTGCGTTTGTCTATTAGTTGAATTGAATTAAAAATAATCAAATAAAATATTATTTTTTAATATTTTGAAAATTAAAAAAATTAAATTATTTATTATATTTTATATAATAATTTATATATATGAAAATTTAAAAAAAAATTATAATAATAAAATGAAATGAATTAAAGTGAATTTAAAAACCATATTATATTACTTTCAAGTTTCAAATGACAATACAGAACAGAAACTCTAATCAAACCTGAAAAAACAAAAAAAACAAAAAAGTGAGAGAAATGGCAAACAAGCCTTTAGAGAGACACACTCACCACCACAAAGTACTCCATCATCATCCAGAATAAATATCCACTCCCAACCATCTAATGCTTTCCATTCCAATCATTTTCTCTCTCAGATTGCCCAAAAACCCCATTTTTGTCCACCCGTCATTTCCTGATTGGAGAATATTTAACCTTTATCAAGACTTGACAGTAACCGATGATATGTATTTATAGATCAGATTCCTTTTCTTTTCCTTTTTTAGTGTTCAAACTCCACAGTTTTTTCTCCTCTTTTATTTTCCATTTTTTTATTAAAAAAAAAAACTGGACTTTGCTTTGATACGTAGTATTGATTTGTTATTTTCTGAGCTGTAGAACAAACTCCAAGATGGAAGAAGTCTGAGGACTGAGGAGAAAAGAATCAGAATATCTACGCTCCAACTTAACCATGGTTAAAATCTAACCCCAGATATGGATAAGATCTATCTGTAACAGCTACTGTTCTTTTGATATTTAATGCTCTGCACCGGTATTGAAAACTCATGAAAATGACTGGAAGACAAAAAATAAATTAAGATTTTTTTAAAATTGAGATAAAATAAATTGAAATAAATTTTAAAAATTAAATAAAATATTATTATATTATTTAAAAATTTTAAAAGTTGAATTAGAATTAAAATTTTTAAAAAAATTATATTAAAAATTATATTTTATATAAAATTTTAAAAAATATATAATAATAAATTTAAAATAAATTGAGCCGAATTTAACATTTATTCGAATCCAAACGGGCCTCGGGAAAAGGGAGATTCTAATTTCTAACGCCTGCTGCGATGGCTGCTGCAGACAGGGATAGAGCTTGTTTGCCGCTGGCTCCTGCGAAGCCTTGAAGCTTTAAAAAAACGGGTAGAGGGATTAGAGCTGCGGGATCGGTGGTGGTGTCAGAACATATGACTTTAGTTTTCAACGAAACTTGAGAGTTGAGGTGTCGGACCGACCCCATCTCCTTCTGACACCCTTAACGAAGTTTTACACGTGATTGTTGTCTTAGGTTGGTTTGGCTGAAAAGATGAAAGGAAATAAATTGAGATAAATTTTAAAATTTTAATAAAAATATTATTTTTTTAATATTATTATTAATATATTAAAATAAATTCAACTCACCTTTCAATTTAAATCCATTCTTAGGTGCCTTATTTATATAAAAGAAATAAATAATTTTAAGATTGAATTAAAATGAAGTCAAGAATATAATTCATGGGGCAGAGATTCTCTGTAAATAAAAAGATAAATAAAATAAGATATATTTTTAAATGAGTTATTTACTTTGGAATTGGTGTGAAAGGCACGTCATATATATTACTTGCGATATGAACTTACATTTTTATTTTTATTTTTAAAATTTATTTTTTTCCATCATTTCAATGTTAATATTTGATTTGTAATATTTAAATTTTGGAATTATTCTTTCAAATCAAATTATATCATACAAATATATTTCTAGATATGTTATATACACCAACCTATAAATAAATATTTTCTTTTAAAATATATAAATTAAATTAGATGGAGACTAATTTCTTGACATTTTGCATAATGGGATGTATGAAGGGTTTGTTCTATTTAATCAAATAAATTAAATTAAAATTGATCTATATATTATTTGAATTCGATTTAATATGACCCGAATATTGTAATATTTAGATTAATAATTTGGGTCCAACCAACAAACGCACAGGAATACAATCACAACCCCAATCATTAGTCTCTTCCTTTGAAAAAATAATCATTTGTCTCGTCCTCGAACATTTGTGATGTAATCCTACCTGGCTAACGAGAGTTTTTCCTCTTTTTTTGATCTTTTTTTAACCTTCTAGATCTATCTAACTACAGCAACACTAGTTTTATATATATATATATATATATATATATATATACATACACACACACACACACACACACATATATAAATATATATATATATATATATATCTGTCAATATCTCATGATATTTCATTGTTAAGATCATGAACAGATAACATGATTCCGTAGTTCATTTTTTGGATTTGAAAATTAATTCTATCATGAACAGATATCATGTGTTAATGCATGTATATATATATATGTATGTATGTATTCAGCTGCCTTGTTTTGGCTACATGAGCATATTATGGTAATATTCTTAGATGTAAATATTTTAGGCTAGCATATTTTGTATTTATGTATTTCTTATAAATAGACATTTTTACTTTATAAAAAATTCAATTCAGAATTAAGAGCTTCTAATTTTAAATTCTCATTATGCTTATTTTCATCCTACAAAAATTTAAGATCATGTTACAAAATGAGTTAATGTTTATAAGAACAGATTGCAATTATTCCAAAAACTTGATGAAGTATTGTTCCTTTGGATACTTGGAATATTTTAGAATATATGTAAATAGTAGTGAAGTGATTTCATGTAAATGGGAATGGAATTTTTTAAATTAAGATGTCTTATTGAGTTTTGGAAAATGAGGAAAATAAATAAATTAAAATATTTTTGTTTGAATATAATTTTTAATATAACTTTCAATTAAAATTTAAAATTTAAAATTTAAAATAATTGTATGATTTTTGTGTTTTGTGTTTTGTTTGAAAGTTTGAAAACGTTACGATAATTAGGTAAAAATTAAATAAAAAATAAATTAATTAAAAAATATTTGTAATTAATTAATATTTGAGAATGAAATATCGAAAAATATTTGTATACACAATACCTAAATGAATAATGTACATTGATTAGTAAAGGATCAATGCAAAGCTCATCAACCTGATCCTAAGCTATGGCATACAATGCCACCTGATGATGATGATGGAATATTGCTTATTTTCGACGTCTCTGAGTTGTACTCTATATTGGACGGTTCTGTTTATTTTAATTCATTTTCGTCTTCATGACAATTAAATAGTTAAAAAAAATATCATCTTCCGCCACCGCCACTACAAAAAAAAAAAAAAAAAACAGATGTGGCACTTCAATTACGATAAAACGGAGTAGATATGACACTACGTAGAAAATTATCATATGCTCTCATGCCGTAAAAATTGATAAACTTTGAATTTGTACGTGAAATGCCATTTATTATTTAATTCGTATCACTATATAAATATTTACATAATATGGCATAATTATTTTTGTATAATTATTTATATAATGATTTAAAATGTGAAATATTTATATAAAATAATATTATTTTTATAAGTTATATTTGAAAATTTAGAATAAATAAATTTTTTTAAAAATGCAATAGTTTACATGAAAATATTTGTTTCCTTTTCCTTTTTGTTTTAATTTAAATAATAGCAAAATCCCATTATATTATTTCTACATTCGGAACTCCCTTCCAACCGAATAACTTTACTTTGGAATCGACTATGAGTACAAGCGCATTGTTATTTCAATGAATTATAAAAGAATAATAAGCAAAAAAAAAAAACACATTAAAAAACAGAGAAATGGGGGGTGAAATAGGCAAGTTTTGAATACAGTTCATTTTATTAAGAAAAATGATAAGATTATAATTATATTACTACCTTACATGAAATGGAGGGCGACTTTATAAAATTAAAATTAATTTATAATAAAGTACATGATTGCATTGTTTAATTGTAAAAGTAAATTATAAATGAGCTGTAAGCGTATTTCTACCCTTTTGTTATTTATATTTATTTTTTCCCGATCATGCGTGTTAATATGTTGTATATTAAATATTTTTTTTTTTTTTTAAATTTTCAGTAATTGATGAATAAAATTATTTAAAAAAAGAAAAAAAGCATCAAAAGGGTTAGATAGAGGCAGACAGGAACAGAAAGGAACAGCTGTAGGAAAGGTGTGGGCGTGGCGGGGCCAAGTAAGGAGATGGTGGTAAGAACGTGTGAAGAGTTTCAACCCCTAACTACAGGGCATCTTATGCCCACGTCCCCTGCACATGCCTCTTGCTCCCCCCTTTTTTTACTCTCTCTCTCTCTCTCTCTCTCTCTCTCTCTTTTTATTATTATTATTATTATTATTATTTTATAAAACTCTCCCTCTCTTTTTTTATTCCAGTAGGCAGTAAGTACATCCCTTTTTTGTGCCCAGTTTTACGTGTCATCTCTCTCATTCTGTCTCCCAGTACAGACTGCACTGCAGAGGCTCTCCAAAGTTCAGACCTTTTTCCTTTGTTAAATTTGGAAAGGATCTGTTTTTGGTGCCAGATTTTGCTAGGAATAGGCTTGATGCTTGCGTGCTGGCTGTAAAGTGTGACGTCTTCAGCCCCCAATGGCACTTTGGGATTGTAAAACAAACCGAGATGGAGGGGCCTTTAAGTGCAGTGCAGCCCATGAATGAACCCAAAGATCGGGTTTGCATGATTTAACGAACTTTTGAGTGCTGTTTTTTGAAGGGAAAGAATAGAGTTCCCGTGTGAAATTTCCAACTTGGTAAAAGGGTTCACCTCAATTTTTGATTTTGGTTTGATCTGTGAAACTGAATCGATCTACCCATGGTAGTTGATGATCATGTTTTTTTATCCCCCCATGCTCAACCCGGCCTTCCCCAACTAGGTGGATCGATCGGGTTTTAATAACTATGGCCTGAATTTGTCATAGGGCAGTTGTTTTCTTTTTCATCTGAGGCTGAATGATCATTTCATTCTCCCTTTCACATACCAGCAAAGTACAAGATTTCACCTGCAGGCTACAGCAAAGTAGGGAAGAGGAAGAGAGTCCCCGGTAAATCGCCAGCTCATCCCAAGCTGAAGAAATTGAAACGGTAAAGGGGTTTGGGTTTACAATTAACAAAAGGTTATATTCAGGCGAAGAGAAAATTCACTGCCCACATTCACTTTTCTCTAATAACATGAGAGAATGTCATCTTCAAGCACATAAAAATCAGAACATGCACAGGAGTCCAGGACCCCCACAGATTATTGCTTTGAAACTGATATCCCCCAATCTTTTTTTTTCGGCAAATGTTAACCCCACAGTTCCTGCAATAGAATGCCAGCCCAGATTAAAACACCTCCACGTGTATGTATCTTTAGTCAACTTCCATATGGTTAGAACGTACCAATCTTGACTTTCACTGTCAACCAAAACTGACTAAACTCAAACAACTTGTTCAAGTTGGCAGTGCAGACATTTACAGATGCTTTAATGACAACAAATAAGGAGGGTCTATATCAACAAGAAAATATATAATCAACCAAGATGATCATGATGAAGAAGAAGAACAGATAAAACCAAGACAAGAGAGAGAGATTATGTGAACATGAAAGCTTACTTCTCAGTTATTAATCAACAGTACAAAAGCTTATATATGTATACACACAATGTGATCTGACCTGCATTAACCCAAAAAAATATCTACCATCCTAACTAATCATTGACTAATCTAACTACACTGAAGAACTGAATCTGCCATTAGTTATGCCATAGACTTGACCATTCTACCAACTAAGCGCAGTAACTATCTTTAGCATATAAAGACTATTCCAATCAGTAAGAAGGCAACCAATCTAATTGCACTTTCTCTTTCATTGTCTAATCCAGTGTTAATCAGTCTCAAACATGGGTTACATTATTTCTTACTTCATTAATGAGTCTCAACAACTTCCCAAACATCAACTCTATTATTAACACAAGCCCCACACATGATATTACAAGTTGCAGCTGTATATATCAGCCAGTAATGCTTATATTGGCCACATTTATCCCATTTTTTCCCAGAAGTTCCCAGCGTAACAGAGTAAGTAGCATGGCATTGAACAATCTCATACTTTGACACCCTCTTAGGTGAAATAAAACTAGCTTTCATCGCATGAACCCACTAAGACCCCTAGTTTTGCTCACCTATGAAACTTATATAGTCCCACATTTCATCTCAACCAGATAGAAAGCCACTTCCTTCAGCCTCATCTATTCTTTTGGCAAACCTCAAATGCCAATTAACCAGGCAACAACATGAAACCACCACCTCACTGAGACACTCTGTCAAAACATACAAAGCCTCCCTGAGATACTATTTGGTTATTTGAATACAAAATAAGGGGTCACAACCAATCACCTATTCCTTCCCAGTTCAGGTGACCTTTGAGATCTCTAACTCTCAACTTTTTCAATCACTCTGCAACCGCAGTAAGGCATGATCAACTCAAAGATGGCTGAACTCCGTCCCCAGTGGCCCCTACGTCGCAAAATCGCTAGATGCATGAGCTCACCAACTAAATAATAAAATCTCAAGCCACATAAATAATAAAGTATCAAGGCACAAAATATTAGTTAGGAAGCATTCTCTGCCGTCATTGAAAGTATCAGCAGAAGTTAATGTTTGGGACTGATGGTGTTCAACAAAGCATGAACCAGTAACCACTAAGAACCCAAAAGAACAAAATAAAAATAAAAAAAGTCCCAAGCTTGCGTGCATTATAACAACACTCAACAAAACACCCTCTTCCCTTTGAAATGAAAAAGGGATGGGAACTATCAAGAGCACATTAAAAAGAAAACTACATAATTAAATTACCACAGTTGATTTACACTACTATTTTTTCTCCCTTATGCTTTTGTTTGCAATACTTGCTTTCCTTGGCATAGAACAGCTTTGAGTAATTTCATAACAAAATCAATGATACACGGTTGAGTAGAAAATCACATCAGTTGTGTGAGCCTAGAATCTAGGTGTGATGCTTAAATAAGCCTAGATGTGTCAGCCTAAAATCTTCTCTAATCACGCCTATAACATCAATTGAAAATCCTAACTCAATGCGGTTATTCTTTCATCACTATCATTCAAGAATTTTGTAAGGAAACAATTGCAAAGAGAAGACCCACATAATCTTTTCCAACAACCAGACACTAGTTGAACTGTTTGTTTTTTGAAACTAAAAACATTTTAAACTGCTGTCTAAATTTCTTTCCTACTCTCCTACATCATCTTAACTTTCATAAGACGCCAAACTTTGAGTTTGTGTACTATAACAAGTACCATACAAGTCATAGCAATATACAAATGGCCGGGAAACATATACACACTCCACAATTGCTTGCAGTTAACAGGTTTCAACTTCTAAAACTTTTCAGACTATGAAGAGAAATTTTCTGACGTCATTAAAACTCCAAAATAAAGGAATTAACATTAAAATCATTGTATCTACACCTAATAATCAAATTACATTAATATTAAAACAATCATTAAAACCACTTTTAAAAAAAATCAGTAAAACTATGGATGGAAGTCCACTGCAGAAGTTAGTTTCAGTGGGCTGTTGCAGCTATAACTTGGTCAAATCGAACGGAACCAACCTGACCCGATGCCAGTCAATACATTGGGCAGGCTAGCATCAAAATGTTTCAAACTTGGCAGAGCCAAGATTGGTATTTCTTTGCATACACGCACACACACACACATGTATCCCTGACTATTGTAGATATGTTATACTGAAACATATTTAGTTTTCCTATCATCATTTGAAAAGAAGGTGCTTGTGTCAATAAATGTTAAAGATCTCACTAGTTTCACAAACACAGATTTGACTTATGGACACTCAAAACTCTTCAACTTCGCTGTCTCAAAGATATGTGGCCCTAGATGTGGCTAATCATCCAAAATAAAAAGAATCTATAAAGCCAACATCAAGTAGTATGTATACAACTCTGATGGTAATAAATTCCCCCTCCCGAAAGTCTCCTATTCTTGAAAGGAAGGCCTTCAATAATCTAAATCTCTTGATTTAACTGTAAAGTCCAAAAAAGATCATTTCCTCTTAGAAGCAGTTGAGTGTATGTAATCCCACCACTTGGCAAAACTCGGGGAAATAATTCCCACAGAATAAGAAATTCATCACAAACTAAAGCATTTTATGCTGTAAAACTACAGGATTTTTTCTCACAATCATTGTCAATTCCCATTTGTTAGATCTTATCTAATGATTATATACCTTCTAGACAAAAATGATTGTAAACAATGATAGTTCCCAAGATGAAGGGTTGCATACTTGTCTTCAACTGAACTTTGTGAACATAGAACCCTCATATCTGCACTCTTATGAGAATGTAAGTATTGTCAAATGTCAGATCTCGGATGATACATGACCATTGAAGACAGTAGTCAATGGATTCGAGCTTACAAAACAAACAACGATGAAGACACCCCCCTCAGTTAGTTCTCGTATATCCAAATCAGCAGAAGAGTAGACAGAAGCACCTCTATCCTAGCCGATAGTCAAGCAAAATCGGTGACAGAACTAAAAACTGCCTTCCCACACTGTCCAACTGTTAATCTAAGACCTTCTTCAGAGGTTTGATTCAATTTGCAACATAACCGACGAGGTACCTGTCCAACCACAGTCGAAAGATCAATAGAGCTTGAAATCCAAGTCAAGAAAGTTGAGTAAAAATGGAAAACCCGATGTTAACAATTACACAACGATAGACAAAGCAATGAGAAAGAAACACACACCAAATGCCAATTCTTGCTCAGTGGATACCCAACGACCTGAATATTGCTCACGTAGCGGAGAGGAACCGAACGTGGAAAGCAGATAACTTTCCTCTTCAAATCTTCTCTTCCTCTGGCCCGCGCATATGAACCCAGTGTAGCATTACCTTGTCTTGTTACATCTTTCAAGAAAAAAAGGATGGGTTTCTTACACACAGATGAATAAGGATCCCTAGTGTCGAAGTCGAATTCGTTCCTCTCACGTATTTTGTTCCATGCAGAGTAGGTGAGCTCTGAACGTTCCAGTTCACGGGCGAGAACGATGTTTGGAAAAACTTGAACCACGTAACCAAGGGAGACTGAAAAAGTGAGGCTACGTGCTCGGTCATAGCAGATTGATCGCTGCAAGAAACTTCTGGGTTCGAGCCTCATGGCCTTTGCAAAGAGTTTCAAGCTCTCCAGCGAGCTCAAGCCCGGATAGAAAGAATCAACAGCATCGACATGGTGAATTGAGACAAAAGGGGCAATGGGGTGAGAGGATAGAAGACCGTGTGCATCGCCCCGAATATCCCACTGCAGCAGATAACATCATTTGCTATTTCCCCAAAACATCTTAAATCCGTGTATCAAAATGAAAAGTGAAGGGATTGTTTAAAAATGGACGAATCAAACCTGGTGGAAGCCAAGTTCCCTTGTTAGGGGAACGCCGAGTTCAGAAATGCAGGCATAGAGTCGATCATCACTTCCGTAAAGCTTGGGATACCTGTCGAGGCAGCCATCCTGAATGTTGGAGAGTGCTTCGGCCAGCGGGCGGCTGATAGCGATCCCACCACCCCCAAAAGCCATGAAGTGGCTGAAATAGGTATTGGCAGAATGGCTCTCTGATGGGCTCCCGATGTAAACCATCTCGGATGGATCGTACTTGCGGAGAACAGCGACGAGATTATCGGCATTGAAAACGGTGTCATCGTCTCCCAGAACGAACCAGCGTACATCCTGTAAGCCCAGGCGGAAACACTCGGTGACAATGCGGGAAATACGGAGTCCAGAAGGGTGGCCGGTGGGATTGGTGTAGCGGAAGCGAGATATGTCCTCGGAAATCATGACCGGAGGCAAGTAATCATCCCCCTCCTCGCGAGGCACCGCCTCTTCCAGCCAGACGTGGCCCCGCATGTCGTGGGGACGCCACCAGAGCCTCACGAATTCCTTGCGCCGTTTCCAGAGCCGCGACGAACCGGCTATGCCAAACACGACGTGTCGTAGGGACAAATCATCCCCCCGGGTGCGATTGTGAGGGGAAAACTGATGCGACAACGGTGGCGAGGAGAAGACTGAAGAAGAAGGAAGATGGGAACGACGACGGTTTCTCCAGGCCCAGTGGAGAGAATGGGGGCTGCCTTCCCAATCCCTGAAGCGGTGCCAGCAGTTGGTGGTGGTACCGGAGAACACAAAAGAGAGCCAGGCGGCGGTGGAAAGGAGGAGCGCCACGACGGCCACGAGGGCAGTGCGCGTGCGGCTATGACTCGACGGACGGCTTCGGCGGTTGTTATGATACAGCGTCGTCGCGGTGCGGTTCAGGTTCATCTTCAACACCGTCATAGTCCCCCAACGATCATTTCCACCGTTCGCCATCCACGATTATCACGTTCAGGGCGAAGGAAATCGCCTCCGGAAAGGGGATTTCGCTTCGTTTACGGTGTCTCTCTCTTTCTATCTCTGGAGTCTCTCTTGGATTGTGCCACTCCTTTCGTTTTTTCTTTTTTCTCGAAGTTTAAAGAGAGTCTCCTTTACTGCTCTGCTGGCATGCATTTGAGGTCGAACTTTTGAACTTGAACCATTGCGTCCCTGTGCTGGCGTTGCTTTGGTTCGCTTTTCTCCCTGTCTTCTTTCAACCAAACGCAACGTTTCTTGTCTTCCCGCATTTCTTCCATGTACGCATTCGGCTCCGCTGCAAGGTTGCGCATATCTAAATCCCGCAGCTATTTTCTGCAATTCTCAACTGGCAGAGCTTGGCCCTGCCATCTTTGCAGCAACCCTGTGGACACCTGTTTCTGGGCTGCGGTATGTTTGCCTTTAATTTCTCCCAAATCTTTATCATTCTAGGTGATGCAGATTAACAATTTTCGGAGGATTTAGCAAAAAAGGGCGGCTTTAATGGCATTTGTAAAAAAATACTGTCAATCATTTCTATTGCTCTGCCTCTGCGGGAGCAAGCACACAGTGTCTGAAACCTAGAATTTTGATTTGTGGAGGCAAAATATGAAGAACAATTCAGACGATGAATTCATCTTTTTTCTTTTTGAAAATAAAGGGTACAGGGGCCATCAATTGACATCTGTTGTTTCTTTGTTTTCAAGCAATTATTATTGGTTATTTCACGTTGAAATCGATTTCTCTAGCACAGTAGCACTGTTACGTTACCTTTTTCCTTTAGAGTAGTGATTAATTTTTACTTCATTTATCATTTATTTATCATTTTAAGTATATTTATTTTTTTATTATTTTTTTAAATATTTTTTTAATATCCTTAATCATTAACAAAAATTCAAAAATATATAATTTTATTAAAAATCACTTTCTTATTCATTAAATTAAAAAAATTAAATAAATATTAAATAAATAGCAAAACTATCATTATTCTCTTTCCAGTAATCATGGCCGATGTATGTTTGGGAGTTGACCTGGGAAACCATAACCAATTTGAACTACCTTATTTTGCCCCCTAAAATTCAATGATCATCTCAAACCAATTATGATGGAGCTATAACTTTTTTACAATGTTTTAAATTTTGTTTTGGTAATCATTCGATTGTTTTTTTAAGTGTGATCATTTGATTTATAAAAATATTAGGGATAAATATTAGAGATAAATGATAAATAAATGTTAATTGATAATTGGTGATGTTTGGTATCTATTGCGTACTGTACAATATCTATAAATTGAGAAATGAAGAATTAAATCCAAAACTGGAAGAAGTAAAAATGGTATGTTTTATTTATCATGTCATATTAATTAATATTTATCTGTCGTTTGTCTTTAACGTTTGTCTATAACTTTCGTCCCTAACGTTACTTTTCAATTTAAGTATTAGAATGAGATATATTTTGACATGATAAATATCAAACTTGAGGATATATGAAATGAACTTGAATTGAGACATAAAAATATAAAAAATAAAAGAATGGAGAAATTATTAAAAACAAAGATATTTAAGAAAAAAAAGAGTGAGAGAGAACTGGGACATATTGAAGTTACAAAAATATTAAGGTTTGGTTTGTTTACATAAATCATTTTATCTTATCTTAAAGCATTTTTATTGGATTAAATGCATTTGTAAATGCATTTAAATTTGCACATATATCAAGAAATTTTGATTATATTTGATTAAAAATGAAGAGGCCAAAATAGAAAAAGTGGATAAAAAGTACTTTTTATCTTTAAAAGTGAATAATAATCTTTTAAATTTTTTTAAATTTGAAGAGTTACTATTCATTTTTAAAGACAAAAAATATTTTTATTTCATTTTCCCACTTTTGTCTCCTTATTTTTAATTAAATATGACAAATTTTTTTTGATATATATGCAATTTTATATTTTTTTATAAATGCAAATGCATAATTCAATAAGAGTGCTCTTATCTTATTTCAAATTCATTGTTACATATTTTCAAATTTCTATATAAAATAAAATAAATAACTTTTTCAAATTTCAAAACAAAATTAATATTAAAAAATATTTTATAATATTTTTTTTTTTTTAAACTTTGATCTCATCTCATCTCTAAAATTAAACTAAAACTAAAATTATATAAATATATCTTATATTCTAAAATTAGTTAATACCATATAGATTTAAAATTTATAAAAATGTTGTTTAAATATATATAAAAATTACAAGAACAATTTCAAACAAAATAAGAATAAAAATATCAATTTCGACCAAAATGACTGAAACAAATCGAAACGGGCCAAAATTTGCACGTCTCCTTCGAGGCTCCTTATGTGAAATATCCCTTTGGCAATCTTCTTTTAAATATCACTCATTTAAAACATAATTGTATAAAAAAGTGTAAAAATACTTTCATTCTCATTTTAATTTAATTTATTTTATCTTTTCTAAATTTTATTATTATATTTTTAAAATTTTCATATAAAATATAATAAATACTTTTTTTTTAATTTTTATTTTAATTTTTTTAATTTTTAAAATATTAATAATATTAAAAATTAATATTTTATTCAACTTTTCAAAACTTCCCTTTAACTCATTTTATTTTTAAATGAGACCTCTATCATTCTTCCTCAAATATTGATGTTACACTTTGGCATGCATGGGTTTTGGAATCGCGCGGACTCCTAAGTTCCTAACAAATGATTATGCAGAACCTCGTCACTTTCGTCGTTATTACTCTTTTTCTGTAGGAGAATGATATATACATAATTATTTTTATAATTTTTATATAATTATGTTTTAAATAAGTGACATTTTTACAAAATAATTTATAAAAATAATATAACTTTATTTAAATAATCTCCTTTTAAAGCATAATTAAAAAAGAAAAGTTACAAAAAAGTTGCACATGTATTATTAGTCTTTTCATTATACGAAAGATGTATTTTCGAGTATGGTAGATTTTACGACCTCATTCTTTGTTTCTTACTATAAACCAAGAATATGATTGCATTGATAGAACTAGTAAAACAATGCGAGAAATAAATGACAAAGCCTTCTAAGTGTCAGTTATTTCAGTTATGTTATTTACAAATTTGGTATATAATATTTCACTTGTACTAATTATCATGATGCATGATATACTCCATAAGAGAAGTACTTCATCCATAAATAATTTTATAAAAATATTCACAAATTAACATGGTATGGTACATGTATTATATTATTTTCCTTATAAGTAAACATACGATGTCTTATTATAAAGTATGTTTTATTGTAAAGTAAATTTAATATATCACGTAAAACTATTTCAATCCATAAATCTAGTTTTGTGAGATTTATCCATGAATCTAGCACTTTTCAATCCAAAAAAAATTAAAAAGTAATAATACTTTTATGTAAAGATATATATTTTACTCAGAAATAAATGTTGTAAGCAAAATTATGTAACGTATCATATTGTAAAATATTTTATGAACATATTATAAATTAGGTATAAAGTACCATATGAATATGCATTATTTTTTGAGTTTTTTTGGTATAAACTTTCATTATAATGGAACCACTACTATTTTTTTAAAAAGACTTGATAAACTTCACTAGGGGTGTAGAAGTTAGAACTTAATCCGGATCCAAATATCCACTCATAACATAATCTGGATATGAATTTTCAAAAATAGATAATTATCCGTCTAGATAAATCTGGAGATAATCAGGATGGCAATCGAATGTCAATTCAGATATTCGAATTATAAAATGATATCTAGATTATTATTTTTTTTTACCTTTTTTGGATATAAACCCAATACCTGAGTTGTAACCGGATATCTAGGTGTATTAATCCTTATTTTTTTAAAAACTCCTTTATATTTTTTTAATCCAAAACTAATGCCAGACAGAATAGCTATTATTCTGCAGACTAGTTTCAACAGATGAATTCACAAGGAAGAACACAAGAAATTCGTCCAAAATACGAATTATCACTTCCGATCGTGATTCCAAGTTCATCAGTCATTTTTGGAAGAGCCTATGGGGGAAATTGGGGACACTGTTGAATTTACTCGTGATCGTTTTCCTATTGGCGAGTATAGTAAGCTTATGGACCGGAAGATTGGACCTTGTGAGGTCTTGCAGAAGATCAATGATAATACTTATAGGTTGCGCATTCCTAATCATTTAAAGACTTCTGATGTCTTTAATGTGAAACACCTAAGCCATTGTTTTGTGAATTCTGATGACACTACTCTGAACTCGAGGACGAGTTCTTTCCAACTCGGGGCGACTGATGCAGGGGGATCCGAGACCAATGTTTTGAATACCGTACCAGTACCGGTACCGGTCAAGTCACTAAAACGAAATATTTCGGTACCGGTACCGTTTCGTGTACCGTTTCGGAATAATTTATACATAAATAATTTATATATATAAATACAATTATAAATTATATTTCAAAATAATAGTTAATATATAAATAAATTATATAGATAAATATATATATGTAATTAATTTAGTCTAAATTGAGGTTAAAAAATTTAAAAAAAAAAAACTGGGAAGGCCAAAATCCGGTACGGCCAGTACCGGCCGTACCGGTCATTTTTCGGCCGTACCGGCCGGTACAGCCGAAAAATCGGCCGAAATGAAATATGGTGTTTTTTATACCGGCCGACCGGCCGGTACGGAAAATTTCGGCCGTATCGGCCGGTACGGCACAGTATTTAAAATCATGTCCGAGACAGATGATGCTGAGCTGTCTAATTACACGTTGTGATTTTAAGTCCACTTTCGAAAACCCATATCACAATCATGCTCTATTCCGGGAGCACCATAGTCGGGAGGAGCGTTATGGAGATCTCGATTTTCGGGTCGATCTGCCAGAGTTTTCTGGTACGTTACAGGCCGAGGGATTCATTGATTGGATGAACAAAGTGAAGCGTATTTTTTATTATAAGGAAGTCCCTGATCGTGTGAAAGTGAAACTGGTCGCCATCAAACTCAAAGGCAGAGCATATGCGTGGTGGGAGCAGTTGCGACGCTCACGAGACAGGCAAAGGCAAGGCCAAGGTCACTGATTGGGAGAAGATGAAGGGTCACTTCCTTCCCTTCGGCTACACTCAAACCTTGTTTCAGCGACTTCATGCGTTGAGGCAGGGCGCGAGATCAGTCGATGATTACACAGAAGAGTTTTACCAGTTAGTCGCACGGAACGATTTATCTGAAACGAATGAGCAGTTGGTGGCGCGATATTTGGGGGGTTTGCGCCAACCCTTGCAAGATGTCATCAACCTTCACTCGTTGTGGACTGTTTCGGAGGCATACCAGCGTGTACTTGCTGTTGACAAACAGCAAAACAGAGGCCAGTGATCATGAACGATCAAAATAGTCGGCCGTTCGCCCTCAGGATTCTCGTCCTATCCAACAGCCACCACAAAGTAATTCTAACCCTACTACTAGATGTTTTCGTTGTTGGGAACAGGGGCACAAAGCGACTGATTGCAGGAAGCCTGCTAATCAAAAGGGCAAAATTTTGTTGATTGAGGAAGACGTAGTAGACGAGACTGAGGAGATTGGCAAGCCCGTATATGACGATGATGAAGTTGACGATGTGCTACATGGAGATGGCCATGAGACTCTGGTCGTTTGCAAGAGTCTACTGACTCCCAAGGGCGATTCAGGGGACGATTGGTTGAGAACCAATATTTTCCACACAACCTGCACAGTTGCAGATAAAATCTGCAAAATGATCATTGACAGCGGCAGTTGCAAGAATGTAGTGTCCGAGGAAGCTGTCCAAAAGTTGCAGTTGAAGACAGACCGTCATCCTAAGCCATACAAGTTATCCTGGCTGAATAAAGGCAGTAAGGTAACAGTAGATAGACGATGCCTTGTGTCTTTTTCAATTGGTAGAAAATATTTCGATAATGCCTAGTGTGATGTTGTATCTATGGATACGTGTCATGTATTGTTGGGTCGACCTTGGCAGTATGATCGCAGTGTCATTCATGATGGACGGAAGAATACGTATTCCCTTAACATCAAAGGGAAAAGGATTGTGTTAGCTCTCGGGTGGGAAGGACCCACTTCTACCCTAGTAGCCAATAATACTAACATGTTTTCTATGTCCAGGTTTTTAGATGAGATTGAGCATGGAGACGTAGTTTATGCTCTACTGCCTTGCGGGAATATTGCATTACTCATGGACTCTGATTTACCAGTAGAGGTGCAGCAACTGCTAACAGATTTTGCTGAACTGATGCCAGAGGAACTTCCTCCTAGGCTACTGCCTATGAGAGATATTCAGCATCAAATTGACCTCGTTCCAGGGTCTAGTTTGCCAAATCGACTAGCGTACCGCCTCAGTCCCAATGAGGCTGAAGAGTTGCAGCGACAGGTGGTGGAGTTATTGGAGAGGGGTTATATTCGTGAGAGTATGAGCCCATGTGCAGTCTCTACCCTGCTCGTGCCAAAGAAATATGGTTCCTGGCGTATGTGTGTTGACAGTCGAGCAATCAACAAAATTACTGTGAAGTACAGGTTTCCAATTCCCCGCCTGGATGATATGTTGGATCAGCTATCCGGTTCTAAGGTCTTCTCATAAATTGACCTTAAAAACGGATACCACCAGATCAGAATAAGGCCTGGAGATGAGTGGAAGACAGCGTTTAAGACGCAACACGGGTTATATGAGTGGATGGTCATGCCTTTTGAGCTGTCCAATGCACCCGGCATATTTATGAGATTTATGCATCAGATCTTGCGGCCTTTTACGGGGAGATTCGTTGTGGTTTACTTCGACGATATTCTCATTTATAGTCCGACATGGGTCTCACACTTTGACCACCTCCGTGTTGTTTTTGAGATGCTGAAAACGGAGCACCTATTTGTCAATCAGAAGAAGTGTTATTTTTTCACTACTTCTGTAACTTTTCTTGGTTTTGTGGTGTCTACTGATGGTGTTCATGCAGATCAGTCAAAGATAGACGCAATCTTGGAATGGCCCAAACCAAAGACCTTGCACGATGTCAGAAGTTTCCATGGATTGGCATCCTTCTACAGACGGTTCATCAGAAATTTTAGCACTCTGATTGCTCTTATCACAGAGTACCTTAAAGGACGTGATTTCAAGTGGTCTGAGGAGGCAGCGACTAGTTTTCAACTGGTCAAGAAGAAGATGACCGAGGCACCAGTTTTGGCACTTCCTAATTTTGACAAAATGTTCGAGGTAAATTGTGATGCATTTGGTGTTGGCATTGGTGGTGTTCTGAGTCAGTTAGGGTGTCCAGTTGTTTTTTTCAGTGAAAAGCTAACGGGCTCAAAGAAAAATTATTCCACCTATGACCTTGAGTTTTATGCCATAGTTCAGTCCCTGAAGCATTGGCGTCATTACTTAGTACAGAGGGAGTTCATTTTGTTCACTGATCATGAGGCCCTGGAGTATATCAATGACCAACACAAGCTGAGTTGACGACATGCCAAGTGGGTGGCGTATTCGCAGGAGTTTACATTTACTTTGAGGCACCAAGCCGGGAGCCTGAACCGCATCGCAGATGCCCTAAGTCGTCGTATTTTACTTCTCACCACCATGAGTACCAGAATTGCACGCTTTGAGGCTTTTACAGATATGTATGCAGCTGATCCTTCATTCGAAAGGATATTTCAGGAGGTAACTGATGGTTACCGTCATGATTTTATTTTGCATAATGGTTATATGTTTCGTGGATTATAGTTGTGCATTCAATTCAAAATCAAATAAGCAATCTGCGAAAAATCCGGAACAAATCGGATTTAAAATGACTTCCTAACAAACATACGAAATATTACCTAAAATAGTAAAAAATAACTAAAAATAACAATTAAGAAAGGAAAACAGCGGAATTTGAGGTCGAAAAAAAGGCACATGGAGCCATGCTCAATGTGGACAGCGTGTGCGTCGAAAAGAGCTTTCATGATAATGCTTACAGGTTGCGCATTCCTAGTCATTTAAAGACTTCTGATGTCTTTAATGTGAAGCACCTAAACCCTTGTTTTGTGGATTCTGATGACACTACTCTGAACTCGAGGACGAGTTCTTTCCAACCAGGGGCGACTGATGCAGGGGGATCTGAGACAGATGATGCTGAGCTGTCTGATTGCACATTGATGGCGCTGAGGTACCATGAATTGGCAGATCAGCGTAAAGTCCGGAAGTGATAGTGATTTCTTTTTAATTGAGGAAGTTTTGGATGCGTTTCACTCTTTTGGCTATAACTTTGGCTACGAGTATCTGAATCGCGCATAAAACCCCAAATCGAAAAGCTCTTTTCGACACGCATGCTGTCCACATTGAGCATGACTCCATGTACTTTTTTTTCGACCTTAAATTCCGCAAAAATGACAAAATCTCGAAAATAACGTAAAATTGAAATTCAAAATCAAATAAGCAATCAACAAAAAATTCGGAACAAATCGGATTTAAAATGACTTCCTAACAAACATACGAAATATTACCAAAAATAATAAAAAATAACTAAAAATAACAATTCGAAAAGGAAAATAGTGGAATTTGAGATCGAAAAAAAGGCACATGGAGCCATGCCCAATGTGGACAGCGTGCACGTCGAAAAGAGCTTTCCGAATTGGGGTTTTATGTGCGATTCTGACACTTGTAACCAAAGTTATGGTCAAAAGACTGAAACGCACCCAAAACTCCCCCAATTAGAAAGAGATCACGATCACTTCCGGCATTTACGCTGATCTGCCAATTCATGGTACCTCAGCGCCATCAACGTGCAATCAGACAGCTCAGCATAATCTGTCTCGAATCCCCCTGCATCAAAAACCTCTTTCTAAATAGGATCCGATTACGGATAACCAGTTATATAATCGGGTTCATATTTGCTCGAATTCATTTTATCTGCTCGGGTTTGCAAAGAAACAGAGAACACGGAAGAGATGACAAACTTTGTTTGAATTTCTTTTTTATTTCATGTGTTACAATCAGGTAGTGCCTTGAGATATATATATATATATATATACACACACACGCACACGCATACAAAGTAACGAATATTTTCTTATATTCAAAACTATATTCTAGCTAAATACAGGAGCCTACAAGAAATGGTTTGTTGAAAGAACTCTGGAGGATTTTGTCTTTGAGTGTAGCAGAGGCGCAGAGGTGGTGTCTGTAATGCATTATGCATTTTGGGCTGCATGGCTTGCATGCGGTACGTTAGGGAGAGCAGAGTCCTTTTTGGGTGGTGGTCCTAATTTCGTGTCTGCTTGATTTGTGCTCTCTGCATAAGGTGCTTGAACAGGCCCCCACAAGTCAAGCGAGAGTGAGCAAAGGCGTAGACTTGAACAGAGAAGTTGGAACCGCATAGATGACAAGGGTTTGGTCAAAGCGTCTACTAGTTGCTCCTTTCCAGAAATGAAAGCCACAGTAAGTGACTTGTTTAGCATACTGTTTCTCACAAATCGAAAATTGATTTCAACGTGCTTGGTCCTTGAGTGGAAAACGAGATTGGATGACAAGTATATGGCACCGAGGTTGTCACAAAACAGAGTCAGGGCAGCAGTGAGATTGGCACCAAGCATCAGTAGAGATAGGATCTACTTTTGTGGTGACAGGGGTGACTAGGGGATAAGGTTGTACTCCGACCCGATCCGAAACCATATCGGCCATTTTCGACCTGACCCGAATATGGCACATTTCCGATAGCCCATTAACCGATCACCCGATAATATATATTCTTTTGGTGGAAACGATCGGCGATTCGGCAGAATCTAAGAACACAAATGGCAAACCCTAATAAATACCAAACCCTAATAACCAAATCCAAGAACACAAAACTTTAATAACCATAATCCAAGAAAAGTAATAGATTATATACCAGCTATCTCCAATGAGGAAAACACGGTTGAAATATGCGTTCTCCTTGAACCAACAGGGCTCGTTCGAATCACCTCGAGCCAAGTATTGCAGCCAAAAGAGCATGGAATAGCCATTATCAATGGCTGCCAGGAGATGGTGCTCAAGCGCAAGAGTAAGAAAACCGAGACACAAATCATTCGAGATGTGCCAATCAGGCTGACTAATGCTCTGCCGCCATGGAAGTGGATTAGGATGGGAAACTTCTCGGTTTCTCCAAGTTTTTTCTTCGGGAGATAAATCTGAGCCTTGAGATTAGAGGTCTGGTCCATGTTCGGTCGACCGATCCATCCTCATTGCTACTGGGAGAGAGAGATTGAATGATGAAATGTGAATCAAAAGATGTTTAAATCGGTACGGGTAATACCCGTTTCCGATGTAAACTCCTATCGAGTCGGCCTTTTCGGGTCAGCAAGAATCGGTAAAACGGGTCGGGTCAAGTTTCAGGTTATTTATACAGCGTTACTAGGGGATCATATTCAGGACCAAGTCCTATGAGCAAGTAGAGAAAAACTCATTTGATGGTAATGGACAGCTGGCAGCAGCCATTATATCGGCTAGACTTTTTGCACGGCGAAAATACACCAAAACAGAGTCACTTCCTTTCTTCAAAAAGGCAAGTTGAAGCTGCGTCTGTATGAGACGAGCTTGAGAGGAATAAGTATATGAGGACTCTAGTGATAGCCAGACATCACAAGTAGTTGAACAACCAACTACTTGGACCATGATGGGTTCAGATAGGGAAGATATTAGTGTCAACATAACAAACTGGTTTTGCTGGAACCAGGGCTCATATTCTGGGTTGGGTTGGGTTGGGAGTTGGGAAGAAGAGCAAGTGGGACTGGGCAAGATCCATCCACAAATTTGTATAGCCTCTGACCGTGAAGGTAGGGAACGAGTTGCACCATCCATAGAAGGTAGTTTTCCGGCGTGAGCTTAACAGAGAGTATATGAGAGAGGTTCGAGGAGAGGAGGGGAGGGGAGGGAGGGAGAAGATGTGGGAGAAGAAGCAAACATGGTGTCTGAAGAGCTGGACATTATAGACGATTAGTCCTTAGGTAGCTCTAATACTATGCTAAGAAACAGAGAACATGGAAGAGATGGCAAACTCTGTTTGAATTTCTTTTATATTTCATGTGTTACAATCAAGAAATGCCTTGCGATATATATATATATATACACACACAAAGCAACGAATATTCTCTTATATTCAAAACTATATTCCAGCTAAATATAGGAGCCTACGAGAAATGGTTTGTTGAAAGGACTCTGGAGGATTTTGTCTTGGACTGTAGCAGAGGCGTAGAGGTGGTGTCTGTAATGCATTGTGCATTTTGGGTTGCATGGATTGCATGTGGTACGTTAGGGAGAGCATAGTCCTTTTTGGGTGGTGGTCTTGATTTCATGTCTGCTTGATTTGTGCTCTTTGTATAAGGTGCTTGAACAGGGTTTAATTCGGATAGATAATTGTTTGAATTTTTGGATTCCAGATCGGATCAAAAACAAAAAATAATAATAATATTATTCATCCAACCCTATTGCACACTCCTAAACTTCACTATTAGGACATGTCTACTAGGGCAATAAAAAGCTTGTAAATTGATTTAATTCTTGATTAATATGTTACAGATAGCACACTTACCCATAACATGCTGCATTGGGAAAGATCTAGCATTTATCAAGTTTAAATCATTTTGGCAGCTTCTTTTGACACAAATGTCACATTACAAGTCTCACCTTATCAGATTTTTTAAATTTGACATTTGTGATTAAAAAAAGGTAAGTGTGTTGTCTTCACGTATTTTCACAGATTTCAAAGTCTATCAAAGCTGAGTCAAGATGTATTACATCATTTTTCACATTTATATTACTGATTTCCTTCTTAATTTTTTAAAAAAATGTTCGTCTATCAAACTTTTATATGTAGAGATTGAGTCATCTCCTTCCACGAAGGATAAAGTTAGGCTTTTTTTAGATGTTTGTCACAGAGAGTATCAGCATTAAATAAGATTAAACTAGTTACAAAAGGAAATAGTATACTGGTGAAACTCCAAATGCATTATTTTAATTTATGATGTCATGTTTGATATAGAGACATCCTAGAATGTACCTGCTAATGAATGTAAGTTTCTTGATTTTTTTTTTAGCGAAGAAACGATAGCCACATGTTTAAAAGTGACCCTAACTCAATTTCATTAATAACCCTCACTAATAAATGTAAGTTTTTTGATAACTAAATGATGAGATTTCCCTTCAAAATAAGTTTAAATGCTACTTTAAACGCGTTGCTTTTTGTCAATGTTACTCCCTGTTGATACGTGTTCTGCGCCCTGGACCACTTGGCGATTCCTGACTTTCAAGACCTGCTTAAGAAACAGAATGGGTTAGTTTGCCTTATAAACACTCTGAAACTTTTGTTAGAGAGGGAACGAGATATTGTCTCATGTTTGTAAATTAAAAAGTTGTCCGAATTTTTCATACCTGTGAATATCGATGTTTCTGGCTATTTATAGAGGTCAAGAAGTCGTGTGATTTTATCTCTAATGGCTGGATCCGTTGATGATAAGGATGATTCATCATGCTAATGATTCTTTTTGTCTGGGGTCATTTATTGCTCTGGCAGGTACCGCATGGGATCACGTTCCGCATTAAATGCGAGACGAGTTTATGTCAGTTCATTAACTGAAGCACTTCTTCTCGAATGTATTGCCATTAAGACAATATGATTGAGAATAGACATCCATTTAATGCCCTACATGAGGTGGCTTTTCATGGTATCGACGGATTTAGGGGCGACCTAAGTGGAAAAAAAGGGGTGGGCTTCCCACCTTTTTGTATCATCCCTTTCTTCGGCGGGAGTTGTCCCGGTTACCTCAGATCCTCTTCCAGGCAGGATTGATCCAATCTTCTTTCCTGGACTTATAAGTTACATTTATCCTTTCTGTGGATGACTTTAGGTGAACGTCTAACTTGGTATAGCCTGGCAAGTGTGGGTGCTGAATTTGAATAATTTTGCCCCTCCACAACTCCCAATAATAAATTTTATTATATGAAAAATATTATTATATTAAGGTTACAATACTTGATACTCTTTTGGTGATATAAACGAAATAAGATAAAGTGAATACAATATTATTATAATATAATTTTTTATTTTAAGACTTAAAAAATTTGAGTTATTTTTGTACTTTGTTTACAAATTTAGAAAAGTTGTAACTATTAACTGTTCACAAACCATGCCTAACATGTCCTATTTTTATTTTGGACAGTGCTAGGGCCACAAAGAATGGGTCCCGACACTGATCATCGATAAGGCTATTTCCCTTTTTTTGTTTTTTTCATGCATCTCTTTAAGAGTAAGAACACTCTCATTGGATTAAGCATTTGCAAATCCAATGTTTGAACTTAATAATTTTCTGCATTGGATTAGGCAAAGGCAAATAAAATGATTATAAGTTACAATAAAATCAACTCTTATAGTCAAATTTGTTTGTTACTGTAGCGTTTGTAAAGTAATAAAAAATCAGTTCTCTATCCGATTTTCCTCTCTCTCTCTCTCTCTCTCTCTCTCTCTCTCTCTCTCTCTCTCTCTCTCTCTCTCTCTCTCTCTCTCTCTCTCTCTCTCTCTCTCTCTCTCTCTCCGTGACCTTTTACTTCCATTTCTTCCCTCTTTCTCTCTTGCGATTTCCTTTACCATCTCCCTTCTCGAAAACCCTAACTTCTCCGTCCAGCCTTTTTCGTAATCATTAACCGTAGTGTGTCTCAAAGAACCCTAGCTTAAGCGTGGTACCGAATGTCAATGAGCTTAATCGTAGAGCTTCGTCTTTATCGCATCATTCATGATTGCATCATCGTGGAGCCCTGGCTTAAGGTATTCTCACGAAATATTATTCTCTCTCCCTATTGGTGTCATAAAACTCACTGTTTCTAAAAGTTGATGGTTATGACTTTGTTTTTTAGCCATTCAAGATTTCAGAGTTTGTTTTGAATCAAACAAATAAATTACCCTTTTCTTTTTCTCAATCTGGGTTGCATATGGTTTGAATCAAACAAACAAATGGCATAGTTCAGAAAATTGCAATATGGTTTGAATATGGTCATTGAAGTCAGAGATTATAAAAACTTTGCTGCTCTCATTTGATAATGGTTTGAATCAAACAAAATCATGTTACTTTGGTGTGATAGTGGTCATTGAAATTAGGGATCATAGAAACACGATATATTATATTAGAGTTATGAATTGTGAATTGTATTTTATCTCTTGATTATGAATTGTGAGTTAGTGAATGTTTGAGAGTTAGTGAATGTTTGTTGCTGTGGCAATATTGGTTCCTTGTAATCGATCGATCAAACTCTGTAATTGGTTCCCTACAATTTGGAGAGTCTTTGACAATAGTGATATTATAGCTATGGCATTTGATTGGTATATACTCTGAATGATTTGCAAGTGGAGTCATATATAGGTCCCTTTTAACTATCCTTAGCCATTGTAATGGGTTTTAGTCAGTAATGCTTGTACCCTTACATTATTCGTACTTGTAGAAAGTTAGTTCATTGAATTTTGGTGTGACACGGGGATAGAAAACTTTCTTGAAATGTATTTAAATTGCTAAAAATTAGTGACTTTCAAGGGAATGATGATATCCAACCATTGAACATTTTTTATGTTCTCTTCAATTTAATCAGACAACTCTTGTGGGTACCACATCTGAACAATATTTCTGAACATTAAGGACTTATTTGGACATTTTAGAATATCTAAGAATTTTGTGAATAATAGTGAAATTATTTAGTTTTTTTAATATAATTTTTATTTTAATTCTTGTTGATCCTACCATGTCTACAGCACAACAAGTTGAAATATGTCATTGTCATGATTTCTTCTTATCGGCACTTGACTAATTTATGCTTTACTGCACATATGTTTCATTATTACTCTTCCCTTGGCAGTTTACTTAAAATTTAGTACATTTCCAGGGTTGTATATATGTCGCATTTGAAGTACCTTAGAGGCGTAACATGTCTTGGTTTCACTCTTTTCCTTGTGTTGAATCTAAGGTTTCAAATTTCGTATCTACGTGTAAATTTTGATGATAACAAAGAAATTCAAGTCTCCAGCTCAAATTATTTACGCAATGGAGCAAAGTGCACATCAAGCATAAAAGAACAAGTCTACAAATAAAGTTCATAGATTATTTTTGTACATCTCTTGATAAAATTCGAAATTGGATTAAGGCTGGAAATTACTCTTTTTTCTCATAAAACATCAACTTATTTTCTTCACACATGCAAGACATCTTTAAATGTTTTAGTTTTGAAAATTATGTTTTTCACATGTGCATAATATCATCAAACAATATAATTTCAAAAATTATATTTTTTTATATAAAAATTTGAATTTGTAAGATGATTGATTATCATATTTGACATGTACATATTTTGTTTGAAAGTCTTGAAGAGTGGTTGTGTATTTTTTTGACAAATGTAAAAAGTAGATGATTTTGTTTGAAAATCTTAAAGGGTAGTTGCGTATTTTTTTGACATATGCAAAAAGAAGATGATTTGGTTTGAAAAATAAATCATGCTCATTTTGTCATGTATGAAAAGTAAAAGATTAGGTTTGATTTCTTTGAAAAATGAATGGAGTTGTATTTGACAAATGCAAAGAGGAAATGCTTTTATTTGAATTTTTTTAAAAGTGAATAGTACTCTTATTTGATATGTGAATCTTTTCAAATTTGAAATTGAAGACTTATTTGCCTATAAATAGCTCACTTGAATTTTACAAAAATCACAACAAGAGCTTACACATTTATTGCTAAATTTTGTATCATTCTTTCAAAACTCTCATTCTCTCTTTTCTAAAATTTTGAGCCTTAATTCTTGTTCTTTTTTAGAGAGATATAGGTTGCGCTGTATTGTTTCTATCTCACTCATTGAGGAGTGTACTTTGATAGTCTACCCACTATCAACTCTTGTATCAGTAAGAGAGTAAGTATAACCCTTGTGTGTGTAGAAGGTATTTTACACAGGGAATAGTTGAATCATCAAGTGTGAGGTGATTTGAAGTGTACATGGTGTTCTACACGGATTCTTTGGAGCGGTGCTGCTCAAATGTGTAATAGGTTTCTATCTCCACCTAAAAGAGATTGACCAGTGAATTTGGAATCCTCAATGGGTAACTTGAGGCGAGGACGTAGGCAGTAGGGCTGAACCTCGTAAAAATACTGAGTTTGCTTTTTCTTACCCTACTCTTTACATTTCTTGCTGTTTTATATTCTGTTTATATTTTATATTGTGTATTTGATTTATAAGTGTTAATTTTTATAATATAACCCAATTCACCCCCCCTCTTGTGTTAGTCATTTGGCTTGTTTTTGAAAGTTTCTTTGTTTTTATAGGGCCTATTTGACTTGCTGTTGAAAGTTTATTTGTTTTTAAAAGGGTTGTTTGACTTGTTTTTAAAAGGTATTTCCTGCAAGCACCTCTTTTATAATGAATTGTTAGTTGGTTCAAACTAATACTAGTTTTATGATAAATTTTAAAATTCTTCAAGGATGAAACCTTCATTTGATATGGATATTTTCTCCTTCACCACTCTCTTGCAAAATGGTAAAGAAGGGGAAAGTAGCATCCCGTTCAATAGCATATATGATAATGTGGTGGTCCAATCATCACAAGCTGAAAGTGAACAAAGGCCACGTACTAAAAAGTCTTGACGATGTGTGTCTTTCACCTTAGACGAGGATACTCTCCTTGTTTCAGCTTGGTTAAACATTAGCATTGATGCTGTACGGGGGGAATGACAAAAAACACTCACAAATGTGTGAAAGAATTTTTGAATACTATAAAGAGTATAAAAAACTAAACCATCTTGAATGTACGATTATGTTGTTGACCAATCAATGGCACTCTATTCAGATCTGCACAAATAAGTTTTATGCTGCCATAGAATAAATAGACTCTTTGCATCCAAGTGGTATGACGGAGCTGGATAAGGTATTAATTTTGTTTCTCCTTTTGTTTTTTCACATACTTGAGTTAATTTACATACTAACATTATTACTTTGTTCACTTAAGATTGAGAAAGAAAAAATATTGTATAAAACGAATAATGATAAGAAGACAAGTTTTACCATGTAATATTGTTGGTGTAAATTGAGACACCAACCAAAATGGTGTGAATATCGAACAACATTGTCAATGAGAAGAAAACCACTTGGAAGACGTTCGGCCAATGCTAGCTTAATTATAGACAAAGACAATACTTTGGATGACAACGTCAAGGTCATCCTTGAGAGACATCCTAGCAAGAAGACTGAGAAAGAAAATGAAAGAAAGAGATGTATCAGACGGTGAATTTAACCATGCCTTAGCTCGCATGAAAAATGATAGAAATATATGCATAGTAGAGAGAAGAGAATTTATGAGCAAAGCAGAGTGGAAAGGAAATGAATACTTTGCACTTGAGTAGAAGTATGAAGCTAGCATAATGCAATTAAATCTTATTGGCATGAACGCAAAGTAGCAAACTTATTTTCAACGCCTTCAAGATGAAATTTTCGAAGTTTCAATTAATAAGTATACAATTATATTGAGGACCCATCCACACCATTTGGAGGTGTCTAAATATGTATTTAGCCTATTTTGATGTTGTTGTTAACAGTATTATAAATTTAACTAATATTTTGTTTGATTTTAGTTGTTGTCTATCCACAAGTAATGGAAATACATGTGGTTGAGAAGCAACTATTTTTTTTCATGGGATGATTTTTTGTGATGAGCTAAGATGTTAGGAATATTAGTGATGATATTTGGTACTGAAAATATTAGTTGCTGTCGGTTAGTTGCTGTCGGTTTGTACTGAAAATATTTTGTAATGGAATATTAGTTGTTGTATTGGATATAATTTGACTTCAACTAGTATAAATTTTAACAAGTTTGGTTAGCAGTTTTATATAAGTTTATTGCAGTTTTTGCATGCGATTGGTTAGTGGTTTTGTAATGGAAAATTTAGTTGTTGTTGGTTTTTAAATTTTTATTTTAAGAGAAATAATAGATGCAGTCATGGTCTCGTGGAGTTACAAGTAGCGTGCAGTTGCTTTGAAAAAGTGAATATATATGGGACATACGTAAAAAAGTTGATTTTTTTCTAAAGTGACTACACGCCGTTTGCAACTCCACGACTATATGTAACATTACTCTTATTTTAAAGTAGCTTTTTGCAAAGTTTGCATTTTTTTTAATAGAATAATATAAATGATTAAGTACATACATTTTTGTTAATAATATGAATTATTTAATGACATACAGATTTGTTTCTCCTTTAGATAAGAGCTTAATGAACTAAATTGATAATATAAGTTTTGAAAAAAAATATATTATTAAATTGATAATATTTTATTATTATTTTGACTAAAAAATAGCTAATCCAATGTGAGAATTAGTTATAAGTTGAATAAACAAATGCAAAATGATAGAAGATTTTGTAAATTTTACATTTGCAAATGCCTAATTCAATGAGAATGTTCTAATAATATACTTACCATTAGTTTATCACTTGTTTACCACTTTTAGTATATTTTTTTCTTTTAAATATTTTTTTAATATCCTTAATCATTAAGAAAAATTTTAAAAATATATAATTTTACTAATAATCATTTTCTTAACTATTAAGTAAAAATAAAATTTTAAAAAAATAAAAATAAAATAAAAATAGTAGAAGAGTGTTAGATGAGTAGTAAATCTATCATTATTCTTTCTTTAATTCCTTTAGACATTAGAAAAATCATAATATTATTTGAAATACTTATTTAATTATTACGTAAAAAAAAAAATGGGATCATTGTCAAGACCAGAGAAGAAGGATTTTTATTTTATTTTTTATCAAAAATATATATATGTATTTTTTGTTGGGGCTCTCTATAGACCCTTTTCATTTTGCCTCAAATGACAATTAATATTAATTAATCTCACTTTTTTGAGAAAAATTATCACAAATAGGGTCGGCTAAAAAAAGTAGGCAATTAAGACAACCACCTAAGGCCCCCCGACTTGAGTAGGTCCCCACAATATATATATATATATATATATATATAATATTGTTATCGTAAAATATGGAAAGCATTTTTCTTAATATAAAATCAATATCAAATGAGAAAATTTGGTTAAAAAAACAAATAAATATAAAAGTTTTACTCAAAAAGATTTTATTTAAAATGTATAAATTTTTTAAACAATAGTGAAACTAGAATAAAAGTAGGAAGATGTATATTTTGATATTAATAACCTTATTTATTTTTAAAATTAAGTATATATTATTTAAAAATAAAAGTAATTGTCTCAGTTATAAAGAAGTATACTTTGTTTACAAAAAAAATAAAAGATTTTCTTTCAAATTGTTATATCAATTATAGTTATTATTAGTAAAAACAATTTTAATGTGAGTTTTGCATCTCAAAATCTTCAATAAAAATTCATTATTTAATATTTAAATATTAATATTATTTTTAAATTAAAGTGTTATGGACTTAATAGTCGCTTCAGGCAACAAAATATATCAAGAAGCGTTTGCCTATTTGTAATCTTCTCTCTTTCTCGGGAAAAAAATAATAATCACAAACCAAAATATACATTATGTTCGGATATTATTATTATTATTATTATTTACAATATTATTCCTCAGAAGCATTCACAATGGAGTCTCCGAAATGCATATTTTGTGTTTTAGTGGACAAAATCTCTCAAAATGGATTTCCAATGGAGCATTAAATTGAATATAAAATAAATTCATGAACAGTAGACACCCGCGACATGTAGCGAGACATTGTTCATGAATGTAAAAGTATTTTATTATTATTTTTATCTTCTTCCCCAGCAGCCAAACTCGAAGAAATTTTTTTCATCGTCGTGCCACCCTCTTCCTCCCAAGTAGCCAATGTCGGCCACTATTAGCCACACCACTCCTTCATTAGCACCTCCTTATACCGACAACCAATCTCTAAAAACCCAAGCTCTGGCAACTCTTCCTCTCTCTCCCATTAGCCCAGCCATTGTTGGGCACCATGGCCACACGGCCGTGCCGAAAACCATCTCCTACATCGATGAGCACCCATAACCATCAAACCCAGCCTCCCTCCTCCCCTCTTGGCTGAAACTCCATATCCTATAAATGAGTTTCGTTGCTCGTGATTTAACCCTATACTTTTAATCAAAATAATTTATTTTTGAGATAAAACAATCAGAATAAAATATGAATATTTAAAAGAAATAGAGAAAAAAATAATTTAGTTGATAGATGATATATTGTAAAAGTGAATAAGTAAAAAAAATAAGAATTTTAATATGTATTTAAAAAAAAAAAAAGAATAACCATTAGGAGTGCTTTGAAATTAGCCAGAATCAATACTTTAAGCAAGTCATGGTCTTCATATGCAGATCATAACTATCATAATTATCTCATCTGATATATAATATAAAATTATGGTTTTTCCTATAACTTAAAATACTAATTAATTGATACCTACTAATATATTTGCCAATGACTCTCATTAAACTGGGGTGAATATGGGTCCTTTTGAATATCTTATGGTTATTCAAAATTTAGGACTTAAGAGTAAAGATTTATTAGGTTTTTAATGTGGACCTAAAGTGAACATTTATTAACTATATAATATTGCTTGAAAAATTCATGCGAACAGTTATAAATACTCTAAGACCTATTTCATATATTTATCTCTTTCATTTGTAAGACTAATAAAAACCATATAAATTTATGAAATACCCGAATTGATTGTTGAATACCTAAACATTAATTATATTAAGATAAGTGTTATTAATATAAAAATAAATTTGCATATTGATATGGTTTTATATGATATGTTAAATATACTTTATTTAAAAAATTGTCACTAACATACTGCATCAAACTATATCAATTTGTGAGTTTATTTTTATGCAGTTCTTTGTAGCTAAAAAAGGTCTCTCTTATATTAAGTGCATATCTGGGATTGCAGTGAGAATTATAACTTATAATTTTAATATTTATAGTTTAAGTAATAAGCTCTACTATTAAAAAAATATTTATTATTTAGTAACTATATACTTAAAGTAATTCCAAACATGTTATATATTTGTTTAGAAACAAATTAAAATTTTCTTTATGCTGTAATAAATTATGATTATTTAATTTTTTAAATATTATGATCACATCCTTAATAGTTTAAAAATTATAATTATCTTAAAATTGTATGGGTATTTTTGCCAATTAAAAATCTTTTTAAATTCAAATTACATTTCAAATCATTCGAAAAGCATGTTTAAAAAAAGTATTAAAATACTGCTTTTCACTTTTCCTCAAACATACTCCTAAATAACCTAATTTGTTCATATGTAATTGAAAAACATTTTAGTATGTAACATCCAAAACTACCTTATTTTTTTAAAGAGTTTTTAAGGTTATTTAAACACTTTTTAAGACTTCTAACACAACTCTAAACAATTCTTAAATGTCCATATACAACACTTGTTATTTAAGAAAGGAAAAATGTTAAATATATTTCTCAAAAATATATTAAAAATCTTACTTCTCTACATATTAATTATTGATATATTAAAAATCATAAAAAAAATTAGATTTAAAAAAAAAAAACAAAATAGTGTTTTGTAAGTGAAATTATAAATAGAAATAGAAATACATATAATATTACTCAAAAAGGAAAATGTTTGGTAAATAACATGTCGTTGCATCTAGTTATATTCCATTAGGATTAAAAAAAAAAAAAAAAAGCATGAATGCTCGAGTGAAGAGAAAAGGACATGGAGAATTTAAAAAAAAAACAAAAATTGATTCTGTTTGTCCACAAATGAAAGAATGGATTCTGTTTGTCCGCGAGTTGTTTGAGACATGACGTGTTTTGACAAGGATATGAAACCACATTGACAAACACATGAAACATGCATCAAATCTCCTACCTTCAAAGATAAATTCCATTCTCTCAAATTCTTGATTTTTTTTAAGGTTGGGTTTGAATTCAAATTTTATTTTAATTTATTTCTATTTTATTATTATATTTTTTAATTTTTTTTTATATAAAATATAAATATTTATACACGTTATTTAAATTTTAATATATATATTTTAATTTTCAATTCAATTTTTTTAAATTTTAAAAAAATAATAATATTAAAAAATAAATTAAATTTATTTCAATTGATCTCATACTCAAATTTAAACGAGCGGGCCCCGCTTGGATTCAGAGGTGAGCTCAGCTCATCTCAACTCATCTTCATTTTATTATTATATTTTTATAATTTTTTATATAAAATACAAATTCCTATACACCTTTTTCAATTCCCAATACACATTTTTCAATTCCAAATACACATTTTTCAATTTCCAATATACCTTTTTCAAATCCCAAAATAATAATAATATTAAAAAATAAACTAAACTCATCTCAACTCATCTCAACTCAACTCATCTTTTCCTTCTCATGGGGCATGGGCACTTGTCTCATCACTTATTGCGTTATCTGAACTCCAAATTATTTAAAAATAAAATCGAAAAGAACCTGTGACCAAATTGCTATAACTTTTTCAATTCTTGCTTAAGTTTCTTAAAGAGGACTTTTATAGCTTTATTCAAATATTAGTTATTATTTAGATTTTAGATTTCTGTACCTAAAAATTTAAATTTGATTTATAATATTTATATTTTAAAGCGTATCATTTAAATTAAATTATAGACAAAATACATTCAATGCACTCATGGGGAGGGAGACGTGGTACCATTTAAGACGTGGTACAAAGAAATAGAGAATCAAATAATAAATTCTTAAATAAAACAAAAATATAGGTCTGATTTAAATAGTAAATTAAGATAAGATAATTTTGAAATTGAATAAGATATTATTAAGATAATATTTTTAATATTATTATTATTTTAAAATTTGAAAAAATTAAATTATTTATTATATTTTATATAAAAATTTTAAAAAATTATAATGAGATAAATTCTAAATTCAAGTAACACCAAATTAAAAAAGTAGAAGTGTGGGCCATTAAGAGATAGAGCTCTCTAAAAAATATAAATTAGTATATATCAATTTTTTTTATTATATTTAATTAAAAATTAAGGAAAAAAAAAAGTAGGAAAAAAGAATAAAAATATTTTTTATTTTTAAAAGTGGATAATAATTTTTTTAATTTATTCTTATACTTTGTTTTAAGTTTTTTTTGATAAATAATTTGAGAGTGATCTTATAAAAGGAAAGCGAACAGCCGGCAATCCTCCTTTGACTTTCTAGAGATTTGAAATACAGCCTAGAAAGAACAGGAAAGACTGGAGGTTGGGAGGCCGAGTGTATTCTAAGTGTATGATTAATGGTCTTGTTCGATCGGTATAGAAGCACTGTTGGATTCTGCCTCCCCGGCAAACCTCCGCTCCGAGGAGTAAACAAATGTAGAGTCGAAGATAGGAAGGTTCGTCCACACCGGTCTGGAACTACGTACGATCCGGGGTTCTGAATCTTTCTGCAGGAGTTGGTGCTGCATGTTGGTCCATCCCTTTTTTCCCTTTTCTTTTTCGGTGAGCCCACACATCAATCTTCAACGCTACAACTTTGTTCTTTGCTCTGCTACCAACAACAAGCACCGACGATATTCCTTCAAAAGAGAAACGTAAGTACTACGAAGAGAAACCCACGTTGATCAGCCCCCAAAACACTGTCTTGAGCATTCTTTGTGTTTCTTGCCTTTCTGCTGCGTTTTGTTATGGCCTTCTTTAAGTGTCTTGGATTGAAGATTAGACGCAGACCCAGTTGTGCGATTGTTGATCATCAGGACCCAGATGAGAACCGGGCTACCAATGGGCATGAGCTTGATGATGAAAAGCTGAAGGATTACGGTTCCATCCGGAGATTCAATTGGGACGACATCGAGAGATTCACCATGAACTTCTCCGAGGTGATTGGATCGGGAGGGTTCAGCACTGTATATCTGGCTCACTTTTCGGCCGGCTCGAGTCTGGGACTGGGGCTGGGGGCAATCAAGATCCACTTCGGCAGCGAGCGTCTCAACCAATTATTCAGACAGGAGCTAGACATCCTGCTCCATCTTCGCCATGAAAACATCATCAAGTTTATTGGCTACTGTGATGACGGAGGTGAGTTTGTTCTTAATTCCTTTGTTTGAAAGCCAATAGATTTCAATTTCTTAGATCCGATCTCCATGATTTCAGAACAAGGCGCCATGGTATTTGAGCATGCGGCAAACGGAAGCTTGCACGAAAAACTCCATGGCACAGAAAGGGAATCGCCTGTGCTTTCGTGGAGAAGACGCATGATAATAGCGTTCCAACTTGCGCAAGCACTGCAATATTTACACGACCAATGTAGCCCCCAGATCGTACACGGCGACATCAAGTCTTCAAACATCCTGCTCGACGAGCACCTCAACTGCAAGCTCTGCGATTTCGGGTCTGCAAAAATGGGATTTTCTTCGACGGTGCGGCCGCCTTCATCTTCTCCATATTCCTCATCATCTCCCATGAGGAGGAAGCATTTGATGATGGGTTCCCCCGGTTACACTGATCCACACTACCTGAAAACGGGAATAGCTTCGAAGAAGAACGATGTTTACAGTTTCGGAGTCGTCCTTCTCGAACTCGTGACGGGGATGGAGGCATTCTGCTCGGAAAGGGGACAGCTCTTGACATCCATAGTCAGACCTTTGCTGAAGGACGTCCGCACATTGGGAGCTACGGAGGTAGCAGAAATGGTGGATCCGCGGTTGGCCGAGAACTATGAACTGGAAGAAGCCAAGGCCGTGCTTTCCGTCTCGGCCCTTTGCCTTGGCCAGTCGCCCGTACTCAGGCCTTCTGCGAAATTCATCTTGAAAAGTCTTCGGGAGAATATATCTTCTATCTCCGGCTTATTCTCGCCGGAGAAACTTGGTTCCCTAAAGACCCGTAGACTGTAGTCTATGAAAGTCAGTCCTTAATCGATGAGGATGATCGAACATCGGGGATTGACTCTGTTTCTGTAAACTTGTAAAAAAATTTGTCTTTCACCTGGGTTTTTGTTAGAATTGGCCATGAATAATACATATTAATCTTCGACATAGCATATATATCATTCGATGTAACCTGAGACGACGCGCAGACTTCTTATGAACTGCCAAAAAAAAAAAAAAAAAACTTGACTCAGTCCCGTCTGTGTACCAAAAAAAATTTCTGTTTCTAAATTGGTTTGTCCGAGTTTTTGTCGGGAATTATAACGTCTAGAATTTAAATGGATTTTATTTTTTATTTTTTATCGAAAACATCTCCCCTTATCATATTTTTTTATATAAACAATAATATATTATTATTTATATAAAAATAAATATGATAAGTATAAATACTTCTTAATAATAGTCTTCATCATTTTTTAAAAAGTAATGTTACACAGACTTTGCATGTTACAGATTTTTAAGTATAAAATATAAATATAAATATAAAATCATATTTTTTAATAGATATACAAGGTGTACATACTTCTAGTCTTTAAAAATTTTTCATTCCGAAATGTTAAAATTTTTCAACGCATGAGAGATTTGTATCCTTAATTAATAAATAAAAAACTGTGATTTGAATAACTTTTATATTTATTAATGCTGAGCAGCAATAAAAATGTACGTGATTATTCCTGTTGTTTAAAAAAACTCAAAACAATAGAAATGTACCAATTGGTTTCCTTAACATTTTCCTTTCTTTCGAATACAGAGTTTGATGTCCCAAAGCTTGTTCCGTTGCAAGGACATATAATATATGGTCGACCTTTATAGCATCCAACTGTAAAGGTCTCTCGGGCACTTTATTTTAAAAAATAAATTTAAAGTTTACGTAAAAATATCATTATTTTTAATAATAGATTTTACTGTTTTTTTTTTTTTTTTTTTAAATACGACTTACATTCTGATACTGTATTAGTATTGACTCGTTAGTTACATACGGCCTCCTAATCCTAAGTTTGAAGCCCACTTTAGAAGTTTACAAGAAAGTATGCATGTGTCATCATATCATTGGTCCTAGGTTGGGTTGAGAGACTTGAGAGAGAGAGAAGTCTGCGGCCCACTTTTAGCACTGGCTTTCAGAAAGAGCGGAGAAGTGAGGAGTGAGGACGATGGTGTTGGACCGACGCGAGAATCTCGTTACCGGCAACTTGGCATTGCAAGAGGAAGATGTCTTCCTCCTCGTCTTCTTTGTTACTGCTGATTCATGCGCCCCCCACTGGTTGTTTCCATCGCCATCATCATTGACTCAAATGCGGCCTAGCAGCGTTAAATTGGAGCGAGAGTTGACATACTAGTTCGTTCGGCTTTGCTGCGAGGTTGAACAATTCCAAATCTCACAGCCATAATCATAAGTAATTCTCAACTGGAAGAGCTTGCCTCCGCCATCTCTGCAGCCTCTCTACTGTTAATTCCGGCTGGCGCCATCTTTGCCTGTAACCTCCATTTTTTTCTCAAATTGTTTGCTTCCTACACATAAACTCTTTAATCTCCTATCATTTCCATGGTTTGGAAATATTAGGCTTGCAGATTGTCCTTTGAAACAGCCAGAAGATCAGAATCTTGTCAGTCATTTCTACTGCTCTGCCAAACTACTAGCATTGTTCTTTCCGTGAGCCAACCATTGGGTTTCTGGTGAGCAAGTATAGTCTGCTTATTTTCATTTTATGACTCGGGATTTTATCTATCAGAGGCAGGATGTGGGAGTCGAGGATGAAGGTAACATATATAGTGTGCTTAGTGGGGTTGTTCCGGAGGGAGAGGGGGATTTCTGAAAGTCACCTTTGTTCTTTATGAAACAGATTTGAAAACCTTGTATGTACTAGAGTTAATTTTATTCAAATTCTGACTTCAATTCATAAGTCCAATTCTTCCTCTCCTTTTTGAAAAAACAAAATTCCATCGACGAATCCTTTGTATCTTCAAACAATTTTTGTTGTATGTTGAAACGATGTCTATAGCACTGCCTCTTCTCCTTTTTAGCCAATTATCATATTCATGTGTATGCATGTTTTTTGGGAGTTGCTCTTGGAAACCAAACCAAATTAAACAAAAGGTTATTTTGCCAGCAAAATTGACAGAACATCCTAGGATTATTTCATGGACAGAGACAAATTCATCAGAAGAATGCCAATGTATTGCTCTCCGCCTTTCACACTGACTAGGCACCTTGTAGCTCTTAACTAGCTGCCAATTCAAACTGTTCCAAAATTTCCAGATTCCCAAGCAGAATGCAAAAACTATCTGAATAATAATTGTTGCCAAATTAGAAACTTTCTAATACGAATTCAGTAGCCTCCATCCAGCCACCAAAAGGGTTTAGCTTTTAACGCAGGATATATGCCATTCACTCTAGGCTTGCTTTCTCATGCAAGTACCATTCACAAAAGATATTTGTGATGCTATCTTTTTTTTTTTTCCTTCTGTATTTGGCGAGTATGTTCATTGTTGTTTAAGTTTTTCATCATTCATATTTACTATAGTTGTTTGTGCCGGATAACTTGGATATCTTTCAAGTTAGTTCTTGTATTTGGCACAGTCTAACCAGAGGCCTTCCCTCTTCCCCTTTCTCTCTCTCTTTTCTATTTTTTTTTTCAGCAATATGATTGGTAGCTACCTGAAAGATGACTCATGGATGCTCTTTTGTTAGGACTCTCTATCCGCACATTGGCTATGTTTATCTCAGCATGTCTACATGACAGTCATTGATCATGGAGTTTTCTCTAATATGAAGTATTGCTCAGAAGTCACCTACCTCGTGTTACTTATGAAGGTACTTTGATCTATTTTGTACTCTGACTCAAAGCAGACATTGTAGCTCATTAATATCAAGATAAACCACTTCTTTTAACATTGAATCACATGACTTTAGCATATACATAAAAATTTATATTTTAGGCCCATGACTTCTTTGAGCAAAAACTTGAATTAGATTGCCAATGATACATGATTTCAGGGTGCACCAGCAATTACAAAGGGTCGATAAAATATTTGAAAGATTCCTTTGTGTAATCTGACATCTCTAACCTGAAATCAAATTGTCAGTTATGGCCTTCTTTCTAACTCCAACCTAGAAGTTCCTGTGTCACACCGTTACTTTTGACAATACAGATCTATGTCTTTGTTAATTACCCAAAAAACAAGAAGTCAAAAGGCTAAAAAAAATAGGCATGAGCAGCGAGCATTGACAAATGACCAATGATGTTTGTTAAGGATCTGTTCCCTTTCATAAGAAAGAATAAAGTAGTATGTTGGCATTGGGAGGACCCTAATCTTCTTTGCAAGAAAACCTCTCTCTCTCTTTGGCCATCTGTTTTTTTTCCCCTAAAAGATAAGGCAACTCATTTGAGCTGAAATTTCTTGTGACCTACTGTTGTTGTTGCTTGCTTCATCGTATGATTGTGGCTGGCATTGTGAATAAAGTTGATAGGATCATGTCCACTGCCCTTAAAAGAATGGTGAGAAAGAAAATGAGCAAAAAGAAAACTAAAAAAAATGTACATTCTTGTTAAGAATCATGTGGAGTATCCTGTACTCAAGAAGGACGTCCCAAAGAACATGCCAACAAAAAAAATAAAATAAAATTGCACATCTGGTATAGCCTTTTATGAGGGAATGACTATTTGGTGGTCAAAACAGGTGTTCTCACATCCAATTATTAAAGTGCAATAAAAGCTAATCCAAAGTTTTTAGTGAACGGCACCTAATTCTTCCAATCTGATTTGTTATGATACGTGGGACATCATTGTGCCTCCGACAAACTTTTCTTTTAGTTGCTTACTACCTTTGTTTTTTGATAAATAATTGCTTTAACACCTTTGTGAAAAAACTAAAGAGAATGTGGACTCTGCAATTAGGATTTTTAATTGCTTTTTGTGATGGGGATTTGGATTTTGTTTGCTTGCATACACAGGTTCCCAAGGAAAAATTCCCTGTAGAGAATGGACATGAAGACACAAGTTCTCATCTTCCATTGAATTTCAACGTCTCTTCAAAAGGACTTCCACCATGAGTTTGCCCCAAGTGCTCAAGTAATGAAACATCCATTTCTCACTTCTGTAGTAATTACAGTATAATGCCTGGTTACTTCCCAACTGACTAACTCAGGGCATGAAGGAAAAAGTAAAAAACAATAGAAAAGATTGGGCCCAAACTTCTTACAAATTTACAATACAAGTCATTGGCTTGTGTCAGAACATTGGATCGAAATACTAAAAGGAATACATGCATATGACGAATCAAACATAGATTCCTTAACATTTTGAAAATATCGAAAAGCCTATAGAAATATACTTGTTTGAAACAGCCAAGTTAACAAATTCAGTAATCAAAGAGAAGAGGGGAGAAGGTTTGGCTGTCAAGTATTCCTTGATGATGTTGCTTTAGCTAATTAATTACAGCTTACATAAAGAACCATTGATTAATTAAGTGAGTGGCAGAGGAATCTTCAAAAAAATATTGCTAATTCACTTAAAGTGGCATCATCAATTCCATTCAATTGTATTAATCCATTATTACTTATAATTCATGCTTTATATTACTTTAATATATACAAATAAATTTAATGCTATTGCTCTCCATATGTCATATAGATCCAAAAAGGTTTATGATGCCATCTAAATTAGATTTCATTCTCTTTGCTTGCATTACGTCCTTTTTCTTCTTGTCTTTATCTTCTCCCCCAAAACCCATTGATTGTATTATGTTTGTTATAATATAAAATTGAGCCGGGCTAGTTTTCACTATTATTTATTATTTTATTATTATTATCTTTCACTTACTCTACTATATTCACTACTATTTAATATTCTATCACTACTTTTTCATTACTATTCACGACCTAAATGCTACTTATTTTGAGATCTATAACCAGGTTCATATCAACCCTCTCTCTCTCTCTCTCTCTCTCTATATATATATATATATATTTCTTGCCAGGTAGTTGAGATGGAAATGAGCCGGGGTTTGGGTTGATGGGTCTCATACATCAGAGCAGAAAGTAAATTCAGGCCGATTCTTGTTCGTAAACATTAGAGCAAAATGTTCATATGTGAATCATCATGGGTTGTGTCGAGAGTTACATTTTTTGAAGTGTATTTTTTCCGCATCAGTTCCTTTCATATTCCTAGAAAAAAGAAAAAGAAATGGAGATAGTGCGGGCCCAAGGTTGTGTGTTGGCCTATGGCGAGTAGATTCATTAAGTGGGGGGAAAAAGAAATGAAATAATAAGTGAGGGGAGGAACGTGATAAAAAAAAAAAAAAAAAGGAAAATAAAGAATTAGACTAGGATTCTTTTTAGAAGTGCTTTAGAACTGAGAATCTGAGATTAATTAAATATGGTCCATGTCCAAGAAAAAGGAATGCTTGGACCAATTTTAAGATGAGTAATGATATAATTATATATATATATTTTTATAATTTTTATACAATCATGTTATAAATGAATGATATTTTTATAAAGTGATGTATATTTTTATATATTATTTTATAAAAATATCCTTCATTGATAACATAATTATATAAAAAAATTATATATATATCATTACTCTTTTAAGATTTTCAAGGAGATGCGATGCTGTATGGTTTGTTTAAAATATAGTACATAGATGGTGGAATTATTATTATTATTATCATCATCATTATTTTGAAGTGAAATCAAAGCGTCAATTATACATGTGGTGTCATCGCGTACTGGTTTTTACCTACTACCCAAGGAAAAATAATAGTATTTATCACGAGTTTTTAATAGCATCATAATTGAATTTTTATTTAGATAATCGATATAAAAAAATCTCATGAACAACACCATATTAACGTGTGATTAAAAATGACAAAATAAGAATATTATTTTCCTATATTATTAATGATACAATATAATTGTGTGCTCTTTTTAAAAATTAAAATCATCTTATGAGAGTTGAGATTGGATGAGTTGGAAATAAAAATAAAGTAGCATGGTTTATATTCACAGATTAGATTTTAGATGAATTGAGTTGATATTATTTGAGTGATACAATATTTTGAAAATATTTAACAATACTCTACTATATTTATTATTAATTTATATATTTTTATTATTATTTAATATTCTATCATTATTTTTTTAGTCTATAATGTCGAGAGTTTTATGTAAGCAGGATGACCATATATAGGCCGGGGTGAAGTGAATTTAGCATTATATGTAAATAAAATAAGATAATATTTTGTTGTAAAATAAGGATATTTTTATAAAATAATATTAATTTTATAAGATAGTTTATAAAAATATTTTTTATTTTATTTTATTATTATGTTAAATGTTGTGAAATATGTTGTATGTTTATTATATAATATGTTGTAGGAATTATATAATATGAAATATGTTGGGAAATTATATTTTATTATTTTTTATAACGTAAAGCTTTGCACATAATGATGGGACAGGCATTGACTTTTGAATCCAATATATGAATTATGAACAAGAAATATTGGAGGTTCCAGTATGGCCCTCGTTTTTGTTTGTTTTTGTATATATAACGTCCATGCATTCTAGCATAACTCTGCAACTGCCTCTATTCTTGTTTAATTTCTCTACCTCCATCTCCATTATTGTAAGCTAGCCCCCACCGCCACCCATCTCTGTCTGTCTTCCTTTCTTCTTCTTCGTCTTCTGCATTCTGAATCCGATCGAGTTTATTTTCCTCCAGTTCTCTCTCTCTCTCTCTCTCTAGACCACTAGCTATATATATATACACATATATATCAGCTAATTTGCCTGGGTTTGAGGTTGAAGCTGGATCCTTCAGTTTCCAACAGCGTTCCTTGATCATACCTCCATAAAAAACCTTCCCACCATGTAAATCTGCCTTCTCTGAGTTTCAGAAATCCCCATCCAAAAAAAAAAAAAAAAACTCTTTTTTTGTGTAGATTAAGTATTGAAGTCATCTTTCTTTCTGGTATAGTGGGTAATCTGGCTCGTTTCAGTCCTCCTATTCCTTAGCTGTATTTTTATAAAAGCCTTAAAAGCATGTAATCTTATTCCAACTTCTCCAAAAAATATCCCAAAAAAAAATAAAAACCTGGCAGTTCAAAAACATGTTGCCATAGTCAAGTTATCGATCGGTATTTTTAATTTGTGTTTAGCTATCCTGGCCAGGATCGAAACCCTCGTGTAGCCAAAACTTTATAAAATTTACCGAATCATGTAATTTAAATCCATCTCGTTTTCCCAGTATCCAATTTTAAAAAACCAAAAAAAAAAAAAAAAAAATCTGCTTCTTCTTCAAGCTAGGTTGTAGAAATTCAGAAATGATGCCGGAACCAGAGACTGGAACGCCGCCGGCATCAGCTCCGGCAACTCCAGGGACGCCAGGAGGTCCGCTTTTCACATCTCTCCGAGTTGACTCGCTGTCCTACGATCGGAAGTCAATGCCGAGATGCAAGTGCTTCCCTGTGAATGCCCCGACGTGGGGTCAGACTCACACGTGCTTCTCCGACTTCCCTACTCCCAATATCTCTCTCACTCGGAAGGTACGACTTCCCTGATCTTATATCCTTCCTTACTCTGATCTCCCTCCGGCCCCCTCCATCGCCGCCTCTCTTGTTTTATTGCTGATCAATACGTTACATCACTGATATATATTATATGTGTGCATGATGATATATTTTTGGTCGAATCACATGGTGTTCATATTATTATTGATCTATTTCATGGCCCTTGTGAATGGACTTTTGATATAAAGTGACTAATTACCTTAATTATGAAAAGTTTGAAATATTGTACTCCTAGCTAGTGAGCTGATTAAATTAACCAAAATTAATAAAGTTTTAAATATATACATGTATATATATATATATAAATATAAATATGTGGTACTATATTATTGAGTAGTCTCCTAGGGTTGTCATAATCGAAAAATGAAAATGTTTTCCACGTCAATGAAGAACTAGGTTTGAATCCCTAATTAACTGAAATAGTCCTTGAGTAAGAACATACAATTCAGATGTGGGGGAGATCAGTTGCGCGTGGCTAGCTAGCTTGTGTGTATATATAACCTAATATATATAATACATGCATGATGTAACGCCATTTCCCGTTATTTATTTATTTATTCATGGTCAATATAATACAGCGCTTAATTGGCTATTTCCATCTAATCCTTAAAAAAATATAAATGATGATCTCTTCAAAAGAGTTGTTTAATTAAGTAGTACGTCTATATTTATTAATTTATTTTTATAGAATAACACTTATTTATTTTTAAACAAATCCAACGACCATACGTTTTTATATAATATAATAAGTCGTTCTCCACTTTTTAGATAATCACAGACAATAAAAAAATACATCCACACCAAACACGTACGTCGTAGTGTACCGACCTAATTACATTCTTGGGTCTACGCACAAATACTGCATTATTTATTATTATTATTATTATTATTATTATTATTGGTCAGTAAATATATATATGCTTGTTAGCCCATATTTGCACGAAGACAAACACATACACATGACATCATTTTTTATACTATAACTTCTACGATGTTCTGGTCTCCAGCTAATTCCATCAATGGCCAAACGAAAAAAAATAAAAAACCTCCAAATAATTAAATTTGGCTCCGTTTGGAACCAAATCCTCCTCAATTCACTTTATCTTATTATTATAATTTTTTCAAATTTTCATATATTTTCCTAAATTTCTATACAAAATATAATAAACAATTTAATTTTTTTAAATTCTAACATATTTATAATATTAAAAACTAATATTTTAATAATATTTTATTCAACTTAACTCAATTCAACTCAGTCCGACATCTAAACGCACCTGTCATTCTATGTTGTCAATTATAATTATTGGAACAATCTGTCGTTTTAAATGTTCCAGTACCTACTCTTGTTTTTATTATAATTATTGGAACAACCTATATATTCTGTTATAATTTATTATCTTCTTTTCTCATCCAAAGCTTCGATCGGGAATTATTGGAAATCTGAAAACACAAAATTATATAATATATATACATATAATATATGTAGATCATTAGGCATCGATCGGAAACGCTTCACCAAGTACTTTCTTTTTTGTAGTATATGATGAATTATTGTGAATATGGCCGGAAAAACATTATATATATATTGTATCGACTTTGTTTGAAGATAATTTAAGATATATATTATATATATAAATATATATATATATATATATATGTGTGTGTTTTGCACTAGTCTTCCAATAGAGAATATCAAATTAACCAGGAACTTAATTAGAAAGTCAACTTTGGGAGCAAGACTAGTTTTGTTCGAGCACTTACATACTATATATAAAATGATCTATTTCGTAGAGAAATCATGTTTAGTTATAAAGAAATTACATAAAAAAAAGGAAAAATTTGACTTCATTTGATATTGAAAGGGGGTCTCATCAAGAGTTACAAAAAAATTTCATAATTAAAACAAACTCAAATTACTGTGATTTAATGTGATATATTAAATCTTTTTTTTTTTATAATAAATATATTTTTTATGTGGTTTGTTCACAATTTTCAGCAATATTATATGTACTTAGAATTGGTTGTCGATCGACTTGTTACATAAGCATTTGTACATATGGATATAAACTTTGCAGCTTGGAGCAGAGTTTGTGGGAACTTTCATCCTGATATTTCTAGCAACAGCAGGACCCATTGTAAACGAAAAGTACAATGGAGCCGAGACGCTAATCGGAAATGCAGCTTGTGCAGGCCTTGCGGTGATGGTCGTCATTCTGTCGACCGGACACATCTCTGGCGCACACCTCAACCCGGCTCTCACCATTGCGTTTGCAGCACTGCGCCACTTCCCTTGGACCCAAGTTCCTGCCTACGTTGCAGCACAGGTTTCTGCATCCATCTGTGCTTCCTTCGCTCTCAAAGGTGTTTTCCATCCTTTCCTCTCCGGCGGAGTCACGGTTCCTTCCGTCAACACCGGCCAGACCTTCGCACTCGAGTTCATTATCACTTTTAATCTCCTGTTTGTCGTCACCGCCGTTGCCACTGACACCCGAGCGGTATGTGAAAAGGAAACTATATGTAGTCCATTAATTCAGATGGGATTGGATCATCTTTCTGATCTTCTCATTTTATTGGGTAAATTTTGCAAACAGGTGGGGGAATTGGCGGGTATTGCAGTTGGAGCTACCGTTATGGTTAATATTCTGGTGGCAGGGTGAGTAACTCCTCATCTTTTCTCATGTAAGGTTGATTTTTTCACGAGTACTAAACATATGTAGAATGCAAGATTCCGATATATAGGAAGATGTAACAATCGTTAGATGTGAACGTGGCAGGCCATCTACCGGCGGTTCAATGAATCCGGTGAGAACTCTGGGCCCGGCAGTTGCAGCAGGAAATTTCAAGAAACTGTGGGTATACCTGGTGGCCCACACACTTGGAGCCCTTGCTGGTGCGGGTACATACACCGCAGTGAAGCTCCGAGAGACGGGGGTTGATCCGCCGCAGGTCAGGAGCTTCCGCCGCTAGGCAGGCGGAGGAGTGGCCAAGCTAGCTTACCATATAACTTAAAGGATCCGTTGAGGTGAGATTAAGGAATTGTTTATTTTGGAAGATGAAATTAAAAGTTTTAAATTTTTTTGAAATTTTTATATAAATATAATAAAAAATTTAATTTTTTTAAATTTTAAAATTATTTTTTTAAATTTTAAAATAAAATAATTATTAAAAAAAATATTACAATAATATATATATTTTTTAATTTTTACCACATCTCATATATAAAAATAAACCAAACTTAAATCATCTTGATTAATCTTAATTCATTTGAACTCAATTATAATTTTATTATTATTTATAAATTATCTCAATTTATTGTATCTTATGTCATTATCCAGATGACCCTTAATAATCTTTAAAGCCGACCCTGCTAGCTTGCTGCTGCTGCTGCTGCTGCTGCTGCTGTTTCATTCACTTTTGGTGTCTACATACGTAGTACGTACTATGGCGTGATTATTTGAAAGTAATATAATAGTAAGAAGAAAGAATAAAATTAGGTGTGATCCAAAGTCCACGCCCTACAGTTAAATTAGTTGAATAAAAGGACATTGGCTTTTGTGTGATATTGCTTGTCATCTTAGGATCGATCGAGCTGGGCAGTACTAGCTCCTTTGTCTTGGCCCTCGTTGGCGAGGAGCCTCAGCTTGCATGTTGTAATAATGTGTGCGCCTTTTGTTTAGCTCCTTTGTGAAATACTGTACGTTTGTTGCTTTGTGTGATGCTCGTTTTGAGTATTTGGTAATAAATAAAGTGCACTAGCACGAATGGCTTGTTCATAACAAATATATATTCTCTTGAGTTAATTTCGTTTTTTTCTCCTGTTCTGTTGGTGGGTTTTACTCCTAATCAATGATCAATCAATAAATAATTCAGCTTCTCTTTATCGTTATTAATTCTTTTTTTTATAGTACTATATATATATATATATTGACTACATCTCGATAAATATAAAAAGCTAGCGTGTGAATTTAAATTTATTAATTGTACTAATCCCGACATAAATCAAGCATGTTAATGCCTTAAAATAGTGCAACAAGCCAGAATGGAAAAAAGATTCATTCTCAATCCGTTGTCTGTTCGAGTCTCGATCAATGTTGTGTCAAACTCCTGGTGATGATCTGGTGCAAGATCAAGATGTACAATGCATGTGCGTACATCCATGACAATGCATTTATGACAATGAGCAATAAATAAATATAAAGAAAATAAATAGAAGAAGATACGCAAATTTACATAATTTGACATTAGGCTTACGTCTACGAAAATTCGAAAATGAAAGAGTCCAATATAATATGTATTTTTACAATTTCTCATAATTTCTCATTCTTACTATATAATGGAAATTAGAGTTTCATTTTTTGGTGGAGCACTTAGTGCTGGAGTCCCTCTCACGAGATATTTGAAGAAGTTGAAGGAGAAGTCAAAGTCACCTTAATCATATGGTAAAAACCATTTTTAGCTTTTTTTCTCTTGTTCTATGTCACATCTTCTTTCTTTTACGTCTTCTCTAATAATGGAGTCAGTAATTTGCTTTAGGAGGCCAAGTAAAGCTAAAACAATAAATATAATTTTTTTTTTTTTATTTCTATACAATTTTTTTATGATATAGTATAATCTGATAGTAAGATCTATAATGAAAATAAAATACGTTTAATATAACTTGTATATTAAAAAAATATATGATATGTTAAGAATAATATATTATTCAAATAACATAAAGACACTCATACAAATATATTAAACAAAAAAAAAAGAGTGTCTAAAATTGTAACTTGCACTCTTTTAATGAAAAAAAAAAGATTAAGTATTGAACTTAAATTAGAATTTTAACTATTTATCTTTCAAAATAGACAACTAAATTATTTATTAGAAATTTATTTTTAATAAAAAAATCTTAGAAATATTACCGGTTATAGTTAGAAACCATCCAACTATTTTTTTTCTATAATAAAAATATGTCATCATGTTATTAGATCATTTTATTTTATATGAGATATATTTTATTTTTAAATCAGATTAAATTTTGTGGAGGGAAGCCAAAATAATCTTTAGACAGGGATCTGACATAATATAAAGTTAATATTATCATACTAAATCATAAAAAACTAACATATATTATTTTTTTTCAAGATTTTTTTAGGGGGGGGTTTGCATGGCCCCCTGCCTCCAACGTGGCTCTGCGATTGAGACTTTTCTCGTAAATTTTCCTTACGACAACCCATCATTTCTCAATCTTTTTTCCCTCATTTTAGATCTCTTATTTCTCTCTCATTCTTTTGTTGAGGACCCTTTGATGAGATGAGTTCTTTATTTGTGCATGTGATTTTTTACTCCCTCTAAATTGAGTATATGCAAATTAAGCTTACATCATTTTGTTATAATTTGCTAGAAATCCTTAGTTTACTTTCATTGGATTGACTAATTTGAAGGGTTATTATTCACTTTTGAAAATAAAAAGTATTTTTAATTTTTTCTCCCACTTTTTTTTCTTTATTTTTGATCAAATATGACAAATTTTTTTAATATGTATTCAAATTTATACATTTAAAAAAAAAAAATTAATCAATCTAATGTAAGTGCTCTTAGGCAACGACGCAATCAAACGAGGTTTTATGGAGTAGTTCACCACATGGCCGGCTTAAGACATATATATGGGTTGAACGAGCAAATTAACTTTAAAAGAATGTTTGGAAATAATTTTCATTTTTAGTTCATATCTTCCAATTTCTTTTTCAAATATCATTGGGATATAAATATTTTCAAATTAATTATTACAATTTGATCAACTTTTAAATAAAAAGTAATTTAACTTTTTCAAAATTTAAAACAAAAACTATATTAAAAAATTATATTCTAACAATATTTTAAGTTTTATAATATTTTTTTATTTAATTATTTCTCTTTTTTTATTTTTATTTTTCTAAAAACTCAAAAAAATATTTAACTCAATTATCTCATTACTATTCACATAAAATCATCTTCTTATTATTTACAAAATTTTCATGACCTAACCTCATTTTCCAAACATGATCACCTCACTCGGCATGCACGGACACGTCTTTTGAGTCGTTAAAAATAAAATCGTTGTAATAAGGTGTCAATTTTGGCGATTTTGATATCGCCACGAGTTTTTACATCAAGTTTTGAAAATGATTTTTTTTCGACGATTTTATTATTTTTTTCGACAAAAAAATGTAGAATGGACTTTACAACAAATTTTCCCTTTTTATGTTATAATATATTATATACTATTTTTCCCTTTTTCACAATAATATATAATATATTGCGGCAAAAGAAAAATCGCTGGAAAACAAACAAATTTAGGCCCCATTTGAATTCAAAGATGAGATGAGTTTAATTTATTTTTTAATATTATTATTATTTTAAAATTTGAAAAAGTTGAATTGAGATTTGAAAAATGTCTATTGGGATTTGTGTTTTGTATAAAAAATTATAAAAATATAATAATGAAATGAAGATAAGTTGAGATGAATTTTAAATACAAACGGAGCTTAAAGTGCATAATGCTTTGTTTAGTTGCTTAGAAATGTTGTACACTGGAAAAAGTTTTAGTTTTAGTTTTGAACATGTTCAAAGATCTGACCAACTTGATGTTCTTTTAAACAAGTTTTAGTTTGACATTGAGTTTCACTTTGGTTTCTCTTGCCATGATTGTTATATTATCTCTTTCTCTATCTTTGGTTAATTCATTGTGTTTTCAAGGAAAAATATGATGATATGTTTGGAAACATTGCCAGCATTAAAGTTGCTCTTCTAGTTGTTGATTGCAAATGTTGCTGTTAGGATTTAGTATTAAATTGGTTTCATTTGTTTTTGTATTCTTTTTTATAAGTTTGTTTTTTGATTTTAAATTGAGTTGAGCTTTACTGTAGTGCCAAAAAAAAAAAAAAAAGTCTGTCTTTGATTCTAAGGTTGGGAATTCACAAATAGGATGGCAGGAATCGATATTGGGTCTTGAGGAGTCTATTTGCCTATTTAATTTGCTCGGTTCTGAATATGATTAGCTTCTGATTGATTAAAAGAAAGTTTAAAATAATATTGGTATGTTCTTTTCTTGAGGTTGATTGATTGTAAATACTTTTGGTATGCTTGACCTAACTACGGTTGTAAGCTTATGCCACTTGATTCTTTTTTTTTTTTTGTTTTTGCAGATTTACAACGAGCAAATTACAGATTTGTTGGATCCAAATCAAAGAAATCTCCAGGTAAAGGGAATTTTTTATCATTTCATCTTCGTGTATATATTTTTTAAAGTTCTTTTCCTACGTGATGTCAATCGTACCCCAGGTTTTGAGGCTGAAAATGGATTTAACAGTCAAATTCTGGGAAGAGCTTTCATGTGGGATATACAGTATAGGTCTTGGTTCTCATAAATCAGATGGGTTTATTGTTGGTGACGTCAGAAAACATGAATGGAAAAATGCCATGGTAAAAGAACTGCTTGATTGGGAGAGAGTTTCGGTTGAACCCAAACCTGAAGATGTAAAGCTTTCTCATTGTAAGACTGCTAAAGAGCAGCATGGTATGCATTCAGCTCATTCAAATATATTTCCATCCAAATCTGGTGAATACCATGTCATCATGTAGAAAAGCTACCAGTAGAATCCAAACTTTACTTACAAAATACAAACTACTTTCATTTTGACTCGTGATGATGATTGTGAATCTAACCATTTTAAAAAAATATGATTACTGAATCTAATTGTATGTTTTTTTCCCCCTTTGGTTTGTTTTATTTAATGATGCTCTAAATGTGGTTTTATATTGTGAGTAGGGCCTACTCAAGCTTCAATTTCAAGGCCAACAAAGACTCTGCTGATTGCTTTAAAGGAATCTGTGATGCGCCACACTTCACTGCATACAGTTTTTCAGGTTTCTGATTGAGCTTAATTACAATTGTACTCAGTTTCATCCTACGGAGTAGTGGGAGACGTGTATTTTTTCTTGAGCACTTTATTGAGGGGTAGAAAAATTGCGATTATCTTGCAGTTTATTAAACTTGAGTAAGCTTTTGGTTTGTGATTTTTCGGCTTTTGTATTAATAATTTTCTTTTGATATGAAATGAATAGGCAGTTACCTGTGATATAAGACAAGAGGCACATGCACCAGTGGCAGTTCTCTTCTCTGGTGGATTGGATTCAATGATGCTTGCAGCATTACTGGATGAATGCCTAGATCCCAGCAATGATACTATGATCATGTAGAGCGACCTGTTTGATCAAGTGACAGCAGAATGTAGTCAACATCACCTTGAGCTTCAATCCTTGATAAGGTAATCTTTTTTCCTTGTCTGCTTCTTCTAGCTCCATTTGTTGTTTTATTCTATTACTGATTTTTTATTCAAAATTCCTTTTCCAAAAAATTATATATTCTATCTCATCTTTTGGGCTTAACGTAATTTTGTATATCATTTGTTCCGCATGTGATTTATGAGCTTTGACATTGCTGTTTTGGAAATCAACCCCCAAAATCCTTAGTGACAGATTCATCCTATATGGTGAACCAGAGGCTGAACGGATAGTTGTATATACAAGCAGTTAGTGAAGGTTAGATGCATACATAATATCTACATTATTTGTGGATCGTTCTTCTTTGAATAATGTGAAGGGAGAGTTATAACTTTTCTAAAGTGGCTAGTTGTAGTCATGAGACAATTTTGAATTGGTGCTAATTCACATTCCAGTTTTTTCTTTTGATATCCTGTTATCATTCTGTTGGTCAACATAGTTTTTCAGACGTTCAAAAAAGGGACTTTTTGCGGCGAATTCTAGCGCCCAAAAAACCCTGTTTGATACAGCCAAGTTAACAAATTCAGTAATCAAAGAGAAGGGAGAAGGTTTGGCTGTCAAGTGTTCCTTGATGACGTTGCTTTAGCTAATTAAGTACGGCTTACATAAAGAACCATTGATTAATTGAGTGGTAGAGGAATCTTCAAAAAAATATTGCTAATTCACTTAAAATTTGATGCAGGGGAATTCGAGACAGATGATGCTGAGCTGTCTGATTGCACGTTGATGGCGCTGAGGTACCATGAATTGGCAGATCAGAGTAAAGGCCGGAAGTGATCGTGATCTCTTTCTAATTATGGAAGTTTTGAGTGCGTTTCAGTCTTTTAGCCATAATTTTGGCTACGGGTGTCAGAATCGCGCATAAGGCCCCAATTCGGAAAGCTCTTTTCGACGCGCACGCTGTTCACATAGAGCATGGCTCCATGTGTCTTTTTTTAGACCTCAAATTCCGCTATTTTTCCTTCCGAATTGTCATTTTTAGTTATTTTTTACTATTTTTGGTAATATTTCGTATGTTTGTTAGGAAGTCATTTTAAATCCGATTTATTCCAGATTTTTCGCAGATTGCTTATTTGATTTTGAATTTCATTTTTACGTTACTTTCGGGATTTTGCCATTTTTGGTAAAATTCGGTTACAGACGAATTTTAGCTATACAGTCCGGCTTGTGGACTGATTTTCGACATTCTTTCATTTGATAATATTCAGTTTTTTTCTCAGAGACGTATTCTCTGTATTTTGGGCGAATTTCTTGTGTTATTCCCTGTGAATTCATCTGTTGAAACTAGACTGCTGAATAATCACTATTCTGTCTGGCGTCAAAAGTGCTATCATCAACTCCATTCAATCGTATTAATCCATTATTATTTATAATTCATGCTTTATATTACTTTAATATATACAAATAAATCTAATGTTTTTGCTCTCCATATGTCATATAGATCCAAAAAGGTATATGATGCCATCTAAATTAGCTTTCATTACTTCTTGGCTTGCATTACGTCCTTTTTTTCCTTGTCTTTATTTATTTATTTAATTTCCCGAAACCCATTGATAGTATTATGTGTTCTAATATAAAAATTGAGCCCCAGGTTAACAGGGTCTCTACTCCTTAAATGCTACTGACTCTTCAAGCTGTCCCAAGTTTTTTTTTTTGGTGGTAATATTATCTCTGCTTTTTCGATATATACGGGGACTAATCTAATAATGTGGCTGAATTCATGGGGTTGCTTCAGGGGCTTAGAGTGATCAGGTTCCTAATTGGATTGAATAAGGTGGAAATTGAAATGGACTCAAAATTGGTAATTGATTGGTGAAAAACTAAGCGTTGTGGCTTATGGTACTTAAGAGGATTTTTGGGATGAATTATTGAAGCTGCTACAAGGAATCGCTTATCGGACAGAGCATATTTTCAGGGAAGGAAATAGTTTGGCAGATGGGTTTGCAAGATTGGGTGCTTCAAGTGTCACGAAAACGTGGACTGGCAGTGTTGAAGTACCAAGGGCTGTGCGTGGATTATTCCGTTTGTTGGGTTTTTGCTCCTTGAATCTCACATGGGAAAGGAGTGGGAGAGGGGGCAAGACCCATGGCCTATAAAAGGAGGCTTAGTCTCTTTGGTTAATTACACTAGTCAGAAACTTATCCAATAACTTTTGACTTTAGTAAAATTCTTCTGTTGTCCTTTTTTGTATATAAAAGGAAGAGAGGTGAAAGTTATAGTTTTACTAGTGGGAGAAGTTTTTGTGGGTGTTGTTGGGGTAAAGAGAAAAATTGTGTGATTGTAACAATTTTTCACATAGTGTATTTTCTTCTCTGGGTCTGGTGGTTTTTCTCCTGTTTTGGAGTTTTGCACGTAAATTCTTGTGTTGTATTTATTTCTCTATTTTTCTTGTTATTCTGTCAAAAGTAGATCCTGGTGGGGGGAATTTGGAAACACAGATTCCCAACAAGTGGTATCAGAGCCACTAGGTTCTTTTTGCAGGGTGGAGCTTTAGTGTGGAAGTGTGAATACATACGGTCTAAGGAGGTTCTGTCTAGAAGATTGAAAATTTTAAGTGTGTCCGTTGTGACCCTCCAATCTTTCTTGGGAACCTTGAAGTTCTGTCTAGGAAAGATCGGTCTTTTCTGGGAACTTACTTAGTAGGTACTATTCATTTCTACGATAAAATTTATCGAAACAATGTCAAGAATGGAGGTAGAGAAAGTTGATGGGAGAATCAATTTTGACTTGTGGCAAGTGCAAGTTAGGGATATTTTGATTCCATCAGGATTACACAAGGCTTTGATCAACCCATGAAGTCAGCAATTTGCTGGAGGTGTGGACAACTTGGGCACGTCAAGAAAAGTTGTCAAGAAGAAGTGCCGGTTCGACAAGTGGTTCCAAGTCAGTAAATGGAGATACTGGTATGAAGCTAACATTGTGTCTCTCTCCATGAAAAAAAGAGACATGTATATCCTTATGGCATGCCGCTAATCCCAAAATTGCCATGATAGAGAATGTGTTAATGTTAGTTGTTCCACAAGTTTACACACGGGCATTGGTTTGGCATTGATGCAGGGTGTGTGGTGGAAATTCATGTCGATGGCTGATGAACTTCCAGGAAAGCCAAACGTGGGAGTTGCAACATAATTTTTCAGCAAGATTATTTTCGACATGAGCCGAAGTGAAATGCTTGTAATTGATTTATTCTGAGTGAGTATGTTTTTATGGTGGAGCATGATAGCGGAAGCTATGAAGATCCTCATTGCGGTGGAGCATGGCTGTGGGATCAGTCAAAGTCGCAAGGTGGAGAATGTTGGGTTTTTGCTCCTTGAATCTCACATGGGAAAGGAGTGGGAGAGGGGGCAAGACCCATGGCTTATAAAAGGAGGCTTAGCCTCCTTAGTTAATTACACCAGTCAGAAACTTATCTAGTAACTTTTGACTTTAGTAAAATTCTTCTGTTGTCCTTTTTTGTATGTAAAAAGAAGAGAGGTGAAAGTTAGAGTTTTACTAGTGGGAGAAGTTTTTGTGGGTGTCGTTGGGGTGAGGAGAAAAATTGTGTGATTGTAACAATTTTTCACATAGTGTATTTTCTTCTCTGGGTCTGGTATTTTTTCTCCTGTTTTAGAGTTTTCCACGTAAATTCTTGTGTTGTGTTTATTTCTCTATTTTTTTTGTTATTCTATCAAAAATATATCCTGATGGGAAGAATTTAGAAGCCCAGATTCTCAACACCGTTTAGATTAGGGAGGATGTTTCTTCATTCGTTTATAAACTAATGCTGAGGTTTGACGGTGATATCCGAAAATTTTCGGATCCTTGCGTCTTGAGTGTTTTTGAATTGTAATTATGTTCTTTTGGTTCTGTTCTGTCTATTCGTTGTATAGCTGGTCTAGTAAGGCGTTGTTGGTTCATTGAATAAGGTGTGGATGTTTGTTTGGCTGCTGGGGTAGTTTTATTGTATAAATTTGTATTTTTTTTCAAGAGCTTGATTGATGTAATGGTGGTTTTCCTCTCTCATAAGTGATGAAGATTAATAAACTTGAGGTACGGATTATTATTGGACATATGATCTTGACTTTTAAAAAAATAAATAAAAAATTAATCCCATTAAACTAAAAACATGATACATGAAAGAATGGATTCCCAAGTATTCTTAATAATTTATTACAGTTCCATCTTAATTTGAACGCATTCAATCATTCTTTATAACCAGGTTCACATCAACCCCCCCCCCTCTCTCTCTCTCTCTCTCTCTATATATATATATATATTTATGTATGTATGTATCTTGCTTAGTTAAGATGGAAATGAATGAAACATCAGAGCAGAAAGTAAATTCAGGATTCTTGTTCTTAAACATCAAATCAAATTGTTCATATATAAATCATGATCATGGGTTGTGTCGAAAGTTACATTTTTTTAAGTGTATTTTTTCCGCATTGTTTTAGCAGTTCCTTTCATATTCCTAGAAGAAAGAAAAAGAAATGGAGATCATGCGGGCCTAAGGTTGTATGTTGGCCTATGGCGAGTATAGATATATCAAGTACTGGGTGGGAAAAAGAAATGAAAGAATTAAGTAAGGGGAGGAAAGTGAAAAAAGAAAAGAAAAGTAGAATTAAGCTAAGATTCTTTTTAGAAGTACTTTAGAACTGGGATTAATTAAATATGGTCAAAGAAAAGAGAATAATTGGATCAGTTTTAAAAATATTCGAGGAGATGCGTTGTTGAATGCTTTATTTAAATATTACATAATTGGGTGGGTGGTGGAATTATTATAATGATAATAATAATAATACTAATATTTAAATATTACATAATTGGGTGGGTGGTGGATTTATTATAATAATAATAATAATAATATTATTATTATTATTATTATTATTATTATTATTATTTTGAAGTAAAATCAAAGCGTCAAATGGACATGTGCGAGAGATAGTGTCATCACGTATTGGTTTTTGCCTACTACCCAAGGAAAAATAATATTAATTATCATGAACTTTTAATAGCATCATAATTGAATTTTGCTATATTAATTATCATGAGCAGCATTATATTAACGTGTGATTAAAAATGACAAAATAAGAATATTATTTTCCTATATTATTATTTAAGAATTTTTCTATTCATTATTTTAATATATATTTTAATATTTATTGTTTTTAAACTGATTAAATTCTCCTACTTATAATCTATATATATATATCATATATTTAATAAGACAAAAATATAAAATATATAATATAATATAATATATAAAATATAATGTGTGGTCTGTAAGATAATGAATATTGAATATAATTTTTTTATTATTAATGATGCAAGGGGCAAATAAAAATGATAGTGTGCTCATAAGAATAACACCCTCAATGAGAGTTGAGATTAGAAGAGTGCTCGTAGAAAGAAGAGTTGCAAATAAAAAACACGTTGTCCGTTTTATATTTTAAAATAAAATGAGATAATTTGTGATTAAAGTTTTTTTTTTTAAAAAAAGGTAAAATATGTAAGTGACAGGGTGGCCATATACATAGGGGGAACCGACTCTAGCATCGTAGACTACAGTAAATAAAGTAAGTAAAGCTTTGCACATAATGATGGGACAGGCATTGACTTTTACTTCGAATAATTTAAAGGCTCTTGATTTTGTTTGTTTATGTATATATGCGATTACGTCCATTCATTCTAGCCCAACTCTGCAACTGCCGCTATTTCCCTCGTTTAATTTCTCTACCTCCGTCTCCATTATTGTAAGCTAGCTCCCACCGCCACCCATAAGTGATCACTCTCTTCCTTTCTTCTTCTTCTTCATCGTCTTCTGCATTCTGAATCCGATCGAGTTTCTTTTCATTTTTCTCCTCTGATCTCTCTAGATCACTAGCTATATATATATATATATTATCAGCTAATTTGCCTGTGAGTTTGAGGTTGAAGCTAGATCCTTCAGTTTCCAACAGCGTTCCTTGATCATACCTCCATAAAAAAACCTTCCCAGCATGTAAATCTGCCTTCTCTGAGTTTCAGAAAATCCTCATCCAAAAAAAAAAAAAAACTCTTTTTTGTGTAGATAAGGAATTGAAGTCATGTAATTTATATCCATCTAGTTTTCCCAGTATCCAATTTTAAAAAACCAAAAATAAAATAAAAAAGTTTTGCTTCTTCGTCAAGTTAGGTTGTAGAAACTCAGAAATGATGCCGGAACCAGAGACTGGAACGCCGCCGGCATCAGCTCCGGCTACTCCAGGGACGCCGGGAGGTCCGCTGTTCACTTCTCTCCGAGTGGACTCGCTGTCCTACGATCGGAAGTCAATGCCGAGATGCAAGTGCATGCCTGTGAATGCCCCAACGTGGGGTCAGACAGCTCACACGTGCTTCGCCGACTTCCCTACTCCCAATATCTCTCTCACTCGGAAGGTACGACCTCCATGATCTTCTCCTTCCTTACTCTGATCTCCCTCCGCCCCGGCCCTCCATTGCCGCCTCTCTTGTTTTATTGCTCAGTACGTTACGTCACTGACATTATATTATATATATAAGTGCATGATTTTTGCTCGAATCACATGGCCGTGTTCATATTATAATCGATCTATTTCATGGCCCGTGGTGAATGGACTTTTGATATAAATCTTATGTGATTAATTACCTTAATTATGGAAAGTTTTAATTATTGTCCTAGCTGAGCTGATTAATTGACCAAAATGAATAATTTTGATAATTAAAGCCATGCATGTACTTTGATCAAGAAGAAAATTAATTTAAATCATGAGTTGGGTACTGTGTCTTAAGCATAATTGATAATCTCTTCAATAAATTATTACTAATTTAAACGTTAATAATATTCTTTCGTACCCATGAACCCATGATCATGATCATATATATATTCTTGACCAGGATAACATACGTATATCAAAAACGTTAATAATATTTTTTCTACAATTCTTCTCCTCACTATTGATTAAATATGATCATATTTTTTTGGGAAGTGTGCAAAAAATATAAATTTAAAGATTTATTTTAGTGAGACCAATACTAATACTCTTATATTGCATTAATTAATTAATTATTATTATTGGTCAGTATATATGTGTGTGTGCATGCGCATATTTGCGTAGACACACGTACACATGACACCATTTTTTTATGCTATAACTTCTATATATGATCACGTCTAGCTAATTCCAGCAATTGAAACAAAAAACCTGCAAATAATTAAACATTCCATTACCTACTCTTGTCTTTATTATAATTATTGGAACATTTACCTATATATTCTGTTATAATTAATTATTATCTTCTTTCCTCATCCAAAGCCTCGGAAATTACTGGAAATCTGAAAACACAAAATTATATATATAAATATATATACATACATACATACATACATACATATATATATATATATATATATATTATGGCCGTATCGAGAACACGACGTTTGATCACCAAGTACTCTTTTTTTTTGTAGTATATGATGAATTATTGTGACGGCTGGCGAGATATTATTTTATCAGCTTGTTTGAAGATAATCTAAGATATACATATATACGTAATATAATTGTGTTTTGCACTAGTCTTCCAATTAAGAGAGTCAACTTTAAGAGGAAGAGTTTTGTTCGAGCACGTACTGACGTACGTACTATAAAATCTATTTTTAGAGAAATATTTTAGTTATAAAAAAGTTATATAACAAATAAAATAAAAAAATTGACGTAATTACTTGATATGATACGTCAAATAATAAAATTATAACGTCACTGTATTTATTGAAAAATAAATATAATGTAGCAAGCAAATAAAGTCCAGTTTGAAATTTTAATTTTATATATTCTATTCATGCCTCATAATTTCTGCGAATAATGGGGGCAGTCTTTCTAGAATTGAAGCCTTGCTCCTTATATATGATAAACACGTATTAATATTATATGTTAGGCTTGGTTGTCGATCGACTTGTTACATAAGCATTTGTACATATGGATATAAACTTTGCAGCTTGGAGCAGAGTTTGTGGGAACTTTCATCCTGATATTTCTAGCAACAGCAGGACCCATTGTAAACGAAAAGTACAATGGAGCCGAGACGCTAATCGGAAATGCAGCTTGTGCAGGCCTTGCGGTGATGGTCGTCATTCTGTCGACCGGACACATCTCTGGCGCACACCTCAACCCGGCTCTCACCATTGCGTTTGCAGCACTGCGCCACTTCCCTTGGACCCAAGTTCCTGCCTACGTTGCAGCACAGGTTTCTGCATCCATCTGTGCTTCCTTCGCTCTCAAAGGTGTTTTCCATCCTTTCCTCTCCGGCGGAGTGACGGTTCCTTCCGTCAACACCGGCCAGACCTTCGCACTCGAGTTCATTATCACTTTTAATCTCCTGTTTGTCGTCACCGCCGTTGCCACTGACACCCGAGCGGTATGTGAAAAGGAAACTATATGTAGTCCATTAATTCAGATGGGATTGGATCATCTTTCTGATCTTCTCATTTTATTGGGTAAATTTTGCAAACAGGTGGGGGAATTGGCGGGTATTGCAGTTGGAGCTACCGTTATGGTTAATATTCTGGTGGCAGGGTGAGTAACTCCTCATCTTTTCTCATGTAAGGTTGATTTTTTCACGAGTACTAAACATGAGTAGAATGCAAGATTCCGATATATAGGAAGATGTAACAATCGTTAGATGTGAACATGGCAGGCCATCTACCGGCGGTTCAATGAATCCGGTGAGAACTCTGGGCCCGGCAGTTGCAGCAGGAAATTTCAAGAAACTGTGGGTATACCTGGTGGCCCACACACTTGGGGCCCTTGCTGGTGCGGGTACATACACCGCAGTGAAGCTCCGAGAGACGGAGGTTGATCCGCCGCCGCAGGTCAGGAGCTTCCACCGCTAGGCAGGCGGAAGAGTGCCCATTATCCAGATGACCCTTAATGATCTTTCATGCCGACCCTGCTAGCTTGCTGCTGCTGCTGTTTCATTCACTTTTGGTGTCTGGACTTTTAATTACGTACGTACTATGGCGTGATTATTTGAAAGTAATATAATAGTAAGAAGAAAGAATAAAATTAGGTGTGATCCAAAGGACATTGCCTTTTGTGTAATAATATTGCATGTCATCTTAGGATCGATCGAGCTGGGCAGTACTAGCTCCTTTGTCTTGGCCCTCGTCTCAGCTTGCATGTTGTAATAATGTGTGCGCCTTTTGTTTAGTTCCTTTGTGAAATACTGTACGTTTGTTGCTTTGTGATGCTCGTTTGAATATTTGGTAATAAATAAAGTGCATTAACACGAATGGCTTGTTCATAACAAATATACGTTCATAACAAACATAACCATTAATTTCGTTTACTCCTAATCAATGATCAATCAATAAATAATTGAGCTTCTCTTTATCGTTTTTAATTTTTTATAGTACTATATATTGACTAAATCTCGATAAATCTCGATGTGGAGTTGCAGCCCTTCAACACGTTTGCAAGAATGGATGAAAATGATAATATGGTTTGCTTCACTATGGTGCCATCTGAGGGTTTGGCCATATTTGGGAACTTGGCCCAGATGAACTTTTTGATATACTACAAAAACACTCCAATTATCGGCATTTATATTATTGGCGTTTATATAAATGTCGATAAAAACAATAATTTGTCGACATATTATTTATGTGCCGATAATTATCAGCGCATATAACTATACGTCGATGATAAAATGTATATTTATCAGCATTTACATAAATGCCAATAAATTAGAGATGATTTAGGGGCTTATATATTATGATGGTCATATATATGTCAAGATCATAATCTTTTATCAACGTTTCGTTTAAATGCCAATAATCAAATATATATTTGCCGACATTTGCATAAATATCGGTAAAGTAAAAAGAATTTAGTAGCGTTTATATTAATGACGCTTATTTATGTATCGGTAAAAATAAATTATTATCGGAGCTTAACATTTTATTATTAAATTTCAAATATGTAACGTTAGCCCATGTGTTTAATTGCTTTGAATTTGAATCTGTAAGAGAACTCTACCTCACCGAGGTCTATATAATCCTCACGATGTAGACTCTCATGAAATCAATGAAAATCATTCATATTTCTGATCCTGTTAAATTCTACACTCATAAATTAATCGTTTTTCATGCCGACCCTACTAGTTGGTTGCTGCTGCTGTTTGATTCACTTTTGGTGTCTCGACTTTTACGTACGTACTATGGCGTGATTGTTTGAAAGTAATATAATAAAGTAAGAAGAAAGAATAAAAGGTGTGGAGGGCGTGGGATGGTGTGATCCGAAGTCCACGCCCTACAGTTGAATTAGTTGAATAAAAGGATATTGCCTTTTGTCTGATGCTTGTCATCTTACGATCGATCGAGGGCTCTGGCTGACCCTAATTTGTCTTGGCCCTCGTTTAGCTCCTTTGTGAAATACTCTACGTTTGTTGCTTTGTGTAATGCATGTTTGGATATTTGATAATGAATAAAGTGCATTAGCAGGAATGGCTTGTTCATAATAAATATATATTCTCTTTAGTTAATTTCGTTTTTTTTTCTTTTCTGTTGGTGGGTTTTTTACTCCTAATCAATGATCAAACAGTAAATGATTGAATTGTATATAATTTACAACATTTTCACTCTCTCGCCTCTCTTCTTTTCTCTATATGTAAAAGGCGATTTTCTTAACCCATATCCAGGATTTTAATCCTCTTGCTGGGCGAAGGTGGTTTGGAACCTGTTTGGAGCTCGAGCTCCAGCCACCTCCGCCCCTAGCCAGCCTTAATGGCTTTCCTTTTAGTTTTTCTTCTAGTTTTTCTAATTTTTTCTTTAGTGCACCAACCCTAGTTGATCTCTTGCTTTTTGGCATTCTTTGGCCAACATGCGCCACCTCTCCAGCATCTTCAGTTGCCAATCTATCGGTTCGCAGAAGAAAACGTCGTTCTTGCTCGTGCGTTCGTCATAGTTGTCCACGCCATGCACATTTCTCACGCTCCGCTGCATCTTGGAGCGGCTACTTTGGTCATGTGCGACCCCACTATCGTCAAAGGCTCAGATCCTTCGAATTTGCTTGTTCATGCTTTCGCTAGCAACTTGGCTTCTAGAGCGGGGTGTTACAAGTTACACCCCTAATGACACCCTATCATTCATCAGCTTTTATTCCCCTATTTGCTCTTCTTGCTCGTTCTTTTGGTTGTCTTTAAGTGGGAGCCATTTGATAGGATAGACTCTTGATTTTGGCCCTTGATATTTTCCTCACCAAAGTATATGCAAATTAAGCATATGCGTGATTTTGTTATAGAGGAATCCTGGGGCAGACGGGCTGCCCCCTAATAAAAATAGCCCCGCCGCCTTCGGTGGCGGTGGGCGACACCGCCCCCGCCATCGGGACGGGTCCGAAACGAGTTTAAGGCTGCCGGGAATACGCCGGAGTTCGCCGTCGTAGGGGTGAAGTCGCTTGAGTCCGCCGGTCCCGATGGCGGGGGTGGTGTCGCCCACCGCCACCGGCGGCGGCTCCGTTTGCTCCATGGCCGAATCCCTTAAATTCATCTTCATTTTATTTTTTTATTGTGTTTTTTATTATGTTTTTATTTTTTTATTGTGTTTTTTATTGTATTTTTTATTATGTTTTGTTCATTTTATTTTTTTAGTATATTTTTAATATTTTTTTTTTATTTAATCATATTTTTTATTTTATTTTCATGTATTTTTCATCATCCAACAGCCCAATTAACGTTGGGCTGCTTTAGACGCTGGGGACAGCCGGACAAGTCCCCAGCGTCTCCCTTTGTTATAATTTGCTAGACACGCATAGGCAATGCAATCAAATGAGGATTTATCGGGTTGTTCACTAGATGGCCGCAAGGGATGTTTGAAAATAATTCGCATCTTATCTCATTTTGTTTTAAATTTCACTTAAATATAAATATTTTTAAATTAATTACTATAATTTTTTTAAACTATCATTACAACTTTTTCAAATTTTTAATTAAAAAATAATTCGTTTTTTAAATTTTAAAATAAAAATTATATTAAAAGTTAAATTCTTATAATATTTTGAATTTTATAATATTTTTTTATTCAATTTTCTCTCTCTTTTCCTAAATTTTTAAAAAATATTTTATTCAAATTTATTTATTACTATTTATAAAATATTTTATTGTTTATAAGATTTCGTCTAATCTCATTTGTCAAACGTCAACTCACTTGCTATCAAAAAATTATAAAAAAAAAAAAAACCATCAACTCACTCGAGCGACATGCTTGGCACATCTCCATAAAGTGAACTAATTACTCAAATTTCAATTTTATAGGATTTTTGAGCCCTAATTTAAGGTCCGTTTGGTTGACAATTTAATTGAGATCAATTTATTTTAGTTTAATTTTAAATTAAATATAACATCTAAATATTTTTTAAAATTTTTTAAACTTATCTTAATTCAAAAAAACTTTATATATGAGATTCATAATTTTTTTTTTAATTTAACACTTTTTTATATTTATAATTTATAATTTTTTTTGAATATATTTAAATTTATCTTAATATCAAAACATATTTAAACTCGTCTTAAATAAATTTTACAAAACCTATTTTATTATTTTAAATTATTATTATTCGTAAAAGATTTAACCCAACTCGATCAATATTTAAACTCAACCTCCTCATGATTAGGAGTATAATAGGTTTGATTTTAGATCGAATTTAGAACTGAATTGGTTATACCGATTTTATATTTTTAAAAATCGATTACTCTCATATATTGCTACTTCCAATTTTGCCCGTTTCGTCCAGTTTTTTTATTTTAATATACCATATACCATATTATATAATACATATAATATAATATATAATAATATATAGATAATATATTGTAGAATATTATAATAAGTATTATAATTTTATTATACTATAGTGATATATTACAATATACAACATAGTGATATATTACAATATACAACATAGTGATATATTATAATATATTATAGTGATATAGTATGAGTATAATTATTAATACAATAAATTATAGTGATATAAGATTTTAAAATTTAATGTTATAGTAATTGGTGATTTATTATATAATACAAAACTATTGTATGTATAATTTTATAATATATATAAAAATTATATACAATATAAGAAATTTAAATGTATATATATGAATTAAACCGGTTTAGTCCGATTTAAAGAAAAGAAAAATCAAAATCAGATCAATTTTTATTGATCTTGAAAAAAATAAAATCGAACCAAATCAATCTCAATACCGAATAAGATCTATTAGTTGGATTCCATCGGGTCCGATTTACTAGTTCGGCAATTGTTTTTTTCACCCCTACTCATGATACATCTAAGCCGCCCTACCTTTATAAGGTTAATGACAGATGATTTTCACAGCGATTGGAGTATTGTTTTTAGAAACTTAGGTTTGTGATCATTGGCAAGAAAACTTTTTGTTATTCGTTGTTCTTGGAAATTGTTGGTGACATCGATCGATGCATGACATGATTCTAATTGGCACGTACGTCGACGGTGACATCGATGTTAATTTTAACGATAAGTAATTTTTATAAGTTTTAAATAGATAAATTTTATGTTAGTTTTTTTATAAAAAAGTATATATCATCTCTAAAAATTAAAAAAAAAATTAATAATAAGTTAAAAAAGTATATATCATCTCTAAAAATTAAAAAAAAAATTATTAATAAAACTTATTATTATATTTTTGTAAATGAATTTTCTATAGCTTGTCTATTCATGATTTGTATCTAACATTATTAAAAAAATTAACAGCATCATCATTTCTATTTCCTCGTGGCTGGCTGAGATACAGGTGCTACAGTTAAAAAAACTTTAAAAATTAAAATTCATTGATCGACTTATTTTTATATATATGATATATTTGATTTATTTTACAATAAAATAATTTTATAATTTGATCTACTAAATTAAGTGATATTAATATTTTATGAGTTTATTTTTATAAATCTATATGGCTAGCGTTGTAAATAATTCTGTAAATAATTAATTTTGACATGTACTAGTACATCATGGATTATCATGCAAGCGTCCTTCACTACAAAGAAATTGTTTATCTGTGACTATCTAATTGTGACTAAATGATTATTTACAACTAAAATTAGTTGCAAATAATCATTTGATCACAATTAAATGATCACAAAAGCCTATTTTTCTTGTAGTACTTCTTTTTATAAAAAATAAATGAAATATATTATTAAAAAATAAATTAATTTTTTTGCTTGAATCTAATCATATTTTTTCATTTTCTTTTATAAGTAGTGGGCAACGCTTGTAGACTCATTCTCTAAAAATTAATTCGGTACATGCACGGAATTAACGAAAACAAAAATTAATGATCGGTTATAATTTATGGGTAATGCTACATACAGTCGTAGAGTTGCAAACGGCGTGCAGTCGCTTTAGAAAAAAAATTAACTTTTTCACGTGGGTCCCATATATATTCACTTTTTTCTAAAGCGACTGCACGCCGCTTGCAATTCCATGACTGCATCTATCATTTCTCATAATTTATTCGTTATACTTGTTAATCACTGATTTTCATAACGTCCGTCTCTTAATCTGGAGGTCGAAGGCCAGACTGCATTCTTACGTTATTACACTTCTCTTGTATTGACTTTTCGTATGCATATATGGCCAGTTTTTTTTTTTTTATAACGCATGGCCAGTTAATTTGAATGTGCATCACACAATAAACGTACGTCCTTTTAGACTTCTGAAACTGATCAACGGATTTAAGCAGCCATTAATTAACCACATAAATCACAGATCAATGGGATCGTGTAAATTTATTTTTCAATGTAATTGGATGATATCTGTTTAGTAGGGTCTCATCTTCTTAATTCTACGGCCTGATAGATAGTTAGTATATACGGGCGTACCTACGTGCATGGTACTGGCCCTTGATGAATTTTTGGCTGGCACTCTAGCTGTATGATCTTCTGTGATCTTTGATATCTTCCATGCACCTCTTGGTTTTAACTCTCTCTTAATTTCTCGAGTTGTATAAATTAAATCGATAACGCCATTGTTTTCTTCATTTCTGACTGATCTTCAAGGTCTTCGTCATCATCAAAAATAGTCTCAAGTCATGGCTGCTGCGTTGAGATTATACTCTTTCCTCTCTACTTTCGCATTACTCTCTCATGTGTTTTCATTCATAGAAGCTGCTAGCGACGGTACTGGTTTTACCGTTGATCTCATACAGCGTGATTCCCCGCTGTCTCCCTCTTACAATCCTTCTCACACCCATTTCGATCGCCTGCACGATGCTTTCCGTCGTTCCGTTTCTCGTGCCAATCGTTTCAAACCAGCCCCACAATCTAAGAGTAGCAGCAGCTCAAACATTATTCAATCCGAGATCATGGCCAGCGATGGAGAATACCTCATGAAGATCTCCATCGGAACCCCACCGGTAGAGGTTCTCGGAATAGCTGATACCGGCAGCGATCTGACGTGGACACAGTGCCAGCCATGCGAACAATGCTACAAACAAAACGCTTCTCTCTTTGATCCTGAGCAATCCTCAACGTACCGTAACGTCCCATGCAAGTCTAGACCTTGCCAGACATTAGAGACAGCTTCCTGCGGCGATGGCACCTGCAAATATAGCTATTCTTATGGAGATAATTCGTTCACTAATGGCGATCTTGCTGTTGAAACGTTGACAATTGGGTCAGCTTCGGACCGTCCGGTCTCCATACCCACGATTGTTCTTGGTTGCGGACACAACAACGACGGTACATTTGGGGCGGCAGGGTCCGGCATCGTTGGCCTCGGAGGTGGCTCTCTTTCTCTGGTCTCTCAACTGAAGAACTCCGTCGGCGGGAAGTTTTCGTATTGTTTGGTTCCTAATAACTATACAGATACAAACACCACAAGCAAGATTACTTTCGGCAGCAAAGCCATGGTTTCCGGCGACGGTGTAGTTTCAACTCCCCTTGTTGCAAAAGAACCCGACACGTTCTATTTCCTATCTCTAGAGGCCATTAGTGTCGGAAACAAAAGGTTTGCGTACAAGGGTTTTGCTGCAGATCATGATCAAGAGGGTAACATTATTATCGACTCCGGCACGACTCTGACCTTTCTTCCGCCGGAGTTTCATACAGATTTGGTATCGGCGTTGGAGGAAGCAATTGATGCTGAACGTGTTAGTGATCCGAGGAATGAACTTAGTCTTTGTTTCAAGTCAGAAGGCAATGATCATATTGATTTTCCCATTATCATAGCTCATTTTGCTGGTGCTGATGTGGAGTTGCAGCCCTTCAACACGTTTGCAAGAATGGATAAAAATGATAATATGGTTTGCTTCACCATGGTGCCATCTGAGGGTTTGGCCATATTTGGGAACTTGGCTCAGATGAACTTTTTGATAGGGTATGATCTTGATGGCAAAGAATTGTCCTTCCTACCAACTGATTGCACCAAACAGTTCCAGTAGTACTTGAGAGTATTTAATTTGTTGTCTCTGTTATGGGCTAATACTTATAAATATATATATATATATATATATTTGAGCATTAATATGGTGTTAATTACTAGTGTGTTATGAAGCATGAGTTGGGAATAAGTTGGAATAACTTTGGTTAATTTGAATGATATATATGTTAATCATGGATCGCTTCAATTGTAAATAGATCATCCTGTAACGCCTGATCATGAGTATCTTAATGGGCAGGAGAATAATTAATGAAAACCAGTTTATGCCAAATTATATATCCAGAGAAACTAAAAGAAAGTTAGAACAAATTTACTTTTAACAATAAAAATATTTTGATAGTGCAAGTTGATGTTTCGTTTATTAAGATTTGATAGGGGACAAATAATAAGATCAATTTAGTTTCCAATCTTTTTTCCCTATTATTTTTAAAGAAAAGTGTTCATAAAAATAAAGTTAGAAATTAACTTACGTTTTATCTAGTTCATTTTATATTTAGGCTTTGTTTGAATTCAAAAATAACATGAGATAAGCTTATATGAGTTTTTAAAGTTGAAAAAAATATTATTAAAATATTAATTTTTAATATTATTATTATTTAAAAATTAAAAAAAATTAAATTAAAATTTGAAATATTTATTATTTTTATATAAAAATTAAAAATTATTATAATAATAAAATTAAAATAAATTTAACTCAATTTCAAATCCAAATAGTAGCTTAAACTAATGCATATCAAATAAAATCGATTAGATTCATGCCCGTTTGGATTCAAAAATAAAAAGAGATGAATTAAGTTAAATTTATTTTTTAATATTATTATTATTTTAAAATTTGAAAAAATTGACTTAAAAATTAAAAAAATAGTATTAAAATTTTAAAAAATTATATTAAAATTTATATTTTATATAAATATATAAAATCAATCTAAAATAAATTAAGATACGCTAATTTTGTCTTCAAATACAAACGGAGGCTTAAACCCGACCCTCTAAAAGCCCAACCGACAGAAAAAGGCAGGAAGACCGTAAAAGGCCCATGTAGCTTGCGTGGCGAGTTCACGTGCGTTTTCGGTTAGAATAAAATAAATAAATAATAATACTAATATATTTATTAGTATATAAATATATACTAATAACTTATTCATCCTCTTGATATTCATATAATTTCTACATATCATATATTATTTTATTTTATTTTATTTTTAATTAAATATTTAATATATAAATAATTAATAAAAAAATTAATTTAATTTAAAAAGAATAAATTTTTAAAAAAATATTTAAAAAAATAAAAAAAATAAAAAAATAATTGTATGTGGAGCTCGAAGCCTCGACGGCTCTCATTTTCCTAAATAAAGGACGAAGGGGCAGAAAGAGACACCATGTGGTGATGTAATTAGTCGACTGTTATCTTTCATTAGGCTTATGGAAAGGCGACACCTTTATCCGCACTCACTCTTTAGTAAGTCTTATTCCCAATCGCTTTCAGCATATTTGTTTCAGTGTCTCTTCCTCTCCCCCAGAATTGTAAAGGGCTTCTCTTCTCCAGTCATAATGGAGAGTATACGCAAGCAAGCGAGCAAGCTCAGGGAGCAGGTTGCCAAACAACAGCAGGTCTTCATCCTTGTCTTTTTCCCCTTCCTTTCTTTCTTTACATTTTTTAACTTTTATTCTTTTCCTCTTGCTCTTCGACTGTGGCCTCTGCTAAATGCGTTTCCGTACTGAATTCCACATGTTTTTCAGATTTTCTTCTTTATGAATTCAACGGGTCGTGTTAAACTATAGTGAATTTGCATGCCAGTGTAGAACCGGAAAAAGAAATTACTCGGGACAGTTACTTAAAGAAGATGGTATTGAATTTGGTGCACTAAGCAGAATATACGCCCTCATTGGCAATGACTTTTAGTGTAATGCAGGGGTGTGAAAACCAGAGTTTTATTTTTTATGTTTCTTCACAATATGCTCGAGCATTCTAAATTAATAAAAAAAAAAATTATCGTTATTTATTCCCTTAGTACCACCCGGCTTCTAATTCCCCTCCAGACTCCAAGGAAGATCAAGAACGAAGTTCAAAAGTTCAGTGATGACAAAGCTGTTTAACTTCTCATTTGTTGGCCCATTTGAGGGAATAATTTATTTGTGCCACTTTAAAAAGCTATTCCCAATCATTCTATGATCATAAAAAGTAAAAACAAATGTGATTTTGGCATGCAAAAATCATTTCCTGCAACTTGGCTGGATTCATTCCTCTTGTCAAGCTTCATCAGTTTATAATTTTGAGCACTGGCCACTCTGTATTGCTCAATTACAATGGATCTTTGGCCATCAATGTTTTTCCTTTCGGCAGTTTAGTTGGTGATGCATAACATAGCGGTAGACTGTTCGATGAGTTTTTTTTTTATGCAACCAGTCCCACTGGTGCCACCTGGCTGTAAGAAAACAGTGGTTGATCTCATGTGTTCCTTGTATAGAATGAAAATTGGCTTGATCACTTAACTTTGCAAAGATGACATTGGGATTTCAGCGGCTAGATTATTGCTATCGTTATCATGAAGTACTTGTTGCACGTTTATGTTACATGCCTCAATAACGGATCCTTCCCATATTGCATATCCCTTTTTTTTGGTGTGTTACTGTCAAATTAAGATTCTGATGGTCATTATGTTGCAGGCAGTGTTGAGACAATTGGGACATTTAGGTCATGTAGCTTTCATGGATGATGAAGCTGAACTTCAGTGTCACCAACAACTTCAAAATCTATACAATTCTACGAAAGATGCTAAGGTACAGTCATAACACGTTGCCTGTTCATATCAGTATTTACTTACTTGGCCTAGTAGGGTGGACGAATGGTATGATTCAATGTAAACTAATGCATCAATGATTATTGAGTGTCTTAAAATATATTATGTTGCACAGCATTTTCAGCGGAATATTCTTCGTGGAATTGAAGCTTTTGTTTCTATAAGCTCAAAGCAAATGGAGATAGGTGAGTATAGCTGTTCTCTTTTCTTACGTTTATTTCCTTCACAAGAGGGATACACCAAAACTTAAACCAAATATTCTAGTAAGGAAGTTGGCTCAAGATTGTTGTAAATATGGAGATGAAAATCAAAGCAGTGAAAGCACTTGTTCTCCTCTTGTGAGAGCTTCTCTTCACTTTGGTACATCACATAATTTGATGGAGGAGGAAAAGGAGACTTTGCTTGGGATCTTTGTTAATCAGGTATTTCTTCACTTCCTTCATTTATATGATGAAATAGTTTTGGTAATTAAACAAGGTATAGTTCTCAAGAATCATCTCATTGATTGAAATATTTCTTGCAATTTATTTGACAGAACAACCAATGTAACAGAGTACAATATATCTTGTGGACACATGGTATCATTTGGTTAGCAATTTGGAGCCATATTTGACTCTCAAAGGGAATAAAACTAGTAAATACTTCCAAAATGTAGAATGAAAAACGTTCCCAAATATGATGGTCAAATGTGTCATTATATAAGAAAGTAATTGGAAAGAGTGGGAACAAAAAACCATATGAAGTTGTCCTTCACATCTGAAATTTGACATGTTTGGTTTTAAAAAACTCTCTCTACCATTTTTTTTTTCGGTTGTGTAATCCACCAGAGTTTTTTTAGTATCTTGAGCAGTCTACTTCACATTGTAAGACATTACTATATTATGATAAGTAAAAAGAATAGCTTAGGTTATGTTCTACCATGTTGTAATAAATTATTTCTGGCACGATGTCCAGTTTTGCCCATTATTTTCTGTTGTTATGTTTCTGATTGTTTAAGAGGTACTGAATCTTTAGGTATGTGAGCCACTCCGGGCACAAATAGGAGGAGCGCCTCTGGAAGATGCTCGCCACTTGGCACATCGTTATGCAAAATTACGGCAAGAGGTTCAATCCCAGGTAATCACTTATATAATTTCTGTGTGTAAACTTTGAGGTTTATTGAATATCTGCTTATATATATTCTCTTCAGGAAGCTGAAATATTGAGGCGTCGATTGAAGTCTAGGGATTCCTCTGTTTCCGTAGAGAGTTCTACGAGGCTTCAACTTGCAGAAGCAAGACTGACTGAACTAAAATCTATAACTATGGCACTGGGGAAAGAAGCAACTGCTGCCATGTTGTCGGTTGAGGTTCAGCAGCAACAACTAACTTTCCAGAAGCTTCTTACCATGGTGTTCTACTTGTTACTGCTGTGCATTTGAAACAAAACTAGTTGTCTAATTTTGCATTTATTTTGCTATAAAGTATAGATTCCTAGCACATTCTCTCCAGTTCTCTTGAGCTATAAGTAAAAATATTTGTAGACATCCAAAATTTGTGATAATAGGAATGGTGCCCATTTAATCACTGATGTTTGTTTATCTAATATTGTGCTTATTTTATTTCTTAATTTCCTGCACATGATCGAGAGTCATACTCGACTTTTGAACTTCAAAAGATATAATTTTGCAGATGGAAGCTGAGAGAACCTATCATCAAAAGGCTCTTGAAATTTTAGAGAAGCTACATGCAGAGGTTTGTAACTAAGCACCCTGGATTTGGACTCATTTGCATAAACATTGTTCATTAGTAGTTCCGATGGCCATCTATGTTTTGTCATTTGTCAAAGGGTTGCCCTTGCTATCTATTTATTTCATGGTTACTATTGGAGTTAGATAACACTAGAGAAGCAGCCAAAAGAGTTTTCATTGCCATCAGAGATAATGCAGAGAGAGACTTATCATCAGAATGTGCGTGACAATATCGATTCAAATGGATCAGGTGGTTCTGGACCTATTATTCAAAATGAAAAGTTCTTTATTGCAAAGGTAAGAGCTTTGAACTCACAGGATTCCACCCCCTTTGGCTGTAGAATTTGTTTCTCACATTTGCCATTGTTTTTTACCACAATCAACTTAAGTCGTTGCTCCCACTGATACCAAATTCTGATATATAAATATGAAGAAATAAAGGAATTTTTGTTTGTTAGGTAAAAAGAAGAAGAAATAAAAAAATTTATTTTTTCCTTTGTTAAAAAAGTGAACTTCCCTAGCTTCTTCCTAACGTGAAAATGTTGGGTTTTGTGGAGCTTGGATCAGTTTGCTCAAGCACCACTCGACAGATAGCTCGAGCGAAGGTCATGTAGTAAGTTTGCTTGACACATGCTTGACACACTGCTCAAGCACAACCCAGACACAAAGTTCACTAGACACTCACTTAACACTACGCTCGAGCGAAGGCAAAGTAGAAAATTCTTTTGACACTCGCTCGATACTCCGCTCAAGCGAATATTGCAGGAAATTTGAAATTAGGGTTTCTGCCATGTCACAATATATATGATGTAAAAGGCCTTGTGACCGTACAAAACATAGAAAAAGTGCCCCAAAAGTGTATTATGGGATTCCTCAAGCAATAAAAATCCTCTGCAACTTCGTGGTCGTAGGCACGTTACCGAACCACGTAAATCTTGTGTTGTGTGATTGATTGTTTTGTTTCTTTTGTTCTTCTCGTGTTTACTTTTACTTTATTGTCATCCTTTTGATTTCACAATAGAAAATAGAAGCATGAGATTAAGGAAATTGCCAATCCTTTTAAAGGTCTGGACTTGCACATAAGGGGAACAGGGAATTGTCACAACGAATATGGAGGGTAAGGAGTCATTACATTATTTAGTGGATTGAGAAACATACTGGACTCTTTGTGAAGAACAGCAGAAAACAACACCGACCACCATGGCCATAATCTACCATCAAACATTGGCCTCACAATGCCACCATAAACATGTCCCCCTTCAAGTCTGCCAATCTAAAACCAAAGCCCCTAAACCATCATTGGACACCCCAAAAACAACACTGAAACCCCATATCAGCCCGATATTCCATTATAATTGGCTCAACTGCTGACCCACAACCAAAACTAAATACCTTAACTCTACCCCCACACACCTATGGATGAGCATCAACACTAGTGTTGATTTGCAGCTAACCCGGTGATGCTGGTCATCATAAACTGACCATGAAACCATTCCAATCAGTTGTCCAAAATAAAACTTCCCCTCACCCATTGTTGATGTGGTACAATTGGATGGTCTGTAGGATGGGGTTTGCGTTTTACTTTGGCTCATAGTGTGATACCCTTAGGTGGGTGATGAAGGGGTTGCATGGGCATCTATTGAATCCACATTGGTTATGTGCTGGATCAAATGGGGCTATATATACGGTTATTGAATGTACAAACAATTATGATAGCGGCAGGCAGCCCTTTTTGGGTCGTGAAGTTATTACTTGGTATGACTGACCAGTGGTCAGACTAGTTCCCAGTTAAACTAGTCTGATTGGTGAGCCCGGTTTGGTTTTGAAAGTATTGATTCTATCCTGGATTTGTATATCATATCTTCTTGAAAATAGTAATTGTTGCACCTTAAATCTTGTCTCTTGTTACCAGATGCTCCAATCAAGATTTAAGAAAACCCAAAATCCTTGATCATTTAATATTTTCAGATACTAAAAAGTTAAACAAGAAGAGAATAGATGCTGATCTGCTCTTTTTGGGTTCCACTCTTTGTAGACTCACAATCACTTAGAATTAGGCTATGGTGGTTCTTCTCGGAACAGGCATTTATGCCCTCATTGCTCTTAAGTAATGGCTATGCTTGGATTGTGATGCCGATCATATGTACAAATCAGCGAACTTGAGATCTCTACATGAAACATGCCAGTAATCGTAACTCTTATCTCACTTTTAAATGTGTGGCATTGCAAACGTGAGATTTCTTGGTGAAACATACACGTAAATTGTAACTCAAGAATACTTGTAAGTATTTAAGAAATGAATTTGGCATAACAATTTTAGTCCCTGTTCCAAACTTATTTACCAATCAGAAAATTTTCCCATTAATGTTCGCATTAATAATTTCATCTCTACTAGCATTAGATATTTTCCCAAATGTCTGAGATTTTTCTGTTCTCAGCTGAATTTGCCATTGTTGGTTTTAATATCTCAAGCTTTGTTTTAATCTAGCCTTGATCTTGTAGGCTGTACATTCCTTTGATGCTCGAGCAGATGGAGAGTTAAGCCTCTCAGTGGATGATTATGTTGTGGTTCGCCAGGTACTCTCCGCTACCAATAAAATTATGGGCTGTTCAAAAAACTCATTTATGCTTTATGTGTGGAATTCATGGCCAAGATTGTTCGGGATACATGGTTTTTGATGGGGTCCTAGGGTCCATTACCCTTTTAGCTTGCAGTATAACAAGTCGACCATATATGACCAATTTTTGCCTGAAATCCTCCTAGTTAACTGAGTAGATAATGTACTTATGTAGGACAACATAAGGCATAAATCAGAACATGGTCACAACTAGCTACATGTTTCAAAGCCAAAATCATAAGTTTCCAAAAGAGGGGGAAGGGGAGACTAAATCTTCAGTTTCCAGGACTCATATAGGGTTTTCTTCATTGGCACTCCACAATATATCTCTCAATAAAGTGGGGGCAGGGCTAGACCGCTCAGCATTCATGTTAGGTATTTTGCCGCCATGCCAGTAACCTGAGTTGCTTGTGCTACACCACCCTCATAAATACATTATCCTTTCTCCATTGAATATCACTTTGAGCTTGTTTATAGACTGAAAGCGAAGTTTTGCATTGGTCTAGTATCTGACACTTGAATGTATTCTGTATTATGGTCCCACATTGGTTAGGAGTCAAATAATATGTGTACATATGAGCTTGGGGGTACCTTCCCCTAGCAAGCCTGTTTCTATGTTTTAAATCCTTGAGTCTTATATGGGCACATAACAAATGATATTAGAGTCAGATTGTGGGCTCTGATGCTGCCTCACCTAACAGGCTGGGCTTGCTGAGTGGCTGGCTATGGATCCAGTGGGACGACCGTGTTGCTCAAGTCTGGTAAAAGCCTCCCATAGTGCTTGACCAACTTGGGCGTTGGTCTTGAAGGGTGAGGGTATGTTATGGTCACAATTGGTTAGGAGTCAAATTGTATGTGTGCATATAAAAGCTTGGGACACCTTCCTCTAGCAAGCTGGTTTTCTAGGGTGTAAATCCTCGAGTCTTAGGCACATAACATTCTTGTAACAATCTGTCTGCCTAACTATATCCCCATTGGCTCTGAAAGAATGTGTGAACACACATATGGCATCAATTTGCCTGGTTTGCTTTGGGAGACAAAACTAAAAATCTCAAACTTTTCTCAAACTCATAATTACACTTTTTCAAATCTCCATACAAAATATAATAAAAAAATCAACTTTTTCAAATTCCAAAACCACTTTTTCAAATCCTAAAACAAAACTAATATTATAATAATATTTTATTCTTTTTTTAACTTTTATCTTTTCTCATCTTATCTCTGAAAACAAATAGGGCCTTTCTAGCAACTTGAGGGGAAGCAAATTTACTTTCTCATAAATGAAAAAACAAACATAAGATTGGCTCATTTCATAATGAATTGGTTTTATCTTGGATTTTCATTCATTATATCTTTCTTTCATACTTGGAATGTCACCAGGTGGCCCCTACTGGATGGTCTGAAGGAGAATGCAACGGCATATCTGGATGGTTTCCCTCTGCCTACGTGGAAAGGCAAGAGAAAGCACCGGCAAGCAAGGTAATGGAAGCAACTTCAGAACCCTGATCACAAGGTTAACATTCTCATAGAAACCGTATATTCCTCTCTCTTGTATTGTAATCCCATCTTGATGCCAAACTTAGCCACAAATAAAAATAAAATGAATTTCAAATTTCACATAATCTCTCTGTTAAAATAGAAGTTGTAAAAAATGATATACATGTATTATTACTCAACTTTTGAGTATCCAAGATTTGAATTATTTTATTCTCAAGTCGGTGTGTAGACTATAGAGTACACCATCCACATCACTCAAATAATAAGATTTGATTTGTGTTAAATTTTCTATTCTAAATTTTATTATACCATGTAAGCACTTTATTATATGTATGTTGTCAATACCAGCAGCTTATAAATAAAATTTTAATTCCAGATTTGTTAGGTTCCCCTAGTCCAATTGCACCTTATTATTATATATATATATATATGTGTGTGTGTGTGTGTGTGTGTTTTTTTTTTTTTTTGTCAATATCTTATAAATAAAATTTTAATTCGAGATTTGTTAGGCTACATGTGGATGTTGAGGTAAGTTAAGATGAATTAAATTCTTTTTAAATAGTAGTGAGTTGGGATTATGAAATATGTTTCATGGAACCCACTTCATATGAGTGTAGATGTTTGGATGTTAAAATGAATTTAGATATATTTATGAGAATTTAAAAAAAGTTGTGGATCTTGCAAATAGAAATGTGTTGAATTGAAAAAAACTATGAGTCTCACGTATAAAGAGTTTTTTTATTTAAGATGATTTTAATAGTTTGAAAATTGGTGTTTAAATGTTAGACTAAGGTCCGGTTTGGATTGGAAGATGAGATTAGTTGATATGAGTTTAGTTTATTTTTTAATATTTTTATTGTTTCAAAATTTAAAAAAGTTGAATTGGAATTTAAAAAATGTGTATTGGAATTTGAAAAAGTTGTATTGGAATTTGTGTTTTGTAATAATGAATTGAATTTGAAAAAATGTAATGATGAGTTTGAGATCAGTTGAGATGAGCTGTCTCGTCTACGAATCCAAACTGGCCATAAATTTAAAATAAAACCAAATTGAGTTTATCTTAGGCCCAGTTTAAATTGGAAGATGAGTTGAGCTCATCTCAAAATTATCATTATATTTTTTCAAATTTTCATATAAAATATAATAAATAATTTAATTTTTTAAAATCTAAAAACAATAATAATATTTAAAAATGATATTTCAATAATATTTTATTTAATTTTTAAAATTTATCTTAACTCATATCACATCTCCCAATCCTTAGTGCAGTCCAACAATCAAATTGGGCTGGCTTCCCTAGTTCAATTACCAACATCTGAATTGAAAAAAATCTGTGTGCTTAAGGTTTTTTTATTTTTATTTTTTGAAAATAAAATTGTTTATTTGATCTAGCACGTGATGAAAAAGAAATCAAGTAAATCAAGTTTTAAAAAATCATGTTGAATAGGTCCCCAGCTTTGTTTCTACTTTCCTTCTTGATGTTAGCGTTTACTGATTCTTAAAACTGTTTTTAGATAATTGTTGAGAACGTACTAGGATTTTAATTGGTCTGAGGACGGTTGGTAACACATTTAGTATAGATAAATAAGCGTTTTTTTTTTTTTAAACATTGGCCATTTTGCAAAGATTCATTATGTTTAGGAAAATATTTTGTTTCTCCAACTGTATCTCTATGCTCTTCCATAGTGAATATATTAAAACTAATTATATGTTTTATTAAATATTCCAAGATGATTAAATAAATGAGTTCTTGAAATTGGACACAGAGATTATCCCAATTTGACTATCAAACCTTCATTAACTCATTTCATCTCATCATTATAACTTTTTCAAATCTTCATATATTTTTTTTAAATTTTCATACAAAATATAATAAACAATTTAACTTTTTCAAATTCTAACATATTTATAATATTAAAAACTAATATTTTGATAATATTTTATTCAGCTCAACCCGACGTTCAATCGCATCCTATAAGTTTTCCATTTCATTTGAGTGATGAAAAATGATGTTTCTCTTGTTAAAATAAACACACAAACAAAAAAAAAGTGACAAATCATAATTTGAGATGCATTTAAACTTTTTTCACCAATCAAATAATAATCATATTTATAAGCCTGGTGTGGAGAATATATTACTGATATGTCAATAGCATGAGATGTATTATTTTTGCAAGCCTCTTTATTGGCATACCTTACACATCATTAATATGTAATTCTCCAGCTTATAAATATATATATATATATATTAGTATTTTAATTTATTTAAATATAATGAATTTCACAATAAATAATGTGACACCACCTAACTTATAAGATAGCATAACTCTTATAACTTGAAAAATAAAAGACTGATTTTTATTTTTTCAATTTTGCAAAAATTTCGAATATCATATTTAGGTCTCGTTTGAATTTAAAGTTGAGATGAGATGAATTTTAAAAGTTGAATAAAATATTATTATTATTATTTTAAAATTTAAAAAAGTTGTATTAAGATTTATATTTTGTATAAAAATTTAAAAAAATATAATAATAAATTTAAAATAAATTGAGACCATACTTTAGACAACGACGACGACGCCGATGACAAAAAAAAAAAAAAATGAGGTGCAAGAACTGAGAAGGTTGGCGACTTTAACTTACAGATTGACCATTCAAAATTAAGGAAAGTGTCAACTAGGCTGAAAACCTTCCGTCTTCAGCATTGAGTTTAAGCAGCACGCAACCTCGGTACCTCCACCCACCACAACAGCTTAATTATTTTATTATTTTATTTATTTATTAAGAGAACAGCTTAATTATTACTTTGTCCCCAAGAAATTGCAAGTTCCCAGCTAATTACCAATCAACCCTCACCACCCTTGCTCTCTAGTCTCTACGACAACGTAACATGCAGTAAACGAGAGGACAATTGAGTCAATCCGATTCTCGGGGAAGCATCGCGAAACTTTCGTGTGTCAAAAGAGAGGGCTCCGGAGCAGAAGGGAACACGTGTCGATATTCTGAAGCGTACAGGTCAGAAGTTCCCACCGCCTTGCTAACGAGATTAATTAATGAAAAATGAGAGGCTAACCTGACATCCTAACCATGGTTAGGTTACGTATCTTTCAATAGCATTGCATGACCCCCATAAATCTCCCCTAAACCCCTCGCACACGTTCATCCTGAACAAACAGCTGAAGACAAAAAGCCATTTTCAAAGCCAATATTTCTTCTACTTTTTCCTCTAAAAACTTTCCAAAAAGCTTGGAGTTCGATCGGCGCAGATGGCGGCGATGATGATGCGTCAGGGTGGGACCCGGATCTCCGGTTCCATGATGGCCGCGTTGGGACCACGCCTCTTCTCTCATTCCGCTGCCGGTACTACTAGTGCCGTCGTCCGTGGCTTGACCTCGGGTGGAAACTCATCGCTGGTCGGTTTGTTGCGCGGGAGTATTCTGGCCAATGATGCTGGCGTGATTTGGATTGTCGGGGCGCGGAGCTGCAGCACGGCAGCGCAGCAGCAGGTGCAGAATGGTGCGAGTCATATTGCTCCGAGTGCCGCTCCAGCATCTGACAATACTAAGGAAGAGAAAGGGATCGTGAGTTACTGGGGCGTGCCGCCGGTGAAGGTTGTGAACAAGGACGGCACCGTATGGAAGTGGAACTGCTTTAGGGTACCTACACATTCGTCTCTATCTTGTTCTTTTTTCTATCGAGTTTTCTTCTGGAAACAAGAGTTTTGCGTCAAAATTTCCCAGAGTCACGAGACTTTATATTCTTGTGTTAAGAATTGCTGTTGAAGTGAACATGGCTTCGAATCTATATATAGGTTTTAACGGGTCCTTTTAGCTGGAATAAAAAAATATATATATTTGATTTTTTTTTTTTTTTTTTCAGAATTACATCAATAGAAATGTTAAGAGTCCAAAAATATTTGGTTTTTGATCTTTTCTTCTGTACTGAGTGAATTTTGTGTAAAAAAATTAAATTTTTTTGCCCTTCCCGTAAGGGTGGGTTTATGAACGAGGATTCAGAACTGCAGGGTGGAAAGGTCCATGTTTGGTTAACAAAGACTTTTTCAGAAATATTTATTAAAAATAGTTTTTTAGATGCCATATTTCTTTGGGTTTTGTGAATTGGGAGGTAGATAGGAAACTTGAATATATATATATATATATATATATTTTATATGTATTGTATTAAGGTTTGTGAAAGTGAACAATCAAAAATGTTTGGATTGGAATTTAATTGTTTTTGTGAAAAAATTTTGTGAACCAAACGAGCCCTTTGATTGCTAAGAAAACATTATTACATTTCAATTGAGAAGAACTTTGGTATTGATTCATGTGCGGGTTTGTGTATTGATGATGGAAGCCCTGGGAGACGTACCAAGCGGACCTGTCGATTGATCTGAAGAAGCACCACGTGCCTTTGAACTTATTGGACAAATTGGCTTATTGGATGGTCAAAGCCCTCAGGGTGCCCACTGACCTGTTCTTTCAGGTATGCACAAAATTTCCTATCTTTTCTCTTCTTTCTTTTTGTTTATGGGTATTCTTCATGCTGCTAATCTATTTGATGATCATCATTTTAGGAATGATACTTCAAAGTCTGATCCTTGATTTAGGTGTGGAATAATTTGATCTGTAGTTTTATTCTTCAAATCATATTATATCACAAGAATGGTAGGGCTGGCTTAATATATATATATCGAGTTCTAAGGTGAAATTTAAGTGAATAATTTATAATTATATATAATACAATAAAATATAAATTATTGTAAGAAAATAAAATGAAATTTTGTTTAAATATTTAGATAAATTGTTTTTGAATCTAAATTTAATACAACAATTTATGTAAAACGAGGTCTTAACAAATTATGTGTCTCAGTTGCTCATGATCTTAAAAAAATTATTTAAAAATATAAATAATTCATTATATTAAATATTAAATTTAGTATTATGAAGCCTTGTACACATTGAAAAATATAGACTTTATGTAAATTTTATGAAATGAGATGGTTTTTTATTTTTTTTAAAAAAATTAAAAAGAAAAACACCTTATAACTTTTATTTTTGAAGGCCTTATATAAAGTGGCCTTACCATTGAATCGGCCCTAATGAATGGTGTATGGTATAACTACTTTCAAATAAAATTATTCATTAATTATATATCATCACTCATGTTTTTAACACCTAGAACTAGCTCAAGTGATAAAAGGTCTTGGGTTTTGGGGTATATTTTCTCTAAATCTAAGGTTCAAATTGTCTTGAGTACAAACAATCTTTAGAGGCTATCAAACTATGGGATCTTCTCTTTGAATTAATCGATATGCATACTAGAAAATTTCTTGTCGAGGGCCTATGCACTCCCAAAATTAATCAAGATGTTCACACCAGGTGCCAATAAATATATATATATATCATTACTCATATTTTTACATGTTACAGAGGAGATATGGATGCCGGGCAATGATGCTTGAAACTGTGGCAGCTGTTCCCGGCATGGTAGGAGGCATGCTTCTGCATTGCAAGTCACTGAGGCGATTCGAGCAGAGTGGTGGTTGGATCAAAACACTGCTTGAAGAAGCCGAGAATGAGCGGATGCACCTAATGACATTCATGGAGGTAACCCAGCCTAAGTGGTACGATCGTGCACTGGTGATTGCTGTCCAAGCTGTCTTCTTCAATGCTTACTTCTTAGGCTATATGATATCTCCCAAATTTGCTCACCGAGTGGTCGGTTACCTGGAAGAGGAGGCAATACACTCGTACACCGAGTTCCTCAAAGAATTGGACAAAGGTAACATTGAGAACGTGCCGGCTCCGGCCATTGCCATTGACTACTGGCAACTTCCTTCCGACTCTACCTTACGTGATGTTGTCACGGTGGTAAGAGCAGATGAGGCACACACCACCGCGATGTCAATCACTTCGCATCCGTAAGTACCATTTGAGTGACGATCTTATTCTCTCAGTTTTATGTATTTTGAGAATTGTTAGCCATTTAATTTAGGTTGATTTTTCCCACTTTGCCTATTCTACATGGCTTATGATGTTTTCAATAATGAACTGCAGGATGTGCATTTTCATGGACGCGAGTTGAGGGAGGTTTCTGCTCCACTTGGATATCACTAATTAGTCCTATAAGTTTGGCTGCTTGGTTTGAGAAAGTTAAAAGTTTTAATCTCTTGATTAAATAAGTTTGTTTTGAAGGTGATGTGACATTACCTTAACTGCTTATGGTCTTGTATCAATGTTATCTTACTAAAAATATACTCAAAAGAGGATGATGCCCAAAATTTTATTAACTAAGTCCTTATGGCTAAAGTATAGCAAAATCAATTACATTGTAATACTGGTAAACCTTATTTTGTCCAGTACCAAAATCAATTAACCTCTTTTGGAATGTTTTGGCCCTCCAAGAACATTGTTCCTTTTTATTCGAGCTCCTTGTTTTGCCACTGGTTGGTTCATTCTCTCATAAGCATGCTGAAACTATTGAGGAAAAAAGCTACTCTAGGTGACTGATTATATCCCAATACTCGTTTACAGCACAGGGAACCACTCCCAAGTATGTATATATATATATATATATATATATATATACACACACACACACACACACCAAAGAAATGCTGCAAGACACACACGCCTGCTATTTCTGAGAGTCCCCACCTCCCGACTGACTGCATTTTATTGTCAATACTTGGTTTGATGCAGAAGGCAGCAAATGGTGGATCGAATACCCAAGAAAAACAGTTGCTGCCTTTGAGAGTAATCCACCACTAATCTTACAAATTGCCGGTTAGAAAACTTGGTGTCAACGGACAAATCAAAGACGGAGGAACTATTACCCTCTTGCAAATCCGGGGAATGAAATTTTCAAGATCAGAAGGGATGGAATTTGGAAGCACTGTGTTCTGAATTGACTTTGCATGGACATCATTACTCAGTCGGACTAAAAAAAAGAAGAGTAATGCTATGTACAGTATATAGTTCACAATCGGTGAGTAATCGCTTTGAAAACAAGGTTATATGTGATCAGACTAAAGATTTAATTAACCTAGCCTCGTAAAAAAAATAAATAAAGCTCAAAGCCTCAAGCCACATCCAGTTTGGCGAGGTACCTCAACATTGTAAAATTACCCAGCATCCATGTCATCCCATAACATGTCACGGCATTTACCATTTATAGTTTTAGTTATATGACATCCTATGAGAAAATAAAATATTGTGTCTGTATTTCGAGAGTATATAATAACTACTCTATATATGCTGTAAAAGTTGTAAAGCTGTAAAAGTTGAGAAAAAATGTAGAAAATGGATCACATCAACTCTTAAGATTGAAGACTATGCCACATTGCCTAACAAGACACCCAAGGGCAGAAAATCTTATAACAGAAGTATAACATAGGTGCTCAGATTTATTAAGCACAGGAAATTTTCCAGAATAGAAGAAAAATTAATTTTGCCGGGAAGAAACATACCATAAGAAGAGAATGCAAAGACATATATCCGAATGCAAAGGGAAAGAAGATCAAGTAGAAGAATGCAAGAAGGGGATAAAAATGCAGGTTACTTAGGAACTGCATAAAGACAAGGTGCATAGATCAGAGAACTGAGTATCATTTGCAAACTAAAAACAATTTTAATTTATACAAATGTCATTTACACTTAATTTAGAATAACAAATGGTAAGGTTACAAAATAGGAAAGTGGGAAAGAGGGCTGAGGGGTGGAGAGGGGGAAGAGATAAATCATGATTAAATCCATTCAAATAAAGAAAAGTCAAGAATGCAATTATGCAAAACCAGGCCAGTGTAAGAAGCCCAATGCACCCTGATTTCCATTGATGACTAAAAATATGCTCAGACAGAGGTCAAACAGAACACAAACGCTGCAGCATACCTTCTAATCACCAAAATCTGCACAAATAATGGACTAATATAATGGCCAAATGAAGCTTTGCAGATTTTACGCCTTTCAACTGCTGGTTACCTCTCTATATTTGCACAAGGCTCTCATTCAGGGTTAGAATCGTAGAAGTCACTTGGGCATGGGGTCATAACCTCTGATTCAAGTAACTGGACCACCCTATGCATTGTGGGTCTATCCTCTGGACTAGAAGAAACACACTGGATGGCGATTGAAAGCAATGCATCAAGGCTTTCTGTCTGCACCCCCTCACAATGTGGGTCAACAATCTCTCTTTGCCTATTCTCCGTGACCAGAAAATTCAACTGCATAAAGAAAATGGCGGGTTAGCAGAGCTGCTTGACAAGAAGAATATCGCAATTGCCTAAGATTGTGGCGAATATGGAAAGGGTATTCACTGATACAGACTCGACCAATAAAAAATAAATCCTTTTTTTTTTTTAATAAATCCATGACTCAAAAGAAGATAGAAGACACTCCATTAGTTCCAAGATGGTTTTTGCAGATTTAGTGTCAGAGAGACATACCCAGCCAACAATGTTCAGACCCTTTTCAATATATGATGCATCCGTTGGTCGCTTTCCACTCAACACTTCAAGCACCAGGACCCCAAAACTATAGACATCTGTCTTTTCTTTTGCTCTACCACTTTGCATATATTCTGCCAGTAGAGATATGGAATTAAAGACAGATCACTGTGCAATTTGTAAGTGAAAACAACATATGATTCATATTACGTCCTTAAAACGGACAACAAGCCAGCATCTGCCTGCCAGGAACCTCTCTTTCCCTTAGATCAGGTGGTAAATATATATATATTAAAAAAAAAAACTTATTTTATATAACTGATTTGAGCACTCCCCGTGTTTATAGTAGGGGTGTTCATCCGGGTTCCGGATTTAAAATTTTCTTCAATATTTTTGAAAAAAAAAATTAAAATATTAAGAAATATATTAAAATTTCAAACCGGGCCGGGTACAAACCGGGCCAGGTACAACCCGGCCCGGATGAACAGGCCTAGTTTGTAGGAAACCACTTCAGCAAGTAGCAACCAAAACTTACAAAATATTTTACTATTATCTGAGATTTTTGGTAGCATGTGACCACCTGACATAGGTTAACATCAAACTTCCAAACTGGTTTGGGTTAGTGCAATTTCTTCCATGGGTACAATCCTACAAAGAGTCATTCTCTAGCAATCTTAAAATTAAATCTCACGTGATGATCGCACTTGACATTGCATACCTGGAGCCAGATAACCAAATGTTCCAGCAACTATAGTTGTTATGTGGGACTCTTCATCCTCCAATAGTTTGGCAAGTCCAAAGTCAGATACTCGAGCCTCGAGATTGCCATCAAGTAAAATATTGCTTGACTTGATATCTCGATGTATAATCCTGGGTGAACAATCATGGTGCAAGTACGCTAGGCCTTTTGCAGCTCCCAAAATGATGTTCAATCGCGCATCCCAGTCAAGCTGCTCAGATCTTTCTGTACAATGCATTCTGATACATTATTATTTTGCGGTTTACTTTTATGTAATAAAAAAATAAAAATAATGCAGCAATAATATAAAGAAACTAAATAAATAAAAAATGACGAATGAGAATAATGTGGCTTGAACTAGATTTGACAGAAAACAAGATCTTTTTTGGCTATCCTGAAATAACAGGTATGCATGATGTCTATTGATAAGTTGCACATTAACCTGTACAACTCCCTAGACAAATATGCACATCAATTGAATTACATCGACAAAAGCAACTTGTGTGGATATAATCAGCAAATTTATGTGCATTGATACCAAAACTTCAAGAATACTTTTTCACTTTTAAATTGGGTTGAACATTAATCACAGTCAACATATGATTATGATTTCGACCATCACAAGAAGCAGCATTTTTTTTTATCAGTCCATTGCAAGAAGCAACATGAAGAACGCTTGGCAACATAAGTAAATCAAGCAACAATGTAATACCAAGATCATGTCCCAAATGGACTTTATCTCATTTCCTTCAGATGCCTCATAAATTGCAGGCATGTTACATTCTACCATAAGTCAAATCACTTAATATTTAAAGTCGAATAAACATCTATGTAGTTTACTAGTTGTTCAAGAGGAAATGTAAGTTGGGCGTGATAATATCCCCACTGTTGGGACAATTCAACAATTTTATGATGTATGTTTACCATTCAATTTTAAAGTTGCAGTAATAAAGAAGATATATAATAGGAAAAAAAATGCGTACCATGAAGAGCTTCATCAAGGCTACCACCGGGAAGGAAATCATAAATCAACAATTTTGCTGTAGGAGAATTGCAATAACCTCGCAAATTCACTAGGTACCGGTGTTTTATACTTCCAAGAATTTCTAGCTCTCTCTCAAAAAATCGATCAAGGCCATCATTCATTTTTACAATTCTTTTCAATGCAAATATATTGCCGTCATCCATTGCAAGCTTGTAAACTGTTCCAAAGCCCCCACAACCTATGATGTGCTCCTCATTCAAAGTCTCCAATTTCTTTATGATGTCTTTTGAAGAGTATGGCAGGTCTCCATGAAACATTACTATTGATGCACCTGAAAGATAAGAACTTGGTAAATAGTGTTGAATTCTACAAACTCTTGTAGGCATGGGTGCAAATGAAATAAACAGCTCAAAAAATATTTAATAGCACATTAAACAAGAAAAAGTACCTCCACTGACATCGATTGCAAGACATTTTCCGTCATTTTTACCAAACTTCTTGTACAGAAAGCAACCCCAGAAACACATAAGTGCAACCAGGAGTAAAGCACCCACTGTTGCAGATGCACTAATAAGCAGCCTCCCAGAATACTTCTTTCTTGCACCCTGGCTTTGTGCTGCAAAAAGGAAATTCTAGATAGCTTAAGCCATCAAAAATATTAAAGTTTTGAATATAATGATGTCAAAAATATAAATCTTGACATAAAACTACTTTTCCATTGGGCCTTCACCAATTCTGTACATCAGTAAGACAACCACACAAACAGATTGGTTTCAATGTCTAGTAAGGTTTTTTTATTGGCATTGTGTGTCCGGGAACAGTATTCCGACTAATCTCGGGGGTGCACAGGCCCTCGTCATAGAGTTTCCCGCAAGCGGTTTCAATGTCTAAGAAGTGGAAGTCAAATGCTCCTTGATCAAGAAATCCATTGTATCCAGCTTCCAGGGAAACACAAAATACAATAAATCATGTTCCTATGCATAATAATGTACCTGAAGATGAAGAATGAGAATTTGTTCCAGGCCCTCCATCATCTTTGCAAGTCACATTGACTTGCTGACCACACAAACCACGATTTCCAACAAAGCTGCGAGGTAATTTTAAAAATGAACCGAATAAGCACCCTAACAATCTTAATACATCTGGTCAGTGAATATTACAGATCAAACAAAAAGCCAATTTCACGACTGGAGTAGGAATGAAATCTGTAGCCCTCCCTTTTTTAGTCTGTAATGTTCACTCATAACATTTGTCTTTTCCAGCAAAGTAAAGAATTAGAGGAAAATTAACAATAGAATATAGATGGACTCCATGCAAATTCTCCTGAATTATAAGCCAGAGAGCTGCTTGATGATATAATAAAAATAAATAAACATGGTAAATCTTTGAGATCAGGAAGTTATACTCACGAGCTTTCTGTAAAGTTGATTAGCACACCATCCAAGGGTATCGATCCAATTAGAAAATTAGTTGACACATTGCTTCAGAATTTCAAACACATCACAGAAATAATTATTAGTTCCAATATAGCATATTTCAAGTGCCATTTCAGGAGGAAAACCGTTTATGAACCACTAGTATGAATAAAGGAGCCACTCACAAATAAATAAGCTTATCCAACTTCCCAAGTAACCGAGGGATATATCCACTCAGAGAGTTGCTTGAAATATCCCTGTAACATTGGAAGACAACTTTAACTGAAATTCACATGTAAAACACAAATTTAATCTTGTGATAACGCTTACTGCAGCTAAGTTCTACTACAAGTTTCATACTGTTTTCTTAATAGGTGGAAACCATATTTAGAATTGTAATCTAAGAATTTTTTTTTTTACCTATCAAAAAATAAAAAATGTAATCTAAGAATATTTTAGCATGCAATTAAACAAAAGTACACAATTAATAATATTCTATACTTTCCTTCAAATACACACTATGTCCTTGGTCTTGACCTCTTTCCGCTCTCAATGAAATTTTAATTACTTGTTAAAAAATATTCTATACTTAGAAAATGTTAAAATAAAAGCAATAGTCAACATAAAAATAACTCACAGAGTGTCAAGCTCCAGAAGCTCGCCCAATTCACTGGGAATAGATCCACTCAAGTAATTACCCTGCAAGTATCTGTAGAGGACATATCATCATTTTCTCTCAATAAGAAACAAATAGGACTGACTACCTAGTTATCAAATAAAAGATGTTCATGTAACCACTTGATATAACTAGGGGGCTCAAATTTACACAGCACCCGACTTGACCCAGAATCTGCCCCAAACTGGAGCCAACAAGCATCAGAATTCTGAAACATCGCCTCAGCTGGCAGAAGCTGCAACTGAATTCTGACTCTCGTCAGGTCAGACAGTGGAGCAGTGTTCTCAGAATTTTGACCTTTGATGCAGGTATATTATGAGCTTTTAAAATAATATGCAAACCAATGCCACTTAATGGGTTTTTAAAAATATATACAGTTATTGAATTGATGCCATTTGATGATAATATAAAAAGGGCCCAAAAATCTTTTAAGGCCAAAATTGATAGGACATGCTTGGGTAATGAGATGAGATGAGAATTCTGTGAATAGTAGTGAAATGGTTTGAATTAAGATGTTTTATTGGGTTTTAGAAAATGAGAGAAAAAAAAGTTGAATAAAAATATTATAAAATTAAAATACTGTTTGAATATTATTTTTTAATATTATTTTTGTTTTGAAATTTGAAAAAGTTGTATTTTTTTATTTTGTTTGGAAGTTTGGGAAAGTTTAATGATTAGGTAATGATTAGATGAAAAAGTTGATGATTCGAAATTGACAAGTGATTTGCGTTTAAGTGGAGATGTTTAGGAAGGAAATTATGAAAAGTTTTGAGATGGGATCTCATCTAAGTGTCCAAACATGGCCCAAGTCAAATTGGGCTTAAACAGATGAACAGGAGAACTGAAACCCTTGTTTGGGTTGACCTATCAGAAGTTGGGTTGGCTCTTAAATAGCTGAAAGCAAACAACCTTCGGGTTAGGCAGATCTATAAAATAGTAGCATTGGTCCTCTTGTTCTGAGGGAGGATTGATCAGACAAGGTTCTCTTAATGGTGTCCTTGAGGATTTAGGACATGAAGGTCCCAGGCAGAATACGTCATTATCATTAGTAAATATCCAAGACTAGTAGACCAATTAATTACTTATAAAAATAAAAGACCAGGTAGACTAATTAATCATCAAGTCACTTTGCTAACCAAGACTAACAATCTACAAATTATTTTTTTTCTAATTATTTTTTTGATAAGTAAAAATTTTATTAAGATAGGCAAAAGCCGTTTACAAAGGAAAACATGGCCTACTAGGAGACCATGTTGGATACAAGGAAATCGTGAAGGTCCATGCCATTAAACCACGGCAATGGACCATGTACAAAGAGTTCTTTAAAAGAAAACTATTAGCTCCTCATGGGATCTTTCCGTCTTCAAAAGTTCTCTCATTACGCTCATTATTTTTTTTATAATTAATAAGAGATTTATTACCAAGAGTAGGCATAGCCCAAGCATACAGGCAGTATACAAGAGGAAATGCCTACATGCACTCAAGAAACTGGAAAAAAACTAAAGCAAATCGAGAAAATCATTTCCATTCAATACAAGAGCCTTAGCCCACAAACTCAAAAGTACTAAAGAAAAACTCCCTAAGTTCTCCCATTGAGTGACACCTCCCATCCTCTCCATCCATAAGCACCACATCAAACTACAAATTATAATACTCAGAACCTAATTGTATATGCTACAGATGTTAAGAGGTAATTCAAGAACAGACCCTTCCAAACTCATTGTACTTTTTAATCATTCCCTTAGCTACTTAATTTAGACCTTAAGGTTACATTTTCAAAAGCAAAAAGAGAAACTTATTTTCTTTATTCATAAACAAAGTTCATACTTTTTTTTTTGATAAGTTATTCATAAACAAAGTTCATACTGATAGGATAAAGAGTCCAGAGAGGATGGACAATAATCCCCCAGTGGTTCCTATACCTGTCATGTTACTTGGATTATTTACAAGCAGTATTCAAGCTCTTATTTTTGCAACTTTAGCTGCGGCTTATATAGGCGAATCCCTTCCTTAAATAGATCAGTTCTTCTTTGCTTCGAATGCAATTCCCTTAAAAACTCTCTATTTCCAAAAGAAATAGCTTATGCATATTTCAAATACATGTATTGGCAAAAATGTTCGATAGAATTCTAGCTCCTCCATTGGCAAGGAAATTTTCCTCACATGCATTGAATTTAATTGAAGCTACCTATAAGTTCTTTTTATCGGTAAACAAGATTTTATTGCTCATAAGAATAGGCAAGAGCCAAGGTATACGGACATATACAAGAGCAATGCCTAACCATGCTAGTTTAGTGATACATATAAATTAATGAATGAGTAATGCTAGGTGCAAACCCCCAAATGTACAAGGTTTGTACAAGCCTTGTGTAAAAATGTGGGCCCCATCAAGAAAAAGTGAATTTTCAAACTTTTCCATAGTGGTATCCACTTTTTTATAAAGGGTTTGTGCGAGACTTATACATTTGGGAGCTTGTATATATCATTTCTCATAATAAATACATATTTCCCTTTCACTTTCAAGTAGGGAACCACTAGGTCCACTACTATTCCCTCTTCTTGATTGGCATGGCACTCATAGACTCAGTCCTAGGCATCCAGAAGACTGCATTTCTACAGTCATGCTATAGATGTAGCACATCAACGATGCATTAACAGCACATAGACAAGCAATTCTAAAACTAGAAGCATGGTGTATATATATACATTGAGATAACATATCTTCAGTTAATGAATTAAACAACTAAACAACATCGATTCTCTAACAAGCAGGGGAGGAAAAAGGAAGATATTAGTTGATAAACATAAGCAGATATTAGTAGAGAGAAATATTGACGGTACTTACATTTGCTGTAATTGTGAGCAGTTTCCCAACTCTGAAGGAATTGCCCCATAGAAGTTGTTGTTATGTAGAGCTCTACAACATGATATCATAATAGTATCAGCAGCTGTATTCACACATTTTCATGCAGCAAACATGCATAATACTTAATAGCTTAAAATAAAAAACAAGGTCTGACAATTCTTTTTGAGAAGTACTAATAATATCATTAAAAAGCAGAAAAGGTGAGATCTGATAAAAAAACATACAAAATCTTCAATTGATCTAGCTTCCCAAGATCAGGAGATAGAGATCCACTCAATTTGTGATAAGGAATACCCCTGGAAGATAATTAAGAATTAAAACATTAGTATCATAATTTCAAAGACAATACATCAGATATGCAGTTTCTAAACCATCTCCTAGAAGGTATCCATGTCCACATCTTAGTGATACAAAAGAAAAAAGGTATATGTGGAAAAAAATATATATATATCCATGTCCACATCTTCCATCTCATTCATCATAATTTATCATGCATTACATGATCCACTAAAATTCTTACAGAAGTAAAAGCAGGAAGGAAAGGTATCCAAAAGAGATTTAAGAGTATCAGCTCCCTGAAAAAAGTTTCTTCATTTATAGGAATCATGTAGTACACCATGCCTGATCCTCCATGAAACTGCCTTAAAAAACTTGAAGATAATGACCAATTGGAAAGTCAATCTTAAATGACGTTATTGGCATCCAATGTCTAAATGAATTAACCACGCCATCCTTGGATCACTTGGCATGAAGGAAATACATTTGAATGACATACAAGGCTTGACATGGAAAAGGACAAGCTCGGATCACTTTGGATGAAGTCACTCTCAAAATAAGATTTAAGGACTTATGATACATAACAAAGTTATGGGAAGAAACTTGTTCCTTTTTTGGCCCTAATAACAAAGAAAATACAAAACATGGTCAAGGAAGAGTTTACTAGAAAGCACATTAAAACTGCAAGCACCTTCAATGCTCATTAGCTGCTTCTCATGATTATCAAGAGCAAAATGTACTTGGTTACTCCTATTAATATATATAATCTTTTTACTTGTAAAAAAAAAATATGAGCAGAATGTAAAGAAGTTTTGTATGTATATAGCAGACATTTTTTATAAGCAAGAATGTTTGTATTTTATAAGCAAGAATGTACTTGGTTACTCCTATTAATATATATAATCTTTTTACTTATAAAAAAAAAATAAGAGCAGAATGTAAAGAAGTTTTGTATGTATATAGTAGACATTTTTTATAAGCAAGAATGTTTGTATTTAGTACAGATGCACTTCAAGTAATTGCTTTGATAAAAAAGACAAAAGAGATAGGTTAAGCAAAGCTTTAAGGGCACATACTTTGGACATACAAGAAACAAAGAAACAAACATTGATTATGTGTTAAAAAGGAGGAGGAAAATAAAAATAAAACAAAAGATATAATACAGATTTGGAAATTATTATAAAAACTCACAAGTATATTACTCTCTTTGTTTTTGGGTCACATTTCACACCCTTCCAATTGCATGGATCTGGATCTTCAGGTCTCCAATGAAGAAGAACTCCATCTGAACTGACCACTGCTGTCCTGAAACTTAGAAGTGCCTGACCTACAAGCAGACGTAAACGACACAAACAAGGTCAATAAATCCACCGAGAAATCAACTAATGCTTGAACTCGTGAAGTCTATAACTGCATTATCATGTGTGTGCATGACACTTGCATTGTGAGAGCAAATACTACAACCGAGCTGTAACTCAAAATAACTTCCACATGAGGCTAGTCAAATAGTTGCTTCCACCAAACTCAACAAGTGGCAATAAAAATCAAGGAGTAATCTAGAGTAAACCACTTCCACTACAAGCACCAAGATTCTGACTAAATGAAGATGAAATTTGTAATAATTAAATCATCATTTTTTGGGACTTTTAGATGTCAAGAATTCACTCGAAAGTTATAAAATAGAGAAAGAAAAAAAAATAGAAATACACAAACCCCATACCATCAGGACTGATGGCTCTAATTTTGTTCGTTACGGTAATAGTCAGTAGAACACAAAGAAGCCACAGCCCTCGCCATTCCATCAGACAGAAGCCCATAGTGGCACTGATCAAGCACAATATAGCTATTACAAATCAACTAACGCACCAAACTCTAGAATGCCTGCCATGAACATATAGTTCTCTTGGTGATGATTTATCTAGAAGTCGCAAAAGAAAGAAAGCTGCACCTGGAAGAAAAGAGAAGGGACCGTTAGCTAGAATAGCAACAATGAAACCTATTTGGGAAGATAGGCAGAATAATACTGAAAACAATATTGCCGGTTCATATTAATCATCCGCACCCCCCACCATGCCAGGCCAATTCATATGACAGTATAAAGAGATCTATAGTGAATGCCATCCTATATATTTTTTTTTATAGGTAAAATTGAAAACTAAAAAGAAGTAGATTTTTAACACAGCATTTTTCACATAAAAAATACCAATGCAACAAATACTTCTTCCGAATGATAGGGACACTATAGCCACCAATAGATCCATACTCCCCACTTCTTACTGAAAAAAGAGAATAAACTAACCATTGACAATAGACACACCGATAAGTGCTAAAACTAAAGTATGAAAAAAACATATCACAGTTAAACTACTTGTACACAAAAGCACGCAGTAAATGCAAGAAACAAGAAGAAAGAAACCACCAACGGTCAGATTACCTTCTAAACACAAGTAAGACTTACGAATTTCACAATTTTAGGGGGGAAAAGCCTAAAATAAAACTACCCAACGTTCCAAATAACAGCCACAACAGAAATTAAATATTAAAAATAGTGTGGTAACTGATCAATTTAGCCTAAGAGAAATTAACTCTAATGCGCACAATTCTAACTTCAATCAGGGCTGGAGATACTCTAGCGAAAGAAGAAGAGGAAAATCTAGCAATTCAAAAGTAAAAAAAAGGAGCAATGCATTTCCTCAGTCAAAACACTGACGTCAAACCCGGTTTTACAACTTCAAAAATCAAAATCAAAATAAAGAATTGGCGACTAGTGTAAATGGGGTGAAATCTTGAGCTGGAATTGAGCTAAAATATTACATAAAATTGAAGGATCAGAACGCACCGGTGGATTCGATCTGAGAGAGAGAGAGAGATGCAGGTTGAACTGTGTAAAAAGGAGATAAGAAGAAAACCGCCCCCCTCTCACTCCTCAGTGTGAAGAAGTATCTAAGGTTTGAGTGATTGGGAAGAGAGAAACAGGGAGGGCGTCTGTGTGTGGGTGTGGGGAATAGATGCTTGGTTACATAAAAGACTTGGGGAGGGCAATCAGCACCACCAATCAGATCCATGGTTCGCACGTACGAATACAGACCTGGCGTACGTGCGACCGACGCCCCTCTCTTTCTAGAACGGAACTCTGCCAGCCTGCCTAGTGCCTAGTGCCCGCCCTGCTTCCAAGTTCCAACTCCAAGCCCACTTTTCTTTTTTTTTGTAATTCTTTTTTTCTTTATGAAAAAAATAACACCATTAAGAATTATAATTTTAAGAAAATAATAAGGTCCATTAAAAATATGTTTAGGAATAAATATTTCTTATAAATATTTTGTATTTTGTGAAAATTCTTATTATTTTGAGATTTGTTTTAGCTTGAAATGTTAGTTTTCCTTTATTCAAGAATGTTTTTTTCATTTCACACGAGAAAGAAAATAAAATAAAGCAAGAATTAGATTTATTATTCTTTCATAAATATATATATATATATATATATATATTTAAAAGGTTAAAAGTAACCCCTTTTTTAATTATTTTCAACACTCGTTTTCATGTGTTGTGCAGATTTTCTATAGGCCTGGTTAACTTTCCCAAAATTTATCTCATAATTTTTTTAAATTTTTATATAAAATATAATTAATTTTTTAATTTTTTAAAATTTTTAAAATAAATATATTAATTTAATTATTTTTTAATATTATTTTTTTTATTTTTTATTTTTTATTTTTTTTTATCTTAACTCATCTTATTTTATTTATAAAAATAAATTACGCCTTAATATGCATGTCTAATACGTTACATTTTTAATTAAATGAATTGAAGTTTAGAGTGCAATGATACTCTTTTATGTCTCACGGGATATGTGCAATTATGCAATTACAGATGGAAGTTGGGAAAGAGCTATGAAAATTGGTAGGGATGGAAGAATACAATCAATCTCCATGGAAGTACAGATCCTCCTACATCTATACTTTGTAGTTTCTACCACTTAGCTTTAGAGGGACTAATGAAAAATGGCCAAATTTCTGAGGATAGGACCCATCCATTTCACATTGCAAGCTAATCCTGACAAAATGCATTAACTGGCATCGACATGTCACATCATCGATCATTACAAGGAAGAGGAATTGTTGGCCCTAATCTTATTTTTACTATTTTGAAGTTATATATAAATTTTATAGAATTGAATAAGTAATATTATATATAATTATAGGAGGTTTAAGAACATTTTTATTAAATTGTTTAAAATTAAAAAATAATTTTAATTATTATGAAGATGGATCTGATTTTTAGTTATTTTATTTACAAAAAAATTTACATTTTAATGATTATTTTTTTATTATATAATAATAAAATAATATAATAATAATTTAATTTTGATTATTTACATCAAATTGTTATATTAAACTATTCATTTATTCATTTATTTATTATTCATATTAGATTATGTCTTTGGAATCCAAATAAAAATATCCTTACCATTTTTTAAGCTTCTTAATTTCTCAATTATCAGATCAGTTTATTCTAGATCAACTAATCTCTTAAAAAAGTCAATGTTCCAACCAGATTTACATTCAACTAGAGTAAGAGAATAAAGATTAATAGTTTGCTGAGAATCACACAAAAGACCCTCACCAATCCAATAGTCCATCTAAAAGGATACATTACCATTTTTAATTCATCACAAATAATTCTTTTAAATAGAAGGGAGAACCCTCCTAATTATACTCCAAAATCAAATACCTCTTCGAGGATCAACAAGAGTGACATGTTTCGAACCTACATATTTAGTTAAAAATAATTGAGTCCAGAGAGATTTACCTTGAAGAAGATTCCAAGCAAGTTTCATGTGAAGAGATATTTGAACTTCATGCAAGTTACGTATACACACACTTCATTCTAGAACCGGTTTGCACATTTTATTCCAGGAGCATCATTTTTGCTTAGGTTTGCCATCTCGAACCCTCCAAAAAAATGTGCTCATAATTCTCTTTATTTTCTCTAAAATAATATTTGGTGTTGATAGGATGGAGAAACAATGAATCGGAATTCCTTGCAACACATGTTTGAGTAAAAGAAGTCTTGCACCACTAGAGAGCAATCTAGCATGCCAGCCATCTATCTAACTTTGAATTTTGTTCACGAGATCATCGAAGTGATGAGACAATAATCTCCTAGAGATAATAGGAACTCTCAAACATGTAAAAGGTAATTTACTTTCAATAAAATCAGTCTGGTGTTGAAGCATACGTTGCCTTGCCAAACTAATTTTTATAGAGAAGATAATCGACAACTTAGCCTTATTCATAGACTGTCCCAACCAAGTTTCATAATCTTGCAAAATTTGCATAATCTCTCATATAGAAGCTTTTCTCTCATTGGAGAAAATAATCACTTCATCCTCATATAATAAATGATAGATGATAGGATAACTCCTCGGTTGACAAAAAAGTTGAATCTTCCCTAACTCAACTTGCTTCTTGATCAATCTAGAGAAAATTTCTTCAACAAAAATAAATAGGTAGGGAGATAGAGGATCGCTTAGATGCAAGTACTTACGATTCTTGAAAAACCTTTGGGAATACCATTCAAAACAATATAAAATTGTAGAGTAGAAATGCATTGCTTAATCAAACCACACATCACTGAAAAGAACCCAAAGGAAGCCATAACATGGAGAAGAAATCCCTAATCAATACTATCATATGTTTTATCCATATCAAATTTAAAAACAATATTTTTCCCTCAATTTGACTTATTCATTCCATGAATTAATTTATGAGCAAGGCTAATATTCTTATAAATATTACGTTTAAAGATAAAGACTCATTGTTCATGAGAAATAATTGAAATAAGGAGAGTCGATTAACAAGAATTTTGGAGCACATTTTGAAAATAATTGAGCACATATTAATAAAATGAAATTTGTCAAAACTCTCCAAATTATCAATTATTGACATAAAAATCAAATAAGAAACAATATAAAATCGAGATAAAGAACCCCAATAAAGAATTCAGCCATCGTATCCCTATTAACAATGTGTCAACAGGAACAAAAGAAACACGAATTAAAATTATCCGGCCAAGAATAGAGCAAGAATGACTTCAACCAACTAGACTTCAATCAAAAGTCTTCACTTTGAATAACTCTCTCATTTTTTTGGCATCCGTTTTTTGAAAAAATGACTTGGTTTGATGTAGCTCACATCAACCAAATGGACTTGCTGTCACATAAAGAAAAGTGATGCATGATTGACAGAGCATCCTCGGAACACGACCAATCCTATTTTTGATGGGTCAAAAGCAGCAACTTTGGCTTCAAAATATTAATGGCAGGTTTGAAGACGAAAGTTTCAAAAATTTTTATTATTTTTATTATTATTATTTATCTATTATTATTTTTATTTATTTGCTTTTATTTAATATTCTTTCATTATATTTTTCCTATTTTTTACTATTATTTATCAAAATTAGCTCAATATATATTGAGATTTAAGACAAAATTTTAAGTAAATTGTTTATAAACATATGTAATATAATAAAATATAAATTATTATATAAAAATAAAATGAGATTTTATTTAAATTTTAAAATAAATTATTTTTGAATTTATATTTAATACAAAAAATTATATAAAATGAAATCTTAATCCAAGTTTTATGTCTCAATTTAGCATGATTTAAAAAAAATATTTAAAAATAGAAATAATTCATTGTATCAAATGTTAAACTTAGTATTATGAATTTATGGGACTTTACACATATTGAAAAATATATTTATTTAAATTTTATTTAATTAGATGATTTTTTATTTTAAAAAATATATATAATCACAATTATTTTTAAGGGCTTTATATAGGATGGAGGCTTAAGTAATCACCTAAATGGTCTAAGCAATGAGCCAACCCTACGATTCACAAATATTTTCAAACATTCTCAATATTTAAACACAACTTAAGAGTAGTTATCATTCCAACGGACTCTTAGGCATAATTTTTCTTTTATTTATTTTTACTTGTATTTTTATCAATTTAAAATATTTTTAAAAAATATAAAAAGTATGAATACATTAACAATTACTTTTTTAACTATTAAAAAAATATATAAAATATCAAAATAGATGAATATACTATCATTTTCAATCTCTCTAGGACTCATTTGTACGACAAAATAACACGTACAAACCGCTCCTAGTCTGCATGACGAGTTTTTTCTCGCACCAAAACTAATTTATTCATCTCCATCCTAGAATCTTTGATATATTTTCCAACATCGCTCTCCACGCAATCAATAAGATAAATAATAGTCATTTTATGAAATCATCACCCTTTAAAAAAAAAAAATTATGAAATGATCATTTATTTTAAAATTTTGAATTTATGAGAATATATAAAATTTGCTATATAATTTATATCTTAACATTTTTTTACCATTTATAAGCTAGAATATCTCTCAATTAATAGATTTAATATAAAATATTTAATTAAATAAGACAAATTATTAAATCAGTGTTCAAAGTTGCCAAAGGCCTATGGCATAGCACCTAATTCTCCTAAATAGAAATTTTGGGTTTGAAAACCCCCCCCATGTAAAAGAAAAAGTTAAGATTTAAAATTTTAAATTATCGAGAAGAGATAAATTTTATTATTTAATTTATATTTTAACAATATAGATTAGCACTACAATATATGCATTTTTTTATAATACTAATGTGTAAAATCGAGAAACTTCATTTGATAAGAAGATTGAAATCAACTATTAAAAATATCATTCCTCATGTAAATTTTTTATATTTACCTTTTAAAAAAACAAGATACATACAAAATTTATATTTTTTTTTCCTTTTTGGTGAGTAAATAGTTTATCCTCTTGAAACATTATAAAGTGAATTCACGTTCAGTACACTAACATTTATAAAATATTATTCATATAAACAATATTCTATAAATATGAATATAGTAAATATGAATTACTCTACCCTCTTTATGTTTTTAGAAGTGGTATTAACTCGACGGCTTTGGGGAAATTTATAAGCTCTCATTAGAAGTAGAAATTTCATGGCACTCGAGAACCCTTGACTCTCTCGACCTTTGTCGACACTCCATGATCTGTACCATGGCAACTCTGTTTAGATTCTCATATAATGTACAGAAACTTTCAACTTTGCCTGTAATGCAGAAGTAAATTTCAATTCATTTTTCCCGAGGTTTCTAAGCAACCAAGCAAAGCGATATGCCAATTAACAGGTGCTCTGCAATCGAAGACAGAATCGTTGTTGTCAGAATCCGTGATGCCACTTCCGACCATTCGCGGGTGGTATGTTTCCTTCCGACACTTCGGATCGGCCCATATTACCACAATGAATGGTCTCGAGGCAGGAGCCAACAATCTGCTCGAGAAGGTACGTGTGCTCGACACACGCAGTCACCTCTTAGAGGCTCTCTCACTGTTCTACACCCTAGCACCGCCCCACTCCCACCAAGTCTATGCCACTCTCTTCCACGCATGTTCTCGCCATCAATGCCTCGAAGAAGGCATATCTTTGCACCGCCACTTGCTATTCTACAGTCCCGCCAACCCACCTGACCTCTTCGTCACCAACCATCTCATCAACATGTATTCTAAATGTGGCTACTTGAACTATGCTCACTGTCTATTTGATGAAATGCCCAGGAGAAACCTTATTTCTTGGACTGCTCTCATTTCTGGGTACGCGCAATGCGGGCGAGCCGACGAGTGTTTTCGTCTATTTTCAGGAATGTTGGGGGACTGCCACCCGAATGAGTTTGCGGTGGCAAGTGTACTTAGTTCCTGTGGCGAGCGGGATAAAGACCGTGGTGGGCAGGTACATGCACTTGCGTTGAAAATGTCTTTGGATGCTTGTGTTTACGTTTCGAATGCTCTTGTTACCATGTATTGCAAGACTTGTGGTCGTGGTGGTGTTTATATTTATGATAGGGACGAGGCGTGGAATGTGTTCAAGACCATAGAGTTCCGGAATCTTATTTCTTGGAATTCAATGATTGCAGGATTTCAGTTTCGCGGGCTTGGAGCCCAAGCTATCAGTCTTTTTATGCGAATGCACAGTGAGGGAATGGGGTTTGATCGTGCCACGCTTCTCAGTGTCTTTTCTTCCTTGTGTGGTAGCACTGGGAATGACGTTGGTACGAGTCTCATACTTTGTTTTCAGTTGCATTCTCTCACGATCAAGACTGGGTTTCTCTTAGAAATTGAAGTCAAAACTGCATTGGTTAAATCTTACACGGATCTCCATGGTGATATTATCGACAGTTATAGGCTGTTCATGGAGACGAGTTGTAGTCGAGATATTGTTTCATGGACTAGTATTATAACGGCATTTGCAGAACGGAACCCAGAAGAAGCTCTCTTCCTGTTCCGTCAGTTGCGGCGGGAGGACTTAGCTCCAGATCGATATACTTTCTCAATTGTCTTGAAAGCTTGTGCGGGCCTTGTGACTGAGCGACATGCCTTGACAGTTCATGCACAAGTCATTAAAGCTGGGTTTGAAGGTAACACTATACTTGCAAATGCCTTGATCCATGCGTATGCTAGGTGTGGCTCCATTGCTTTGTCTGAGAAAGCTTTCGATGAAATTGGGTCTCGTGATTTGGTTTCTTGGAACTCAATGCTAAAGGCATATGCCTTGCATGGGAAAGCTAGAGAAGCATTGCAACTCTTTTCACAAATGAATGTCAAACCTGATCCTACTACCTTTGTTACTCTGCTCTCAGCTTGCAGCCATGCTGAACTCATAGATGAAGGAATCAAAATATTTGACACTATGTTTGTGAAGTATGGCATTGCTCCTCAACTTGATCACTATGCTTGCATGGTAGATATTTTTGGACGAGCTGGGAGAGTTCTTGAGGCCCAAAGACTTGTAAATAGCATGCCGATGGAGCCTGATTCTGTAGTTTGGAATGCACTTCTTGGATCATGTAGGAAACATGGTGAGACGAGGTTAGCCAAGTTAGCTGCAGATAAACTGAAGGAGTTGGAGCCTGGAATTTCAATAAGCTATGTGCAAATGTCGAACATATATTCATCTGGCAGCAATTTCGATAAGGCTGGCCAAATTAGAAATGAAATGAAAGGCTTTGGTGTGAGAAAAGAGCCCGGATTAAGCTGGATTGAGATTGGGAATCGGGTGCATGAGTTTGCCTCTGGAGGCCAATCTCATCCAGAAAGGGAGGTGATATGCAGGCAGCTTGAAGGACTGATTGGGCAGTTAAAGGCAATGGGTTATGTGCCAGAGACAAGCTTGGCACTGCATGACATAGAAGAGGAGCACAAAGAGGAGCAACTGTACCATCACAGTGAAAAGCTAGCTTTGGCCTTTGCCATATTGAATAAAGACGGTTTGTGTTGTGGTGGGAAAGTAATAAGAATAAATAAGAACATCAGAATTTGTGTTGATTGCCATAATTTCATGAAGTTAGCATCAGATCTACTCCAAAAAGAGATTGTTCTCAGAGACTCAAACCGATTTCATCATTTTAAACATGGATTGTGCTCGTGCCGCGACTACTGGTAGCCACGACTAGCCCTGCATATCCAAATCTGTGGTTTTCACCCGTTTATGTCTGCACGGTTCATAGATTCAATGGGCAATTATGGAAGATAGTCACGTTGTGACTTACTCGATGATAAACTTTGGTTCTTGGAGTGATTGGTCCAAAGTAGGACATGATTGCCATATCAGTTCCATTCTCAGTCCAAGAAGTAGTGGAAATCATGTCTATGAGTTCGTGCTGAAGGTTGTTTGTGAAGCATGGTTCTGTTCTCATCCAGATTGCAAAACTGTTGTCAATGATGTTGAGTTTAGGCATGGTTTGGATCTTGAGAGGTTTAATCTCATCTCATTTCATTTTATTATTAAATTTTTTCTAAATTATCATACAAAATATACCAAATAATTCAACTTTTTCTAATCACAAAATAATAATAATATTAAAAAATAATATTCTAATAATATTTTATTTTATTTTTAATTTTTATTTAAAATTATTTTATTTCATCTCATTTTAGTATTCAAACATGTCTTAAAGTAGTCAATTCTTTGGAGGTGATTTTGGGAAACATTATTCGCTCTAACAGAATTACTTTTTTTTTTGAGAAATAGTTTTATTCATTGAAACTAACGAAACAAAAAGCTTATAGTGTGATCAACTAATTACATATAGATGAACATCTTTTATTTCTCTCAGAAAAACTTGAGAGAACCAAATACTACTTCTAATGGAGGCAGTTACCAAGTTTCTTTCGAAGGAGAAAATTAAACTCCCAACGGACTATAGTTCAAGAGATTATTTTTCATTTTTACATTTTTACTATACAGACTAAAATATATAACACAACAACAACAAAAATACAAGTAACAAAAACACAAAACACAACCAACAGAGGCTTTCTACGGTAGCACGTCAGCAGTCTCAAAATGCAGCACAGCAAGAGACACAAACACCCCAAATCCTCTCCGTCGGCTTGAGATGATCTACTAGAGACAAGATCCAACAATTCGGTGGTGAAAATCACGCGCCTCACCGAACACTAAAAAAAATCTCGATGACGACCAGGCGGACGGGAAGGTCGACGACACCACGCGTGGCGGTCTTTGGATTTCCTCTACCTCCAAACCTGTAAATCAAGCCTCAAAATTAAAAAAATTCGAAATCCACCATTACCGACAAGCAAAGAGGTGGCCGAGAAAAAGGAAAGAAGAAAAAAAAAAGGAAAAGAAAGGGACAAAAAAAAAAGGAAGAGGAAGAGGAAGAGGAAGAGGAAGAAGAAGACACGGAGGTGAGACTACACTCTCCCTCACAACGGCGTGAAGTTTATAGGTTATCGCCAGACGAAGGTTACTGAACCCGTTGGATCCGACTTTCGAAAATCGCTCTGATAGAATTACTTACCAGACGGGGCATGCTGCTGCAACATTATATTTGTTACTTCATCTTGAATATTGTTATTTTTAAACAATTTGACATACTTTAAGTGATGTCACGTGTCATTCACTTAACATGCATCACATAATAGATATAATTATTAATTAGTGATGATTAAACTCCTAATCTTACTAGCCCACTTTTATAACTGTGCATACAAAAGTAGAAAAAAAAAAGGTCGCACATGATTTATTGTCCATGGGGCCAGCAATTGGAGTGTCATTTGTTCCCGGGCCCTTGAGATTTTCATATAATAGAAATAAATATGAGATACAAAAAAGTGTTATAAAATTAAAAAAAGAAATTATTATTGCAAGAGAGAAATATATAAAAAAATTATTTAAAACTCTTAAAAATTGAAAATTTCTTCTCTCTCTATATTTTCTTATGAATTTCATAATAACTGAAATTTCTATTTATAAGTTTTGAAATTATTATATAAGTTACTATGCAAGTCACTATGTAATATTTAAAATAATAATGGTGGGATCATTTACATAATTTTGGTAGTAGGACAGAAGGCAGTAGCCGTCCCTCCATTTACATTCTCGTTTCATTACACTCCTTCTTGAATGACCACTCATAAAGAATCTGCCTCGTTAAAACCTTGCTAAAGAAAAATTCAATGGAAAGAAAATCCAATGGCCAAAAAAAAAAAGTACAGTCTTTTTATATATCTACAAGTGCTTTAAGATTACTTCATTAAAACCTAGTAAAGGAAAATTCAGTGGAACAAAACTTTAGCGAAGGAAAAAGAGTACAATCAGTACAAGTCTTCAGGACATTTACTCCCCTTGAAAAGTGCATGACAATAGATTTTTGAGTCTTCGCATTTCAATGTTATGCACAATCTTCTTGAATGTCGAAGTTAGTAACACCTTTGTGAATAAATCTGCCAGATTATCACTAGATCGTATCTGCTTAACATCAATTTCACATTTCTCTTGAAGTTCATGAGTATAAAAGAATTTAGGTGAAATATGTTTGATTCTGTCATCTTTGATACATCCTCCTCTGATTTGAGTGATACAAGTAGTATCATCTTCATATAAAATTGTTGGGCTATTATTGATCATGAGAAGTCCACACTTTTCTTGGATATGTTGAATAACTGATCTCGGCCAAATACACTCTTGACTTGCTTCATGAATAGCAATGATCTCTGAGTGATTTGAAGAAGTAGCAGATAGTGTCTGCTTAATAGATCTCCATGATATGACAGTATCTCCATAAGTAAATAAATATCCAGTTTGAGATCTACTTCTGTGTGGGTTTGAAAGATAACCTGCAACTGCATACCCAATTAATTGTGGACTTAATCCACATTAATAAAATAATTTTATATCAACCATACCACGAAGGTAACGAAGGACATGTCTAATGTCATTCCAATGCCTTCGAGTTAGTACAAAACTATATCTTGCAAGCAGATTAATTAAGAATGTAATATCTGGTCGAGTGCAATTTGCAAGATATATCAAAACTCCAATTACACTGAGATATGGTACTTCAAGACCAAGAATTTCTTCATCTTCATTACAATGACGGAATTTATCATTCTTCACATCAAGTGTTCGAACAATTATTAGAGTACTCAGAGGATGAGATTTGTCCATATAAAAATGTTTCAGAACTTTATCAATATACATGGACTGATGAATAAAAATTCTATTTGGCAAGTACTCGAGCTGCAGGCCGAGACAAAGTTTTGTTTTGCCAAAATCTTTCATTTCAAATTCATTCTTTAAATATATAGCGATTTTTTAGATCTCTTCAGGAGTTTCCACAATATTTAAATCATCAACATAAACCGCAATAATGACAAATCCGGATTATGATTTCTTAATAAAAACACATGAGCATATATGATTATTCTCAAATCCTTCTTTCAATAGATATTCGCTTAAGCGATTATATCACATGCGTCCGGATTGTTTCAATCCATATAAAGATCTGTGTAGTCTGATAGAGTATATATTTCTATATGTACTTGTAGATGTTTCAGACATTTTATATCCTTCAGGAATTTTCATATATATGTCATGGTCTAAGGATCCATATAATATGCAGTGACCACATCTATCAACCGCATTTCTAATCCTTTTGTAACAATCAGACTAATAAAAAATCTAAATGTGATTGCATTCATACGGGAGAATATGTTCCTTTATAATCAATTATGGGTTTCTGCAGGAAATCTTGTGCGACAAGCCGTGCTTTGTACCGCACAATTTCATTTTTCTCATTACGTTTTCGTACAAATTCCCAGTTTTATCCAACAGGCATTACACCATTTGGTATTTGGACAACAGGTCCAAATATTTCTCGCTTTGCTAGCAAATTTAATTCAGCTTCAATAGCTGCTTTCCATTTTGGCCAATCATTTCTACGTCGACATTTTTAGACGGTTTTTGGCTCACTTTTTTCATTATTTCTGGTAATGTCAAATGCCATTTTATATGAAAATATGTTGTCGACAACAGTTTTATTTCTATCCAGAATTTCTACAATATTCATGAAATGTATTGAGATCTCATTATTTTCAGGTACCTGTCCCTTTTCAGGGGAAAACATTTCATGAAATACCTCTTCAGGAGGTCCATTTTCAGGATATTTATACTCTTAAGGAATTTCCTCTTCAGGAGGTTCTGGAATAGAAGATTTGAACTCTTTAAGAGTACCAATTATAGCCTGTATTGTGGGTACGTGTTCTTCAGGAACACCAAATTCATTTTATATTCTTTTCATTTTGGAAATTTTATCTTTTGCACTAATAGGTCTTCCACGCTTTAGGCGTGTTTTAAATTCACCTATTGTTGTTTTGACAATTTGTCTTTCAGGAATTTTAATTCTTGCTAGAGCATTAACAGCAGTAATATAAGATTTTACTACACCTTTAGTATCAGTAAATACATCCGGTAATTGATTTGCAACATTTTGTAAATGAATAATCATCTAAACTTCCAGTTTACATTCATTTGTAGGAGGATCAAATTGAGACAGGGTCTTATTATCCTAAGTAATATCTTGTCGTGCTTCAGACACCGATTTTTTTTTACCCATTAATGGAAAAGTGGATTCGTCAAAATGACAATCCTCAAAACGTGCTTTAAACATATCCCATGTAAGGGGTTCAAGGTATCTAATAATATATAGAGAATCAAAACCAACATATATCTTAAGTCTACGTTGATGGCCCATTTTTATACGTTGTGGAGGTGCAATTGGAACATATACAGCACATCCAAAAGTATGAAGATGAAAAATATTTGGTTGTTGACCAAATGCAAGCTGTAATGGAAAATATTTATGATATGCAGATGGTCTAATGCGAATTAAAGATGCTGCATGAAGTATAGCATGTCCCGAAGCAGAAACAAGTAGTCTTGATTTCATAAGTAAATGTCTAATATTTAGTTAAAGCCTTTTGATCAAAGATTCAGTTAAACCGTTTTGTGTGTGTGTATGGGCAACAAGATGTTCAACATTTATTCCTATTAACATCTAATAATCATCAAAAGTTTGAAATGAAAATTCACCTGCATTATCCAATCAAATGGTCTTAATTAGATACTTAGGAAATTGTGCTCGTAATTTGATTATCTGAACAAGAAGTCTAGCAAATGCAATATTTCTAGTGGAAAGCAAACAAACATGTTACCATCAACTAGATACACCAATCAAAACCATAAAGTATCTAAATGGTCCACTTGATGGATGAATAGGCCCACATATATCTCCGTGAATCTTTGTAAAAAGGATAGAGATTCAACAACGACTTTTGAGGGAGATGGTCTGATAATCAACTTACATTGAGAACATGCAGAGCACGGAGATTCATTGGATAGAAATATCTTTTGATTCTTTAAGGGATGTCCATGCGAATTTTCAATAATTCGTCTCATCATTATAGATCCCAGATGCCCAAGACGATCATGCCAAGTCATAAATATTTTGGGGTCAATGCACTTCTGGTGCATTATCATATATGATTCAATTGTTCTCATCTTTGTATAATACAATCCAGAATATAGAGCAGACAGTTTTTCTAATACGAGCTTCTGACCCTATATTGTTTTAGTAATAAGAATATGCTATTTACTGTCTTTATTGATCGTTTCAATATAATAATCATTACGACGTATATATTTAAAACTCAATAAATTTCTTCTGGATTGTAAAGAGAATAGAGTATCATTAATACAAAATTTGGTGCCATTAGACAACACAATATAAACTCTTTCGGAGCCTTCAATTAAATCTGATGAATCTGATATGGTATAGACATAGACTTTGCTTAGTATTAGATTTTAAAAAGATTTTTTTCTTTAAGAATTATATGAGTTGTAGTACTGTCAGTTAGACATATATTTTTATCATTCAACTTAGATATAAAAAGCTCATCAATGTAATTCATGATTCTATAAAAATATACAAAACTTTTATTACAGATAATGGAAAGAAAGTACATTAATTGAGTATAACACTTCTATCTCTAATTAAGTGGTCAATTCTTTCTACCTTCAAGATAATTAAAGAAATCAGAGACATCAAGATGAGTAACATTTATATCTACTGAATCTAATAAATCATCTGATGGTTCTACTAAATTTGTTTCATACATTTTATTATTTGCTTTAATAGATACTTGATATAAATCAGTTAAGTGCCTGACCGTACAACAGTTACGTGACCAATGTCCAGTCATTCCACATCTATGGCACACATCTTCACTTCTCTTTAAAGAATTATTCTGGGGATTTTTATCTCTTTCTAAGTTGTACTACTTCTGGTGATACGGTATCTTATCATCCATTTTAATGTTGTCACTTCTGGGACCAACATTTCTATAATTTCTCTTACCATATCCACGCCACCGATTTCTTCTAAAAGATGCACCATTCACTTCTGGAAATGATGCAAACCTATTACCATTCACTTCAGTGAATGATATTGAGTCAATAGGGCGTAACTGGTGGTTTGTTAATAAGAGCTCATTGTTCTGCTCAGCTACTAGAAGACATGATATAAGTTCAGAATATTTCTTGAACTTTCTCTCTCGATACTGCTGCTGCAAGAACACATTCGAGGCATGAAATGTAGTATAAGTCTTTTCTAGCATATCATCATTTGTAATTTTCTCATCGCATAATTTTAGCACTGAGTTTATTTTAAAAAGTGCAGAATTATACTCATTAACACTTTTATAATCTTGCAACCTCAGGTGCAATCATTCAAAACGAGCTCTTGGGAGGATGAGAGTCTTCTGGTATTCATACCTCTCCCTTAAACCGTTTCACAAAATATTGGGATATTTTATTGTAAGATATTCAGTTTTTAATTTTTCGTAAAGATGGTAACGAAGGAAAATCGTTACTTTAGCACGGTCTTGCATGGACGTTTGATTTCCTTTTTTAATTGTTTCACATAGGTTCATCGCATCAAGATGGATTTCAGCATCAAGTATCCAGGATAAATAATTTTTCTCAGATATGTCAAGAGCAACAAAATCCAATTTTGTAAGATTTTCCATTTTCTACACATATAAATAATGAAATAAATATGTGTATCTCATAAAATATATTTATAAACTTACATAGATTTTAAATAATAATTATCAATAAAATATAGCAAAGACTGCAAATAATATATTGAAAAACTTATAGAAAAATAAAATCACTAGTTTCAGAATTGGTAGAATCGTCATGCTGATAACGTGTTATAAAACTAAAAAAAAAAACTACTATTGCAAGAAAGAAATATATAATATACTCTCTGTAACGCTTAAGAACTGAAACTTTCTTCTCTTTCTATATTTTATTATGAATTTCATAATAACTGAAACCTATATTTATAGGTCTTGAAATTACTATGTAAGTTACTATGTAAGTCACTATACAATATTTAAAATAATAGTGGTGGGATCATTTACTAATTTTGGTGGTGGGATAAGGGGCGACAGCCATCTCTCCACTTACATTCTCGTTTCATTACAAAAAAGAATTTAATAGAAAATTAATACTTGTAACTTATTTTCTTATTGCATGATTTGCTATAGTAAATAGTTGTTAAAGGAAAATAATTTATATGTTTTTAGAGTGTTCAATTTCGTATTATTAATTACGAAATATTTTATTAAAATCTTTAGAATCTTTCTTCAAATATCTATTGATAAATTCCACCAACTTATGAAGTATGTATTTCTGCCACCTAAAAGAAAAGGAAAACTTTGTAAACAGGCTCAACTAGTGAAGGTCTTTGCGCATGACTTCCACAATGTTTAATAAAACGGTGCATTAAGTTGTTAGTATTGAAACGGTGCGTAACAAACAAGAAAATGATGAACTTGTGGTCATCAAGTCCCAAAGTACGCGTAATGCACCACAAAAAATTTCTTATAAGAGTAATTTTATTCGATTGATTAAAAGTTATTTATTAAAAAGTATATTTTTATATAAATATTAAAAAATAAGTGTCATATTTAATTAAATATAATAATAAAATATATGAAAAATATTTAAAAAATATTTTTTATGAATAGTAAAGTAAAAATTTTATTTAAAAAGTTAAAATAATTGTTAAATTTAATAATTTTTTTAATTTTTTAATAATTATTTTAATTTTATTATTCACAAAAAAAAATTTTAAAATTTTTTTATATAATTCATTATCATATTTAATAATATTTATTTTTTAAAATTTGTATAAAAATATACTTTTAAAAATATCACTTTAACTAATACTTTAAGCAAATGCACCGCGTGTAAAAAGGGTGCACGTGGCAAAACTGAGTAGGACTGCGGGTCCCACCACCATAAGGAAAAACAGTCGTCGTTTTTCTTTTTCCGGTCAGCTAATTCTCGATCAGAGTGATAGATAGAGAGAGACGAAGGAGAGGGAGGAGGTCGAGAAGGAGATGACGAGGGGAAAGCAGAAAATGGAAGCGCAGAAACGAAATGCGGAGAGGAATCAGAAGTCAAAGGGATCTCAGCTTGAGGCCAGAGCCGTTGCCCTTAAGGTCATCTGTCCAATCTGTAAGGTATCTTTGGGTCATTCTTATATGTGGAAGTAGAACTTGGTGGATTCGGGAAGAAAATCTGATTTGATTGTTGTGGGGTTGGCTTACATTAATTTCATTCAGAGATTGATTTTTTTTTTTTTTTAATTACGAAAAAAGGGATTTCTCCATTTGGCTTTCTAGACAAGGAGAAGATTTTGCTGAAAAGGAAAAAAAAATAAAATAATGTTTGACCTTGTGATTTCGCTTGTTTTCTTTTCACCATGTCTTGGGGCTTGCCTCAGATGTTTATCCGGGCATGGACTTGTAAGCTTGAATGGTGAAGTAATGGACCATAAAAGGCGGTAATTAAGAGTCAAGACGAAAATTATGTTCGAGCTGTCAAACTTTGCTTGCAATATTTTGCAGTTCATTTTAACAATGTCTTCGTAGAAGTATTCCGTTATTATTATTGATTTGCGATACGACCAAGCCAGATCGATGAAATTCCTTTTGAAGAAATCTCTCTTTTTAAAAGCTTTTATCCTGGAATCATAAGAAAATGAAAAGTTAAACTACTGGAGCAACTGTATCACTTTTTCATATGTAAAATGAAGTTTTATTGAATCATGTAACTAGGCGTAGCCCAAGTACACAGTAAGTATACAAAAGATAACACTTAATTACAAGTTAGGAACAATAAATGGATACAAGAAGTCATGAAAACTAGTTAAGCTGTGGCCTTACCAACTTGATTAAGGAAAATGACATTTTTCAGATGATTATTATTATCGTTTCCTGAGCTGTAAAATCTAAATGGGCACTGGAGATATTGTGCTCTTCCTTCTGGAAAGTTGTTTAATATGGCATTATCAAAACTGGGCATCTTTCTTACTCATCATAACCTATACGGAAAAAGGGGTTCACTTGTTTCTCATTTTATTAATTTCGTCTCAGATGTCCTGGACTCAATTCTACAGTAGGAGTTCCCCTGGATTATCTTATTTATGGTTTAGGCGGGTGGGATCGTAAATCTGGGGTTTGCCCCCTAGGTTTGGGTCCAAGGGCCTACCTTGATGAGATTCCACTTCATTAAAAAAATAAGTGCATATTTCATTAATTTCGTTGACATTTATACATGTCTGTTAGAAGCAAGAAAGTCCTACACAGCACACAAAGTTGAAAAATGTGTCTAAAGTTTTCAGCAGTTCCTAAATGTTCTGATTAAAGACAAGTATTTTCTACAAAGTTTTCGTATGATAAATTTCTAACTGATGAAGCACCTTGCGATGTGGAGACTGAAAGTGAGTGGAAACTAACAAGAAATCAGGCTGTCTAGTCTGCCCCCCCCCCTCCGTCTTTTTCCCTCTCCTTCTTCTCCCTTCTTTCGTTCTCACCATGGTGATTTATCTCAGGAATAAGATAGATTTATAAGATATTGGTCAAACTCGCTACTCTCATGAAACCAGGCCTACAAGATCCGCACCTCGGATCACACTGTCATTGCCATTGCCCTGCAAAAATGCATAGTTGATCTTGGCTATTAGCAGAAAGTTTAAGCATGTTTTCTTTTCTGAAGTTTTTAATTTTCCCTAAACATTTGGGTTCTTCTCAATTTAAGGTTGTTGGTGTTCGATCACTAGGAAAATTTGGCATGCCAATAAGTTTTTCCACGTGTACTTAAGGAGTACGGTATGTAATGTCCTTAATTGCACTTTAACCGTAGTTTTGAATTTTAGTGAAAAACCACCTTTGCATCAAACCAGATATTCTTTTCTTGATGAAACAGGAAATGTTTGGTGTTTTCTAAGAAATGGTGATTTGTTTATGGAATGGTAGGTGTTGCTACATTATTAGGGAAATGTGACCTTATAGTGTAATCATATGCATCCACTCCCTCCGTGCTTATGGTAGTAGCATTATGTTTATAATATATTTATGCAAGTAATATGCATGTATGTTTGGAGTTCTTGTTAGTGCTGTTATCGTAAGATTTGCTTTCGTGGTGAATTGTATTTTCAGGTGCAACTAGCAAATCAGAACCAACTTGGTGATCACTATGCCTCCAAACATCCAAAAGAAAAGCCTCCAAGTGACTCTAGTTGATTATATCTTTTGTTTGAGAAAAGAGGCAAAGGTACAAATCTGAAGTACAATTCAATAAAAGATGCTCTCCATGTTTGCTTCCAGAACTTGTGTTAAATGAACCAAAAGCATGAAAGTATTTTAGCATATGATTTTGTAGTGTGTATGTTGACTATGAAATGCCTGAAGTATGATTAGTGCATGTTTCCAGTAGATGTTATTGAATAATATAGACTATAAGCTTGTTCGATCTAGTTAACTCCACATCTGAATATTAATAAGCAACTCTACAGCACTGTAGTTTAATATTATTTTCAGCGGAAAGTTGTATCTGCACTAAGTAAGAATGTTGTATCTACAAAAGCATCCATGTAACTCTGGCCAATGCATTGAAATTGGATCCGCACAGTCCATCTATATTGTTATAAGAGACTGACAATAGGCGGTGATTGTATTCCTTTAGGTGAAGAGCAAAGGAAACCATGTTGTCTTGATTGAAAAGATTTGGCAATACTCTGAGTTGCAGTGAAGATTTATAGGTTGAAGTGAGAATGTGGTGTTAGTTCATGAGAATAAGTCAACATTAAAATAAAAAAAGGCAAATTGGGGGAAGTCCATTTATGTCAGACAACAATGGAGACTAACTCATGAAGTTCACCAATGGTTGTTATAGCTTGATATGACTCGAGTTTTTATTTTTATTTTATATATATATATATATATACACACATTTGGGGAGGGGGGTTTCGAACTCCAAACCTCCATTTTGGAGGCTTGAGGCTATGTCAATCAGGCCATAAGCCTTTGGCCGACTCAAGGAAGTTTAGAAACGTCAACTCTACACTTTCTTGGGATCAATGATCAAATTCCTAGGAATCTTTTTGCATTTGGTGGAATCAAACATTAGCGTGAATGATAAAATAGGTTTTTAACGAGTATTGCATCTAGAGTAGATAACACTCATATACATATTAATTCCTTAGCAACTCCTAGTAGTTGGCTCAAGTAGTAAAGGTTTTGAGCTTGAGGATATGCTCCCGCTTAAGTCTAAGGTTCAAATTTTCTTGGGTGCAAACAATCTCTAGGGCCATCGGATTGATTTTTCCCTTAAATTATCTAAGTTGCACTTGTAGGAAATTCTTTGCCGAAGACTTATGCACTCCCGGGATTAGTCGGGATGCTATTCCTGGACACCCAATGCCAATAAAAAAAACATTATTTCCCTGGCTATAAACTGTAAGTTGTTGAAACATATTCTTGTCACAACTGGAACATCCCTCCTACTAATGCTCTCTTATTACTTAAGAGTTGAATTCTAGAAAGACTGAAAGAACCAGACTCTCTTCTCTGCCAACTTTGAACCCTGACCATGGAGCAACACAATGATACAAGGGTTGGTGGTTTGAAAGGGCTAGCCTAGTAGATATAAAATGTCATACGAGTATTGTGTGTGTATTTAGTCAGGACTTTGTTCTGAAAACCCGTTGCCAATAAAAAGAAATCATAATAATAAAGGGGGAAAATCGTATATATAATGTATTTATCTCACTCTTATCTTACTACATTTGACATGACATTTTCTATCAACCATTGATTAAAAAAAATTATAATGAGAGTTAATCCAAAACGATAGGCAGTTATACAGCATTGAAGTTAAATCCAACAGTATTCGAGAAAAAAAAAAAAGGGAACTTTTGGAGGCTTGTTTGAATCTGCTAGCAGCTAGTTTAACTAAAGGGCAAATGTTGACATCCCTTTTCCCCCACTTTAATATTTTCCGAAAAGGGTACAGGTTCAAATAAAAAATAAGGAGCAAGTTAGAAGAACAATCCAATTGAAAATGGACAAAAAATCTATAGATAAAAACTGTGTTTGATCTTGACCACTTTCCCAGAAACAACCATCCATCCCTGTTTGGGAACCGATCCCACTTTCAGTAATTGTCACAGGTCCGCTACATAATAACCAAGGGAAGTGCTATTCACCCCGATGAATAGCATCCCCGCGATCCCCATCCCGTTTTTATTATTTTTTTTTCAGTTTTTTTTATATGATTTTTAGGTAAGTATTTTTAAATAATATTGTGATTTTTATATATTTTTAAAAAAATGTTTTAAGGTGTTTAAAAAATCATGAAAAAAAACATCATTTTTATTTTTTTTATATGATTTTTAATTAAGTATTTTTAAATAATGTTGTATTTTTTTTTATATTTTTTAAAAATATTTTAAGATATTAAAAAATCATGTAAAAAATATGGTTTTTTTAAATCTTAAAATATTTTTAAAAAAAATAAAAAATCATAATATTATTTAAAAATATTTATGTAAAAATCCTATAAAAAAAAACTGAAAAAATATTTGAAAACGGGAGCTATTCATCAGGATGAATAACATTTTCCTAATAACCAATGGGGGCTGCTACAGCCCCCGCTAGTTGGGATCCGCTGCTAGTCCTGCTAGTTATAATTTTATTTTTTGTTTTATTAGTGTTTTTAAATATTTTTAAAAAAAGAAAAAAAAATATAATATTATTAAATAATATTTTCTTAATTATTTAAGTCAAGTTAAAAAAAAGGGAGCGGAACTCGAGTAGTGGTGGTTTTAGCATTTTCCATAACCTAATAAAATATGACAGTGTACACAGAATATTACTAATGGGCTACATCCAAGCCCAGGTAGCAGAAAGAGAGCTTGTAATTTGGAAAGGTCCAAGAAGGTTGCAAATCAATGCGATCGATGATTCAACCGTCCCAACAAATTAAATGGTGCTAGATACCCCTAAGGCTTATCCCCGCCGCGGCCTCGCGCTGCCACATCACCCAAGTAAATTAAAAAAAAAAACCATCCCAATCCTTCATCTTCTTCACTTGCGTTTCACATGTCAACCCCCAAACTATTCAGCTCTCCAATCTCCCCCCTTCGTCTTCAATTCTCTAGTCTCCCTTCGTCTGCCTCCCTAAATCAAAGCCCGACGAAATCGAAGAAAAGCAGAGCTGAGCATGATCAATCTTCTGTTATCGTCTCCTAGTATCCAAAGCGGCTGCATCAAGAACCTCCATCGTTCGTCGCCATCATGCTCCTCACCAAGATTTTGCACACTTAAAATTCTTCCCCAAGATTTGGATTTGGATTTGCTTACCCAACAAAGAATTTCCAATCCCTTTCTTGTGGGTGGATCTCGTCGGAACTTTGCTAAACTCCATGTATAACTAAAGTAAAATCTTCTTCTTTGTTTCCATCTATCAGAAAAGGGTCAGAGTAGTATTGATTTGTAGTGCTCAAATAGATGTTCAGGCAGAGAAAATCTACGTTGCTATTAGAAATTATATCCGAGATGGGTAGAGAAAATCTACGTTGTCATTGAGCATCTGCTTTCATTTTTTTTTTTTATCAAGGTGCTGAAGGTCAAAATTTTGGGAGGATTTGTAATTTGCATGATTATACTTTTTTGGTTCCTTGTTTTCATCATTCAGAAGCAAAAATATCTGAGCAAAGATAAACATGTGGGTAGCCTTCGCCATCATCTTCGGATCTGGAAGAAGGCCAGAGAACTGATGACTTTTCCAAGAGCACCCTGCACGAAATGCTGCAGCATTTACGACCCAGAGCATGCTGAAAATAATCAGAAATTCCTTCATTCAAAGAAATAGAAAGAGAGAGATGGAGTAAAAAGAAGAGAGAAAAGATAAAGAACGGAGAAATCGAGAGACAGAGGAGAAGAAGCTCTAAGGATTTTGGGCGTAAGAAAACGACGCAGTTTAGACTCCACGTGGGACGCGAGGTCGCACCGGGGTTATTACCCCGGTTTTCTCTAGCTTTTTCCTTTGATAAAAGAAAGCAATTAAATGAAAGAAAGTGATTAAAAAAAAATAATGAAAGAAAGTAGAAAAAAAATGTCATACTAGTTGGGATCCGTTGTAGGTCCTGCTAGTTATAATTTTATTTTTTGTTTTATTAGTGTTTTTAAATATTTTTAAAAAAAGAAAAAAAATATAATATTATTAAATAATATTTTCTTAATTATTTAAGTCAAGAAAAAAAAAGGGAGCGGAACTCGAGTAGTGGTGGTTTTAGCATTTTCATAACCTATTAAAATATGATAGTGTACACAGAATATTACTAATGGGCTACATCCAAGCCCAAGTAGCAGAAAGAGAGCTTGTAATTTGGAGAGGTCCAAGAAGGTTGCAAATCAATGCGATCGATGATTCAACCGTCCCAACAAATTAAATTGATTTGATAAAAGAAAGCAATTAAATGAAAGAAAGTAATTAAAAAAAATGAAAGAAAGTAGAAAGCGCCATTAATTGATAAAAAAATATAAAGAGATAATTATAAGGGCAAGGAAATCTAGCTCTGTGTGCACCAATCATGAAGGTATCTACGAAAATTTAAAAATAAGAGCATTCGTATCTAGATTCTCAATTTTTTTTAAAAAAATTTAATTAAAAACTTCATTCAAATAAGTTTTTCTTAAATTTTATTCATCTTAAAAAAATTTCCTACATTTCATTCTTTATATTTTTTATCATCTATTACAATAATATTATTCTTTTATTTTTTTAATACTTTTCAATTACTTTATTTCACATCGTGATACTATTATTAATAAAACACAATAATATATATATAAATAGTATTTTGAAGAGTAAATAATATTTTTTTAAATTTAAGGAGTTACTATTCATCATCTCATCCAATCCTCTCAAAATAGGAGACCAGATAGAGATGTGTTTTAAAGTTTTTATGTTTTGGAATAAAATCTTAAAAAACACCTCATATTCCAAGGGTGGAAAGCGTTTGAGCTCCCCAATATAAATGTTTTAAAGAGCACTAGCAATAGACTTGCTATAATTTATTTTCAATTTAAAAAGTTTTGGAAGATTACTATTCACAAATAAAAAAATATTTCATTCTCTCTACATTTTTCTCTCTATTATTAATCAAATTTAACGAAATTTTTTTAAAAAATGTACAATTTAAAAAAAAATTTATAACAAATCTATTACTAATGCTCGAGACCATAAAATACCACTTCATGCAATTATTTTAGAAGATTCCGTACGTTGGGGCTCTTGACTCACTATTTAAGCCATACATGAAGATTCGATTTTTTTGTTTTTTTCTACTTTTAAATATTTAAAAATATTTAAAAATTTTTAAAATTTTTAAAATTATAATATTATTTAAAAATAACTTCTTAATTACTAAGTAAAAGAAAAAAAAGGAAAAAAACCACTAAATCCACATTTGGGATTCGGGCCTCCATTTATGGGTTTAGTATTACTCTTAAATAATAGATAGGAAAACACTACTTCCAAAAACATATCTACAAAACAATTTGTATCGAATTATTTTTTTATTTTATTTTTCTTGTTTAATAGTTAAGTAAATGTTTTAAATGTGTCTGTGATTTTTTTTTTTTTAAATTTTAAAAATGTTTAAAAAAAAAAACCTTTTACACCATCGGTAAAAATGTTTGGTACATTTTTTTATGTAGCTCTAATAGCACTCTAATAAATATTTTCAGTTGTTCGTTCTTAACATAATTGGTATCACCATCAGCTACATGTCTATATTTAAAAAAAAAAAATATGATATTCTCAATTTGATGTATAGAATACATTTTATTAAAAAATTAAATTATAAATTAAATCTTACTATTTAATTGATATAGATGTTATGATATGTCTTAAGAATATAATAACTCTCTAAATTATTGGCATATGTGGGTGGGTTTCTCAACTAAATCTTCACGTTTTTAACACATTTTTGTATTTTTTTATTAATTATATAGAACTGAGTCATATTAGCGCAAAATAAGACTACGATCATTAGATGAAATTTGTTAGAAATGTGGAAAGAAATTACTCATCAGTCCCACACAGTACATTTATTTTAATTTTTTAATTTTATTCTTCCTTAACTAATTAAATTATTTTACTTATTATTCATACACTATATATTCAATAAGAGAAAAAATAAAAAAAATATATAATATGAAAATGATGAATATAATTTTTTTAAAACATTTATAATTATATAAACTGGTAGTTGGACCAAGGTTTTGAATTTCATTCCGTTTTGGTCGGAACGGTTGAAATTTTTCATTCCAGTATAGTATCTAGTGCACTATATCCTTTTATTTCGTTTCAGTCCAAGTTCCAGTCTGTTCCAGTCATTTCGGTTCTTGTTTCGTTTTGAACTATTTTTTTAATTTTTTTATATTTGAATGACATTTTTTTAAAATTTTAAATTTAGATGGTATGTAACTAATTCTAGAATATAAAATATACTTATATACTTTATAATTTTAAATATGTCCTTTTTTTTTATAAATATCATTATTTTTTAATATTTTATATATTCTTTTATTTTATTTATTTTTGTATCTCAACTCAAGTTTGTATTTTTTTAACTTATATTCATTTTATAAATTTTCAATTCTTTCAATATGTATACATATACATGATACACAATTACATATATATGTATTTATTCTATTAGTTATTAATTTATATATATATATATAAATATTTATATATAATATATAATTAATTCTAAAACAGCACATTGGAACAAATTAACATTAAAATATTTTATTTTAATGCCTCAATCAAAACAATCATTGAAATAAAATTCAATACTTTGGGTTGGACTCAAGCTTATTAATGCTCTTTATTTATTTATTTTTTCTCATATAATAAATATTATAAAAAGAATTAAATATAATTAATCTAATGCTTTAAAAAAAAAGTAAAAATGATCAAAAGGTTGGGTGTACCTTTCCCTTTTTATTGTGAGTGACTCTTGGGAGTTGGGATGGTTGGGGGAACAAACGAACATCCTTCATAAAAGGAATATGCAGACCAGAAGGCAACTTTTGAATGAACTTTACCTAGTTATTAAAAAGCTCTTTATTTTCAACCGCCCAACCCTGTAACAACGCTCCAACCACCTCGTGTTCTAACTTTTCTCATTTATTATTCTCCCCCCTAAAGTCCAGATTCCAATTCAAACTTTGTGTTGTGATATTTTTTTTTAGAGGAGTGTTACAATCATAAAAAATTATATAAAAATAAATTTATGTAATTTTTTATAATAAAATTAATTTTATAATTTAATAAATTATATTAAATCATATCAATTTATATAATTAATTTTATATAATTTAACAAATTAATTTTGTGATCCTGAAACGTGCATGAACCCTCCACCAAAATGCTCGAGCCTGTCCGTTTCCTATCGGTATTAAACAGATCACAGCTTTTTGAACAAGATTAGGCCCGGTTTATTTTATAAATTAAGTTTTATTATTTATAATTTATTTCAATTATTTATTTTATTTTATTTTAATTAATTATTTTATTATTATTTATAATTCATTTCATCTCATTTTTAAATTTAAATGGGCCTACGAGTTAAAAAAAAGTTGTCTTTTCTTTCAGTCTGCGACTGGGATCGAATTCTAAGAATTTCTTGCATTGAGAGATGAAAGAGAGAAGGGTAGTAATGATCAAGAATATCTGAATATAGTAAAAGTGACAAGAAAACATAAATGAACAAAATATTGATTTTATATGGGAAAGCAGGAAAACAATGTCATAATCTAAGAACAATATTTGATGGATTATTATTTAAGAATTAAATAAAAATTATTTTTCTTTATTATTATTTTTTTTCTCATATGACAAATCAATATCCATGGATATCTATACAAATTTCCATGGATATCTATACAATTTTTTTTTTTTTTTTTTTTGATATCTATACAAATTTATACTTTTTAAATTTTCGGCTCTAAATCATCTTATTTCCATGGATGCAGAAGGTTGCGTCGGAAAATCAATATCCAGCCGGTTCATCCTCGGCAGGATATGAACGGAGACCGTTTCGAATCCCGCCGGCACATCCAACACCCAAAATCTTGGAAGCGTTGACACCACGTCTACCACAATGATCCCAAGACCCCCACGGCAAACGACGCACACTCGCCCACCACCGGCGGCAACCTGCCGGGCACCTCTGAGCCTCTCGGACTCCAATATATTCTCCCACACATCCCTCTCCGGGACGTACTTTCTCAGAGTTCCGTTACCCTCATCCAACGCGTACATTACCTCCTCGTTCATGGCTGCCACCGGCCCCTCCACCCTGCAAGCATGCCTTCCGGCATCTCCTCCCAGGTGTCCTTCTCCACGTCGTAAACCACTCCTTCTGCGGCAACGCCTCTCACGTTCACCATACAAAGCTTTCCTCTCCATCCCACCGCATCGATTGCTTCTCTGCTAAATCTCCCGTCTTTAAGCCCGCTCTTTCTTTTCCACTCCCATCCGAAATATCCGAGGCGGTATCTATCGTTCTCATTTTGTATGCGCAAATCCCAGTTCTCCACCGACCGAGCGGTATCGGTGGAGTAGTGGAATCCCATCCCACTGGCCACATACACCGCGCCGCGCACTGAACCCGCTGCACACCAGCGGCGCGGTGTGGCGAGTGGAGGGCCAAAGGTCCATGCTTTACACAGTGGGTTGAAGACGAGAGGGTGAGGAAGTGCTGGGAAAAAGTTATGGGTGGTGGCAGCGAGCAGGATAAGGTTACCGGAGACGGCTACGGATTGGATGGGAAAGTTTCGGGATATGAAAGATGGGTGGTGAAGGAGGATACGGAGGGGTGGGTCAGGTAGTGGAGGAGGGAGAAGATGCCAACACGATGAGATCGGGTCGAAGGTGAAGAAATCAATGGCATTCAAATGGTTTTGAGAGGCCGTTGATGAAGAAGATAGAAGCGCATACAAAGAGAGGAAAGGAGGGAAGGAAGGGGAATAGATTAGGCGGCGCCATGAACGGCAGACAGAGTAGAGAGAAGAAGGGTGGACGAGGGAGAGGCAGAGTTGGGAAATCTGATCGGGAAGTCCAGGTAGCAGCGGTTGATCATCATGATGAGGCCGATCATGGCGGTGGTTGCGATCCAATGCGGGGGTCTCAGTGTCAGTGGTTGGAGTAGTACTGGTGATGGTGTCAGCCATGGATGCTAAACAAGCTTTCGGAAATTGGAACATTACTACTCCTGGCCTGAGCCCTTTGCCTTTTAAAAGAGGCAAGCTTTAACATGCAGGGTAGCTGTGGAAAATGGATCTCTGGTTTTTGGAGGAGAATAGGAATTTGTTATAGAGAAATTCTGGGATCCAACCCACCTCTATAAAAAAGTTGGCTGCATTCTTCTGACAAGTTCACTTTTGCGATGGAGCTGCCCATATCATCAGGATTGCCTCCTTCTGGCAACTTTATCCTTGCAACGGCGACCCCTGACGACCTCTCGCCTTCTCCCGTCAGTCTTAAATTCGACATGGGTCCGTTTCGAAGGGGGGTGGTTTCGATGGTATAGGCGGTCCCGATGGTATAAGCGGTAAAGCTCCCGGTGGCCGACGGCAGTTCCGTCTGGGCTGAGGCCGAATACCTCCCTACCCATCACGTGAAATTATCTTTATTTTATTTTTTTATTATTTTTTTATTGTATTTTTTAAAATTGTATTTTTTATTATATTTTTATTGAAACTGTTTTTGTAGGAGAGTCAGACCAACCTCCAGCATAGGGTTGAGCACCGCTTCAGACGGAGTCGGAGAGGCCATATACCGACTCCGACTGAGGCGGAGGGGGGATATGGCCCCCGACTCGGCCTCCGACTCCGTTTTGTCGGAGTGAAGTCAGTGGTTTTGAGTCGGTTACACCACTTTCAAATAGGGAAAAACTCGGTGGACCGTGGGGTAGGCATCGCAATGGACACGCAATAACACAGAGAGAGAGAGAGAGAGAGAGAGAGAGAGAGTGTGTGTGTGTGTGTGTGAGAGAGAGAGAGAGTGAAACCTGCGGGGTGAAGCAAGGGATTAATACAGAGAGAGAGAGAGAGAGTGAGTGAGTGTGAGAGAGAGAGAGATACCTGCAGGGTGAAGCAAGGGGACGACATGGAGGGTGCAACAATGGTGACTCACGAACGACGAACAGCAGCAGCACGAGGTAGCGACGGCGACCAAAGAGGGGTTCCCGCGAGTTCCTTGCAGAGAAGAGAAAATGAAGGAAAGAAGAAGAAAACAAATGAAGAAGAAAGGAAGAAGGAGAATAGCAGTAGAGCAAGCCCCAATGTGGAGAAGGAAGAAGATAAACGAAAATGAGAGGAGAGGGAAGGAACTAGAGGGCTGCGGCATTAGGGAAAAAACCAGGGGATGAAATTAGAAGATAAGGGTTTTTTTAACCCTTTAGGTACAAAACGATGGCGTACTGGAGGGACAAAGGGGCTAGGTTTGATGCACACGTGCTAGGCTTGCAAGACATACACAACCCATATTGAAATAAAACAGCCCAATATCGTAGAGCCCAAACTGAAAATAGTAAATAAAATTAAAAATATACAAATTAAATAAATTACACATAAACTTGTAATGATAAAATAAAATAATTAGAATCCCAAAATACTACTTAATCAAAATAGACCAAGAACAATTAATATAATAAAATAAAGTAAAATAACCATATAATAAAACAAATAAACACACTACACAAAAGCCTAACTCAAAAAAAAAAAAAATATTAGTAGAGGAAAAAGATTCAATAAATCGAATCAAATACCACAATATAAAATAGAATAAAAATAATAAGACCCAATAATTTAATAAGTTAAAATAAATGAATTAATATGAAAAAGCTCAAGTGTAATAGTATGTAACACTTCTAGTTACACATTAGTATATACCTTATAAGTAGATTAATTATTAATAAATATCTATTTATATTATTTTTTAAGTAGCTTATATTATATAACTTATAGAAACACAAGTGTAATAGTAATTAGTATATAACACTTACATTAATATATATCACTTATACATTAATACCTTAAAATGTCTACTATATTATAAATGTCTACTTCAAATATCTACTATACTTAAAATATCTACTATATTATAAATTATTATATTAGTAATTTTACTAACTTTTAAGTTTATATCACTTATACATTAGTGACTTATAACATATTAACACTTATTGTAGATTAGCAATCTAACTAATTGCATTAGTTTATGTCATTAACTATAAGTAGATGCTACTATATTATGAATTATTATATCAGTAACTTTATTAACTTATTAGTAACTTATAACATATTAACACTTATTGTACATTAGTAATCTAACTAATTGTATTAGTTTATGTCATTAAGTATTAGTAGTCTAATAGATGTCTACTATATTATAAATTATTATATTAGTAACTTTACTAATAATTTTATAACACTTATATAATAGTAACTTATAACATATTAAAATTTATTATACATTAGTAATATAACTAATTAAAACTTATATTATAAGTAGATATAGTCATCTAGATGTTTATAACTTATAACATATATTAGATGAATATTACAACTTATAACGTATTATAACTTATTATAACATTAGTTTATGTCATTATATATTAGTTTATATTTATTATATTATCAATAGATTATTTTATAAGTTAATTTAATTATATATATATGATATATATATATTTTTATATTTATATGCAAAATATCGGAGTAGGAGTGGAGATGGAGTGGAGTCGGGTCGGAATTAGTGTCAAAGTCGGTGAGTCGAATTTCTGCTTAGTCCTACTCCAGCATCTCCCTTTATTATAATGTCAAGACAATAATAATAAAAAGAAGAATTCTAATCATTATCTTTATCATATTATATATTATAAATAATTTTTCATTTTTTTTCTTATTATATATATATAAGATATGAATATTGATGAATAGAATATTCCATTAATTTTAAAAAATAATTCACAAGGGCCCATTTTTGGGTCCCTTTAGCGTGCCCTGCTCTACGTGGACATTCCACGTTTCAATTACTTTTTATCCTTCAATAAATAAACACACAATTCTTCCAGAACAGTCATTCCTTGAACCCAAGGGCCAAGGAGAAATGCACACTGGACATAACTCTCTTCTTGTCTCCATTTTTAGAACTATGTAAAAAGATGACATAACTCTCTTCGCTGGACACGACCACATCTCCGTCGACAAACTCGTCGAGACCCACCTCCAAACGCCTAGACCGTTCTTCGCCAACAGACTCATCGAGACCCACTTCCAACTGCAAAACCTAAAAAATGCATCTGAGATTTGTTGGGTTCATCTTGACCCATCGGACTGGCGAGTTCGTATCTCCTTCAACAACCGTTATCCCCGCCAGAATTTAGACCTGACATCTCCCCTCCCCTTCTTCAGCAACGTCCTTTCTCAATTTTTTTGGGTTCATCCATTTTTTTTTTCTCTGAAAATTGAAAGTTGTATTGTTGTAGCTAAGTCCCGTGGGATGAATCAAGTTGTATTATTGTTATGGCTGAGTTCTTGTAAATGTGATGTTAAACTTATGAGGTAACTCTGTCGAGCACCAAGTGTTCGACAGAATGCCCCAATGGTTATATTGTATGGATTTGGTTTGCGATTTAATTGAGAAACCTTGAGTGCATTTCTCCTTTTTCTGTTTCTTATGTCTTAGCAGTAAGGAATTTGTATTTGTAAGTAACTGAGAAAGAAGCCAATGTTGTTGGTCCAAATTAATACCTTTAGGTTCTCTAACTTGAAACTTATGAGGTAAAGCAAAAGAGCAAAAGAGCAAAGGAGAAAAGGAGAAAAAACACAACTAGAACAGAGTCATTCACTTGAATTGCTAAAAGAATTATTGGATTCATTGCATCATTTATTTTCAAGCTGACAATGAAGCAAAGGAATCATTGTTCCAACTTGTCCTTTAAAAAGACATTCACACAAGTTATTATCAGTTTCATATGTATGAAGACCGAACTCAGCCCATAATATATTAAAGAGTTAAAATATAATGAATAGCCAAAGCTTTATGAACAATATATATATATATATATATATATCCATATCCAGTGTTGCACTAGAGCAATCATCTGTAACATGGATTCTAATCTCAGTTTAGAAAAGCACTCAAATATACTAATGTTGGATATGTGCCCGTTTGCTATACACGACTATGCCTTACATTACCCATATCAGCAATTCAAAATTCTTTTTTTCAAGCTCTTTATATGATTGGATGATGTTTGGTCAAAACTCTTTTTCCAAACTTAGCAATGATATTTCCACTTTGTGAACTTAAAACTCTTTTTTTGTAGAAATATGTAAGAGAAACAAAGAAAAAGAAGAACTAATGTCTAAAATTAAGAGAACAATACTTTTACATCTTAATTTTTGGTGTTCGGTTTTTTTCCTTTTTCCAAGAGTTTTCCTTTTACTAAATTTAATTGCTACCTCATCTGAACCAAAAAAGAAGAATAAGTTGAAGAAGTCTGAGATTTTAATGCTTAATGCAACTATATCATCTTCTATTGACAAATGTGGTTATATCATCTTTTTTTTATGGTTCATCACGTTTGATTCTGTACAATAAACTGACATATATTAATATATATATATATATATATATATATAATTAGCTTATGATCATCTATGTAACCAAATGTTTAGGTGTTAATCACTATCAATAAAATAGAGCAATATTCTCAATTTGAGCTTTCCCAATAAGTCAAAACTCAAAAACTTATTTTGATATAAAGGAAATAAAGAGCATGTGAGAAGTGAGAGATTAATATATATATATATATATATATATAATAAGCTCATGATCATCTATGTAACCAAATGATCAATAGTTAATCACTATCAACAAAATGGAGCAATATTCTCAATTTGAACTTTCCCAATATGTCAAAAACCAAAAACTTATTTTGATATAAATGAAATAAAGAGCATATGAGAAGTGAGAATAGAATGGAAAAAATAGGTCAGGCAAGCTCCGTAGTGTCCAATATGGCGTCTACCAAGCACTGAAGTCCTGATGAAAATCCGTACTGTATCCAATATCAGTTTTGTCCTATATGAGTATAATAAAAATGTTAAAAATGGCATCACTAAAAAGATTACCAAAAAAATTTAAATGACATATTACCTGTGAGTAGTGATGAACAGTCGAAGGAGTTGTAAAAAAATCTGGCGCATGTGTCCAAACTTGACTTTTATGATCTTGGTGGTAAAAGTATTAATTAAAAATAAATAAAATAAGAAACAACAAAATATTCAAACCAAGTAGTGTGCCAAAAAATTTACCAATGTTTGAAAGGTCTCTCATGTTGTGTGCTGCTCACATCCCCTTCCACATCTCATTCATCTAGAGTGTGATTATTTCGCTATGCATTAAAATTACCATTACAATTTAGTTCTACACGTCTATAATTAGTGAATCATAAATTTAGTATACAATACAGATAAAAACGAACCTCAACTACATTGTGCTGTAATCGCCTTTTAGTACGACATTTTTTAATACTCTTCTCAGCGGGGTGCACTTTCCTCTTAGACGGTGGTCTTCCCTTGCTCCTAACTATATTTGGACTACGAACTCTACCTGACGTGCCCTCCATGGAAGTAGCTGGCCCAATTGTGTTGCTAGTATCACGATCAACTATACAATGGTACTGTGTCTTTAACTGTTCTATTTGATTAATAAATTTAACACAACTGTTTTTTGCCTTTGAAGCATTGGAACACAGTTCATAGAAGGAATTTTGGATCCTATCATACATTCGTGTATCGTCGATGCTACTAGTGTCATAACTACTTTTCAAGAATGTGTATTTTCGCTTTAGATCTTTTCTCCACCGATCCAATATATATTTTGATGGTATCGTATATTGGCCCATATGAGTTAGGACACAAAGAGCATGTCTACACAAAATACCTTTAAACTCAAACAACCTACAACTACATTTCACATCAAGGAGATCTTGAACAACTTCAACATTAAAAATTACACGTTTTAGTAAGTCATCACCAACCGCAACCTTATCAATAACAACGAATGTATATCTACCATCCTCACATCCCATCTCCTTAGCAGCCAAATATATAAATCATCTCAATTTCTCTTTTACTTCTTTAAATTTAGTAAGAGTATATGCACTTTGAAATTGCTTCTTAAGAGAATAGCGAGTGATGCAAGGAATGTCTGTATTAAAGGACTTGAAGTTAGCAATTTCTTCATTCTTGACCTTCCTCCTAAGGGCCGAATCGTACTGATCAACAAATTGTCTCAGGGTAGTTCTTGAGTGAACATAGTCGTCGAAAAATTCATTCATTCCTTCAGTACGCTGTGTAGTTGACATTCCTGCTTAGAATGTGTCTCTAACATAGGCCGGCACCCAAAAATGGCGATCACTATACAATGATACCAACCATGCATTCTCATGCAAATCATATGTATCGAGCATACGGCACCAATATTCCTCAAACTCATGCTCACTGAAAGAGTAATAAACGCACCTGTGTATAGCACTCTTGATTTCCCCATATTGACAATGTGATCCAAATTTCTCAGGAAACTTTTTCATTATATGCCATAAGCAAAATCGATGCCTGGAAGTTGGAAAGACCCTCGAAATTGTAATTTTCATGGCCTTGTCTTGATCTGTGATAATTGCATTTGGCGGTTGATTATTCATACACTGCAACAAGGACTCAAATAACCACGAGAATGTATCTACATCCTCACTAGATATTAACCCACACCCGAGTAGGATTGATTGCCCATGGTGGTTCACACCTACAAATGGTGCAAAAGGTATTTTATACGCATTTGTAAGATATATTGTATCAAACGTAATTACATCTCCAAATGATTCATACACAGCTCTACTACGGGCGTCTACCCAAAACACATTCTTTAACCGCATGTCACTTTCAACATCTATCTTATAATAAAATTCTGGATTTCTTTTTTGCATATCTTCAAAATAGTTACACAAAACTACACCACCTCCAACTCCGAGGCGAAGTCGTCGTACTTTGTCAAGGTAGTTTCGACACTCCTTCTCCCCGCATGTTACATTCTCATAACCCACCGCCTCAACAACCACGGACTTGAAATTTTTGGCAGGCTTTATTCCTACATCGGCATTTATTTCAAGCCTCTTAGCGACACGAGCATCAACCTTTTTAAAACATCAGAAATGTCTTATCTTTCCCGGACTATAGGCATGTGTGTGATCCAATATCACCTTAGATATAGTATATCCACCTTCATCATTGAATATAACATTAATTCTAGCCTTACAACCCATCTTTACTGTTTGTCTTGGTTTCATAATATTGGCAGCCCTACTCCTTGATGTGCGTCCTCGCGCGCATGCCAAGTAAAACCATCTTACCATCCCATCATCATCTTGTCTAGAATTCCTTTTGGATACCCTAAACTCCTTCTTCTTACCATACTTCATATAATAAGCATGCACTTTTTCTACAGATGAAAATCGCATTCCAATCATAAGTTCTTTAATAGTTTCATCACCTCCAACCTCCGTATCAATTCTTACCTCATCACACTCATTATTTGAATATTCTATGTTAGCATCTATTGCGATGTTTAAATTATCTACGTCGTCCATTGCAACATTCGAATTATCTACAAAAATTATAACGTGTGAAGCATGGATATTAAAACTTCCATTTGATAGAAGTCCGTATGAATGAAAACTATGATCCGGCAAGTGAGACATGAAAACCCATGACTCTAAGAAATTTGATGGAAATTTTACATAGCTTGTAGTAATTTGTGGAAGAATTGAAGCAGTGTATGTGGCATGGGTTGGATGTTAGATGAGTTTTATCATGCCTTATCTTGGGCAATCTTAATTTTAACTTTAAAATTTGGTTTCGTTGGATTATAATAAGAATAATGACTAACTAGATAATTAGAAGTAGTTATGGAATTCTTTATATTATATCTTATTTTCAGTTGTAGGCTTTTTAAAGCAAATTATTATGAACAAAATGAGCTACAGACTTTTTTTTTTCCTTCCAAAAAACAGCATTTTGAAAAATATGACCATTTTTATTTTGATTTGGCTTAGTGACACGAACAAAAATTAATTTGGCTTAACAAAAAAAATATCTAATAATATTGCAGCATGCAACAATTTTCTTTTTTTTTTGGTGCTTTATCAAACTCGTCGTCATTTTTGTTCATCACCGAGATGGTGGTCAAGAAATTACCTAATTAGTCTACAACAAAACTTAACAATAAGTCTCAGCCACAGCCAAATTCTAAAACAACCATAAACAAATTCCAAACAAATTCTAAAACAAATTTGCCACAAACAAATTCTAAAACAAATTTCAGAGGAAAAATTATTTCGGAAAAAATGACCCAAAAAAAAAACAACTAAAGATTAATTGAAAGAAAAACAAACCATTGATAAAATATATGGCAGTTACTCGCAAGGATGGTAGGATTCGCGGCGAGAAAATACTTAAAAGCCTTCGGTCGAGATGTGCGAGGAACTTGTAGTCGGAAATGAAGGTAAAGTCTAAGAGGGATGGAGCAGTATCAAAGATAATCAGAAGGAAGGATGGTGTATTTTGGAGGGAGATGGATCGATGGCTGGATTCTCTAAAGAATGAAGATAGCATAAGCGTGATTTTAGGAGGAAATAAATCCAATAAATTGCAGTTGATGATTTGGCTGAAATATTAGAAAAACAAATTTAAAAGGTGGTCATCCACGTCAAGCGGGGGATGCTAAGGGACCCATAAAACGGGTCCCCTGGCATTTTCCTTTTCCTCATTATTTACTACTCCTGGAGCTTTTAAAAGAGGCAAGCTTTGACACGCGGGGTAGCACTAGCAGTGAAAAATGACAGCTGCAAAGAAATTAACGTTTATTGTGTTTATTCATCATTTATCCTTATATTTGTCCTTCACATTCACATTGCTCAAGATTTTATCCCCAAGGCAAGTCATGACAGCTGATCTGGTCCAAGCTGACGTCACCCTGAAGAGTAAGCATTTGACCATAATCATGAGATCAATACCACCCGATCAGCCTTTGCCTTTTATTTCTATTTATAAAAGCATTGATTATAATTTATCATCTTATTTTATTTTATCTCATTTTATTATTATTATTATTTTAAATTTTTATATAAAATAAAAAAAATTTCTAATTTTCTTTTTTAATTTTAATACAATTTTTTCAAATTTTAAAATAAAATTATATCAAAAAAATATTTTATAATAATATTTTATTTTTATTTTTCTTTAACTTTTATTTTATCTTATCTATAAAAATAAATCAAGCCTTAACCAAATTATCAGAAAAATAAAGTAATTTATGTTCACGTGTTTGTTTCCTTCTTCGTTTATACTTTACTGCAAAGAAATTAACTTCCGACAATCTTCTGCACTAAGAAATGCTTAGCACACTCATGTGCTTAATTATATCCAAATATTGTTCATAGATTATGACATTGTTTTCCTGCTTTCCCATATAAAATCACATATAATTTGCAACCAATCAATCTTTTGTTTCTGTTTTCTTGTCACTTTCAGTACTATATTCTTCATCACTCCTACCCTGCTCTCTTCATCTTTCCATATATGCAAGAAATTCTTTAAATTATTAGCATTTGTTATTACAAGAAAATAAATATTTATGATATTTTAATTGAATAAATAATTATTTTAATTGTAATTAAAATATCACAAATTTTTATTTTTATTTTTTTGTAGTGTGTTTGCCTTATGGATTGCAGAATATTGCGACCTTGGATCCCAGTTGCAGAGTACTGAAAGAAAAGATGACTTCTTTTTTCATCAATGCATGAATGCATGCCTGAGTTGGTGACCACTGTTTTTTACTCTTCTTCAAAAAGCTGTCTGTCTAATACCGATAGGAAACGCACAGGCTCGAGCATTTTTTGTGTGGCAGATGCATGTTTCAGGATCACGAAGATACCGTGGCTAAGGCACTAAATAAATGAGAGATATAGAGAAGAAGTAAAAATGCGAAGAGTTGGAAAAGTTTGTGGCTTTTGGTCTGTATTTTACTTTATGAAGGATGTTCTTATGTTCCCCCAACCATCCCTACTCTCAAGAGTGACTTAGGATCGGTTTGGATTTGTAAACGAAATAAGTTTGTCTCAATTTATTTTAAATTTATTATTATATTTTTTTAAAATTTTTATATAAAATATAATTTTTAATATAATTTTTTCAAATTTTAATACACAAATTTCAAATCTTAATTTAATTATTACAAATTTTAAAAAAATAACAATATTAAAAATAAATTAAACTCGTCTCAATTCATCTTCTAATCCAAACTAGGCTTTAGAATCTCGACCTTATATATGATCCAAATTCTATGAAATGGATAATGATATAAAAAAAACTCTACTACCCGCTCCAACAATCAGTGAGTAGCATTTTTTGTTTAAACGATTTTTTTTTTTTTTTAAGTTTAAAATGTACAGATCTTGTACAGTTTTCTTTATTAAAAAAAAGAAAAAGAAAAGTAAATCATACTTAAAAAAAGCTATAAAAATTTAACTATTTTACCGTGAGATCATTTTTTACAAAAAACTTACTCAAATTTTATGTATTTACGACTTATTCTATAATTATTCTAATATAATAATGTGAAACAAAGTCTCGATTGTGAGTGCGTCAGTAAATAATAAAAGAAATGATAGATTATTTCTCTTTATAGAAGATTTTCATTTTCTCTATCAAAGTAATCAAATATCCCATTTGTTCCACTCAGAGGGGATGTGGAGTTTTCGACTCCTCACTCCCTCTTCCTGTTCGGCCAATGTTGAAACTATCTATCCCAATTTTTTTGTAATAGTTTTTCAATTATGTTGAGTCCAATGTTTCAAGTTTCGTGTAATTATAAATCTACACATGGATTTTGATGATAACAAATGAATTCAAAGAATAAAGGAGTCTCAAGTTCAAGTTGTCCACACAATAGAATCAAGCACATCAAGGAACCAAGTATGAGTAAGAAGGGAACAAGTTCACATTAAAGTGAGTAATGTTGTAAATCTCTTAAAAATTTGAAATTAGAATTAAGGCTCAAAATTAATATTTTATCATAAAGCATTAAAATACATTTTCCACATGTGCATGAATATTTTGAAAATTAAATTTGAAATTTTTGAAAGATGATTGATTGTCATCTTTTACATGTGCATGACATGATTAAGGTTTGAACTTTAAAAATATTAAGATGATTGATTGTCATATTTCACATGTGCATGTTTTATTTGAATATTTTCAAAAGTGATGGATGCTTTTTTTGACTTATGCAAAATATAGATGTCTTTGTTTGAAAATTTTGAAAAGTAAAGTGTGCTCCTTTTGTCACATGCAAAAAGTAAAAAGATTAGGTTTGAAATTTTTTAAAAGTGAATGATGATGTCTTTGACATGAGAATCTTTTCAAATTTGAAATTGAAGACTCATTTGCCTATAAATAGCTCACTTGAATTTTGCAAAAATTACAACAAGAGCTTACACATTTATTGTTAAGTTTTGCATCATTCTTTCAAAGCTCTTATTCTCTATTTTCTAAAGTTTTGAGCCTTAATTCTTGTTCTTGTTGAGAGAGATATAGGTTGCGTTGTATTGTTTCTATCTCACTCGTTAATGAGTGTACTTTGATAGTTTACCCACTATCAACTCTTGTATTTGTAAGAGGGTGCGTATAACTCTTGTGTGTGTAGAAGGTGTTCTACACGGGAAATAGTTAAATCACCAAGTGTGAGGTGATTGGAAGTGTAGAGGGTGTTCTACACGGATTCTTTGGAGCGGTGCTGCTCAAAAGTATAATAGGTTTCTATTTCTACCTAAAGGAGATTGACTAGTGAATTCGGGATCTTCAAGGGGTAGCTTGAGGCGAGGACGTAGGCAGTAGGGCTGAACCTCGTAAAAATACTGAGTTTGCTTTCTCTTACCCTACTCTTTACATTTCTTACTGCTTTACATTCTATTTATATTTTATATTGTGTATTTGATTAATAAGTGTTAATTTTTATAATATAAACCAATTTATCCTCCCTCTTGTGTTAGTTATCTGGGCAACAAACTATAACATCAAGATGCGTTGATGTGCTGCATATTGACCTCCTACAATCGCAACATACTCTATCAACAGACTATTCAATTGTCGATCTATTATAAGATGGAAGAAAATTGACTAAAAATGTGGCACGTACAACTCACCCATGCCTCAGACTGTTCATGACACTCACACACCACAGTGTTAGGGAGAGTCTGTCGCTATCATGCGTGACACCATTGTGATCAGTCGCTTCAGATCTCTTAGATTCAACTATTACCTTCTTTCGAATAATAGTGCGTAAACCACACATGCCTCCACAACCAGTGACGGTCCTTGCCGGCATATTGACATATTCTAATTACTACATTTTTATGTTCCCACTTTCTCTACCCAATGATCAAAACAAAGTAATCGTCAAAGTTATGTTAGTTGTTCAACTAGTCCAAATTAACAAAATGAAACACAATATTCTATTGTGATTTTTAGTTGTAATTTTATACTCTATTTATCAGACTTTATAAAAAATCATTTCAAACGGTTTTCCCTTAATAAAAAATAGGTAGAGCCAATTTTTTAACTTCAGATCTCTTTTTTATTTTTTGTCCTCGTGTTGCATTTACTTATTTTAGTATTTTATATCCACTTAGTTCATCTATGAAATACTTGCTTAAAAAAATAAAATTGCAAGTGGTTCAATGTTGGGATACGGCTGGTCCAAAAAGTTCTCTATTTGGGAAAAGAAAAAAAAAAAGATTTTTTTTGAATGGTGGAAAATGGAACACTGGCCAAGATTAAAAAAAAAAAAATTGCTTTTAAATAGTTAACTGCATAATAGGACAATTTTTTTTTCTATTTTTTTTTATACATAAGTAAACTGCATAATAGGACAATTGAGGGAGGATTTGGGAGAACAATGAAAGAACCCACACATATTTTACAAAATCATTCATACAAAAGAGGCTAATGGTATTGAAACTAAAATACGGGGTTGTTTGGATGTTTAGATGATTTTATCTCCTCCTATTTCATCTTAACATCCAAACAACACTCAAACATATACTTTTTAATTTTAAATCTTTAATTTTTTTCATTTAATTATTATCTAATTATTACAAATTTTGTAAACTTTCTTACAAAACACATAAAATCAACATTTTCAAATCTTAAAACAAAAACAATATTAAAAAATTATATTCCAACAATATTTTTATTTTATAATATTTTTATTCAATTTTTTCCTCTCATTTCTCAAGATCCCATAAAACATCACAACTCAAATCATTCATTATCATTCACAAGAAAAAATTTATTCATCATTCATTTTTTATCATATTCTCGTCATCTCATGATGGAGCATGAATTAAATAATAAGTTCATAAATGATATATAATAATCTCTAATAATTTAATGTCACATCATAAAATTATTAATAAAAAAATTATAAAATTTAATATAATGAGTACCATTACCATTTCACTACTATTTACCAAATTTTCATCTCGTCTCATTCATCATACATCCCATTAGTGTTGGCGTTGTGACATGCTAAAAGATTTTTCGTGGAATTATTTTCGAGAACAAAAAGATTCTCTAGTAATCTTATAAAAGAATAATGCCTCTATGCCTACTAACTTTGAAAATTCATTTCGATATCTTATATATTTTAATTTACTTTTTAACATTGTTTTTCTTTACTTGATAATTAAGTAATTGATTATTAATATATTGATTTTTTTTAAAATATTTTAAAATAATAAAAAATAAGAAGAAAAAATAAAATACTAGTTTTAGAATAGCGGTACAATGAAACATTTATAAAAACGGTGCTACTGAGGTAGAACCATCCAACAAACATCTTTATATGAGCGTACACAGCACACGCACACATAATATTGAAGCTGGCAAAACTTTAAAATCGAAATATCAATGATTTTGATTATGACCCTTGGGTTTTATTTTCTTTGTAGGTGTTAAAGCTACTAGACATTCCTCTCTTATGATCTTGCAATAATCATTTGATGTGGTGGTCAACCCGATTCAGACCTAGCTTTAAATCATCCATGATTTGCTAAAAGAAGTAAGATATTGACCGGAAAATAATCACTGTCCGGTTGTGACAGATATGAAGAGACTCCTAATAATCCAGCCATGATAGAAATGGAAAGAAATAAGGATCTAATCCCCAGTAAGAATTTTTAAGCAACGCAAAGTGAGGGCTTCTTAGTAATCTAGAACCAGTAACGGGAAAAGGAGAGCGGAGCTCAAACATTCGAAAGTGAGCACTACCACTCTTCATCTTAAGTTGTCATTCCTATTCACATTGTTGATTTGACACATTTTACATTACTTCATAAAATAAAGTCAACCACTCAAATACATCAGCTTAAGACATACCAACATTATAGGTATAACTGGAAATAAACATTTAAGATGAAAAAAAGCATTTCTTTCAATAAAGTTACGAAGATCAAAGACACGCAAATGGCTTCAAGGAAGTCTGTGTAGTGAGTCATCCATCATAACATTCCAAACATCAAAAGTTGGCAAACAACAAATAAAGCACGTTAACACCAGGGGCCAACCGAACGCAAAACAGGAATTTCAAGCAAATGCAATAAACATCAAGCGAAACAAAAGCAACGGTACGAGGCCATGGTAATTTAAGGGTATTTTCAGCTCTCTGAGCTGTAGGAGGTCTCACCAGCTGATGAGTTCTCTTGCCTAAAGCGCACCATCTCATCATAAGCCCACTCAAGACCAGTGCAGTAATGGAGCGGTGGATTAAATCTGCAGTCATTGATGTCAGCTGCCAAGAATGCACCATTCTCTATCAGGAATTTCACTGCTTCCTTCCTCCTTTCTTTAGCTGCATTGTGAAGTGGTGTCCCTGGGTTTAACAGAAAACAAAAAGAGAAATAAATATTGTCAATTAGGCAAAGCCGAAACATCAAATAAATATCGTCCATCTGAATTCAAAATCATTGATTCATTTGGAAAAAATAGAGAAGAAAAGACAGGAGGGGAATACTGAAACCACTTTATCTATGAGATGAATTGACTTACAACCACAAGCACCCAAAGTTCTAGCATCAATGTTAGCACCACGCTCTAGCAATTCATCCATAACCTCAAGGTGACCACCCTCAGCAGCAAGGTGGAGGGGGGTAACTCCTTTTGATTTGGAGCCCCAGGCAGCCACATTCGCATCCATCCCTTCATCAAGAAGTCGTTTCACCTGTTTCAAATAAAATTAACTCAACTATTCAGAAAAATATAAATTAAATTCAGCCTTATTTAGATAGTGAAAATGTTTCATCTCATCATAACTTTTTCAAATTTCACACAAAATATATAAAAAAGCAATTCAACTTTTTAAATCTCACAACAATAATAATATTAAAAAATAATAATCTAACAATATTTTATTCAACCTTCAATTTTCATATAAAACTATCTCATCTTATCTCACTATCCAACTTGCACCTAAATCGACTTCTTTTTAGCTAGATTAAAATTGCAATTTATTAGGATAAGAAACAAAGTTTAACTGTTACTAGCTTTTAGATTAAAAACACCGATCAATAATGTGTGCACAAAAATTCCTAGGTTCCTTCAAAGTGCGCTCCTTATCATTGAAATACCAATCATTGCTTTCCATCCAAATACACCACATAAGATACAAGGGAACCATCTTCCAAGTTGCATCCACTTGAGAGCAACCATGAAGGCCAACAAACAAGAAGATCTACCACTCTCAAAGGCATCACTTAAGCCAAACCAGTTCTACAAAAAATTGCATCCCGTAACGCCCTTGCCACCTCACAATGCAAAAGTAACTAATCCATTGATTCCCCATGCTTCTTACACATGAAACACTAGTCCACAACAATAAACCACACTTCTTCAAATTGTTCATTGTTAAGATTTTCCCAAGAGAAGCAGTCCATGTGAAAAAAGCAACTCTGGAAGGCACGCTAGACCTCGAAATACTCTTCCAAGTAAAAGGAGAACTATTATGAAATGTTAATAGCTTATAACACGATCAAACTGTGAACTTTTTGCTCCCCTTGGACCTCCACAGCATCCTATCCCCATCAGTACCACTAAGCCTCAGAGTATAAAAACTGAAAAAAGCTGAAACTTTATCAATTTCCCAATCCTGTACAACTCTAGCAAAACAAACATCCCACTGAAAAGAACCATTAGAACGAACTAACACAGATCTGAAACAGAGGAATGCCAATTAGAAACCGGGAGACAGATGACTGGAAACACCCCATTGAGAGCTTGTTCACCACACCAAATATAAAACCAAAAACAGATCGTAGATCCCCCTCCAACTGCATAACTAACATGGCTTACACCATATGAACTTCCTCAACCCATCTATTTTCTCTCTGTTCCTATTCACTAATGTTGCCACCAACCAAATAGATAACCATTCTCAAAGCTTCACACTTACGGAAAGATTGGCATTATGTGTGTCCTTTTGGACAATATTCTTATCTCTTAAGCGTTATAACAGGCCCTTCTCTTATGTTTTGAGGCGGCTTCGGGCTTCCGAATTAACTTTGAGAAAGCAGAGATTGCTCCTGTAGGGAATGTTACTAACCCACACCACTTGGCTATCATTCTTGAGTGCAAAGTGACCTCTCTCCCATTAAAGTATTTGGGGTTGCCCTTGGGGGCAGCGGCTCGGTCTTTTGCAATATGGGATACAGTCATAAAGAAGATTGTAAGAAGACTGGTAGGTTGGAAGAGACTTTATTTATCCAAAGGAGGTCGGGTGTCCTTGATCAAAAGTACTTTCTCCAACCTTCCTACCTATTATTTGGCTTTATTTCCCATACCTGCAGCCGTGGCAAAAAAGATTGAAAAACTCTACCGTGATTTTCTATGGAGTGGATTAGGGGAAGAATTCAAGTTCCACTTAATCAAATGGGACAAAGTGTGCAAGCCAATCTCTTCAGCAGGTTTGGGTTTAAAAAATATAAGAACCTTCAATCAAGCTCTTCTTGGTAAATGGTAATGGAGGTTTACTTTGGAACTTGATGCACTATGGAAAAAGGTGGTAGATTGTAAACATGGTAGCCTATGGGGGGGATGGAGTACTAAAGAGGTGTTTGGACCTTATGGAGTGGGTTTGTGGAAACATATTAGACAAGGATGGGGGGGTTTCACCACTCATACCAAACTGATATTGGGTGATAGAACTAGGATTAAATTTTGGAAGGACAATTGGTGTGGGAGTGAAGCCCTAAAAGACACATTTCCTTCGGTGTTCCGATTAGCTTGTGATCAAGAAGCCTCGGTGGCAGATCTCTTGATTCGATCAAGAGACTAAGTTCAATGGAATGTCACATTCAATCGAGCAGCTCAAGATTGGGAAGTGGACAATTTTGAAATTTTTTTCAAGTACATCTATTCCACTAAGCCAACTGGAAGGAGAGCCGACAAGCTCTGGTGGACATCATCGAACAAGGGTATTTTCTCAGTTCGATCCTTCTATAAGGAGCTAACACTCCCAACGAACACCTACTTTCCTTAGAAAAATATTTGGAGGAATAAGGCCCCTCCCAAAGCTCAATTCTTTATATGGACAGCTGCCCTGCACAAAATTCTAACAATTGATAACTTGAGAAAGTGCGGGATCATTATCTCAGACTGGTGTTGCACGTGCAAGAACTTAGGAGAATCTGTGGATCACCTATTGCTATACTGTGAGTCAGCCAGACACTTGTGGGTTGATGTTTTCAGCCGAATTGAACTGCACTGAGTTATGCTGGCCACGATGATTAGGTTATTGGCTAGTTGGTCATCTCTGGGAGGTGCTACTTCCATCAAATCAATATGGTAGATGGTCCCGATATGCCTCATGTGGTGCATTTGGCAAGAGCGAAATGTCAGAACTTTTGAAGACAAGGAACGGACTAGGGAGGAGCTTCTTTCTTACTTTTATCACACTTTTATCGCACTTTTATCCTTGTATCGAACAATCCACCCACGATATAGATAGGTTTTGTCTATTGTATACCATCTTGTGTACTTGGGTTTTGCCTATTTATATCAATATATTGTTTACTTATCAAAAAAAAAAAAAAACAACATAATTGGAAATCTCTCCCCACATACTCCAACAAAAAACTTCAAAACCTTTATAGCTAAAGCTCTCGTAAGATGAGTGTATTACATAACTTGAAAACGTGCAAAAGAAGTTCAAAAGGATTGAGTATCCTATATTAAATTCAAACAAGTTACGTATCAATAGAAAAAGCAAACATAAAAACCCTTTAATATGCATTAAAAACATGAGTATTCCCAAAGGCTCAATTCAGGTCAGAATTATCCAAGAGTTTACGAAAGTGAAGCAAAGAAAGAAATCTTACCTCCTTAACATCACCTTTACGAGCACCAATATGGAGCAGAGTCCATCCTCTATCATCCCCATTTACACCAGATCTCAACGACCTCCTTCTCAAAAAGCTCCGACGAGCAGAACCCACCCGCTCCTGGGGCATAATTCCAAGGAAAAAATACCAAAATAATCTCCTCAAAGCCAATATGTAAGTATTTATGGGAACAGTACAAGGCCCTCGATCAAGAAACTCCCAGGGTCAATTTTTTGCAATGCTTAGTTCGGTAATATCGTCAAGACCGAGAAGATAGCAATTTCCATTCGCTTTTGGGAAAACTTAATTGCGAAAACAAGAAAAATAGGTGGGGAGAGCAGACTTAGCGAGAGGCGGAGAGGATGGAATGATTGGCGATGCAGTAAGGTGTGATAGGATTCAAACCAGGACCCAAGACGCGAAGATTCTGAAGGACAAAGACGGAGGTCACGCAGGGCGAAGAAATTTTAATCATTATATAGGTGATGCGAGGGGGACGGGAGATCTGGGAACAGAGCAATAGAGGATGAGACGGATATATCAAAAAAAAACAGTCGATGAATCCTGGTTTGATTCGGAGAATCGGAACAAACCCTAGGGGGTGATATTGCAGGGAAGGAAGGCGAAAGCGAGGCGGCTGAAAGGGAGGGTCGAAACTTTGCGAGGCCTGGCTCCGAATAAACTATTAAAGTTATCCTTACTATCTGTTTGGTCCTTAAAGGTTTTTTTTTTTCTTTTTTTAAGTGGGCCTGTGAAAGGATCGGATAATCGGACTCTCTCAGGCCCAAGGTATGAGTCTTCACATTTACTCCGATGTAATAATTGCAGTTAAAAAAAAACTAAATTTACAAATAAATTACATAAAAATAATTTTATAAATTAATATATTATGATATGATTCATCAGATTATAAAAATAATTTTATTATAAAATAATTTTAAATTATATAAAATTACGTCATTGTGTAAAATTAATTTTATGTAATTTTTTTTTTTTTTATAAATGTAGGTACTCCTCATAGAAAGAAATTAATAATAATAGTATATTCCACTTTTTTTTTAAAATGATTATACATCACTTGTATATTATTTAATTATATCTTATATTACCCATCTCTAAAATGTCTGGGGATTAAAAAAAGAATACACATTCTACTATTTCGAAAGAAAAATAATATTCTTAATTATTTTAATCATCATTATTTTATTATCTCTTATTGAAAATAGTAATATTATTTGTTCCTTATTAATGTACTGATGCTCTGATGGCATGATTGAAGCTCTAAGGCTCATTTGGACATTTGTAAGTTGTAACATCTTAAAATATTTATCAATAGTAATCAAATAGTTTATAAATAATAATAAAATTATCTGAGTTCAAATGTTTTATTGATTTTTTTATAAAAATAAAAAATAAAAAATAAAAAGGGAAAAAGAAAAAATTATAAAAAATTATATATATATATTTTTTTATATTTTGTTTGAAATATGGGTGGGCGGCAGGACATCACCCCTGCCATCGTGCTACCCTGATCCCACCTGGGCGCGTGGGCGACCAATGGGGTTTAACCCCGTCCCCTTATGTAAATATATATAATTAAATTTGTTATCAAAATTACGTCATTTTGATAATGAATTTAATTTTAAAAAAATGAAAAGTTGTCATTTTGGGAAGAGGTTAAACCTAACTCCTCTTTTTAGGCAGTCTTCTCTTCCCTTCTCTCTCACAGTTATTTCATTATTTGGTAAGGATTTTAAATGGTAGTTCAGGATTTTTTGTTGCGAAATGTAAATCTATATTTAAGTTTGGATTTTGTCATTTTGTTGTGAATTTAATATTTTTTCCACACAGTCGTCGATAGACAGTGCGTGATGGATAGGGGTCCGCCCTCGATGTGTGAGGATGGATCTCGGGAGGTTAACCTCACCCTCCAGCCATGCAGGAGCATGATGCAAAAGGGGGGCTACCCCGCCTCCTAGGATGGAGGTAGCACTCCTGGTTTGAAAGTATGACTTTGAGAAAGTTGGTTTTGTTTTCAATAATAATTAAGTAATGACTAAATGAATAAGTTAAAAATTAAAAATTATATTGTGTATGTGATATTTAAAAAAGAAATGCCTAATTGATAAACAAACAAGAACTCATTGTCGAGAGATGTGGGCAAACCTTGTTTTCTAGGCCTGCCGAAAATGGGACTTGCATTTGGGTATTTAACAATTACATTTACGTTATGTTCCAATTAGGTACCATTTGATTTGTCCCTAATAAGTAGGAAGAAGCTGTTCCCGACTTTGTCCACAAATCCATAAATTTTGTGGTCAATTAGGCTCAATTTTTTTAGTGTTGCATGCAACTGCTAACTTTTACGTCGATTGAGAGTTTGAAACACCAGGACTGCCAAAGCATCCAATTTAGCCGCCCATCATTTCATCATCAACCGTTGGGATCGTGGGCATCAAGGGAGGTTGGGGGTTCGAGCTCAAATGATAGGGCGTGGGAGCCTGCAGATTGGGCAGTGATAGGAAGGTCGAGGTTCTTCATTCTCTAGTGGCTGTAGAATATTAGAATACAAGTCTTTGATGTTCCTTAGTCCTATACGAGCGGAGCAATAATGCAAACACATGTTGTGCATTCTTTTGTAAATACTGTAGAGGCAGTAAGTTGTTATCGTCTACGGTTACACATAAAAACTTTTATTCCCTTTTTATTCTTTTCACAGTGTCTATATATATATATATATATATTATATAGATACAGCACCACAAATGAAATACAATGAGGAGAATTCCAAAATCTGTTATGTTTTCTCTGCATTTACTCTGGCTACGTCTAACATAGAAGACCCATATAATATTGAAGAGAATAACACCTTCCATTTTGAGGTAAAAATTCACAAATAATATTTTTTCTTCCAACTATTTTGTTCTGAGGGATAAACCCAATGCCATCCCAACCTATCTTCTCTTCTCGGAGAGAAAAAGAAAGAAGGGAAATAATGAATAAAGAATAAATAACGAAAGAATAGAGAAAAATCCCCCCGGGGGGAACAAAACTCAATGTGGGAGCGGTCAAGATCACCTGTCCTAACTAAATATTTAACAGGTTAGAAACATACGTGAGAGTGTATATAATCCCCACTTTGATTTACTCATCCGCTCTATGAGACTGATAGCCTTCTTGGTAACTCTATGTTGACTTTCCCGATCTTCATTCACTTGATTGGTCAGAACGGAATTGGAGTACTTCTCAACTTGTACAAGAATTCTGCTTCTTTACTTCTCTGTCTTCGATTTCCCAATGATTTTCTCCAACTGCAAAAATATAGTTCAGGTTGATGGGGTTGTTCAGGAATGACAAGTAATTGCAGCAACAAATGATCAATTGAGTTGCTAAGCTCTAGATATTAATATTGCTAAAGGTTTCTAGTAGTAAGAATAATTCTCATTTTAATATGTCTGTTTCACAAATATTACCCAAACCTTAATTCCCTCCTCTCTCACATTACCGTTATCATACTTGAACTTAACTTTTACATTCAAGGGTGGACATAGAAGTTTAAAATCAGAAAAATAATTCATGAAAATAGCATTTATTTTTCGTATACAAAAGATTTAGCTTTGGCATTGCTTATTAAAATCCCCTTCCCCACCTATTATCTCTATCCTCTCCCCCTTTTGGCCTTTTCTTTAGTTTAGGGTCGGCAAATGAATATGTTATCTATGGTTTTCCTTACTTTGAGACAACTATTTTAGATGCAAAAGCTAAAAGCTCAACAGATCAAAACACCATTGAAACAAATAGAGGATTAGGTAGACAAAATTGACTCAACTACTGATGATAAATTTGCCTGTTTTAACTTATCAAAAAAATAAAATAAAAAATAAAACTTGCCTGTTTTATTGAATTTGGCTTCTGAGCACTTATGATGCTGATTTGTTGAGTATAGAAGACAATTCAACTCCCAGGTTGGCTCAAGTGGTAAAGGCCTTGGGCTTGGAGGTGGTATTGCCCCCCCCCCCCCCCCCCTCCCCCAGGTTTAAGGTTCAAATCTCGTTAGATACAAACAATCTTTAGAGGCCATTGGATTGGGGGAAATTTTCCTTGAATTATCCGAGGAGCAATTGCGGGAGGCCTGTGCACCTCCGAGATTAGTCGGGACTCTATTCCTAAAAACCCAATGCCAATAAAAAATAAAAATCTCTCTGCAGCTCATCAAAAGCTCAAATGCCAAAACAGAGGACGGTAGGCTGCACTTGGCTAATGTAAAACCAGCCATACTCTTCTCGCCACTAGAAATTTAAAGCTTCACACTTTTCATTCCTGCATGCAATGTCCGAAAAAGAACAGTAAGAATAATTTCCACTATAGCATAACTTCCACTATAGCATAACTAGTGAGTAAAAAAGGCCTAAATTAGGCCTCAGAATGATTAACTTTTGTTTTTCAAGTTTTTTTATCGAAGTTTTTGGGCCAAGTTTTGAATGGTGGATGAACAGAGAAAAGTTAGTAATGCACAACAGTGGGGGTCCAATTGAGCTCACAAGGACTCTAGGAACAAATGGCAATATAAATAACCAGGTTCGCGATAAGGGAATATGAAACATGATCAGGTGAGATAGATAGCACAACCTTGGTAATTATTCAATTTAAGTGTCTATCCTGATGCATGTTTCTCACATGTCAAGGAATCATGTTAGAATGTAAACATCTCAATCTGGCACTCTATTACTTGAACCATTAGAAATCCACCTTTCTTCGTTGAACATCATACATAGTTAGTGCAGTAAGTCCAGCCGATTTCAAATACTGAGAGAGAGAGAGAGAGAGTGGCAGTAGCACTTGGGCTAGACAATGAAAACAGATTCTGACGCTAAAATGGCTAAAACCCAAAGTTTCACAAAGTCAGCAGCCTTGCCTAATGTATGGTGTGCTGAGCTTGGACCTAACTTTTGCAAATAATTCCAGTAAACGTCAAGAAATGGAGAAAAAGTAATAGCAGCTAATGACACTAGCAATTCTAACAATTTTAAGCGTCTATAAGCTCGCAAGTTCTCAGAAAGAGCACCCTTACCTTGTAATACTTGACTGGAAATGGCCCTACTGTTACATGAGCATTTGTTTGCCCAAGCTGTGTGCTAAAACTCTTCTCTCTGCATCAAGAAGAGATTGGTTGGAAGTCTTAAAAGAGAGATTTTACCACATTGCAGCATAATGAACTAGGTGATGACAAAACATTTATTATTCTGAACATGTTTAGAAACGTATTCAAATTAGAGATATAAACCATAAATCACAAGCAATTTTTATTTTATTTTTATAATTAATAAGAGCATTTAATTATCAAGAATAGGCAAAGCCCAAGTACATAGAAAGTATACAAGAGGAAATACCAACATTCACACTAGAAACATTTTTTTTTATACAAGTAAACATGTATTATTAATCAAAGAATGGGCATAAAGCCAATTACAAAGCTCTCATGTCCCATCAAGAAACATAAAAAACTAAAGCAAAACAAGAAAATTATCTCCATTCAATACAATAGCATCAGCCCAACAACTCAAGGTACTAAAGAAAAACTCCCTAAGTGCTCCCATTTGAGCTTTCTTTATCTTCAAGGCACCCCATTCCTCTCCAACCATAAGCACCACATCAAGCACAAAGGAATTATCTTCCATATGGCAATAATACATTATCTCCCCTCAAAACCTTTCCAACACAATAAGATCCATCACTTGCTTAGGCATCACCCAATCAATACCTGTCTTACCAAAAATCTCATTCCGAAAAATATTGGCCACCTCACAATGAAGAAAAAGATGGTTGATGAATCTCTCTTGCACATGAAGCACCAATCTACTACACATTCCAAACTCTCTTAAGTTATCCGTGGTCAGAATTTTACCAAGAGACGCCAACCAACAGAAAAATGCCAGCTTACTAGGTACCTTAACTTTCCAAATGCTTTTCCAAGGGTAATCATAGACACAATGACAAGTTAGCGCCTTATAAAAGGAGCTAACCGAGAATCTACAGCACTTTTTCATTTTTTTAAAATCAAATCATGCTGAAAAAGTCTGACTTCATACCAAGTTGTTCCCTTTCCCCTTTTCAGTTCAGGCCCTATTCAATTGGCTCCAAGAGGAACATTAAAGAGAGAAAAGGACAAAATGCAAGGATCAAGAAGAAGTTGCATTAATTTCTAAAACAGTATAAAAAGAAGCAGAAAGAGAATCACACGCATGCTTATGATCAACAATGACAAGGATTTTAATCAACCGTTTCCTCTCATTTCCCTTCATTTAACCGGAATACTAGCGTCCTAATGGTATTATGCTATGCGGGGGGAAGCATGTGGAGGAGAGTGGGAAGATATATCCTTCAGGATAGACAGATGTGATTCCAAATGACAAGAAACTCATTGGTCTTGGGTGGCACCTAACTCTTAGAAGAACATAAACAAGTGAGCCTCCTCTTCAGCTTTTTACTTGGCTCTCAAATTATCTGACCTAGAGAGTAAATGCACAATCTTGCATCAGAGGATTGTAGCATCAAAAAGGTGAAATTTTAATCGCACAGCTAGAAATAATGGAAGAAATTCCCCAGTATCTTTATGGTTTCTCAATTTGGGATTCAAGTTCAAATGTGGAAGCTTTAATAAATCGTGGTGTAATTACAACTTGAATTCCCAAAGGCTGTTTCTGGGGAAATACCCCTTAGGAAGCTTTATAGGTCAGTCACTTTGTCAGAAACCACATTTAGGAGCTGTTTGCTATCAATAATATGAACTGCAGTAATTTAATCAAGCATATTCAAAAGCTCTCATTAAATAATCCATAAAATTTCGTGATTATAGTACAGTCTATGGTAGGTTGCCTAGCTAGGTTGGCTTTCAAAAAAACCAAACTTTTCTTTTGACCCCAGAATGCCTAGCTAGGTTGCATGTGGAATGTGACTGGCAAGCACTAATATACACATGCCAATATGTCTTAGCAAATAGTCCAAGAAGGCTACAATCAATGGCAAAAGGACCAAAACTTTTATTTCCTAGCAAGACAAATTAACCAAAACAATAATCATAATCATAAGACGAACCTAAGAAAACTAGAACAGAACAATAAAATTATTAGAAATATATGGTGAAAGCAATAATAAATCTCTGAATGTGAACTTTAGCTAAACATGACCGTAAGGCTACTTTTGAACCATATTTGTGTGCACTAAGGCTCCGTTTGGGTAGCTATTCATTATTTTTATCATTACTTTTTACATTTTTTTCACTATTTTTTACTACTAGTCAATATTTTATCATTACTTTTTCACTATTATTCACAGAATATTTGAGATTACCTCACTATCCAAAGGCAACTAAAGCCTTCTGATTTAATCGGAGTCCAAGATTCTTTAAATAGTATGCCAGACGCACGATCATCTGTCATCTTCTTGTAATTAAGATATCATACATGAAAATCAAAAGATCAGAAAATCAAATTATTAACATAAAAAACAAAACAAAACAAAAAAACAAAAACAAAAACAAAAAAAACAGAAAAATGAAGGAAATAGAAAAGGTAAGAAGAGTTAGAAGCACGTCTGCTTACCCACTGTATGATGGCAAGATTGAAAGGCATTACTGGTCCCATTTAACAGATGTTCATACTTCATTGTCAATCTATGTCCTTTTTAACTTCTCAGATATTTCAAATGTTTCAATCGATTTGTCTAACTTAGACAGCTCTCTGGCCAAGATTAAATATGTATGAGAAATAAGAGTACAGTTCCTGGCCTCCATAATGTGCAGAAGCTTCATGCATGGATCTACTTGCCCTTGCTTCAGCAATCCATCAACCAATACTGTCCAAACAATCTCATCATTATTCCATTCTTTCTCAAGCATGCTCTTGAACAAATTTTGAGCCTCTTCTACCCGACTTGCACTGCAGAGAGCACAAATAAGTGCTTTGTAGATTGATAAGCGTGGCTCCAAGACTCCAATTGTCATTTTGTTGAAGATTTTCAGAGCATGGTCCAGTTCTAAGTTCTTGCAATGAGCAACCAGCATAGAGTTGTAAATTTCTTGATTAGGACACAGGCCTCTCTCCTTCATATTTTCCATCAATTGACTTGCCTCCCAAGATCTGCCTTCTCTGCACAAGCCTGTCACTAGAGTACTGTAGGTATCAACAGTAGGGACACACCCATTCTCTGACAATCTAGTTAAGAAATTACATAAAACTTCAAAATTGGTATATCTCTCATCTGAGCTGCAATTGTACACTGCTTCATGTTGTGCCACAACCTTTTCTGTGAGCAACTTACACTCCCTTTGCAACCCTTTCAACAACACACACAATGTTCTGTAGTTGGGTTTGCAGCCCATGTTAATCATTTGCCTAAGAAGTAAGAACGCATGATCTAGCCTACCATGCATAACAAAACCGTCAATAAGTGATGTATATGTCACCTCATCAGGAACCAATCCTTTCTTCTCCATTTCTTCAAGTAACCCCTCCGCATCATCAGCTTTTCCCTCTAGACATAACCCATAAATAAGTAAACTATATGTGTACAGATTTGGTGAGCAATTCCTTTTTTCCATTTCATGGAATATCTTGAATGCAAGCTCGGTCCTGCCATTTCTACATAGCCCATCAACCAAAGATGTGTAGGTAATGACATTTGGTTGTAAGCCTTGCTCTGCCATCTTGACACAAGTCTTTTCAGCATCAGAAAAGCGATTATCTTTGGACAACCCACTTACAATGGCATTATAGGTTTCAACACTTGGAGGGCAACCACTTTCCTCCATCTTCTCAAACAATGTTAGGGCAATATCTAACTTACCCACTGTAGAGTATCCACTTATCATAGCAGTGTAACAGACCTGATTTGGACTAATACCTCTTTTCTCCATTTCCTGGAAAAGACTAGATGCAAGATCCAACTTGCCACCCTCACAAAACCCTGAGATAAGTTTGCTGTAGGTCCACTCATCTGGTTCACAACCACTCTCCTTCATCAACTCCAATAGTCTAATAGAATTGTTCATATTTCCTAATTTAAGGTACCCATTGATGAGTGTGTTGTATGTAACCACAGTTGGAGGGGGACCATCTTTGAGCATTTTGTTGAAAATGACCATTGCCTTCTCAATATCACCCTGCAAGCAAAATCCTTTTATAATCTCGTTGTATGTTTGAACATTCAGTGACATACCATGGCCGTCCATCCAATAAAAAATTTTCAAAGCAACACCAAATCTTCCTCCAGCACAAAACTCATTTATCAAAGCATTAAATGTTACTGTGCTTGGAACCAAACCATTCCTTAACATCTTGTGGTATATCCCAATTGCAATCTCATGTTTCCCAGCTCGTGACAACCCACTAATCAATGCTGTATGTGTGTGAACATTGAGAATACATCCCCTCTTCCTCATACTCCCCACCAGCTCAATCGCATCATTCACACGCCCAGCTTCACATAAGCAAGTAATTGGAACTGTATAAGTATACACGGTTGGTTCAATCCCTTTCTCAATCATTGCTTCAATCATGTCCAGCGCCTCCTCCACCCGCCCATCATTGCATAGGCCATTAATAAGGGTTGAGTAAGTAACAGAGTTTGGGTCACACCCCTCCATCACCATTCTATCAAAAACCTCAAAAGCTGCACTCAAATCACCATTCCTACAATGTCCAAGAATCAAAGATGTATATGTAAACACATCTGGGCACATATCATACTGAAAAACCTTACTCAAAACCAACTCTGCCTCTTGCACCTTGCCCTTCTTACATAATATATTAATCATAGTATTGAATGTCAGCAAACTTGGTCTAACCCTGCTGTTCAACATCTTATAATATACATCTTGTGCTACAAAAACCATATCAAATTTCCCCAACTGAATTAAAAGTGTATTGAAGCTATACAGAGTAAATTCAAAACCAGATCCACTTAACTCGTTGAAATATGACATAGCCCGCTTGAGTTCATCCTCATTCTGACAAGCTTTGATCATAAGGATTCTCACATGGTCCGCTTTCGCAAATTGGCGGTCCTGCACAAGCCTATTGAGCATCGATACAAAACAGTTCATATCACGTACGTAGAAATGTCGATTAGAGACCCAATAGAAGAAGCGCAAGGCTGAGTCCGTGTTGTTATGGATTTTGAGAATCTTTGATACATGGTACGGTTTGAGTTTAGGGCTCAAGGTTTTGAGTTGGGGGTTCTTTTCCCATTGGGGACCAGAGAGGATGTTACAAATTTTGGAGACTAGATTAGGGGGAGGGTCTTCAAAGGGTGTGGATGAAAAGTTGGGTTTGGATGAGAACCCGCGAATATGGTGGGAACCCGATTGGGAAAGGAGGTTTCGAAGGTGAATAGAAGATGAGGTTTTGATCCGTTTTCTCATCATTTGTACCTTCAGGAAAACATAGAAACAAAAATTAGTATGATATAACTAACAATTTTACAACCCCCTAAAAAGGTTAAAAGACAATGCTGCGCACAATTTGATTCTCTGCAAGAATCTCATGTGTGACATTAAGTGGAAGGTTTGTTGAGGCCACAACACCTTTCACAAAGCTTAGATATTGCGGGAACTATTCAAGAAAAAATGAAAAAACAATTATTTCACCATAACGTTTTCTGAAAAGTAAAAAATTATTAGCACAACAACTTGACATTATATTTTTTACATATGTTATTAAATCACATTCCTCTTTTGTCCAAACTTTAGCAATATTTTCTTTATCACTTATCATTCGAAGTCACCAGAAACGAGCTGTTGTTTTCAATAAAGCCTTACATGTTTGGTCTTGGGATTGATTACATCCTTCTTTCTCATGGAAGCTATGGATGGCGCATAGAGTACAGATTGAAACACTACTTCCCCCTGCAATTCAGCTCAGAAAGAGAGGCACCATAGATGAAATAATAGATGCTACAAATAATTGCATACATCAGGAGTAAAGCCTATAGTTAGCTGAAGTTTCCTCATTTAACTATAGTTAATTATTTTAGAGGGATTTAATATTTTGACAAACTCGTCAATAGAGAACAAGCAAACATTTCCAAATCATTACCATACAAAAGTATAATGCTTATTACCTCTGTTATAAAGCATGAAGATGATAATGGATCCAAGTACTCATCAAAGTTTCTCTCATAGAATTCAAATTTCTCAGCCGGTAAGGCCGACAGATAGGGTGCTGCAGCAGTGGACTCATATTGATTGCCGGGAAACGATGTGTCCTTCAATTTTACTTGAGTTGAATATTTGATGACATGACTCCTTCCAGCACTTAACATAGAGTACCAACGACTCCTGGACTCACTCTCTCCCACCTACTACGGATCAGAAACATCAAGATATCATGCCTAAAGAAAATGGCAATCAACTCACATATAGAAACACGCAAAAGGGCATTAGCACGCATAAAAGAGAAACCGAAAATATACATTTCGACAATATTTCACTCAAAACATCTTAAAACTGGAATTTCCGACCAAAAATTAAATGCGTATATCTATATTCGTTTCTTTTAAACCGTTTTTAGAACTTTTGTATAAGAAACCCAATGGATAATGATTATAAAATTTATCAATCAGAGAACTGAAAAACATACGGAATCAAAAAGTCGTGAGGAACGGGAAATCGGAGCGGCGGCGTTCCTGTAACGTGCGCCATCGCCGGTCCGCAAGATAGCGGAGAGAGAGCTTCCTGAGAGCCCGTGCATAAGGAAGAAGCTAATGAAACAACCAGATACAAAGAGACGGCCCCAGAAGGGTTTTGGGAAAATCCTAGAGACTGGGCTAAATGCTAGTACTCTCAGCTCCAGCCTTCTGCACGTTTTCAGAACTAGTCTCTTATTCCTTGCGTTTTGGTTTCCCTTTCGGGTCTCAAAAGGAATATGGTATACATTTGGTAGACGTGTCACCTTTAGGTCTCCATGTACCTCTTAACTGGGAAGAGTAATTTGCTTGAAAATTTGTTTTGCACCATCCAATCATAATGCGAAACGTAGACGATTTCATGTTAAGATTGATGCATCCGGCCACACCAAATCAAAATCACAACTAGCTACCATGTGAAATTTAACATGTATGATGTAACAATGTGAAAGTACTTAGAATATTAGTGATAGACCTATTATAATTTTTTTTAAAATTGTATATTTTTGTAATTTTTTTTTTTAAATTTTGTCAAAATTGATCAATAAAAAAAAAAATGTAAAAAAATAAATTTTTTTCTATTTATAAATAATAATCTTTTAAAACTCTCAAAATTTACTGACATCCCAACCGCGCAATATCAAACTCACATTGAGTTTGGCAATCAAGAACATCTCAATATTTTTAGAATAATATGATTATTTTATTATTATTTTATGTATTACTATTATTTTTCTTTTTTTTACTATTATATAATATTCTATTATTACATTTTATTTATTTATTATTATTATTCGCAATTCTTTCTTCATACTTCTCAAAACCCAAACCAAATGTCCAGAAAGCACTCGATCAGCCCCTCTGGACTACGACAAACAACAGAAAGAAGCATATAAAAATCAGAATACAGAATAAGACGAAAGAAAACCTCGAAGACCCACTCCATCAATAACCTGTCGAAGAGCTTGGCCACGCTGCTTTTCTTCGCGGACTTCTTGTTCGAAGGCCTCCCAGGCTTCGGCGTCTTTCTCGAGCTGCCTCTTGTCTTTCTCGTTGCGTGAAAGAGATGGGAGACTGAGATGGGTTGGGCTTGAGAGATGCAGAGAGGGAGAGAAGGATTCGAAGAGGGCCTAGTTTAAAGGAAGATTTGGTGTGGCCGGGTACATCAGTCCTAAGATGAAATTGGCTACGTGTCGCATTATGGTTGGATGGTGTGAAAATAATTTTCAAACCCAGCTAGCATTTTTATCCCTATGAAAGTATATTTATGTTGTGATTTTTTGTCACCTGTCTGGTATTTTGGTCTTTTGGTCAGTTAAGTTAGGATGCAACTAACTGCCTTCTAATTATTGACAAGTTTAAATTTTGACTAAAAATTAAGGTTTTGATTAAAGTTAAAACTAATTTACATTGGATTATTTATTTAAAATTAAATAATAATAATATTATATTATATATATTAATAATTATTTTTTATATTTTACAAATACAATTTATTTATTAATTAAGAATTTAACTTTTACTTAATGTTTTCTAGTTATTTTCTCCTTAGTCTAAGACTCTAAGTATCCAACATATATGACATTTTTTTCAATTAAATATGTTTTTAGTTGGTGAACAATATAGCACTAATAGTAAACTCAGTAAAAATTGAATTCTGGCCAAGGAATAGATTGGGTTTATAATTAGTGCAATGTAATGGACTTAACAAATGAAAATAATAAATATTTTTTAATTATTAATTATTCATTATTATATAGCTTTATAAATAAATAATCTAATATAAAAAATTGATATAAATAGTTAAAGTCAAGTTATTATTATATTATTTTATTATTATATAATAAAAAAATAGCTATTCTAATTTTCAATGCGAGAATTTATGTAAATAGAATTATCAAAAACCAAGATCTAGATTACATTAACTAAATTTGCCCTTTAAAAATGGACAATACAATAAGAGTCCTCTTAAACTGGCTAAATATTATTTTGAGACTAAAAAAAATAATTTTCGTGCTATGTGTTTGGCCATAATTGTAAATTTTGCAGTAGTTGGTAGCCGTTGATCTGATAGGGGAACGTTTATTTGTGGTCTATGAAACGCTAATGATTTGATAGGGAAACGTCAGCTCCTTGCTGAGATTTTCTAAATAAACTCTTAGAAATATTGACCAATTGATTTCTTTCTTTCTTATATTTTTTTATTTAAAGTTGAAACAACTATTTATAATTTATAATTTTCAGATTGACCTTTGATAATAAAGTGGAAATTATTAGAAAATTATGTATATTTTTTTTAAAGTTGAAATCACTATTTATAGTATAAATATTTGGCTAATATCATATATTTTTCATTTTGCTTGTTATTTTCATATTGAATTATTCATCTATTAACTAAAATAATAATAATCTCTCTAGTTTTTTTTTTAATTTTTTTTATCTAATTTGTTTTTTCATATTTTACAATATTATCGAATTAATAATGAAATAATAATTAATTTATTATTTTAATAAATTATTCTAGTAAATAAAGTCTTCTCATAGAGTATGCTTTATGCACTGGCACTGAATTTCAAAGATAATATTCCAATACTGAAATCATGTCGTATTGAGATGGGATTTGTCCTTATTTTTGTTTTGTTCGGCGCTTGCTAATAGATTAGCATTATTGTTATTATTTAGACTTATTTTTTACACAATCTTATTGAGAAAATGTCAAAAAATTTCTAAAATTTGGCCAAGAAAGCAAAATATTATAAATATATCAACAGTTGTTATTAGAACGAGAGGGTTTAAAAAGAGAAGAAGAAATGTTTGTATATTTTTAGAATGATACTCTTCATTATAATCCTAATTGTTCTAAAGTGTGATTTCATTTATGATTCTTTGAACTTAACCACTAATGCAGCTTCTTTCTCAATTATGCGATTTCTGACTGTTATATCCTAGATCGGAGGATGTAGACGAGTCTGATTATTATCACTTAAAAAATATTATGTTAATGCTTAAAAATAGCACAATAGTCTGAAATGGGACAAAAATGTACTATCAGTCTTCTAAGACTATTCGGGCCTTGCTCGATGTGTTTTAGAGCCTCCAATGATAATTTGGTACGACTATATGGTGTCTATGCATATATCTATACCATTGAACATAAAATAAATATAAAGAAAATAAAATTAGAGATACATAAATTTACATAATTAAACATAATATTTATGTCACATAAATTTGAGAAAAGAAGAATCTATTATAATATATTTATTTTACAGCCTCTCATAATCTTTTATCCTCGTTGTACGATGAAGATTAGAAATATCTTTTATCAAAAAAATGTTCTCACTGGAGTCCCTTCTCATGAGGGTAAAGAAGTTTTGTAAGTTATAGTCCGGCTAAAGAGTAATTTTATAAGTGGCAAAAGGTGGGGATCACTATTAAAAAATTAGATTTTTTTTATGTAGATTTCATATTTTATTTTATTTCTTTTAAAAAAATAATTACGTGACAATTACTTGATCTACGATTGCATAAATATTTTCTCCTCACAAAAAAGCCATTAAGAAAAGCCCTCAACTGTTTTCCCATTTTATTTTCAGTCCCTCATTTTTTCATGTCACAGTCTTCTCTTATTTATATGATATATCCTTCTCGCGTTTTCCTCTTCATACCATGTCCTTCATTAGCCTTTATCTCCTCGTCTCTCGTCTCTCTCTCTCTCTCTCTCTCTCTCTCATTCTGTCATCTTCTAATGAGATTCCCTCATCTTAGAGGGCCAAGAAGCCACTGTGGACCATATTTTATCACCCCCATATCGCATCACCAAATTTAATTACAAATAATAAGAATTAGGATTAAAAAATGTATTATCTTTTAAGGAAACATGGTCCTCTAGGACAGATTGATGTGGTTTTCACATGTTTATGGTGTAATCAAAAGAGCTGTTTTGTTTCATCATCGAATGGTTACTACCCTAATCTAGTTGAAGTACTGATGTTGATCCCACCAAGTTTCTCACAAATTAGAACAAAAATGTATATGAATCAGGCACAACTTGAGCAATATGGTGCTGAGCCGACCCCCAAAAAGTGATGGGCAGTCTTTGAAGGAAAATTACAGAGAGAAAGTTATGAATCCCATTCCCACCTGTTATTTAATGAATAGTGTATTTCTCTCTCTTCAATTACACCATTTTATTTGAGTAAACGGACGAAGAAAGTATCAATCTCTAACTCAATAGGATAGATGTTTGATATCTCGCATTCTCAACTATGTTGTATTCTCTCTCTAACGATCGCAACCAAGATCAACCCTGAACTTCAGACTGTAATGGGTAGCCTGAAACAATTCCTCGCCATTTTTGCTTTTTCAAATAAATACACAGAAAACAGAGACGATGCTCTGAATGATGGAGGAGATTCTTCTTAAGTTTTTTAAAGGCAGGAAAGCTTCATCAATTCCGGAGGAATCGTTGTGCAGAAATGCAACAATGGAATATGATCATTGTGGATTTCTGCATCATAATTGACATGCATATAGCCATTCGATGGGGTCGATAATTTCTACAGTGGGAGCCCCATCTGTTGGGAGTCTTGAGTCCTGCAAAGTGTTGGCGACTGAGTTTGGCAACAATTTGAACTGGGGTTCGGAATTGGGTCCCAAGGCCAAGGACATCTTTTTTTTTTTTTTTTTTGTTAAACCCATATAACATTAAGTGAGATGTTGGGATCGGTCTATTATTCCATCTCTATTAAAAATAGTTTATTAATAAAATATAATAAAAAAATTTTAAAAATATAATAAAAAAATAAAATTAAAAAAATACAATAAAAAATATAATAAAATAAAAATATAATAAAAATATAAAATAAAATAATTTAAATGAATTTTCGACCTCAATCTAAATAACGTCAATATCGTCGACATCCATTTTTTTTTAAAGAGGATTGACCGAACCCCAATATTTTCCTAACATCAATGATTAGAACTGCAATGACAAAAAAAAAAAAAAAAAGCAGGTGATTGTGCAGAAGGCATTCAAGATTACAAGGGCCATAGGCAGTTGAACTTTGATGACAGACCCAAGCCATCTTGGTTCGGAAGACAATACTAAATTCAAGCAATTTAGTTAGCTGGGGTATGAGAGGGAGACAAAAGATGAAAAAGGTAGAATGTCATTTCAATCTCAAAAACAGCCGAAATTTGAACCATCTTTTTCTGGGTGTCCTTTTCTTTTGAGTTTTTCTAGACAAGCAGTTGCGGAACATAAAGTTGCTGGGTCAGCTCCACTACATCACAGAATCATAGTTCCATGGGACACTTGTTTTTTGAGGTAATTCGGTCGATCCAACCTTTTATCAAGTTCCCCAAGTTGATTCATTGATTATTGCACATGCTGTGTCTGTATGTGTGGCAGTGATTGTTCTGGTAGTGGTTTGATTTACTTGTTTCTCTAGCTCAATATATATATAAAATAAAAGAAGAAAAACATTGATTAAAAATATTAATTTAGTAGATCCATTGAGATTCACATTCATAATCTACATTAATCAAACCCCACCAAAATTAGTCTCTTATTATTAAGGCAAACACCCTCAATTTCAAATGAATCAAAGCAGAGAATTGCTTTCATATCAAAAGGTTTTGTATACTTTCCAACAATCTTGACACTCCAATGAAGAGTTTTAGGGGTAGAAGAGGGAGACAGATATGGGTTCCGAGGCTCCCATTTTAACTTGCTACTGTCTGTTGGACAATAAAAGTCAACCAAAGTGGAGAAATAGACAAAAACAAAACAAAAAGCTGCTGCTAGAGACCCTCTTTGCTAATATACAGCTTTAAAGGAAAAAGATAAGGAAGAAGAAAAGTAGAAAGCCTTTCTTACCCTTCCCTCATTTTTAAAGCCTGCGACCACACGCTCAGACTGAGACAAAGGAAGGCTTGGCAATGCCATTGATATCTTTTCTTCGCATATGGCCAGAATGAATTTGATTGTCCTAAACGGCTTCGTGAATATATAAAGGCAGAAACTTTAAGATTAGTGTACAGCTGATCTTCTGGTTTTTTGATGGTGTGAATCAGAATCAAGGTCTGAAATGGAAATGAAAATATATTCCTTGAGATTGCAGTGATATTTTATGACGGATTGGTTAACACAACCTTCGTTAATTCCAAGTCCTGCAAGACCCATTTTCGTAAATTCAAACTCGGAAAGCCAACCAAGAAAAGGAGCTACGATATTCCCCATAAAAAGCAAAGAAAGCCGCTTTCATGTGGACTCAAAGGTCTTTTCTCGGTTTCGGACTCGAAGGTTTTGCAACTCGGAGTCGAAGGAAGTAAAATGGCAGAAAAAGAAGGAGGAGGAGGAGAACTGGGTACCGTACTAGAGCAGGACGCCGGAGAAGACAGAGACGAAGAACAAGAAGAGGAAGTGAAGAAGCTTGTGCGAACTTACCTGGGGCTCAGTTTCTCGTTGTCGCTGGCATTGATTCCCAATAAAACAATGTCCCTGATTCCGGCCCTAGAAACCCAAGTCCGGGAACTCTCTTTCAGACTCCGGCAAGCGGAGGAGCAGCTCAGGCAGATGAAGTCCCGGAGAAAGGAGGATTCCAAGGCCAATGCCCGGGTTGTGGAGATCTTCGCGAGCCACCGGAACACGTGGCAGGCGGAGGAGAAGCGGCTTCTTCAGGGGATCGAGGAGCTAAGGGAGAGAGTGGCGGAGCTGGAGAAGAGGGAGGCAGAGTACAGTGCGCGGGTTGAGGAGCTGGAGAAGGAGGTGGGCGAGAGGGATGAGATGATTAGCTTCATGTCCAGGACCAGTAGGGTTGATCATCACGAGTTTGGGGAGGAAGAGGAAGATAGTTCGGTTGAAGTGAACTTTGTTTATGAGCGTCCGGAATCACACTTGCAGCTTAATCATCATCAGAAGAATGCATTTGATTCTGAGTTGTTGGCCTCCTCTGCTTCCAAGTTTTGGGCAGAAAGAACTAGCCTCTGCCAGGTATTAACTTTCTTTTCAAATGCCTTTGAATCCCCTAGTTTTCTAATTGAATATAATTGAACAATGAAGAAAATAAGATTAGCCTTTGGAAGAGGCCTATATGGTGAAAAAAATAATTACAAGAAAGTTGTACAAAAATATGAGAGAAAGTGTACAAGATAGTTAGGGTTTGTTTGATGAAAACTGATGGATGGGATTGGATGAAGATGCTTGTTCAAGAGAAGAGCACCCAATAGATAAAGAGAAGACCTAACATAAGTTCCAATTGTCTGATGGAGGATGCATCTGTAGATAAAGCTAAACGGCCAAAAAGGCAAAAAAGAATTTACTTTATGATAACTATATGGCACATGCTTACACATCTGAAAAAGAAAAAAGAGTTTGTTGGATATATGCCAACTAATAATCATTAGCAGAATGATACTACTTCAATTTCTCATTTGAATTTCAGGTCTAATATTGATAGTGTAGAATCCTTAAGTGATTTTGAGATTTTAATAGCCTTAGATAAACTAATGATGCTTAAATTCTATACTTGTGAAGAGAATGAAGGCATTTCCTATGGACCTGAAGTTTGAGTGTCTCATCTTGCAGGATCTACAGTATGAATCCCTTGAATCAGTGTATCATATGAAGCATTTTGTACCAAGGTAAATTGAAACATTCTATCGCTGATAATTTCTGAAGAATGTATTGGTATTGCTAACACCCTACAACTAACAAAAGGGGAAACATTTTTTGCTTGCCTAGAAGGGAATCCCCTTGGAAGGTAGATGGTGAATCAACCGGAGTTGCCTCTAAACTAAAGTTACTTGAACAGGAACTCATGAATTTGGTAAGCGTGGGTAACAGTGATCTATCGAAAGTACCAACACTAATGAGGAAGCAAGCTAAGAAATGTCAAGCTCTTGCAGGGAAGATTGATGATCTATGCAGAAGAATGGTAATGCTCAACTGCTTCCGGTTTATTGCTTCTTTGCTCGTACACATCATGACTAGTCTCGATCATCATTTGATGCTTTTAGACACATCATCACTTGAATGAATCATGCTACACGTGAAAATCTATGCATGAGAGAGGTCACGCTTGTAATAGTGACCAATTAGGACTAAGAGGCTGTTCCCTTTGCCCTTGTGAAATAGGAAAAATCGTACGTGATGTATCTACAAAGCTATTTTAAAAGTAAAGAACTGCTCCATACTCAGAGTTTACACAAATAACCCACAAATTGACGTGGTTTTATAGGATCCGTTATATCTATTTTACAATTAAAGTAACTTTACAATCTGACATATCATATCAAACCACATTAATTTGTGGGTTTACTTTTGATTAATCCTTTTGTATCTAAAGACCTTAAAAGTATCTTGCCGGGGAAGAGTATGTCAAACATTTGTTGTTGAGACCCAAAAAGATGATAAATGTAACATTGTAATCAGATGTCCCCTGCCCACAATTCTCCTTTCTCTTTTCCCTATTTCAGCACTTCCCTGGTTTACCCTGATTATTGGTGAAAGATTCATGTTAGGATACAAGTCACCCCTCATCCTGCTGCTACATTTTGTTATGATTTTTATTTCCATAGTTGGTATTTGCTAATGTCACATAAAAAAAAAAAAAAGTTACTAAAGTTGCTTTCCTCATTTCTACAGCAGGCTAGTGATCCCAGTGAACCAACCCTTAGTCCAGAGTTTCAAACGCAAAGGCAAACGGAGTTTTTACTTGAGGCATTTAGACTTCAGCAGCGTGCATCAGAGACCGGACATAAGCTCGTGGCATTACAAACTGAAGTTGGGAAGAGTTACCATGGGAATGAGGTGGGGAGCCAGGCAAAACTGACGACAAGGAGATCTCTAGACTCGATCATAAACAACTTCAAAGAAATCCAGCGGAATTTGGAGATATGGCTGGCCAGAATTATTGGAGATCTTGAAGGGATTCTGGCAAGAGATGGCGCTTCTCGTGTAAGGGATTATTATATGTCAAGGTATCCTTTTGTTCAATAGAATATTCAAGCCATCTTGATCCACAATATGGATATATATATATATATATATGCATATGCTCTTCTGGTATCATACTTTCTAAGCAATAAAGTGGCAGTTAGTCTCCTGTATATGAAAGTTCCGCTTTGTTAATAATAGCATCTTAATGTAACATTACGCCTTTAAAATGTAGTCAATATAGATCTGAACATTAGGGACAGAGACAAGCTGCAACTTTTATCATCATCGGCAATTGCAAAGCAAAGTGGAAAACATACTTTAACATCTATGCCAAGACAACAGGGTTCCTTGAGAACCATGTTCTATGTTGCTCCAGCATAACTTTTCTATGAATTCTAAAATTTATATAAATTTTTTTATTTTTCTTTTTAATAACAACATAGAAAATTAGAAATAGTGTGGAATTTATGTCAAGTAAAAATATCCGTAAATAGTTATAGAGATTGGCTTAGGTAGGGTTTGGATAGTGAGAAGAGATGAATTGAATTGAAAGTTAAATAAATATTGTTAGAATATTATTCTTTAGTATCATTATTGTTTCAGGATTTGGATAAATTATAATGATTAGATAAGATGAAATGGATTAAGTTTTTTTTTAGACAAAAAATTTATAAAGTGTATATAAAAAATCTCATGAAATCATATTAGTTTATGAGTTTACTTTTGTATAATTTTTTTGTTTCATTTATGGCAGTTTTTAACTTTTCTTTTTCAAGATTAATGGTATTTTGTGGTTCACGTTGTCTATTTGGTACTGGAATTAAAGCAAACCCCTTTCCAGACTACATAGAGAAGTAATAAAAACAAACCTAACTCTCAACTACATGTTACTCTTCTTTGTTTGGTAAGCTGAAGTTCATCAATGACAGCTTAAATGGTAATCTAGGCGAATCGCGATGGTATCAAAACGACAACAGGCAAATGGTTCAGGTTCTGACGCTATTTTTCTTACCATTTTTTGAGAGGATTAAGCTGGATTTGAACTGCATAGAGTTATTGATCGGACTTTAGGTCCTAGAGTAAGATAGATAGACACATAAAGTAAATCTCACAGTATTTATAACTATCTGAATGAATTTTTTAGGAAGCATTACATGCCCAATGAATGCAACGGGGTCCTATTTTTCATGTTTATCTTTCTCCCACTCTTTGCCCTAAAAGTTCATAAAAAACTCTAGGAAATCTCAATTCAATTAAGCTTCCTAAATACCGAACTGCCCCACCCATATATTTGAGCATAAATAAGCAGCTTAGCCTGATTTTTTAAGCTAAGTTAAAGCGGGCACTGTATTGGGTTCTCAATAATTTTGGCCCACTCAAATTAAAAAACACAAGAAAATGAACATATTTGAGGAATCAAGACAACACATTTCCAGTTTGAAAACTGCAGATGCTTGTTTTAGTTATTACAAAATTTCCAAAAAACAGGGAATCAAGAAGCATTATGCAGGTACAAGACAACATCAAGCAGCTTCTTCCTGCAACTGTTTCACTTTGGTTATGTAATCACTCATTGCTTCCTCTCTGGATTTTCCTGGAAAATAAATGGTTCGATATTTTCTCACAACAGAGTTAACTAAACCATTCATCACCCTTTTGACAGATTAGAATAGTAGAATACCATTACCTTCAATAGCCTTCCATGCATCCCACTTTGCTCTCTCCTTCATGCTGAACATTCCTGGACGGCCTGAAATTTAGATGCAAAATGCCATAAAGGGTGAAACATTTGAATACAAAAACGTTTCATCTCATCTCATCTTTATAACTTTTTCAAACTTTTATATAAAGCATAATAAATAATTTAATGTTTTCAAATTCTAAAATAATAATAATATTAAAAAATAATATTTTATTTAACTTTTAATTTTTATCTAAAACTATCTCATTCCATTATCCAAACAAAGTCTTAATATTCTCAGAAAGAAACTAGTTCAAAAGGCAACAGATGCTTACTGGTGTTCACTGGTCCAACGGTGGCCTGCTTGAACAGCCCATAGAGAACAAGCTTGCTTTCGTTTGAGGTATTATCCGGCAGGGTCTTGGCTTTCTCAGCATACTCCTCAAACTCCTCCTGCATTAATTAACGCCAGCATATTTACATGCATGCAAAATGCCAAAAGAGCTATAAGTTATTGAAGCATAAAAAGTTCGTCCTTTTAAGTAAAACTCTACTACAAATGGGTTTTGTTCTCATTCTGTCTTAATTTTGCCAAGCCAAGATAAAGCAGAAAGGAGTCCTTCAAATCAGAAAAGTTGAAAACTGAAGTTGGAACCCAGTAATGATGCCAAGAATAAAAGACCTGAAGGCTGAAACTCCAATACCGGATACCAATTCATCATGCCTAAACTAGATCAAGATGGTTCTCTTTGATCTTCTGTGCAATTAGTAATTTTTTAGTAGATAATCTAAAAGCAAATTAAAAAAAAAAAAATTGGTAAATTCAATTAAAATGAAGAATTTCCTGAAACCAAAAAGTTCTCCATCTCCCATTTTTTTTTGTTTTTTTTCAGTAATTTGATCTCCTGAAACAAGTACAACATCCAGATCTGAACTTATTGCTACCACAATAATTACCATAATTGAAAGAACCAAATTGAAAGTTCCTTCCAAGAAATAACTTCCAACAAAAGAAAATACGTCGCCCTGAAAAGAAGAAGAAGCGAAATTTCTAAGAAGGATTGAAAAGAGAGTATTATGGCAGACCTTCAAACCCATATTGCTGTCTCTCGTCTGAACTCCGACGGCAACGTCTGATTTGCTTAGCACTTCGCGCGGGCCGGTATGTGTTATATAGTGGAGTGTGTGCATGAGGAAAGATACTCCCTTGAAATTATCACTCACGGCCGAGACAATCGATGGCATATCCTTAGTATGTAATATGTATAAAAAATAATTTGGCAATTTTAGTGGTGTAAGTTCACAATCTCTTTAAAATATTAAATAAATTTAAAATTTAGAGATTAAAAAAACTCACTTTTTAATAATAAAGTATCACATTTCTAAAAAGAGTAATATTAGAGTGAAGCCATACTTATTGTACTCATATATATATGAATATTAATACGTGTTACTGTTTATGTATATATAAAAAAAAAGCCTTCAAAATTATACGCTGTAAAACTATATAATATTACTGTTAGAAAAAAAAATTGCAGCGAAAAGTACCTCAGGCTTAGCTTAAAGAAATGCTCCACAAGTTTCTCCAGTACGACAAAAACAAGCGTTTTCTCTTAGTGGTGAAGTGTACTAGGTAGTTATAAAACTAGAGTAACACTTAACAATCCACAGCCTAAAAACTATTTCAAGAGAGAACAAATGAGAGAGAGATTTTCACTATTACAATTAGTTCTCAGAACCAAAAGGAGGGGAGCTATATATAGTCCCCCTACACGGCTGGCCTTAAAGGCCAGCCTTCAATATGCTGGAAACGCATGGCTTAAAGCCATGCGTTTACAGACTGTGTAACGCATGGCTTTAAGCCATGCGTTATAACGTATGAAATTAAAGGGGGGTCTGCCCGTGTGGGCGCCCCCTTCATTTAACATCTCCCACTCGCACGCAGTGGGCATGACCCTAGGTCTGCATCTCTCTAATGTTCTCAATCTTGTTCACACAAGTAAATAAGCCGTGCGACCACCAAGCATATCTTTAGAAAGGTGGGAGTACATACACTAAATCTCTCACAGAGAAGACTAGCATAGTAACATCCCTAAAAAATGTCTGGTCATGTCTTAGACTCATTCGATCGCATCAGATCAAGCATTTTCGAAACCCTCTTGAGTTCAGAAAACTCAGAACAATGCTTGACTAACTCCAAATCATTTCAATATGTTCACAACCTTAGTCGCTACCAGTATGTAGCGTCATAGTTTGACGTCAGCAAACACTATCGAAGATGCGATATCGAATAATCTTCCATTTGCACTCATATCATTCAACTTTAGTCGAACCGCTTTCCCAGCAATGCCTCTTTAGACCGTTTTAATCATGGTCATAGACAACATGCCAAAGTAGCAAACATCACAACCTCCATCTCGTGACATAGTCAAAAGTAAAGGACACTTAAAAAATGAGATTCACACAGTGAAAAAGAGGGGAACCATTTACTCACTTACTCATTTGGTCTAATAAGCACATGTAGTATGAAACACATGCTACGGTGGATTTCTCTTTCTTAAAGAGCATATGTCTATATCAACACTGTACAGATCTTAGTCTAGCCGCTCCTTAAGCGTCTAACCCGAGTTCCTCTATTTGCTCGCCTCCAAGGCGTCAAAGAGGATCTCACATCTGGCTAACCACAAGCTACATAGGTTGTGGGGTAACCCATGCATAGTCCTCTCATTGGACCTGATCTTAGCTCCCACTAAAACCGACATATCTTTGTGTCAACTAACTTATCCATTTGGACAAGTATCTTAGAACACAATGTCTCATCTCTACTCGCTTCTCAAGCGCTAGAGGCGATCGTTCGTGTGAGTGAGTCGATCTAAGTCTGTTAACACTTGTGTGTGTATTAGAAAAATAATACGATAAAGACAATAACTGAATCATATTGTATTAATATCCCAAAGGAAATGTTACATCTCAATGTCATTTGAAACACAAATTACATTTACAATCTTCGTAGTCCTAGATTCTTAACATGAGCCTCAAAGACATCTCTTGCTATTGGCTTCGTTAAGGGATCAGCAACCATGCGACTTGTAGAGAGGTGTTTCAGAACCACTTCCTTTTGCGCTACCACGTCTCTGATGTAGTGATATCTGATATCTATGTGTTTGGTTCTTCCATGGTACTTAGAGTCCTTAGCATATGCAAGAGCAGCCGTGCTATCGCAGAATATTGTCACCGGATCTGAAGTATCCGTGCCAATATCTAAATGCTTGAGGAACCTCCGTAACCAAACAGCTTCTTGAACTGCTGCAGAACAAGCTATGTATTCTGCCTCCATGGTGGATAAAGCTATACAGGGTTGTTTCTTGCTGCTCCATGTAATGGCGCCATTGTTGAGCAGAAAGACATACCCAGTGGTTGATTTACGCTCATCTAGGTCACTGCCCCAGTCGGCATCGTTGTAACCTCTTAGCTGCAAATCTGAACCTTGATAGCACAGCACATAGTCTACAGTTCCCTTCAGATATCGCATAATCCTCTTGACTGCTTTCCAGTGAGCCAGTCCGGGGTTAGATTGGAATCTACTTACTAAGCCAACTGCATAGCATATGTCAGGCCGAGTACACATCATTGCGTACATCAGACTACCCACAGCATTAGCATAAGGGACACGAGCTATTTTTTCCTTTTCTCTTTGAGTCTTAGGACACAACTCTTTAGATAAGTTCTCACTTTTTGTGACAAGGGTGTCAATGGGTTTACATTCACTCATTAGGAAGCGTTCGAGAACTTTCTTTATGTAAGTCTGTTGGGACAAACACAATATTCTCTTTGAGCGATCTCTGTAGATCTTAACTCCCAGAATGTATTCTGCCTCACCCATATCCTTCATCTCAAAATTGAAGGATAACCACTCTTTTGTGGCGACTATCAACCCTTTATCATTTCCAGCTAGTAGTACGTCGTCAACATATAATGACAACATAATGAAACTCTTCTTGGATCTTTTGACATAGACACAATGGTCCTCTGTGATCATCGTAAACCCATTCGAAAGAATGGCTCGATGGAATTTGAGGTACCATTACCTAGATGATTGTTTTAGGCCATATATAGATCGTTTGAGCTTGCACACTTTGCGCTCTTGACCTTTGACCACAAAACCCGTTGGTTGATCCATATAGATCTCCTCATCTAGTTCTCCATTGAGAAATGCTGTCTTAACATCCATCTGGTAGAGTTCCAAATCCATGTTTGCTACTATAGCTAGAATCAGACGAATTGAAGCAAACCTCACGACTGGTGAAAAAGTTTCTTCATAGTCTATACCCTCCTATTGGGTATATCCTTTCGCCATTAAGCGAGCTTTGTACTTATCTATCGATCCATCCGACTTGCGTTTGACTTTAAGAACCCATTTGTTCCCAATAGTCTTACGCCCTGTCGGTAAATCAACCAGATCCCAGATCTAGTTAGTTTTCATAGACTCAATTTCATCATTAAGAGCTTTCATCCACTCATCTTTAGTAGAAGATGAGAGAGCCTCATGAATTGTCCTAGGCTCGTCATCATCATGTGGAGCTACCATAAAAGCTTCCCCTTCAATCTCAAAACGACGACGGGGAATACTTTCACGTGTGCTTCTACGCGGCTGAGGTTGTTGTGATTGATTGACAAGTGGTGTGCTCCCACTCGGATTTAATTCCTTATTTGTAGGAGCTTGAAGAATTTCTTCCTCATTCTCAACTAAATTCCTTGGAGCACTTTCTTCTTGTTCCATAATCTCATGAAGTTCTAAACTCCTATCAACCTCACCTCTACTTGGAAATTCATTTTCAATGAAGTCCACATCTCGTGATTCAATTTCAGTCATACTTCCATCAGTTTGTTCACTTATTAACACATACCCTTTAGAGTGTTCTGAGTACCTTATGAAGATACACTTCTTCCCTCTAGGGCCTAATTTCCCATACTTATGAGAAAGATCATGAACAAAACCCGTTGAACCCCATGGCCGCAAGTTACTCAAATTGGGTTTCTCGCCGGTCCATAGTTCATATGGGGTGGAAGTTACTGATTTGGAGGGCACTCTGTTAAGAATGTAGGCAGCAGTCAAAAGTGCATCCCCCCAAAAAGAAATTGGTAGGTTTGCTTGCGCCATCATTGACCTAACCATCTCAAGCAGTGTTCGATTTCTCCTTTCCATCACGCCATTTTGTTGCGGCGTACTCGGCATCGTTAACTGTCTTTTGATTCCTTTTTCATCACAGAGCCTTTTAAATTGCTCAGAGAGATATTCTCGTCCTCGGTCAGTTCTTAGAGTTTTTAAACTCTTGTCTAACTGATTCTCAACCATTCTTAGATATCGTCTAAAGCACTCCAATGCTTCAGACTTATGGAAGATTAAATAGACATGACCATAACGTGAAAAATCATCTATAAAAGTGATGAAGTAGACACCCCCGTGTCTTGCCCTCACACTCATTGGACCACAGATGTCTGAGTGGACTAATTGCAGTGGAAAAGATGCCCTAGTGGTTTTTCCAAACGGTTTTCTCTTAGCTTTTCCCATAAGACAATGTTCACATGTGGGCAAGATGACCCTAGCGAGATTGCCTATCAGGCCTTCTCTAGCTAACCGAGTCATTCTATCTTGTCCTATATGGCCAAGCCTAGCATGCCATGTATGTGAATCCAAATTATCAACAGATGAAGAAAGAAAAGCAATATATTCATTTATATTAGAATAAACCAAATCTAATATCATAAAACCGTCTTGCAAAAAGCATTGCCATAAAACACATGGCCCAAATAAAAGGAAACATTATTGTTTTCAAAAACAATTCGAAAACCAAGTTTTAATAGAGTAACAACTGAAAGTAAGTTTCGTCGGATCTCGGGAGCGTATAGCACATTGTGGAGGAAAAGAGTGCGGCCACCCCGCAAGTCCAGCTTGTAGGTACCAAGTCCTAGCACCTCCACGCTAGCTCCATTCCCCACCTTGATATCACGACTCCCAGTTGGAATCCGGCGATATTCCACAAATCCGACTCTATCTCGCGCTATGTGCTCGGTCGCTCCTGAATCAACAGTCCACACAGGATAGGAGTGAGCAACCATCACATGGCTAGTTACAAAAACAATACGAGAGAAGTTAAAGTATACCTTCTTCGGCTCAGTGCAATCACGAGCGAAGTGGCCTTTCTTTCCGCAGTTGTAACACTCTAATTTTGACTTGTTCTTCCCACGCTTGCCCCTTTTGCTGTGCTGAGAAGTTCCTGACACCTTCTTAACTTGTCCAGCAGCTACCCCATTTTTGGACTTCCAACGCTTAGGCCTTGAAGCCTTGCGTGAACCAGAATTAGCCACATAGGCCGAATGATTGGGCTTAACAGCCTCTAGGCGCTCAGCCTCCAATTCTAAGTGATGCGAGACATCATCAAAATTTTTTATATTCTCATTATGCGTCAGATTCTGGCTCATGTTCTCCCAAGAACTTGGTAGTGATCTTATCACTGCCTGGACTTGTTGTTCATCAGTCAGGTCATTTCCTGCCGTCTTAAATTCGCGGATCATGGTTGACATAGCCCTAAGATGCTGCTTCATCGTATGGTCAGAGCGCATCTTATAGGAGTCAAACCTCATGGTTAATCCACGTAACCTAGTGGCCGAAGTTCCACCAAACTTCAACTTCAAAGCCTCCCACATGCTTTGGGCAGTGTCATAGGTCTCGAATTCACACATTGGATCATTGTGCATGCTGCTTAACATTATTATGCGCGCGCACCGATTTTTCTTAGCCTATTCAGAATAGGCTAATTCATCTAATTTGTGTTGTTTTGAGTCCCCTTCCTTGGGCTTAGTCAGGGAGTGAGACAAGGCCTCTACGACTTCTTGCTCATCTAAGACATACTAGATTTTGCGATGCCATATGTCATAGTTCTCCCCATCCAATTTCTCCCATTTGTTTAAATCGGCAACAATACTCTTAGATGCCATTTCACTACAAAAACGCAAAGGAGGGATATTACACACACATCTAAGAAATCTGTCGCGTCCATTCAAGCTAGAAAAAAAATAATTTAGACATGTCGCAAGATCGAAAAATCGCTAGGCTTCAGAATCATCTCTTGCGCCACAATATCCAATTATTAAATTTCTAACCTAATTCCCGCGCAAATTTAAAAAATATGGGAGATTTAATCATAAATCTCAACCATACTCCCACTATTTAAAGTAGTCACCTAGTCCTAGTCACGGGTAGAGATAGATCCTACTAAAATCGCAGTAACCTGTTGGGCCAGTTTACAAGGACAGCTACAACAACCACAACAGCCTGTTGGGCCAGTCTACAAAGATGGTTCATATAAGACCATTACAGTCCATTTTTCTTATTCCATCAGTGCATTTACAGTTCTTACTGGGGCTACCATGGTGTTGTCGCTATACAGTGCATTTACAGTTCTTACTGGGGTCACTGCAATTCTTTCAGCCTATTAATCTACACTGACAACTCTAACTAAGACTACTTAGTGGGAATTTCCTATTTTATCACTAGAATAAATAAAGGCGAATGTCTAATCATACAACCCTCACATTTATACATAATAAAATAATAACACATACACATGTTGTATACATACATGTTATCACATTTAATCCAAAAAAAACATAATGTCACATGTAATTTATCAAAAAAAATGAATATCATCAAATATCCACATGTAATCATATTTAATTTAAAATGTTAAATAAAATATCACATGTTATAACAGGAAATATATCTAAGCATATATTAAAACATACCTTCTTTTTTTTTTTTTAATCATTATTAAAAAAAAATATATATATATATAAAATATATGCTTAGACCAGAAGAAGCTCACGGTCCAGTGGTGGGGGGCGAAGGGATTTGGCATCTGGCCTAGGTTCGAAACCCACGGCCAGACTCAACCATGCCAACCTTTTTTTTTTTAATTAAAGAATTGGGGCTGGGCCGTATAAACAAAACCCAGCCCAAAACCGGACCTAAAAAACAAATGGGCCGTAAGGCCCAAGCCCTGCCCTATTTCCTTCAGCTGTCTTCTTCAACCTTCGGCCAGCTGTTATTGTTCACGTGAACAGTAACTGAGTTAAAATAAAAACACAGTGCCGTTTGGAGAGTTTTCCGGGGTCTCTTCTCATCGGAAACAACCTCCGGAGGAGGCTGGGTGCTGCTGCAGCACCTAGGGAGGTGCTTGCAGCACCTGGGTGGTGCGCGCAGCACCTTACTGGTGCGCGCAGCACCACGGTGGTGCTGGCAGCACCCCTCTGGTGCGCGCAGCACCGTCCTGGTGAGCGCAGCATCGAGGCGGTGCTTGCAGCACCGCTGGGTGCCCCACGGTGCACCATGCACAGTGGGCTCCAGTCGGTGCATGCGGCACCGTGGTGCGCGCAGCACCATTTCAGGGGTGCTGCGCAGCACCCTACGGTGCGCGCTGCACCACCGCGCTCAGGTGGTGCGCGCTGCACCACCGCACCGACTTCGGCCAAAATTATTTATTTATTTTTTTAAACGCAGCAGCATTCAGCAAACTAAATGGCACATTTATAATTTGCATGCATATGCAAAATAAAAAAAACTGGAAGCAATTACGAATGCTCTGATACCAATGTTAGAAAATAAAATTGTAGCGAAAAGTACCTCAGGCTCAGCTTAAAGAAATGCTCCACAAGTTTCTCCAATACGACAAAAACAAGCGTTTTCTCTTAGTGGTGAAGTGTACTACGTAGTTATAAAACTAGAGTAACACTTAACAATCCACAGCCTAAAAACTATTTCAAGAGAGAACAAATGAGAGAGAGATTTTCACTATTTCAATTAGTTCCCAGAACCAAAAGGAGGGGGGCTATATATAGTCCCCCTACACGGCTGGCCTTAAAGGCCAGCCTTCAATACGCTGGAAACGCATGGCTTAAAGCCATGCGTTTACAGACTGTGTAACGCATAGCTTTAAGCCATGCGTTATAATGTATGAAATTAAAGGGGGGTCTGCCCGTGTGGGCGCCCCCTTCATTTAACAATTATTATGCATAAATACATGCCTACATGTCACTAGCATTAAGTATTTTTAAAAAAAATTTCTCTTCGAAAAATGCTACTCTCACCGGTTCAGACAATTTTATTTATTTACTGATATATCCTATTTTTTAATGATGTTATGAATATTTTTAAACAATTAAAAATATAAAAAGATAATAAAAAAACGTTTTGATTCTTATCGGGATCCGTCTCGTGCTACACCTGCCTGCTCATTCTATTAATATTTCTTGAAATATGGAAATGTGAGGTCATAATAATATTTATAATTTAATATAGTAATAATAATTCAACAAAAATAATTAAATATTTAGATTATGTTTAGATAATAAGGTGATCTCAAAAATAGTAAATAATATTAATAGAACCCAACAATAATAAATAATGAATAATAAAATAATAAATAATAATATAATATTCTACTATCCAAACCAATTTTAAAATATAACTTTGTGAACCCAACTAGACATTAGCCTGATCGTATCCTGATCCTGATCCTGATCGAGTGGTTTAGTTTGGGCCTGTTTCAGCCTAAAACAAAATCTCGATCACTAAACATTCGACAGAAAGGGCAGAAGATGCCATCCGACCAAAGTTTATTATTATTGTAATAGCGATAATAACATTACTCTTACTATCATCAACTTTGGCCCTCTTTTAATCCTTCGATCCTCCCTCCAATTCGGATCGCTTTGTGCCAAACTTACCTTAATTTATTCAGGGAAAAGAACTTGAATGAGGCACCAGTGGGAAGAGATTGGGAATATGATAGGGTTTTGCTTTTCCATGAGGGCTATGTAATAAGAGGAGGTGTTATCTGTATTGGTTCATTTTGGAAAAGGAGTTTTAAGCTTTTGCTGAAATGGTGATCCTGAAAAGACAGTGAGAAGAGAATATGAAAATTTCCCCTCAAAGAACATATAGATCATCTCGGAAATCAACCCAGAAAGAGAGTTTAGGCTAAACAACAACGCATTAATCTTTCTAGAGAAGCATCTCAGGTGAGAAAACACAGTAATTGTTTTGAAATAGAAACAAGAAAGACACAGGAATAACAGAACTTCATGCCATTATCTTGGCAGACCTAACATAGAGGCTATCCACGACCTTGCCAACATTTGAAATGGTATCCAGTGTAGCCAGATATATTGCATCTATCTTTGGATCGTCAAAAATGACGAGGCATCCAGCGCCCTGATCCAGAGTACCCGCAAACTTCTTATCCAAAATCATCTGAGATAATTTCTTCTCAACATGATCAACAGGGAGCTCAATCAGCTCAGCAATATGAGTAATCTCAACCCTGGAGAAAGGTTCAATCAACCTGCAGAGATTCTGCTCCAATAATGTGTCATACAGAGAAGAGAGGTGCCTGTGGACAATAGGATCTTCCTCAAGCTGAGCCTTGAAATCCCTGAGAGCAGTCTCAAAAAGCTTCAAAGACCGTTTTGAATGGGCATCAGCCACAGCCTTCATTGCATCCAGCTCGGGCCCCACATATTGCAACCCTGCTTTGGATGATATTATTCCCGACACGTCATCCGCCTGGCTCACCATGATTTTGCATAGCAGCATATACTTGAGGCTAAATACCGCTCTTGGATCTTCAAGAGCATTGAAAGCTTCGAAAGCTTCAAAGAAATAGCTATAAGCAGTTTTGTAGTCCTTTTCTTCGGCATGAAGGATCCCACTCTGCAAATCTATAGTACCCTGTTGAGCTGGGGGCACATATATGGCATTGGCAGCAGTTCTAGCAGCCGTCAGAGAAGCCTTGGCTTTGGGGAGATTCTTTAAAGAGAAATGGAGCTTGCTCTCCAACAAGTCTATGTCCACAAGCAGAAGCTTGTCATCTAGCCTTCTCACTTCCTTTATTAAGCTAGAAAGGAGATTTAAAGCTTCTGAGTACTCTTTGTTTTCCATCAAAAGAGCTGCAAGCCTTGCCTCCACTCTTTGCCGGAGGAAAGTTCGCTTTTCAGCACGAGTCCACTGCACCATTTCTTGGCAGAGGGAGATCTGGAGATCAGACGTGCCTGGTATTTTAGCTACTGCATCAATTATCCCACGAACAATTTTTGCAGTCTTTGCCTTGGGAATCAAGTTGAAAAAGGGCCTCAATTGGGTCAAAAGGTTCCGGAGATCCTCCGCTCGATTCTCTTGCCTTAGAAGATCTGAAAGATTTGTGATTGCCTGTTCCTTTATCCGTAAGGCTTCAGGAGAAGATGATGGGTTTTCAAGCACACGATAAAGCATAGAGATGGCCTCAGCTGGGGTCTTGGCTTCTAAAGCCTGAGCAATAGAATCAGTAGTTGCTGGGAGATATGAAGAAGACATCATTGATTGTTCGGAAACTGAATCCTGAAAAATTAAAACAATCTAACAACTTAACTTCATAGACATCAAACACTGAATAGAACAAAATAATTTTGCCCAAAGATATAAAGTAACTCATGCTCAAAATAGTTCCAAGCAAATTCAGCTAACAGCACCAATTTCTAAATCTTTGAGCCTCTACACTCTATTTAAAGACAATAAGAACATCCTCAACAGAGAAACTTAGCAGCACTCAACAAATAATCCATTTCATTCTGTAAAACAAGATACCGAAATTACCCAGGGATTTCCTAATGTTACATAAAAAAGAAACACCTGGACATTTAACGGCATCAACCATCAGTTTCTTAGTCGAAGAGTCCGTTTCTAACATCACTCGTCCCCTTTTTCATAGAGATAATTCTCTTGTACACTATGATACTGGCCAGCTCCAACTTTTGTTCTTAATCATATAGAAAAAATAAATAGCAGAAACGTCACTAGCACCAGCTGAATCATTTGTTAAATTTCTTCTCCTCTTTTGGGCCATTAACCCAAAAGGTAATACCTCTTATCATGGCAGTGTACCAACTGAAAGTATATCAAACCTAATAGGTATCTCTTTCGTGACAAAATAAAGGAGCACAATCGCGTATTTAGAATCATAGAAGGGTTAGTCAACCTTCATCCTACTGTTGTCCCAGGCAATAAATATGTAGTACTATCAGTAACAATAACACAATGATTCAGATTATTCATTTCAGGCATCTGCAACCCCCAAATTCACTATAGATGTCCCAATGGAACAAGCAAAGTATCGGCCCCGAGCCCATAGAAGGAAAAGAACAAACTAAGCAGGGTCTATGGTTTTCCTACCTTACGCTTCGGAAGAGAGAGTGGTTCGGAATTAGGAAATTCGAAAAATATTATAACCCGCGGAAGGAGACAATCCCTGAGAATGTTTCAACTTTTACAAATATTCATATTCACATTCAGTTTCTGAAACACTAACATGAATATGATGCTGGAACTTGGGATTATCAGCTATTAATGGCATTAACATTCGAAAATGCGTTTCGTGCTCGATTAAATAACATAAAACCCACTTCAAAACAAACTGCTGCAAATAACACAAACCCCAAAAGTAAAAGAACAGACCAGCATGTGTGCAATAAAGTAAGACCATAAAAACTCTGATAATTGAAGAAATCAACCACACTGATCTGAGAGCCAGAAACGAATTGCATACCTCGTGGCTGATTAGCGTGGAGTTTCTCGTTCTAGGAAATTTTTTCTCTTAGATAAGTCGTTCTAGGGATTTAGAGGACGATTTCGCTCGGATATCATACATTGGACGGATGAGATTAAATAGGCTTTTGGACAGAATTGGCAAACGGTTCAGATTAGATCTTCTTTTGTACTGAATTGGTGGTAGCTATGTAATTGTGAACTCCGCAATAGTAAGTTCCTTGCGGCTGAATAATTTTGGCCCATGATTGTGTAGGTATTGGGTAATGAATATTTTTGACCAAATTGGATTATTCATTTCTTTTTTTTTTAAATCAAATTAGGTTGCTCGTAATTTAGAAAATCATACATTTAATTTGTTTTCTTAAAGAATTGTTATGGAAGATGTACCACTACAAGTTTAACCTTTTTTTCTAACTGCTTATTATATTCCTTGATTATTAATTAAAGTTGTCTTTTTTATAACTCATAAGTCATAGGTCTGCTCCAAGAGGTAAAGGTCTTTGATTTTGGTGGAATTCTCTCTTTGATGTCCAAATTTCAAATTTTATTAATATTGTTTGGATAGTTAGTTGGGATGAGATAAATTGAGATGAAAGTTAAATTAAATATTTTTTTTAATAATATTATCATTTTATAATTTTAAAATATTAAATTATTTATTACATTTTTGTGAAAATTAAAAAAAATTATAATAATAAGATAAGATGAATTAAAATATTTATTGTATCTAACTAATATGTAAACAATTTTTAGACATCATCGGGTTGAAGAATTTTTTCCTTAAATTATCTAATATACACTCACGAGAAACTCTTTTAAACTCTTATGTAATTTCAAGATTAATTGGTATACAGTTTTAAACACTTGATGCCAATTAAAAGAATTATATATATATATATATATACAAAGGAGCGATAGATTAATTAAGTCGGTTTTATTATATACAAATTTCAGATAATATAGAATTTCTATGAATATTAAATATTATGTCTATATTTTCATATTAAATCATCCCATTAAAGAAATGTGGTAAAACTAAAAATAAAAAATAATAATAATAATACGAATGGGTCAGGTGCCGAGCAAAGCCCAGCTTTTGACTGGGTGGGCCTACTACAATACCAACTGGAGGGGCTTAAGGGCGTTTTGCCCGAGAAACTTGACAGAAATATCACTACTGTTTCCTGTAACAGGAGACAAGGGGGAAAATGGGGAATCCTCAGAAATCGGGCACCGGCGGAGATCTTCACAACGCGGCTCGGTCGGGTGACCTGAATGCGGTGCAATTAATATTGAGCTCCAACCCTTTGGCAGTCAATTCCAGGGATAAGCACTCTAGAACTCCGTATCCTCTTCTCCACCCTTTTTTTGGTTGCTTTAGTTTGGATTCTTATTTGTGTCTTGTTTGGTTCCCGAGAAAACCTAATGGTGGAAGAGATATGCTTTCTGGAGTCTTTAAGTTATTTTTAGAGAAATAAAATTACGAAGTTTATCTTTCTCGTTAGTGTTGTTATTTCTATTATGAGTGACTATGAGGTGAGCAATAGAAAACTCGATATTACCCAGTTCTTAAATTTCTTTGTATTGGATAATAAAATTGGTTGCAGCCTTTAATTCACTTTAAAATACAAGTTTGGGCGCTGTTATCATAGCTTTTCTACTTTCATAAATCTCTAGTTTGAGTTTACACAGTGATCATAATAACTTATCGATTGGAGGGATCACAGATGATAGGAGTAGCTGCCGAGTTTCTACTCATTGATGAGGGACTTGACTGCAGCTTCTTCCGGGTATTTTGTTTTTCAAGTTTTCAACAGCAACGTGGGGGTATTTAAATACCACTAGAAAATAAAATTTTCTTCTTACAAAATCCAGACATCCAAATCTCTCCCTTTTTTATGCTCTCATTGCCTCTCATCTTAATTCTTTTATCACAACAACAAAAAGGGGAGGAATTTGGCCAGTAAAAACAAGAGGATTGGAAGATGGATTTGATACTGGCTATGGTGATAGATAAAAAAAAAAAAAAATACTTATATAACACAGGCAAAAGTAGTTGTGATGAACTCTTTGAAGTGTTTGTTTTATTTTATTCTTAGGTGAACCTGGACAGTAAAATTCAAGTGCAGGTGGTCCCATTATCTCTCAAAGTACATAGTATTATTAAGATGCTAAGTTCATCATGTACTCTATATGTTTATCCTGAGTTGATGTACTTTTTACTCCAATATCTTCCACTGGCCATTAATTTGTTTCCCTGTCAGTTTTGCAACTTATAAATAACATAGCGGCTACTATTAGAGCTCTTGGAGGAATTCACTTACTAATGGGCAGAGACTTATTAGTGAAACTTGTATCCATCATTTAGTATTCTTCCAATCAGATTTTGTTTCTTTGACACAAGCAACTTTGATCTTAGACTACATTTAGCTGCATGGTCTGGCCAAGCAGAGGTGGTGAGTTATCTCTGCAAGAACAAGGCTGATGTCGGGGCCGCTGCCATGGATGACATGGGTGCAATTCACTTTGCTGCCCAAAAGGGTCATTTAGAAGTTGTACGAACTCTAATTTCGTCAGGTGCATCTGCTAAAGCTTCTACTCGCAAGGGCCTGACTCCATTACATTATGCTGTCCAAGGATCCCACTCGGAACTTGTCAAGTACTTGGTAAGGAAAGGTGCAAGTCTTAGCATCAAGACAAAGTCAGGGAAGACTCCCATTGATCTTGCCAGCAATGAAGAAATTCGCTCCTTTCTGGAGGAGAGCAAAAGGTTGCCTATGAAAAGAGATCTGAATGGTAGAGAGAAGGCTGAAGAATCTGACCTGAAGCCATCTGTACAAGAAAAAGACGAAAATCCTGATGATGGAGCTCCTTCCGTTGTACATGACGACAACGATGAACAGGATGGTGAAGGGGTGAAGCGGAAGGGTGAACAAGATGATAGAAATGAAGCCTCATCCAAACCAAAAAAGGCACGAGTTTCACTCAATCACCTTTTAAGTGCAGATGATGCACAAGAAGATGAAGAAAACTTATGATGCCTTGATAGAAGTGTGGTAGAGTGACTACTCGCCTAGCATCCTGACTGCTTTGGAGTTGTACGACTTGTCGTGTTATACGATACCATAATCATATCTTTGTAAGACTTTCTTAACTAGAGTGTTTTTTTCTCTCTTTTAAGTTTCGATGTCTTGATTTTACACTGTGATTTCCTGCTAATATGCTGGTATTTTATATTGTAAACGCTATTTTAGGGCTAACTGTCATGAAACAGGTACATAGAGAGCATTTTAGAGCGACAGCTTGTGATTTCTTCTTGTATGAAAGTTTATATATATTTTTTAGTATCACAAATGAGAACTCAGTTATAACAAAATCCAGAGACGTTGTAGAGGAAGAGGAAGAAGATAGCAATTACGAAGAAATTCGCTTCGGGTGGAGAGTTTTGGCGGGATGGTCGTGTTGCAAGTAAATGAGAGGGAAAGCTTTACCAGATTAGGATCTACACATTCAATGTCACAACATTTGGGGTGAGGAGTACTCAAATATATATATATATAGAGAGAGAGAGAGAGAGAGAGAGAGAGTTATCTTCAAGCAAGATTTCCACATAAAACAAGAGGATTCAATAATAGCATTGTCCCATACTAGTTGTAATCTGTTTCCAAAATGGTTAATTGGAATGATCAATAAGTTTTTCCTCTATCAAATTATCAATCTAGGATGGCATTTATTTATAAAGCTTTTATTCAGGGTTTTGTTACATTACCGTAATTGACTTGGCATGACTTGCATCTCAAATTATTTTAAAATGGCCTCTTATTAAACTATTTGTATTGACTCGAGAAAGATCAACAATATCTGGATTTATATTCCATCTCTATTCATACATGTCTTTTTTAAAATAAATAAATTTACCAATGAAATTATATCACCTAAAAGTATTTTTGTTTAGTTTCAAAAGAGATATCAGGAGACGTATATAATATAAATAATTTTGAAAAAAGTTGGATGCAGTTAAGTTTATGCAGACTCCTATATAATAGATGTATTTACTTGCTTCTCTAGGCGCCGGTCTACATGGAAATAGTAGGGTTTCGTCTTTACGCGCGGCGCGTCTCCCACATGTGTGGCCCTCACCGCAAGAGAAAGCCACGTGCCGTCGCATTTTCGAAACTTTCTAGCCATCACGTACGGCCTTTTTGATATCACCAGCCTTAGATCTTCATGACCCAACTGAGCTTTTCACTTTAGCAGTGGGCTAGTGGCGTGTGACTTTCATGCCAATTCGTCTATAGATTCGAATGCTACGCTATGTTCTTGCTTTCTATAACTAAGGATCAAATGAAAATGGACGTAGCGGGTTCACACAATCATGTTAGACTAATATGGTGCAACATACTCCCCTTTATTACGGTTTCCAACCGCAGCTTTATAGTCTGTTTAATAGACGATGCAAAAGTCATCTTCGAATGATCTTCCCTTTATGAAAATTGGGTAGGGACAATTCATTTGTCTTTGATAACTCACTTTTATATATATATTTTTTTCTCATGCTGCATTGTGTATTAAATTTTTAAGAAAATTGTTAGAAACTCTCATCCTATTTGAATTTGTATCTTATTATCCTTTAATTATTTAATATACTATGCTTGCTTAAAAAAAAGAAGATGTATTTACTTTAATGAATATAGAAGATTGAATTATTAAAAAATTAATATTAAAATTAGTATAAAAAAAATAATCTAAAAAAATATTTAGATTAACTTCTTACCCAAATTCCTGCACGAAAGCATTTACACGTATCGGAGATGTTAAGCGGTGTTACGGCAGTTTTGATTTTGATTTTGATCATTTTTGTTTTACTTTTATAAAAAATATATATATATTTTTTAATTTGAAGTCATCTCGTCTCTCGGCAAGGTCCATCTCTCCTCGGTTATTCGGCGTTTCACTCCCACACCTCAGAGCGGGCCATGGATTTGCTCTCGCTCTCATCCTCTTCTCCGTCGTCTTCCCTACTATGCTCTCACTTCCTCTCTCGCCCCAATTCCTCCCTCCACTTCTCATCATTCAAGCCCCTAATACCTTTCACTACCTTGCGCCATTCCAGAAGCTCCATTCACAATTCCCTCCACACCTACGCTCCCAAACCCCCCAAATCCCTAGCTCTCGAAACTCAGCTACGGCCCCGAGAAGGGACCCATGCTAATTTCGAACTCTCTGGTGCGCCTCCGCAGACCCCAGCAACCGCCACGAGAGGAGCCGAAGCCGACGCCATGGGGCTCTTGCTCAGGGAGAGGATTGTGTTCTTGGGGAGCAGCATCGATGACTTCGTAGCCGACGCCATTATCAGTCAGCTACTTCTGTTGGACGCTCAGGACCACACTAAGGATATCCGCCTTTTTATCAATTCCCCTGGCGGCGCTTTGAGGTCAAATTCTTTTTCTGTCATTTTCTTTTTGGTTGACGAAGAAAATAGATAAGAGAAAAGGGATAACTACACTACTGATTAGTTTGATAGGTTGAACAGATGAAAAGGGTTAATTCAACTTAGCCGATTAGTCCTATCTGACTTCTGTGAAAACTGAAAAGTGGCATTTGACGATAGTAGTGAAGAGGTAGATTAATTCACAGAGGATTCTACGAGCTAAAGATGCTCTTTTTTTTAGTAAACCCCGAGTTTTTGGGCAAAATACCTTGGCATGAATGCGTAAGGATAGTTTTCAGGGTATCTCCACACACACAAGCACCATTCTACATTCTATATTGTTACTGAAGTCGGCATTCAAGTGTTGGATATGTCCATTTTCAAATATATTTAACCGTTGATTGAGTGCTTGATACTATCATTACTAATATCATGACATGGTTTTACACAATGTGAATTGGGTCTGGGAAAGCCCGAGTTAAAGTGATCACTTTTTGCCCCTGTAACTTTCTGGTGCTACGTTATTTTAGTGAGGCTGCTTGAGCTGTGATTTAAGTTTTTACCGGTGTTTAGAATTCCTCTTGAATGGCTATTATTCATTTATTGCCCATATGACCAGAGTAGCCTCGGTCTTAGGTCAGTGAATCATACTGCCACGATTGGTTCCATCCCATTAGTCAGCTTGTATTGGAAACCATCAAAGTTTGATGCTACCATCCATTCACAAATTGCGAGGACAATCCGTTGTATAGGAGTCGCATTTGCTCCATCCAAACTATCTTGGCATCTGAAACCGTTAGTTCTCCGGTTTCACCTATCTGAAACACACTGGTGCAGGCTCAGCAACCACTTCCGCCATGAGTCCACTCACTTCTCTTTAGTCTCTTCACCCTCACCCAGCTACCCTCCAATTCACTACACTGCTATCATTTTTGCAACTGCTGTATCATTCGACAAGTTCCCTCTACCTCTGCCCAGCTTTCCTTCCTTCTGCAATGATTTTTTTTTTATATTTTGCACTTAAACCACTTAATGATTTGGTCTTCATTCTTGTTTAAATTAGTTCTAATATTTTTGGGAACCGCTTCTAAGCGGTCAGGCTACTTTTCCTTCTTTAATAGCCTTCAATTATAAATAGACATGTAGGAAAGTGGCTTAAATTCATACTACACATGCACACACATGATTAAAACCCATAAAGAGAAACCTGCCTACTGGAACATTCGTGTGAAAACACTACTTTCTCGTCTTTCTCCATGCCTCCATACCTCAGTCCTCCCATTCTTTCCGGCCTCCTTCGTTCCCTTCCTTTCAATAGGTAAAATTCTCTCTCTCTCTCTCTCTCTCTCTCTCTCTCTCTTCCTCTCTCTCCCAGCTTTCCTTCACTTTCTCCTGCTCACCCCTACTTTAACTTAGACCCTACCCACTTTCCTAAAATCGTTATCTTTTTCATCAGGTTTGAGTATGGTGACAAACACAATACAGACCTAGAAAATTTCATTTATCAATCTAGCAGTAAAGCATAACCAAACAAGTATTGAGACAACTCAGAAAGAGGAACTATGCTCTGGAACAATCTTCTTGTGGCTGATATGGGCTTTTATGCCCACTGATTCTGGGTTTGGAATTTTTCAACTTCAATGTATCAAGAGTTTCAATGTGAAACTAGCTTCACCTTTACCTCAACAGATTGCATCATGGTTTACAAGAACTACGCCATCTACCAATTCCTTGCATATGCGGAAAGCTTCTACACCAACTTCTTTGACTGCTACACCATCTGCAAAAGCTCCAACCTGGTCCAACACCACTCTTAATTTGTCCAAAAATCCCAAAATACCTGCACCATTCTCGGCTTTTTTAGGTCTCCCTCAGCAACACTTTATCAAAATCTAGGGTTTTCTCTGTAATTTTGGGTTGGCTGTGAGAGAGAGAAAGAGAGAGGGGGAGAAGGGGGGTCTGCGTAGGTTGCAAGAACCCCATGCCCCCCGGGGGGGGGGGGGGGGGTGGATTTGGGGATATATATTTTTTTGGAGGTCTTCTGTGATGCGGTATAATGGAGATAAAGTGGAACTCATACCTGGCATTTTTTATTGGGAGGCTGTTGCTTGGAGATAAATAGAAGGAGCGGTTCAAAGGCTCAATTTTTCTATTGTGGTGGGAAAACATATCTGACGTGATACGGGACTCGCAATAGGTGTCAATAGCACTGTTAAAATGAGGGGTGGTTAATACTCTTAGGATCTATGGTACAGTGTATGTCACAACAAACTCAATAAATTGTTATTATTTTTTCAGTCTCAAACTCAACCAATTATAACCTTGGAAAGTATGCTTCCTTAATGGAATTTCCAGTTTTGCTGCCATCTTGTTTGATAATAACTTGGTTTCTTGGCTATCCCACTTCCAATTTTTTATACTGTCTCATTTTATTTTGCTGTTATTATCTGTACCAGTGCTACAATGGCCATATATGATGTCGTACAGCTTGTGAGGGCCGATGTTTCCACAGTCGCCCTTGGCATTGCAGCATCTACGGCTTCCATAATCCTTGGAGGTGGCACTAAAGGCAAGCGTCTGGCAATGCCCAATACAAGGATTATGATTCATCAACCTCTTGGAGGTGCTAGCGGCCAAGCAATAGATGTGGAAATTCAAGCTCGAGAGGTCATGCATAATAAAAATAACGTCACAAGAATTATTTCAGAATCTACCAATCGCTCATTTGAACAAGTCCAAAAAGACATTGATCGGGATCGTTACATGTCCCCTATAGAAGCAGTTGAATATGGAATAATTGATGGAGTTATTGATAGGGATAGCATTATTCCTCTAATGCCTGTGCCAGAAAGGGTGAAAGCCAGACTGAATTACGAGGAAATTAGTAAAGACCCAAGGAAGTTCTTGACTCCTGATGTTCCAGATGATGAGATATATTAGATTTGGGTGTGTGCTACTGGTCAAATACTCTTGACAGCTACCATTTCCTTTATGTACTGTCATCTTGAACTTAATGTAAGCTGAGGTAACTTATATTTACGGGATTCTGCAATTGTAGCGAGGAAAGTCTTGTCAAGTTTCAAACTTTTTTTGAGGGGTTTCTTTTGTTTTTGACCATGGAAGAAAGCTTCAGAACTTACCGTTGTTTTGATTGCATGTCATTTTTGGCAAATATCGTGTTCAGACACTTCAACTTCTATGCTTACTATGAATTACTTTGATTACCCCAAACAAGAAAACAGGACATATCCAACAAAGCTCAAAGCAGACACGTAAAAGAGGTCTCCATGTTGCCTAGACTACATATATGTGACAGAGATTTGGTTGGAATTGTGACTTTGGAAATTTCCAAAAAACTAATCATAAATCTTCTTTCCATCGGAACAATAGGGCATTACTAAATTTGCTAAAGAGAGAAAATATAACCAGGGTATATCTTTTTGAGGTTGACAAGAGAACTCGAACTTCAATATTACACATTCCGTTATGCTAAGGTTAAAGACGACCGCGCATCGGTATTCCTCCATGAAAAAGAACAATTTGAAAACAAAAAAACCCAAAAAAACAAAAAACAAAAAACAAAAAAAAAAACAAAAACAAAAACAAAACATAACAAAACAAGACTCTAGAGCTCAGCTACTCCAAATAGTTCGAACAGATCTGCATCAGCAAAGGGCACCCGGATACATGACAATAATAAAGAGTAACTCTCAAAGAGATAATGTTTTCATTCAATTATGGATACCATATGAAAGGTAAAGTATGTGAAAATTTCTTTTGTACCCTTGTATGATTGAATATATCTAACAATTTTTACAATCAAACTTGTTACATTTTAATCGTGTGAATAATTAGAATTATGCACTAAATAAATTATCAATTGTAACACAATGATTAGTTATGAAGGGAATCATTTTGAAAAACTTTTCAAAAGTAAAACCCTACGGGACAACCAAACCTAGGAAAGCCAATTTTATTGATTAAAATGTTTATAAGTAAAACAATTACAAAAGTCTTGTAACTTAACCCGTTTATCTAAGACACGCGACCTGCTTGTCTTCTACCGCAGTTGGTAGTCAGAACCTTTAACGATCTCAAATCTTTGGTCAATTCTACTAGAACCTCCAGTGGTTGATTACAAACACCAATTAACGATCCTTTCAAACCTTAAGCAAGATTACATTCGCAAATGTATAAAAATCACAAGAAAATTTTTTCACTAATTTTCCTCTCAATGGCTCTCAAATATTTCCAAATAACAGCTCTGGCTGAAAACCCTTGTTAGGGTTACAATCTGACTTGATTTAAATAGAATGTTCAAAAGTGTACTGCTGGAACGCATATGTTGATAGGTCGTTCTTCATCAAAATTCATCTGCTGACAAATTGCTAACGGGATTTCGAAATTCCTGTAGCAATTTGACTTTGAATTGTTTGCTGATATGACACTTTCAGAACTCGAAATTTAATCTTTCAACCTTTCTAATAGATTTCTAGACTTCTAAATGGACTCAAATTTCTATGAATAAATTCTATAGTTCAAATAACATTCATTCAAAAATTACAACCTTAAAGATAAGATGAAATCTTATCCTATTTGAATTCAAACTCAATGATCCAAAATTACAGCTTTAGAGATAAGATGTTACTTATCTTATTTGAATTCAAATACTTTAACATTAATCCAAACCAACAAAATTTGCATTAACAATCTCCCCCTTTGGCTGATTGGTGACAAAATATTTTTGATGAATGTATGTTTCTTGTAATCATGAACAAAATAGAAAATAATAAATTAAAATCGAAAATCATATTACATCAGATTTAGTCTATTTACTTCAAATCTACCATAGTGTTCATCATTCATATATATCAACATATCAAATATTGTTCCAAAAAATAATAACACTATGGTTAGATAATATTAAAAGTATCAAAATAAAATTTTTTAAATTCCTGCATTTAAAAAAAAAAAAATCAGCAGCTCAACTTGCATGTCCTTATCAGGCTTTCTCCCCCTTAGTATGTGCTGTTGCTCCCCCTTACTCATCACTTTTCTCCCCCTTTTTGTCATCAATTTAGCCATGGAAGACTTAATCTTCAGTATACAAATCATCGAAGACATGTGCCACGAGTTGTTGGATGTAGGAGGAAAGTAAAATCAACTGATCGTTTGACCCTCATTTGAGTTCTCACATATGCAAGGTTAGTGAAAACAAATGCACAAGTCAATTTACATGGGAGAAAACGAATGAAAAATATGCATTTAAGTCTCAATTTCAAGCCAACATCTTACATAGACTATCCAGACATATAAGTATGCTATATACATAAGAATCCAAAATCCTTGGTGTGCATTGTGAAGACAACATATTAAATGAAAGGCAATTAGTGAAGACAAGTTGACTGAGGCAATTTATCAAATACTTGGTGTGCATTGTGAAAAACCCGAAATCCAGGAGTTCGAAACTTATAGAAACTTGTCTCAATACATAATAAAATCTTGCTCAAATCACTCAATATGCATCGATTAACTCAACCAACCCAACATTCAAGTCTATACTTCTCGTCCAATACCAAAATCGAAACCCATATCTCTTAAGGATAGAACCCGAACCTTATAATGGAAAAATCGAGATTAGAGTTAAGTTGACTTATCTGAATGCCGAGAAATGGAAGATGTTTCCTAAGCGAAGTCAAAAACCACAAAAAAACCATGTGAGATTTCACAAAACTTGAGACTTAGGGCATGATAAGAAGTGGAGCCTTAGAGTGCAAAATAGCCTTGTATACGATGTGGATATCAAGGGAATCTATCGCAATGAGAGTAGGCAACTAAGGTTGTTGTGAGTCACTTTAAGTGACCAACACTTAGTCACGTGTTGTGACCTTGCCGAGACCTTTCTTTGTGTCAACTTAACCATAAAATAGAACAAGTATACCATTCCCACTAGAACTTAAGCACATATTTGTCTCTTAAAAAAGACTTGATAGTCGAGACACACGACCTCGGCATTAGCATCCTTTTTGTCCTATTGATACATAGCCATTGTACATGAACCTCAAGAAGCTCTTAAAACAATGCCTCCCATGCACTTGCAAAACCAAAAATTAACCCCCAAAAAAATTCTTTTTCTTTTTTTTTTTTAACAGCAAGGAGACAAGTAGCATAAAGAGATGCATATAGGTTTAATCAAAATGCTACTTATAAAATAAAGTCAAGACCATACATCATCTTGATTGCAACACTCACAACAGATTTTCACTCCTCATAAAGTTATCAAAGTCAAGGTTCATGTAAGTATGTGAGTGAGCAACTTATGAAAGGTAGTAACTTTTTCTTAATGAATTTATTCTCTATTTTTTTTTCATGTAATGCCTTTTTCTCTTGATCAGCATTTTTTTTTAATAAGAATTTGCTTTTAAGATATGCTTCCAAAAGCTTGTCACTCACCTTAAGATAAACTTTATGCTAGAGTTTAGATACATAAATGTCTCTTCTAAATATTTTACTTGTATAGCTCTTTTTTGGCTCATTTTTATTACTCATCTTTTTTCGCAATGATATGAGTAATGATTTTTTCTATAAGAACTTTCAATGTTAGATCCGTGTGGAGTGCGAGTATTTTTTTACAATGAATTTTACACCAACTTTTTCTATATAGATCAATAAGTGGTGTTTGGCAAGAGGGGACATTTTTAATAGTTGTACTAGGTTCAACTAGTATTAGTCAATTTAAGGATTGGACTCCCTCTATGATGATCATCTCAATACATACTTATTCAGCCCCTTTTTTTATGAAACAAAATTGCATTTATATAAGCTTTTCACAGTGCATTAAAAATGAATATTTACTAAGATGACCCATAGGATTAGTATGCACAACGTGGAATGCACAACATAGGATAAATGTACGAGTTCAACAATTTATTAGGTGAGTATTTTTATGCTCAAAATTTCAACACACCATCAATAATGCACTTTACATCATTGGGCCGAAACACTTTTTTTTTTAATAAAAAAATTGAAAACCAGAAAAAAAAAAAACTAGAAAAAAATATTCATTTTCCTTTTAAAAAAAAAAACATATAAACAAAAAAAAAATACATGTCATATACTAACGATATGTAAGAAATACAAGAACATGTATGTGGTCCTATAAATTAATGTGGCACGACATCCTTTTTTACCACTCATTTTGCCTTGAGATTTGGCTTGTTCTTTCCATTATTTTGAATGCATAGCCTTATCAATTCACCGAACTCACGACATACAAAATTAATTTGTTGGCTCATCTCATCAACTTAGTTTTGTAAGCTTTTTCTGCTCGTTTTTGGTCTTTTTCCAGTTTTGATTTTCTACATTTAAGACGCATTAAAGCAATGTGAACTTATATGCCTAATAATTCCACAATTATGACAAGTATGAATAAATTTACCTTTATACCTATATTTCTTTATCATGCTCGATGGTGAACTTTTGTGTAAGTCTCTTGAGCAGACAGCTTTCAGCACAACACATTTTTTTTTTATGGTTTTTCACTTGATATCCCTTCACAAACACAATATCTTTGGAAGTAGACGCAGCGGATAATGATATATATTTTTTTAATTAGAAGTCACATATCCTAGACCTGTCCTATCGCAACTTAATTTTTGAAAACTCAATATCTCATTTAATTTCTGTGTTGCTGAAATTTGTTTGCACTCATGAAAATTTGTTAACTCTTGTTGTTAAATCTAATATTTCAAATTTCGTATCTACGTGTAGATTTTGATGATAACAAATGAATTCAAGTCTCAATCTCAAATTATTTATGCAATGAAGTGAAGCGCACATTAAGTATAAAAAAACAAGTCTACAAATGAAACTCATAGATTATTTCTGTACATCTCTTGATAAAATTCGAAATTGGATTAAGGTTCCAAATTATTTTTTTTTTCTCATAAAATATCAAATTACTTTTTTTCACATATGCAAGACATCTTTAAATATTTTAGTTTTGAAAATTACGTTTTTCACATGTGCATAACATCATCAAATAATATAATTTTAAAAATTATATATTTTTATATAAAAATTTGAATTTGTAAGATGATTAATTATCATATTTGACATGTGCATATTTTGTTTGAAAGTCTTGAAGGGTGGTTGTGTGTTTTTTTGACAAATGTAAAAGATAGATGATTTTGTTTGAAAATCTTGAAGGGTGGTTGTGTAATTTTTTGACAAATATAAAAGAAAGATGATTTGTTTGAAAATCTTGAAAGGTGGTTGTGTGTTTTTTTGACATATGCAAAAAGAAGATGATTTGATTTGAAAAATAAATCATGTTCATTTTGTCATGTATGAAAAGAAAAAGATTAGGTTTGATTTTTTTGAAAAATGAATTGAGTTATCTTTGACAAATATAAAAATGAGATGCTTTTATTTGAATCTTTTGAAAAGTGAATAGTGCTCTTATTTGATATGTGAACCTTTTCAAATTTGAATATGAAAACTCATTTGCCTATAAATAGCTCACTTGAGTTTTGCAAAAATAACAACAAGAGCTTACACATCTATTGCTAAGTTTTGCATCATTCTTTCAAAACTCTCATTCTCTCTTTCCTAAAGTTTTGAGTCTTAATTCTTGTTCTTTTTTAGAGAGATATAGGTTGCGCTGTATTGTTTATATCTTACTCATTGAGGAGTGTATTTTGATAGTCTACCCACTATCAACTCTTGTATCAGTAAGAGGGTGCGTATAACTCTTGTGTGTGTAGAAAGTGTTCTATACAGGGAATAGTTGAATCACTAAGTGTGAGGTGATTGGAAGTGTACAGGGTGTTCTACACAGATTCTTTGGAGAGGTACTGCTCAAAGGTGTAATAGGTTTCTATCTCCACCTAAAGGAGATTGACTAGTGAATTTAGGATCTTCAAGGGGTAGCTTGAGGCGAGGACGTAGGCAGTGGGGCTGAATCTCGTAAAAATACTGAGTTTATTTTTTTTTTATCCTACTTTTTACATTTCTTGCTACTTTATATTCTGTTTATATTTTATATTGTATATTTGATTTATAAATGTTAATTTTTATAATATAACCCAATGCACCCCCCCTCTTGTATTAGTCATCTAGGCAACAATTGGTATCAGAGTAAGGGCTCTGTTATAAGATTAACTATCTGTTGAGTTAAGATTATATGACTAACATTGCAGTTACTTTCGCAGAAGGTTAATCCAATAGTTGACCTCCGCTATTTTGTGGAGATAATTATACTTTCTGGAAAGTTAAAATGAGAATATTTCTTCAGTCTCAAGGTCGAGAAATCTGAAAATATGTTAAAAATTGGCCTTATATTCCAACAAAAACTGTTGATGGAGTAAATGTCAAAAAGGAAGAGGAAGAGTTTGATCACGAAGACGATAGACTTTATACTGTGAATGTAATGACTATGAATTTTATATATAATGCTCTCAATGGTAATGAATTTAACAGAATAATGACTTGCAGGACGGCAAAGGAAATTTGGGACAACTTGGAAGTAACCTATGAAGGAACTTCGCAAGTCAAAAAATCAAAAATTTATATTCTTACGCATAAATATGAAATGTTCAAAATGAATGATGATGAATCTATCTCTTCTATGTATACTCGTTTTACTAATATTATAAATAGTTTGACATCTCTTGGTAAAATTTATTCTAGCTTGGAGATAGTAAGGAAAATTCTCAACTCCTTGCCAAAACGTTGGGAATCAAAAGTAACGGCGATTTTTGAAACTAGAGATCTTAAAAAACTCGAAGTAAATAAACTCATCGGGTCACTTATTACCCATGAGTACACATTGAAAAGAGGAGAAGAAGAAGGAAAGCAAAAGAAGAGCTTGGCACTCAAAACCGTTCCTCATGAAAGTGAAAGCGATGAAGATGAAGAAAGCGATGACGAAGAGATTGCAATGATCACAAGAAGATTTAAGAGATTCTTGAAAAATAAAACTTCTCCAAAGAAACCTTTCAAAAAATCTTCCAACAAAGATACAGGTAAAAATGATTCATTAATTTGTTATAAATGTAAAAAGTCAGGACATATCAAGGCAGATTGTCTCCTGTTAAAGAAAGATCGATACAAAGGTAAGAAAGCAATGAAAGCTACATGGGATGATGATTCAAGTAGCTCAGACAGCGACGCAAGCAATGAAGAATCTGCAAATCTTTGTCTTATGGCTAAAGATGATCTTGAGGTAACAAATTTTAAAAATCCCTCTTATGAAGAATTGCAAAATGCTTTAAAAGAGATATATGAGGAATTTGAAAAATTGGGTATTAAGTATACCGCTTTGAAAAAGAAAAATTCTTCTTTAAAAAATGAAATTGATGTTTTAAGAAAAAAAAAATATAGTTTCAAAAGATGACAATGATGAACTGAAAAAGAAAGTAGCTGATTTAAAAAAGATTGTTGAAAATTTCAAAAATGGAAAAAGAAATTTCGAAAAATTTCTTCGTAATAAAAAATGTGTTTTTGATAAGGTAGGCTTGAGATACATGTCAAAAGAAAAACTCAAACCCTATAAAAATTTATTTGATAAACCCATTAAATCAAAACCAAACTTTCAAAATTCTTTTCCTAAAAATAGATTTATCAAAAAAAGATATTATTACAATCACTCAAGTTGTTCAAGTATGTTACATGTTTTTTATAATATTTGCAATAGAAATGGTCATAACTATCATGCTTGTCCTATTAGAAGAAAACATACAATGACTATTAGGGTCATATGGGTACCTGAGAATCTTATTTCTTCTAATACTAATAAATAAAGGACCCAAAGAACATGGGTACCAAGAAAAATTATTTTAATTGTTTTTGTAGGTATGCATGAAATCTTCCGTAAGTAAAATAAGATGGTTTTTAGATAACGGATGTTCAAGACACATGACATAAGATAAAACTAAGTTTATTGATCTCACTCCTAAAGAAGAAGGACACGTGACATTTGGAGACAATTCAAAAGGGAAGATTGTGGGAATAGGTAAAGTTGGTAATAAGTCTTTTCTCATAATTGAATATGTTCTACTTATTGAAGGTCTAAAACATAATCTTTTAAGTATAAGTCAATTATGTGATAAATGATTTACAATTACCTTCAAAAAGGATAAGTGCATTACTTTGAATAATCATGATTGTAATGTTTGTTTTATTACTCTTAGAAATAATAATGTTTATACAATTGAATATGAAAAAATTACCTCACAAGATACTATTTGTTTATCAGCTCAACATGAAAATAGTTGGTTATGGCATAGAAGGTTAGGTCATGTAAACGTGGAACTTATTTCCAAACTTTTAAAAAATGATCTTGAGAGAGGTTTGTCAAAAGCAAACTTTATTAAAGACAAAATCTGTGATACATACCAGTTTGGTAAACAAACAAAAACTTCTTTCAAAATTAAGAAACATATTTCCACTACTAGACATTTGCAACTAATACACATGGACCTTTTTGGACCAAACAGAGTTGTGAGTCTGGGAAGAAAATGTTATGCATTTGTTATTGTTGATGATTTTTCTAGATATACTTAGGTCATCTTTCTCTCTCATAAAGATGAGGTACATAATGCCTTTACCAAGTTATGCAAGGAAATTCAAAATGAAATGGGCTATACTATTTCAAACATTCGAAGTGACAGGGGGAAAGAGTTTATCAATAAAGATATTGAGTCTTTTTGTGATAAAAATGGTTTTCTGTATAATTTTTTTGCTCCTCGAACTCCTCAACAAAATGGGATAGTAGAGAGGAAGAATAGATCTCTTCAAGAAATGGCAAGAACAACGCTTAATGAAAATAGTTTATCTAGTTATTTTTGGGCCGAAGCGGTAAGTACTGCATGTTATGTTATAAATAGAGTTATGTTAAGGCCTAAATTAGATAAAACCCCTTATAAGCTTTGGAATGAGAAAAAGCCCAACATTGGTTACTTTCATGTATTTGGATGCAAATGTTTTATACTCAATGACAGAGATAATTTAGGAAAGTTTGATGCAAAATTTGATGAAGGTATCTTTCTTGGGTGTTCAACAAATAGTAAAACTTATAGAGTATTCAATAAAAATACTTTGACTGTACAAGAATCTATGCATGTAGTATTTGATGAATCTAACCCTATACTCTCTAAGAAATCTATTAATGAAGAATCAGAAGGTACAATTAACACAAATAGTCTCAATCTCAACAAAGAGAATACAATAGAAGAATTCCAACATGGAGATATCATGAAAGATCATCAAGATTTAGTACAAGATGCAATCAAACAGTGGAAACATGTGAAAGATCAGCCAGTGGAACAAATTCTAGGAGAACCTTCACGAGGTGTAAGTACTCGATCATCTCTTAGAAATATTTGTAATCACACTACTTTTTTTATCTCAAATTGAACCCAAAAATATTGATGAAGCACTTATTGATGAATCATGGATTCTAGCTATGCAAGAAGAGCTAAATCAATTTGAAAGAAATAATGTATGGACACTTGTTCCTAGACCCAAAAATCATGCTGTTATTGGAACAAAATGAGTTTTTAGAAATAAGAAAGACGAGTCTGGACTTTGGAATCGTCATTAGAAACAAGGCTCGACTTGTAGCCCAAAGTTTAAATCAAGAGGAATGAATCGATTATGATGAAACGTATGCACCTGTCGCAAGATTAAAAACTATTCAAATGTTACTTGTATATGCATGTTATAAAAATTTCAAATTTTTTCAAATAGATGTTAAAAGTGCTTTCTTAAATGGTTTTATAAATGAAGAAGTATATGTTAAATAACCTCTAGGTTTTGAAAATCATATTTTTCCTAATCATGTTTTTAAACTTGCAAAAGCATTATATGGACTCAAACAAGCTCCTAGAGCTTAGTATGAGAGGTTTAGTGGTTTCTTGATTGAAAAAGATTTTTCAAGAGGAAAGATCGATACAACTATTTTCATCAAATATGAACAGGATGATATTCTTCTAGTTCAAATTTATGTTGATGATATAATATTTGGTACTACTAATGAAAATATGTGCCAAGATTTTGCTGAGAGCATGCAGGAAGAATTTGAAATGAGCATGATAAGAGAACTTAATTTCTTTCTTGGATTATAAATCAAACAAGTAAAAAGTGGAATATTCATTAATCAGTCAAAATATATCAAAGAGTTACTCAAAAAGTTTGAGATGGAAGGTGCGAAGGTAATTGGAACACCAATGAGTCCAACCACCAAACTTGATAAAGATGAAAGCGGTAAGCCAGTTGACTCAAAGGTATATCGATGTATGATTGGTAGTTTATTATATTTGACAGCTAGTAGACCTGATATTATGTTCAGTGTATGTTTATGTGCACGTTTTCAATCATCTTCAAAGCAATCTTATTTGATTGCAGTCAAGCGTATTTTTAGATATCTTGCCGATACCATTGACCTAGAGTTATGGTATCCTAAGCACACTTCTTTCGATCTTATTAGTTATTCAGATGCAGATTATACTGGTTGCAAAGTTGATCGAAAAAGTACTAGTGGAATATGTCATTTTTTAGGTCATGCACTTGTTTCGTAGTTTAGTAAAAAGCAAAATTACGTTGCATTATCTACTGCTGAGGCAGAATATGTTGCTGCAGGCAATTGTTGTGCTCAAGTTTTTTACATGAAGCAACAACTTGAAGATTTTAAACTTATGTACAGTCATATTCATATTAAATGTGATAATATTAGTGCTATAAATCTTTCAAAGAATCCAATACAACATTCTAGGACCAAGCATATTGAAATTAGATATCATTTTCTTAGAGATCATGTGTAGAAGGGCGATATTGTAGTAAAATTCACTAGCACACATGATCAATTGGCAGATATTTTCACAAAATCCCTACCAGAAGATAGACTATACATTATTAGAAGAGAAATAGAAATGATGCATGTCACGAATATCTGCTAGATACTCTTATTCCATTATCTCAAATGACCTACAGAAACTTGAGACGTTTAGCCTCATCATTTAAATGCATTTGCTCCTCATAAATCATCATGCCATCCTTATCTAAAGGATTAGGCAATCGAAATGAAGAGGCAAGCAAGAATTTTAAATCCTTATTCTGTTACTTTAATTCTACTATCTTTTTGTTTGACTCATAAATAAGTCGTTGAAGTACAGAGACCGTTTCGCTAAGCTTCTTAATTTCGCGAGTTTTTGACTGCAACCGAGCGAAAAAAGCAATAATGAAAGATGAGTATCGAGTCCCAAGACCCACAAGCTCGTAAATGACATCATGATCTAATTTATTAGCCAAATCAGTCTCTTATTGCTTCATGGCACCCACGACAGATGAAGAAATAGATTGAGACTGAGGTGAAGAATACCTCAAATCTTGATCAAGAGAAGTACTGGAGGGAAATCGACGAGCCATTAAAAATTTGTCGAATGAGAATGTAATCAAATTGCAAAGATGAAAAGATTTGATGCGAAATAGATAAAACTAAGGATTGCTCTTATAGAAACGGAAATAAGAACAAGACAAGCTTATAAATCCTGATAATATTTCATTCGTCAGCAACATCAAGTGGATTTCAAATTTCTGCACCGAATTGCTAGAGCTAGACCTCCAACCTTTACAGGTTTTGTCGGATACGCATGGTTCCGCACCGAATTGCTAGAGCTAGACCTCCAACCTTTACAGGTTTTGTCGGACACGCGTGGCTCCGCATCGAATTCTCTACAGTCTCTACTAACGCACCGTTTTATTTGTCTATTGGTTATTATAGGAAGATGTCTTATTAAGCTAATTATGATTTCTTTGTAATGATGCCAAAAGGGGGAGAAGTTTTAGACATAAATATTTAGATTTTTAACTCTGTTATATATGCTGGAATTATGTTTATCTATTACTTGAAAAACTAACGCATATTCTTAGGGGGAGCTTAAGCATTATTGCAAGTCTCAAAATTCTACTAAATATTTGTTATCATCAAAAAGGGGGAGATTATTGAATCCAAGGTTTCAAGTTTCGTATCTACGTGTAGATTTTGATGATAACAAATGAATTCAAGTCTCAAGTTCAAATTATTTATGCAATGGAGCGAAGGGCACATTAAGCATAAAAGAACAAGTCTACAAATATAAATCATAGATTATTTTTGTATATCTCTTGATAAAATTCGAAATTAGATTAAGACTCCAAATTACTCTTTTTTCTCATAAAACATCAAATTACTTTTTTTCACATATGCAAGACATCTTTAAATGTCTTAGTTTTAAAAATTATATTTTTCACATGTGCATAACATCATCAAACAATATAATTTTGAAAATTATATATTTTTATATAAAAATTTGAATTTGTAAGATGATTGATTATCATATTTGACATGTGCATATTTTGTTTGAAAGTCTTGAAGAGTGGTTGTGTGTTTTTTTGACAAATGCAAAAGATAGATGATTTTGTTTGAAAATCTTGAAGGGTAGTTGTGTGTTTTTTTGACAAATACAAAAGATAGATGATTTGTTTAAAAATCTTGAAAGGTGATTGTGTGTTTTTTTGACATATGCAAAAAGAAGATGATTTGGTTTGAAAAATAAATCATGCTCATTTGGTCATGTATGAAAAGTAAAAGATTAGGTTTGATTTTTTTGAAAAATGAATGGAGTTGTCTTTGACAAATATAAAAAGGAGATGCTTTTATTTGAATCTTTTGAAAAGTGAATAGTGCTCTTATTTGACATGTGAACCTTTTCAAATTTGAATATGAAGACTCATTTGCCTATAAATAGCTCACTTGAGTTTTACAAAAATAACAACAAGAGCTTACACATCTATTGTTAAGTTTTGCATCATTCTTTCAAAGCTCTCATTCTCTCTTTCATAAAATTTTGAGTCTTAATTCTTGTTCTTTTTGAAAGAGATATATGTTGCGCTGTATTGTTTATATCTCACTCATTGATGAGTGTACTTTGATAGTCTACCCACTATCAACTCTTGTATCAGTAAGAGTGTGCGTATAACCCTTATGTGTGTAGAATGTGTTCTACACAGGAAATAGTTGAATCACCAAGTGTGAGGTGATTGGAAGTGTAAAGGGTGTTCTACATGGATTCTTTGGAGCGGTGCTGCTCAAAGGTGTAATAGGTTTTTATCTCTACCTAAAGGAGATTGACTAGTGAATTTAGGATCCTCAAGGGGTAACTTGAGGAGAGGATGTAGGCAGTGGGCCTGAACCTCGTAAAAATATTGAATTTGCTTTTTTTTATCCTACTTTTTACATTTCTTGCTGCTTTATATTCTGTTTATATTTTATATTGTATATTTGATTTATAAGTGTTAATTTTATAATATAACCCAATTCACCCCCCTATTGTGTTAGTCATCTGAACAACACTTGTTCTAGTACAACTTTTTGATCTCTTAGTTTCAAAGCCTCAACCTCAGAAATTTTTAGAACTTCAACCAAATTACTTTTCGCATTTTCTACTGCTATAAGGTTTTTATACAACTTTTTGTAGAGTTTTTTTAGCTTGACCAACTCTTTACAAATTTCATTGTAAGCATCTTGAATACTAAGTTCTTGGTCGGCATCAATTAGAGCAATGTATAAATCACTAGAAACACAAATATTTTCAGATTGTATTAGTGAATTTTCAGGCAAATCATTCACAATAATGAAAAAAGTCTTATAAGATTTTTCATTCTCCAAGGATGAGTTTTCACTCTCAGAATACTAAGTATCACTAAGAGACACATTTGATATATATATATTTTTTATTTCTCTTGAAGTTAGGATACTTAATTTTAATATGATCATAGCCTAAGCATTTAAAGCATTTTACCTAGTCATTTTTCTGAATTTTTTCCTTTATTCTAATTTTCTGATTCAATTTTTTTTTTTTTGGAAATTCTTTTGCTATCTTTTGTTTTTCATTAGTTTTTTTCTTAAGCATAAATTTTTTTGAATTTCCTAGCAATAAGAGCTATATCCTCATCATTTAGAGTCTCCTCACAATAAACATCATCATGCTCTTCTTTCACAGTTTTTAAAGTAATAGATTTACTTTTTCTCTTTTAGGGAAGAGAGGATTCATACGTTCGTAAGGACCCGACAAGCTTTTCGACTTTGATTGTATCCAAGTCTTTACTTTATTTCAATAGCTGTGACTTTGAGCCGAAACCTCTCAGATAGAACCTGAAGATTTTCCTCACGACTCTTGAGTTTCAATCTTTTCACTGAGATTAAACCTGGAATTCACAAGATCTTTCAATTCATCATAAAAATCATTAAAGTATTCATTTTCAAGCATTTTAATTTCTTCAAATTTAGAGGTTAGCAATTGTAATTTTAAATTTTTCACAATCTTTGTTCCCTCATGCGTGACCTCTAAGATGTCTCATGCCTCCTTAGTTATCTCACACATGGAGGTCCTTTTAAACTCTTCTTGAGATACCGCCATGAAGATGGCGTTCAACTCCTTGTTATTGAAATTGCTATTATTCAATTCATCTTTTGACCAATTGGTCTTAGGTACTTTCTATCCCTTTTCAACGGAGTGTCATACTTGTTTATCTAATGACTTAATGAATGCTCTTATATGTACTTTTCAATACGCATAATTTTCACCATCAAAATATGGCAGCACATATAACGACGTCGATATAATCTTTCAGGGGCACAGGTCACACTTGGATGAGTGAACCACGCTCTGATGTCAATTGGAATTCCCTTTATTCCCCTGTATGGCCAAATATATCTAATAATTTTCACAATTAAACTTGTTAGATCTCAATTATGTGAATAATTAAAATTATGCAATAGATAAATTATCAAACATGACACAACGATTGATTAAAAAGAAATACCTTTTTAAGAACTCTTTAAAGATAAAATTTTACGAGGTAACCAAATGCAGGAAATCCAATTTTATTGGTTGAGATGTTTACAAGTAAAACAATTACAAAACCTTTGTAATTTAATTCGTTTACTCAAGACACGCGATCCGCTTGTCTTTTATCGCAGTAAGTAATCAAAACTTTTGACGATCTCCAATCTTTAGTTTTTCCTATTAGAACCTCCAGTGGTTGATCACGAATATCAATCAACGTTCCTCTCAAACCTTAAACAAGATCACACTTGTAAGTGTATAAAAATCATAAGGAAAATTCTCCACTAATTTTTCTCTCGAACGACTCTCAAACATCTCCAAATATCAGCTCTGACCGAAAACCTTTGCTAGGGTTACAATCTGATTTGATTTAAATAGACTATCCAAAAGTGTACTGTTGAAAAATATCTGCTGATAGATCGTTCTTCATCAGAGTCCGTCTGCTGACAGGTTTCTGACAAGTTGCTAACATGCGTTTAAAATTCCTGTAGCAATTTGAATTTGAATTATCTGCTGATATGACACTTACATAATTCGAAATTTAATTTTTCAACCTTTTTAGCAGACTCTCTAGACTTCTAAATAAACTCAAATTTCTATGAATAAATTCCATAATTCAAATAACATTTATTCAAAAATTACAATCTTAAATATAAGATGAAATCTTATTCTATTTGAATTCAAACTTAATGATCCAAAATTATAGCTTTAGAAATAAGATGAAATCTTATTCTATTTAAATTCAAATACTTCAACATTAATCTAAGCTAACAAAATCTGTATTAACATATGGATGCTATCTAACATGAGATTTGTTTCATATGGCGTCTCAGTTGGAGTTATCAATGATTGAAGAAGAGAAGAGATGGGCAGAGAGAGGCTCTGACTTTAAGGCCCTTTAAAGACTAAAAATGAATAAGTTGACTGAAAAGAAAAGATTCTGTCACTGGATAGTTAGACTCAAGTTAGGCACTTTGGGTGTGATTTAAACAGAGGTGGAAGAGGGTATCTTAATCCGGCATTTTAGATGCACATGAACTCTCACCTACCAAAATGCACATCCATACCACAACCCTTTTGTTTATGTTTCTCTATCATTCCACTGATAGATCTTAAACCAATTCAGGAAGTTAACTCCTTTGATTGTTAGACAATATAGATAAAATAAATCTATAAATTGATGTGATTTAATAAAATTTATTATGTTTACTTAATAATAAAACTAATTTTATAATTTGACATATCAAATCTGAAAACGCAAATTGGCTTGGATTAGTGAGGTGGAATTCAAATGGGATAAAACTGTAAATTTTGAATCATTCAATTTGAATTCAAATAAGATAAGATGGTGTCTTATCTTTAAGTTGTAATTTTTGGATAAGTGTACTTCAAACTATGGAATTTATCCATAGCATCTTAAGTCCATCTAGGAGTCTTGGAGTCTGTTAAAGAGGCTGAAGAATTGAATTTTGAAATCTGGAATGATAAAATCAAAATACAAATTTGAAATTCAAATTGCAGCAGTAAATCCGGAAGTCTGTTAGCAACCTGTCAGCAGACGGATTCTGATGAAGGATGACCTGTCAGCAGACGCGTTTCAGCAGCACTTTTTGGATAGACTATTTAAATGAAGTCATATCATAACCCTAAGTAGGGTTTTCGACCAGAGCACCTACCTTGAGATATTAGAGAGCCTTTCTAAGAAAAAACGATGAGGAGAACTCAAAGGAGGAGATCTATATACTTGTGAAGTGTGATTCTGTTCAAGATTTGAGGAAGATTGTTGATTGGAGTATATGATCAACTACTGGAGGTTCCAGTAGGAAAGACATAGATTGAAGATCGTCAGAGGTTCTGGCTGCTACTGCGGTAGGGATAAACGGATCGTTTATCCAGTCAATTAAGGGAGTCAATTGTCAAAGGTTTTGTAATTGAATAGCCTACTTGTAAAGTGATTTTCAATCAATAAAATGGACTTTCCTGGGTTTGGTTGCCCCGTAGTATTTTACCTTTGAAGAGTTCTTCAGAGGGTTTCCCTTCGTAACCAATCGACGTGTTAATAATTAGTAATATATTTATTGCATATTTATGAATATTCACAAGATTGATATCTAACAAGTTTGATTGTAAAATTGTTAGATATATTTGGACATACAGGGGTAAAAAGGGAATTTCAATTGGCATCAGAGCAGGTTCACTCATCTGAGTGTGATTCATTCCCCTGGTAGAGATGGCATCATTGAATATTCCTCAACAATTTGATGGTGAGAACTATGCATATTGAAATGTATGCATACGAGCATTCCTCAAATCATTGGATGAACGGGTATGGCATACTATTGAAACTGGCTGGAAAAGACCCGAGACTAGTGTAGAAGCTTGGTCGAAGGATGAATTGAGCAGTAGCAATTTTAATAGCAAGGGATTGAACGCCATATTCATGGCGGTATCACAAGAAGAGTTCAAAAGGATCTCTATGTGTGAGATAGCTAAGGAGGCATGGGATATCTTGGAAATCACACATGTGGGAACCAAGACTGTGAAAAACTCTAAATTACAATTGCTAATTTCTAGATTTGAAGAAATTAAAATGCATGAAGATGAATGCTTTAATGATTTTTATACTAAACTAAATGATCTTGTGAATTCCAGGTTTAATCTTGGAGAGAAGGTTGAAGACTCAAGAGTCGTAAGGAAAATCTTGAGGTCACTACTTGAGAGATTTCGACCCAAGGTTACAACTATTGAGGAAAGCAAAGACTTGGACACAATCAAAGTGGAAGAGCTGATCGGGTCCCTACAAACGTATGAATCCTTCCTTCCTCAACCAAGAAAAGGTAAGTGTATTGCCTTGAGAACTATGAAAAAAGAAATTGAGGATAGTTGTGGTGAGGAAAGCCTAAATGATGATGATATAGCTCTCATTGCTAGGAAATTTAAAAAATTCATGTTCAATAAGAAAACAAATGGGAAACAAAAGAAAGCTAAAGAATTTCCAGCAAAGAAAAATGACTCCGAAAATTTGAATAAAGAAAAATTGAGAAAAAGGACAAAGTAAACTGTCATGAATGCTCAGGTTATGGTCATATTAGAGTGGAGTGTCCAAATTATAAGAAAAATAAAGGGAAAGCACTGAATGTGTCATTAAGTGATAGTTCGGATTCGGAAAGTGAAAAATCATCCTCAGATTATGAAAAATCATTCATGGCTTTTCTCTCTAGTGTGATTGATTTACCTGAAAATTTAGTGACAAAATCTGAAATGGTTGTGATTCAAGTGACTCGGACATTGCTGTAGTCGATGCCGATCAAGAATTGTGTGTTCAAGATGCCTATAATGAAGTATGTGAAGAGGTAGTCAAGCTGAAAAAGCTCACTAAAAAGCTGTACAGTAATCTTACTGCATTAGAATATGAAAAAAATAATTTGTGTGAGGCTTTAAAAGTGTCTGAGGTTGAAGTGTTGAGACTAAAAGATCAAAAAGGTGCATTAGAACAAAAATTGAAAAATGCTCAAGAATGGAAACAAAATTTAGCAACACAAAAATTAAATGAAATGTTGAGTTTCCAAAAATCAAGCAATGATAGGACAGGCCTAGGATATATGGCATCCAAAGGAAAAGAAAAACAAATACCATCATCCGCTGCATCAAGCTCCAAAGGTATTGTGTTTGTGCAAGAAAGTGAAAAGGAGAACCACAATATTCCTGATATGCCGAAAGTTGCCCAGCCCAGAAACTCTAGCAAAAGCTCAGCATCTAGCTTGGTGAAAAAATGTAGGTATAAAGGTAAGAATACTCCTATTTGTCATCACTGTGGAATAATTGGCCACATAAGACCACATTGTTTTAACTTGTTTCAAATTCAGAAAACCAAAGTTGGAAAAACTTCAAAAAGAAAAGGAAAAAGTTTACAAAATCAAATTGATGATATAAGTCATCAAATTAATTTTGTGAGTCGTGAACTTGGTGAATTAGTAAAGATATGCACCCAAAAAAATGCGAAAAGCAAGCTGGAAATTAAAGAAAAGTGGGTGATGAAAGACAAGATCGTAGGTCACATAGCTCACACGGCACTTAAAGCCAAGGAGAACTGGTTTTGGTACCTGGACAGTGCCTGTTCAAAGCATATGTCTGGAGATAAAACACTCTTCAAAGAGATGGAATCTGCAAATGGAGGCACAGTAACATTTGGAGATGGAAGCAAAGCCATTGTAGAAGGAAAATAGAGTATTGAAATACCTGGATTGCCTATTTTAACCAATGTTTTGTTTGTCAATGGTCTTAAAGCTAATTTATTAAGTATAAGCCAATTTTGTGATGAAAATTTTTCTGTGCAGTTCACAAAAGATGAGTGCAACATTTTCAATTCAGCTGGAGAATGGATGCTAAAGGGCCTAAGGACCACGGACAACTGTTATGGAGTGTCTCCAACTTCAAGATTGAGCTGCCATAGAGCCTTGTTAGATGAGGTCGAACTATGGCATCAATGACTTGGGCATATCAATTTCAGAGATTTAGCTAAAATTCCAAAAAGAGAAGTGGTGGATGGATTACCAAGAGCCATGAAAGGCAAGAAAATCGTGTGTGGAGCATGCCAAGAAGGGAAGCAAACAAGAACACAACACAAGAAAAATTCCCTCATTCACACCTCTCGGCCTCTTAAACTGTTGCACATGGACTTGACGGGTCCAACTCAAACCGAGACCTAGGTGGAAAGAAATATATCTTGGTGATTGTGGATGGCTTTACATGATACACATGGACCATCCTCTTGAGAGAAAAATCTGAAGCATTTGATCTTGCAAAAAATTTGTTTAAAAAACTGCAAATAGAAATGGAAGAATCAATTTCTAGAATTCGTAGTGATCATGGTAGGGAATTTGATAATGCTAATTTCACTACTTTTTGTGATGAACAGGGAATCCACCAAGAATTTTTAGTACCTATTCTCCACAACAAAATGGAGTGGTAGAGAGAAAGAATAGGACAATACAGGAGATGACTCGAACCAAGCTAAGCAACAAGAAAATAACACTACATTTTTGGGGAGAAGCGGTTAACACTACCAATCACATCTTGAATCGAGTGGTTCTAAGACCCAGCACAAAGCAAACTCCCTACGGTTTGTGGAAAAACAAAAAACCCACGGTAAAGTATTTCAGGACTTTTGGTAGTAAGTATTACATTTTAAGAGACTGAGAGAACAATCATAAATTTGAAAGCAAAAGTGATGAAGGTTGGTTTCTTGGTTATTCTTCAAACAGTAAGGCTTATAGAGTTTACAACTTACACACAAAATCTGTCATGGAGTCTTTTAACGTAGTTGTAGATGATGTCTTAGATGAAACCACCATGAGAGAGCTGAAAAAATTAGAAGGGTCTGCATCAACAAGTGCGGAAGATGATCAAGAACAAAGTGACCAAGAGAACATAGAAAAGAGTAATCTCAAATCAAAGGAACCCTCATCAAGAGTGACAAATAATCATCCAGGGGAAAATCTACTTGGTGAATTAGGTGAAAGTATGAGACTAAGAAAAAGAGTGATTAACTAAGTCTCATTTGTGTACTATTTGTCGCAGGTTGAGCTCAAAAAGGTGGAAGAAGCACTACGAGATGAGAGCTGGATCAATGCAATGCACGAAAAGTTCCATTAATTTACTAGAAATGATGTGTGGGAACTAGTTTCAAGACCAAAGGATCACAATATAATCGAGACTAAATGGATTTTCAAAAATAAGTCCGACGAACATGGAACAATCATAAGGAACAAAGTAAGATTGGTTGCTCAAGGATACACTCAAGTGGAGGGGGTCGACTTCGATGAGACTTTTGCCCCAGTAGCACGGCTAGAATCTGTCCGAATTCTATTGGCTCTTGCTTGTCATCTAGACTTCAAGCTCTATCAAATTAATGTCAAGAGTGCCTTCCTGAATGGCATACTCCAATAAGAGGTATATGTTGAACAACCAAAGGGTTTTGTGATCACTAACATCCTGATTTTGTTTACAGGTTGAAGAAGGCACTCTATGGACTAAAACAAGCACCTCGCGCCTGGTATGAGAGATTGACAGCTTACCTCCTGGAGCACGGATTTTGTAGGGGACAAGCCGATAGAACATTATTCATAAGAAGATCAGGTAAGCAACTCTTACTTGCCCAAATATATGTGGATGACATTGTATTTGGAGCTACACTTGAGTCTCTAGTATATGAGTTTTCAAATGAAATGCAATCTGAGTTTGAAATGAGCATGATAGGGGAGTTAAATTTTTTTTTCTAGGAATTCAAGTAAAACAATGCAAAGACGGAATTTTTATCTCTCAATCCAAGTATGCTAAAGACCTTGTGAAAAAGTTTGGCATGGAGGGAGGGGAAAAGCAATGCCCGTACACCTATGAGTACATCAGTGAAAATTTGCAAGGATCCTACAGGTAAAAGTGTTGACCCTACTCTTTATAAAAGCATGATAGGAAGTCTTTTATACGTCACTGCCAGTAGACCCGATATAGCATTTAGCGTAAGAGTATGTGCTCGGTTTCAGGCCAATCCAAAAGAGTCACATCTCACTGCAGTAAAAAGGATAATAAAATATCTTAATGCAACTGTGGATTATGGGATATGGTTTACTAGAGACACCAACCTAACTCTTGCTGGGTATTCAGATGCGGATTGGGCTGGAAATGCAGATGATAGAAAAAGTACCTCGGGTGGATGCTTCTATATAGGAGGAAATTTAGTTGCATGGCTGAGTAAAAAACAAAACTCAATTTCCTTGTCAACTGCTGAGGCTGAGTACATAGCTGCATGAAGTTGTTGTATTGAGCTATTGTAGATGAAAAAGGTCCTAGAAGACTATGGATTCCCTCAGGATACCATGATGGTCTATTGTGACAACTCGAGTACTATTAATATCTCAAAAAATCTAGTGCAACACTCAAGAACCAAACATATTGACATTAGACATCACTTCATTATAAACTTAGTGGAATCCAAAATAGTGTTCATAGAGCATGTTTCCACTGAATATCAATTGGCCGACTTGTTCATTAAACCTCTAGATGGTCTAAGGTTTGAATTCTTAAGGAAAGCCATTGGTATTTGCAACATCATATAATATATATATATATATACAAAAAACAAAAAACAAAAAAAATCATTTATTCGTCTAGGACATGCATTTTATTTTGTTTACTGTTACTTTGCTTTGTACTTTCTGATTTCAAATTTTTAATAAAAAAAAAAAAAACTGGCTGATAGATGTTGTTTCAGCCTAATGATATTAGAGTGCATGTTTGATGGTGTGTTGAAAGCTTTGAACATGTTGATATCACTTTATAAATCCTTGCACTCATGCACTATTCTTGTGTTGTGCATCCCATATCGTGCATCCTAACCCTATGGGTCATCATAAGTAAAGGTTCACTCTTAATGTACTATGAGAAACTTGTGTGAATGTACTTTTGTTTGATTAAAAAAAAAGGGGGGGCTGAATAAGTGTATTAAGATGCTCATCATAGAGAGAGTCCAAACTTTAAATTGACTAATACTAGTTGAACCTAGTACAAGTATGAAAAATGTCTCCCCTTGCCAAACACCACTTGTTGATCTATATAGAAAAAGTCGGTGTGAAATTCATTGCGGAAAAAGACTCACACCCCACACGGATCTAACCTTGGAAGTTCTTATAGAAAAAATCATTGCTCCTATCATTGTAGAAAAAGATGAGTAATAAAAATGAACCAAAAAGGGGCTATGCAAGTAAAGTGTTTGGAGGAGACACTTATGTATCTAGGCCCTAGCATAAAGTTTGCCTTAAAGTGAGTGACAATCTCTTGTAAGCATCTTTTAAAATAAGATTCCTATTAAAAATGATGATTAAAAAAAAAAGAATTCATGAAAAAAATAAGGAATAACATCATCAAGAAAAAGTTGCTACATTTCATAAGTTGCTCACTCACACACTCACATGAACCTTGACTTTGATGATTTTACGAGGAGTGAAAATCTATTGTGGATGCGCCACCTAGAGGAGGTATGGTCTTGACTTTATCTTGTGAGGAGCACATGTATTAGACCTTGTTTTCCCTCAGCATGCTCTCTCCTTCATTGCCACATGTTTGACAAAATTCTGCATATAGGCATTTTGGATTGGCAATTTTTTAAATAAAAAAAAAAATTATAAAAAAAAAATATATATATATATTTTTAACTATGATGTGAACAGTGCATATAGGGTAGTTCCTGAGAAGAAAATCTTAGGGTTTCTTGAGGTTTCACAGTGACAGGTCATAAGCAGCTTAGCCACTATTGTTGGAAGGATGAGTTTTGAGTGCTCTTAAAGAGGCGTGCTGTGTGATTTAGTCCCAGTATAATATGCCCTCTCTGTGTGCTTAAGTGTTTAAAACCCAAAAGGACTCAATCAAATAAGAGAGTCTACCGCAAGATCACGGCACGTGACCCAGGAATAGGTCACTTAAAGTCCCACTCTGGCGGGTTCAACTCAACCTCATACGATAGATCCTTCCCAAAGCCACCTACGTCTCGTCTGTGTGCGATATGGGCCCTATGATGCCCTAGCTCTCCAAAGCTTGGGTATTTCGTATCACTTGCTTCACACACCACTTTGGGATTAGACTCTCTTCATTGCTACATCGATCTCATGGTAAGTTTTCTGATTTCCATGAGACATTTCGTGAACCCTAAGGTTCGGCGTTCGATTTTTGCTGTTAAGATGGATGGATTGAAATGCAATTTGAGCTTGATTATTCACTTGGCTGAGTTGGTAAATGATTAGTAAATGTTCTGAGAGTCTTTTATGCATGTATTAAGGCCGATTACCATGGGTTCCGAACTCTTGCATTTCGACTTCTATCTTATGCATACCACGTGTTTGATAATCTGTCTCAATCAATTCAATGTGTGCTTATCACTTGGTTGCTCTTGATTTCATGCGTCTATGCACTGTTCTTCACTTAAGGATATGTCTGTGACCATTCTCAGAGAAGATTGCTTGGTTTTGAAACAAAGTGTTCTGTTGCTTTATTGCCACTCGGTGTTGACCAGTTGCTAACTTATGTCCTTATTATTTATAACTGGTTTGTTGAGTCTCAGATGAGGACAAAGGAGCGTGCCAAGCGCACCAAGGCTATCATGCCCACTCTTCACGACTCCTCCAGCGGTGACCATCCAGTGGCACCTTCCTCGAATCCTAAACCCATTGGTGAAGCTTCCGCACCTTCTTCTCCACTCTCTCCTCAGCCACTGCAGACATGTTGTGGGCGATTTATCTCCCCCACTGCAGAGAATGCTTATCGCACTATATTCTCTAGACGTCCAGTGTTAGGAGAAAGAGAAGTTCTTCTTAATGATTTTCCATTCGAAGACTTTAAATGTATTAGGAAGATATTTGTTGACAGAGGTTGGGTCAAACTCACTCATGCACATACATCTCCATACTCGGAGATGGTGAATGAGTTTTATACTAATATTGCTCATTTCAACCTGGATTCCCACAGCATAACTTCCACCATTAAAGGTGTTCAAATTGAGATCACCCCCAAGCTTATTCGCAGGATATACGAGCTGCCAGAAGTTTGTTCTCCTAAGTATCCTTTTTCTGGCCTTGATGTGCCCTCCAAGGTTGCTCTAAAAAATCTACTGGTGGGCCCCATGAGCTGCAAAGGGTCGGTTAAGCTTGTACGCCTTCCTATGAAGCAACTTTTGCCCTAATATCGACTTCTCTCTCAGATTGTGCTCTCCAATATGTGGCCAATCAGTCGCAAAACAGAATTGACCTTGGACAAGGCTTACTTTGTGTATGCTCTAGCTACTGACATGTCTATTGACTTTGCTACACATGTTATAAATGTGATCTATCGTGCTCAGCAAGACCCAGAACAAAGTCTTCCTTTTGGTAGTCTCATTACACGAGTAGCATTGGAGGCTAAAGTTCCAGTACGGCCTAGTGAACCCACTACTAAGATAGCTGGTCCAATTTCAGCGCTCACCTTGGTCAAATCTGAAACTTTCTTGACTAGTGTGTCCAAAAAGCGACCCCATAAGCCCGAGTCTGTCTCCTCTCCACCAGAACCAACTGTCTAGCCTCCACCATTTTAGGAGCAATTTAATTTGCTAATCAAAAGCTGGACAGCTTGGCAGCTTTCTGCAAAACAGAGTTCTTGTCTTTTAATGATCAAATTGCTCAACTCTCCAATGACATTCAGCATCTAACTGAGCATGTACTGCCCGAAAGTGATGATGACTTCTGAGTTCCTTTGTCTGATACCGCTGACAAAAAGGGGGAGACATGAGAAAGGGGGAGCAGCAAAAAGATAGGGGGAGCTGGAGCTGAAGTTGCTGTGATCATTTTGAATGTGTCCATGAATGCTTTACTATGAATGTTTTGCTGACTTTAGTGACTTTCTTTGATGTGCTTAAGTCTAACTAATTTTTGGAACAATGTTAAACATATTATGAAATCTATCTCATGGACATATGCAATCTTATGGAAAATGCTGATGATCATGTTAAAAATTGATGGTGTTAATTTTTTTTTTTTTTTTTTTTTTGTGATCATAGGAATTACACATTCATCAAAAATATTTTGTCACCAATCAGTCAAAGGGGGAGATTGAAAACGCAAATTGGCTTGGATTAGTGAGGTGGAATTCAAATGGGATAAAGCTGTAAATTTTGAATCATTCAATTTGAATTCAAATAAGATAAGATAGTGTCTTATCTTTAAGTTATAATTTTTGGATAAGTGTAATTCAAACTATGGAATTTATCCATAGTATCTTAAGTCCATCTAGGAGTCTTGGAGTCTGTTAAAAAGGCTGAAGAATTGAATTTCGAAATTTGGAATGATAAAATCAAAATACAAATTCGAAATTCAAATTGCTGCAGTAAATCCGGAAGTCTGTTAGCAACCTGTCAGCAGACGGATTCTGATGAAGGATGACCTGTCAGCAGACGCGTTTCAGCAGCACTTTTTGGATAGACTATTTAAATGAAGTCATATCATAACCCTAAGTAGGGTTTTCGACCAGAGCACTTACCTTGAGATATTGGAGAGCCTTTCTAAGAAAAAACGATGAGGAGAACTCAAAGGAGGAGATCTATATACTTGTGAAGTGTGATTCTGTTCAGGATTTGAGGAAGATTGTTGATTGGAGTATATGATCAACTACTGGAGGTTCTAGTAGGAAAGACATAAATTGAAGATCATTAGATGTTCTGGCTGCTACTGCGGTAAGGATAAACGGGTCGTTTATCCAGTCAAGTAAGGGAGTCAATTATCAAAGGTTTTGTAATTGAGTAGCCTACTTGTAAAGTGATTTTCAATCAATAAAATGGACTTTCCTGGATTTGGTTGCCCTGTAGTATTTTACCTTTGAAGAGTTCTTCAGATGGTTTCTCTTTGTAACCAATTGACGTGTTAATAATTAGTAATATATTTATTATATGTTCATGAATATTCACACGATTGATATCTAACAAGTTTGATTGTAAAATTGTTAGATATATTTAGATACACAAGAGTTGAAAGAAAATTTCAAAATCAATTAATATCAATTTATAAATTTGCTTTTTATAATTTATTTATAAGTAAAATATTTTTCAACTCATAATAGAGATGCTACATTTGAAGTCAGTTCTGTGAGTAGGTCAGCAAGGTACTGTTGAGTAGGTCAGAATTTGTTCCCAATCTAAATGACGATGCCGGCCCCTTAAAAGTTAAAACAAATAATCAGAACATAAAAATAATGAAAGTGAAGTCAGATTTATGAGGGTCCGGATCTGATGGGATGAAGCCATTTCATGGTTTGACTCTCGAATGAGTCTCAACTTGTATATTGTGGCAGTTGATGTTTGTCAACTTGTATAAATGTGTATGACCTTTTTCTAATGATTTCCATCGAAGTGGAAGGCCTTCCATATTAGCCGGATCCCCAAAACAATATTACTTTCAAATGCAGTGTACCCATTTAGTGGTAAACATTGAAATATAAGAATCAAATTTTAAGATTTATCTTTTAAATTAAATTATGTCACATAAATAATGTGCAGTATAAATATCTTATAATAATACTAGCACTCTTTTTGAAAATTCGGATTCATGTTCTTCCTCAACTCAAAATGAGTTATCAAATCAAATATTAGGTTAATTTCCAACATGATGCTTAGTTTTAAAGAGTTATTCTATTATTCGAGTAGGCGTATAGAACACACAATTCACATAATTTATATAGTAAAATTTGATTTGTAAAATTTAAATTTTAAAATTTATCTTCTAAATCAAATAGTCACGTAAAGCAATGTTTGTTGTAGATATCTTATAATAGTAGGACTCTTTTTTGAAAATTTGTATTCATGTTCTTTCTAAACTCAAACGAGTTCCCAAATCCAATATTGGGTCAATTTCCAACATACCAATTTCACACAATTTTTCAGTTAATTTTGGTCAAACCCTCAACAGAAACCTTTGCTAGCGGTTAGAATTCTGGTCAAACGTTTGCAGGTTGATGACTTTGTAAGAAGACAAGATTGTGTGTAAACATAATGTTTGATTACCTAATTGCTTAGGTATACCATTACATTCTTTTATGCTGAAATTTGAGTCACAAATTAACAAATTCTTTTGTGGGCAAATGATATCATCTCCTTGAATATAATGGATGTATCAAGTGGCGTTACCATGATGAAAACAATACTTCATTCAGCTGCAAATGTCATCCATTCATTATTTCCATCGACATTTGCTGCATTAATTTTATTTTTTTCAATCCCAAAATTTAACAACAATCTGGTCCAATTAGGTTAGAGTAAATTACTACTGAATTACATGCTAAATAACCAAGTGTGAATTTAACAAAGATTTTAATAACCAAAGTTCTGAAACTAATTCATTGCCACGAATCAGAGCGTTTGTGTATGCATAGTCTATTTCAAGATTGATCAGGAAATTTAAATTTTCAATCAAAGTGCGTGTGTATAGTTGTTGCTAAATTGTCTTGATTTAGACTTCGTTTGAATATAGAAATGGTTTTATCTCATTTCATTTCATCTTATTATTATAATTTTGTTTAAATTATCATATAAAATATAATAAACAATTCAACTTTTTAAATTCTTAAAATAATCTTAAAAATTATTTTTTTAACAATATTTTATTTAATTTACATTTAAAATTCTCTCATCTCTCACCTTCATTCTCAATTTGAGTCTTTAGTCTTAAGTTAGTCTTAAGTGATAGAGATACAGACATATAAGGTGGACCCTACATTATTACAAGACACAATGCATAAAACATCCTGAGAAGTTATGTGTTTACACTAGCTTACTTGGCTTACTTGTAATATATACATATATATATATATATATATATTTAAGCAAGCATATTCATTAAATTAGGAAAATGATACAAGAAGAAGGGGTAGGATTCTCTAACAATCACCCCAAAACAACAAATAATAGTGCAAAAATAGTAGAAAAAAGAAAAAAATATGAGTTTATTTGGCACCAATTTCTTATAAAAAATCAACGATAGAGCCATTGCTGGAGGCGGTAGTTCCTCCACTCAAACTGGTGTAGACGGTAGGTGTACTATCACTTTTTGTCTGGAGTAAGTTGTTGAAGAGGTCTACGAACCTTTTTTTAAGATTATGAATTATTGAAAGTAGTATGATAGGAGTGTAGCAGCCAAAACTGAGTCGCTGGTGGTGGCTCTGATAGTACCCCATTTAAAACCGCCCTAGATCATGCATTGACACCGCTAGTGGAAGGTCAGGACAGTCACTTGACTAGCCTGCATGCATGCCTTGGCTCAGGCCTTGACATGCAGCAAGCAACCATGGAGGCTACTGGCCACGCGCAGCTCATGCGCCTAGACCGCCAGCTTGGGCCATTCATGACCATCACCCCGGCACTCAGCCCGAGCCATGCAAGACCACCGCCCAAGCCACCTGACTGGGCCACACTACCACAACACGGCATCACCCGGGACACATCATCAAGTTTAGGCATGTCACCATGTCATGCACACTATCAGATGCCATGCAGCCAGGCGCCATGCAGACAACCATCCGTGGGCCATGCCATGCCTCAGGCCACAACATGCCACGGCCCATCATCATTGGCGCCACATTTGCTTATTTATGTAGTTATTTTATTTATTTATGCAATTGGTTATTTTAGTAATTATCTTATTTTGCTAGGGACCTTTTGGGGGTTTCCAATTTGTTAGACTCTATAAATAGGACCTCTAGGTTTTCATTTCACATCTTTTGGACATTTTGAGACTAGACTTTTGCTCTTGAAAAAGAGTTAGGCCGGCCACAAACCTTGTGGTTTGGATTTCGGTGCTTAGCACTTGGGCTTCCCTAGGGTGCAATTCGTGAATCCCTTTGGAAGAGGATCATCGTGCAATTCGTGAATCGGTGATCCACATCTATCCTTTTTATTTGTTTTCATTTTTATTTATAAAAATCTTGAGGTTATTCATAAAAAGTGTTTTGGTGTTGAGTGAGTTCTTGTTGAGTGATTTTATGTTTTTGTGTTCTTAAGTGGTTGTTTGATTGTTGTGTGAGTTTTGTGTTTGTGAGGCCAAATCCACACCACTTGTGGATTTGAGAACTTGTGTGTGTGTTCCCTAGAGGAATTTGAAATTCTCCTCCATTGGGAGATTCGGATTGCTCAAGAGAGTTGAGTGTTGAGTGTGTTGGAGTGATTGAAGGAGAAAGAAGAAGTGAAGGAAGGCATTGCCGAAACCCCTTGGTGCCTTGAAAGAATTGACTTGTTCTTCTATAGTCCTTTGTTCAATCATCATTTGATTGTTCAATTGATCATTTTTGTGTTCCATTTGCCCCATAGCAGCCACGTAAAAATCTCCAAAACCCTATCCATACCACACGACCAAAGGCCATCAAACCCTAGCTTAAACACTTGCCACTTTTACCCTTTAACCTAGCCGGCCACCTAACCCTCATCCTTTCCTATATTTTCTCACTTAAATCCACCTCATCCCTCATCCAAAATAAGTCATTTTCGTGCCCCCCTAATCCTAGCATGAGCGGCCACCATTTGGATTTGAATTCAAATTGATTCAAATTCAAATCAAACTAACAATCCCTATTTTTTCTCATATTTGGCAATCATCCATTTGCCCTAGCCGAACCCCATTGCCACATCATCTATTGCCACATCATCCCTCTAATTCAAATCAATTCAAATCAAAACCATAACCACTTATCTTATCCAAACTCATATTCGGCCATCCTCCATTTGCTCTAACCGAACCCCTCACTTGCCAACTTATCCATCATAACTTCCCATATTTCTCTCAACCAAGTCAATTCAAATTCAAAACCTATTCTACCGACCAAATCCATTCCATAACCGACCACTACAATAATCCTTATATCCGGCCACATACATTCCTCCATTTCAAATCATTTCAAAATTTAAATCAAAATTCTAACCAAATCTCCAACAACAATAACCGGCCATCATTCCCTTATCTTCTCCTAAATTTATCCAATTAAATCAAATCTTCTCTCATCCAAAAACTACCCAAATCTCGGCCCCAACAAGCCTCCACTCAACTCTATCCCAAACTCAAATCAATTCAAAATCCAATCTTTCCACTTTCCATAAATATCTCACTCGACCATTCCATCCTTAGTTATTGCCGAAATTCTCCACTTGCCACATCACCAAATTAACCTTAATTCTCTCAAATGATTAATCAATTATCCAATTGATTGAATCAATCAAATCTTATCCCAAAATAGAAGCAATATTCGGCCAACAACACTACCTCATTGCCGCTCACTTATCTTGCTAAAATCCTAATTCCTACATTTTAGGAATTATCCAAAACATCTCAAAACTCTATCCCACCTAATTCTAACCACCTTAGCTGAAACCCATCTTCTCAAACTTTAACCAATTGACTTCTAAACCCTAACCTAATCTCAATCTCGAAATTCCCCTTAGCCTCTACTAAAACCCTAACCCTACTACACTATATGACCCATATTCCTTACCAAAGAGACCCTAATACATAGGCCTACTCAAAGGACATTCGCCTAAACTTTTTCTACCCTAATCTACCACTCAGCCCACCACATCTCCCTTCCCATTACCATAACCAAGACTACCATAGCCTAAATACCACCTTATTGCTCCATACACTTAGCCATCCAATCTCATTGCCGTACACCACTCTACCCTACTTAGCCAAGACGAACTCAATCAAATTCTCTTAACCATCACAACCTCATATCATCCTTTCATCCATTGTTGGTGCACGTGAACCATCACAAGCAAAAGGAGCCTTACTCGGTCATTGAGGAGCAACAAGGCGAGGATGACCGACTTGGTTGACTAGGGACACGACCGAGGTCCCTATCAGGCTCCCCGAAGGCGCGTGTGGCAGTGGCCCCTTTGGAGAGATCCAAGGTCTCCGAAGACAACGCAACCACGTGTGGAGTAAAAAAAGGTCCCAAATCATAGCTACACGTGATTGGCGCGCACGGTATGAGTTGCGCATGCGGCCAATGTGTCTGTCGAAATCACAATCTCCCTCTACAAATATAAAGATTGGCGGTTGGGAAAGTCGTTGGATCCGCGCTTGGTGACTGGAGGTCGCCAATTAATAGCAGAACGGCAAATGACTCTACTAAATGAAGAGAAATCGAAAAAAACTGATAAAGCTGAAAAAACATCGAAAAAATGAAAAATAACAGAAATGAAGGGTAAGAGGTAATCAATATATAGACATATATGGTATCCTTTTGAGTCTTTGACATGAAATTGTATTGGTATTTCATTATTGATGATGATAGTGGTATGGAAGGGAAGAAAGAGCGTTACACGGGGTTTAGTGGGTTAATGGTGTCAATTATTGTAATTTTAATAACAAAATATTTATTTCGTTAAATGTAGGTAAAAAGTTGTCCCCACCTTAAGCATGAACATATAAGAGATATCTTGCTGGTCAAAATGAAATAATATTATAGTCGTACAAATATGACATTTTTTTTTTAAAAAAAAGAGTGAATATGAAATCTATATAAAAAATAATTTTTTAATAATAAACCATACTTTTTTTGAAAAAAAAAAAACAAAACACTTGTACAATCTATAAATGTATCTCCTATATAAAAAAAATCTATAAGTATATCTAATATTACTTGAGATCAAATTCTCCTCAACCCAATAACCTTAAAAAACAATAAACCCTCATGCATCGAAAACTCACACAATGTACCATCATAAAAGAACACTTAAAATTACTTCAGTTTTTCAGGTATAATTATATTTGAACGCATTTTAATATTTTATGCCACGTATTATGGGACACGAATCTATCTTATTTGAATCTATTTTTCATTCATATAACATAATTTGATTAGTAAAATTTAAAATTTAAATCAAATTATATCATATATATATATATGTGATATGTAGTGGAAAAATCTTCAAATATAATTATTGAATGAGTTGTGCTTGTGCACTGCAACCTGCGACAACTCCTCACATGAACAGTATTTTTACCATTCATGTGAACATTGAAAATACTGTTCATGTGAGGGGCTGTTGCGGACTACAGCGCACGGTGGACTATAGCCCAAATTTTTTCTTATTGAATATGTGTGAAGTTATAGATAGTAGATTTTTCAAGCCCTAATTATCAAATTGAGTCATGCCACGCACACAAACTTTTAGAGGTGGGCAGCGGGGCCCGCCCTATCCCCCGACCCAATTTTCTTTAATATATATACATATATAAATATATATTTAAACTATACATATTACATATTTATAATATATATTCTTTTTACTATATATAAATATAGTTATAAGTATTAAGTAAAATTTTGTGTATGTTGTAGATGGCAGGGTGACTCTTTTACAGTTTGTTTTCACAATACAAGTTTCACTTTATAGTTTCTAAATTAGCAAATTTAAAAACTATGTAACTTTTAAAATATGTCATATTTACAAATTTAAATTGACAATTTGAATCAAAATAGTTTTTTGATCACTTTTGAATCCATGAATAATTTTTTAGTCTAAAGATTATAGTCCATTATTGAGAGTAACACATTTTAATGAGAGTAACACCCCTAGAGACATCTATATGCTTATCATTTTCTCAATGAGTAAGGCTTATATTGGTCAAAGTTAAAAAAACCACTTAATGCATTAATTTTTTTTTAGCAATCTCATTAAAATTATTTTCTATTAATTTATGAGTTTATTTAAAAAATATATATATTTACATTCGTAGTATGCAAGCGTAGCAATCTCTTTAAAAAATGAGTAAATATAAAACTAATATGATTGAAACATTTTATGTAAATTATTTTATTTATTTATTTGTCAATGTGAATGACACATTTTATGATGCTAATATGATTGAAACAAATTTAAATTAGATTAAAAAATCTTGAACTTTTGGTTGATGTGACATATCAACATACGACTAAATAATTTCTTAATTGATTTATTCCCACTCGTAGGCAATGAATTATATTTATTTATTTCTTAATTGATTTATTCCCAGTCGTAGAGAAATTTAATATTTTTTTTCTCGATGCAAAAAATATATTTTTTTTAATTTTTTTTAATAATTAAAAATATTTTTAAATAATATTGTGACTTGTTTAATAATGTTGTCACTTTTGCTGCTATTTTTAATAATAATAAAAATATATATTCTTATTTTTAATATAAAAAATACTTTAATCATAAATAAATTATATAAAAATAATTTCAAATTTTGATAAAATTTTATATGATTTATCAGCTTATAAAATTATTTTTATTATAAAATAAATCTATTAATTATATAAAATCACATTAATTTATAAAATTACTTTTCTATAATTTTTTTTTTTTAAATTATAAGAGTCTCTTTTAATATTTTTGCATGATGTATGATGGCCGTAGACAATAAGCACCCAAGCCATGAAAGCGCCATCTCAACGGCTACAATTTTTAAATCCCCAAAACGAGTCTCTTTCATGGCTCTAACCGACCTTATGCTCCACCTCTAGGGAAGACTCAATTCCTTTTCATCTTTTATTATTGTTCTTATTATTTTTTTTTAGTTTCTTCCGTCATGAATGGAACAATTCCACCCGAGCTTTTCGATCATTTTCTATTATTTTTTCAACCTTTTAAATTCAGATTACCGCCGTAAATTTACGTCTCATAATCATGATCAAGAAAAAGACAAACTATGATTTGGTGGAATCTGAAGAAAACCCACAAATCTTTGATGCCGCTCCTTGAATATTTTATTAATTTGCCCACCGTACGTTTGTAAAATTGTTGAAGTAAAAAAGAAAAAAAAGGACCATTCTGAATTCTCACCTATGCGGTAGAATATTAGTAGATTGAACTTTTCAGGTTGAGTAAACCGTGTATGCTCAGTTGGTATTAAGTGTAAAATGGAAAGAGTCTAGGCACAACTGTCAACTGATTTCTGATGAAGGGGTCATATTTTTGGCTGATCGCAAGATGAAAGCTTGGTTTGTTGTTTACTCTAGAGGCAAAGCTTTTTGTGTTTCATATGCAAATTGTTGGAGCAACGATTCCTCATGGTTCAAGTTTGTGAGTATCGATGTTTTTGCCAATTTCTTTTTCTTAATAAGATTTTTTATCATATAGTTCAAGATTTTCATGGTTTTTCAGTTTACAAAGTTCGGTTATTTGTTGGGGGTGGCAAGGGTAGATTCCACTTATAGAGGTGAATATCAATCCTTTCTGGGGATTTTTTTTTTTTTTTTATTTTCTTGTTTGGAGAAAAGGAAATATGGTTAAGAATGGAAACAAGGGAAGCTTAAGGGAATCTTTTGTAACTGGACAGTGATCAGCGGACTTTGAAGTCAAATCGGGGTCAGACAGTTCCTAGGAGTGGAGGGAAAGGCGTTTTGTGGCAATGGAAGACTTGTATAGGAATTCAAGCGAGGAGATCTTCCTGAAATATTTCATGGAAAGCTCAAATGGAGTCCCAGCACCAAGCATGGAGATGTTGGGATTTAAGAACCTTTCTCAGACCTTTCGACATGCAGATAGTGAGGAGCTCTTCAAATGTTGGCTCACAAATGGAGAGGCAAGTGGGGCTTTTTTATCCTTGTTCATGACTTTGTTCCTTGACTACAAATTGGAATTTTAACATCACACAATCAAAATGTTGAAGAAACCAGTCGGATCATTCACTGTGATGGTTTTTAAAGCTTTATTGAATCCTTTAACCACAGTTACTATCTTCAGTTATACACTGGTGACTCTTTGTGAGGGAATAAAGGGGGAAAAAGCTACTCCATGCAGTTCATTCCAACCGTGTTTGATTTTTGTAGGAAAATTAGTATAGAAAATTACAACCATATGTCAGATTTGAATATCACGGGGATGCAAACAACTGTCTAAAACTTAGTGCTATTATCCTATCATTAGTTTCTTGGTGAATATGAGCTTTCCTATTGTGTAAATCAAATAGACTAATATTTTTGCTTGTAATTTACTGAAGTAATGCACTCTCTTTGAAAGGAACCCCTTTGTTTTATTGCCACTGGGTGTTTGGAACAAAGTCCCGACTAATCCCGAGATGCATAGACTCTCAGCAATGAGTTTTCAGCAAGTACACCTCGGATAATTCAAAGGAAAATTTTCCTAGTCTAATGGCCCCTAAAAATTGTGGGTGTATAGAGGATTGTGACACATTTTTCTTGAAGCATTTTGGATGTAGAGAGCAGTTCAAGCCTTTCCATTCTAAATTATGCCATCCTCATTTCTTGTTCTATAGTTTTTTTTTTTTTTAATCTTTTTGCATTTTCTCTACAATCCAAGCCTTTTCTCATATTACTCTGCAAAGTACTACAAATAAGAAAACTAGCAACTGAGTGTGAGACTTCACCTCCATAGGATATTAATTGCAGCATAGTTGTGCAGCAATTGTGGATGGTCCTTTAGACATAATTGTGGAATTTTAACTGAGGATCACTCTGGCCTTGCAAGATATCAAGATCATTTTCCATTTTTTAAGCAAAACAGTATTTAAAGCCTTTCAAGTATCAGTCGTGAGAATACTTTTGTCATCTACCTCTTGTCAAATAGACTTGGCAGACATTGAATCCATTTTTAAGCTCTAAACAGGAGTATGCATCTTTTTCTTTTTGATGTATTTAACCAAAGCTGCAGAAGTTTTGATGAGTATTGGACCAAATGAGATGAGATGATTGATATGGTTGCTGCAGGCTTGTATCAGCTTAAACCTTGTCAGGAAATAGTATAAGAATATAAACATGTGAATGGATATTATATAATTGGACCACTGAATATGAACTTTTTGTCATTCATCATCCAATTATCATAATCTACCTTGAAATTTCCGTAGTTGTGACTTTGTGGTCAAGTATGGCATGCCTTAAATTTTCTCCCTTTTCTGATTACTTTTTCCTTAAATTGTATGTCTATTTTCAGAACAATGCCAACAACTCATCAAGCATCACACATCGTACTCGGCAAGCATCAAGGAGGTGAGTAGGATATAACGGAGAATTCATGGACTGAGTACATCTTATATGCAGTATGGACATTGGTGACTTACTGAAGCAATTCCTGCAATTCTTGTTTGTGATTTTTTTTTTTTCTCTTTATCCAACAACAATGCAGGGAAACACACTGTTTAATTGATCAAAGGCCATTGTAGATTTACATGCATGATAATATGAAAAACAACAGTGCCAACAATCATAACAATAATTTTCCAGAACTTTGATTAGAAAACTTTGAAGTACTTTAACATTTGGAAGCTACCTTTTCCTAATGATAAAGGGTTAGCTAGTTATGTTCTGGTTTGTATAACTGTTTCACCATATGGTTACGTAAAAATTAGAGAAAAAAAAAAGATAACTCGTTTTCCTTTGAATATGTGTAGCTGCTATCTGCCCAGCCATTTCATATTTTAAGATGACCATTTGTTTAATCAGAAATAGAGTATAAGAAAGTCCAAATGGTGGAAAAATGTATACTTCAAGTTTCATGTCCTCTACAGTCCAAATGGCAATTGAAATTTGGTTAATTGCAGTTCCAAAATTTTCCGCCCATCAAATCTTTTTATGATCTACTTATTGTTGAGTTTTAAATATTTTTGGAGTTAAAGTTTCTAATGAACTAAATTCCTTCTAATCCTCCATGCTACCTTAAGTGATGTCTACGTTGGTGCTAGTCTTACTTCTCATGACTATAATGATTTCTCATCGATACAGCCATGTCTAAGAACCACACACCCGTATCCTAAAGTAAACATCACTCTAGTGATAAATATCTTTAGAAAAAACATTTGAAGCCATGGGGCCTGTGTACTTGAGCTATGAATTCTGATTTCTTTACTAAAATATTTGATTACTTACAAAAAAACTTTTGTAAGCCATGGGAAGTCACCAAAAGTTAGACTATTATGATCATGTAGTTGTTTGATAAGGTTCATTTAATTACTTTTACAACTTCCCTAAACCTTGCTTTCCTAAGTATTTAGTCATTTTTCTTTTCTATACGGTATATCATCTAAACTACCTAGTGTATTTGATATTGGCACATAATTACTCTCTTGCAATTTCATGCACTTTCAGGATATCCACTGAACTTGCTAGTATTTCTAGTCAGCAACATGTGGGTATACTACAAAAGAAAAGAAGCAACGATAATTTACATCCACAGAGTAATTCTCTGGCAGATAATATCTCTGGAGACCTGCATCAACAATCAATTAGGTTCTTACTGCTTCCTTTCAATGTGAATGTACCTATCCATTTTGTAGTGTTGCATGGTCCCAGAGTTGCTAGGTCTATTAGTAGAGACATTAATTAGTATTATACTTCCTAATTTTGTAAAGTACTAAAATCATTAGTGCTACATTTTTTACAATAGAGCTTATTATGTTCAGTATTTTAGTTGACTTCAGTTTTGTCAGGAATTCTATTGAAAAGGGATTGCAGACTACAGATATATATTTGGCCAAGGTTAGGTTTTCCTTTTTTAATCTTATTTTCGCTAAAGCTTTGTGTTTTCCTGATATCTTACCAGTAATGCAGGCATGGTTTCATAGTTCTCAACCAATGACAAGAAGCCGATCTTCCGAGTTGCGGTATTTATTGTGTAGCTATCATATTCATGAAAATTTTTACCTATCAAAAAAAAATTCATGAAAGTTTCAATTTATTTTGTAGCTAGATATAGAATTGCACCACACTAGATGTTTTCTCATGTATACAGCCAGTGTACTTGGCTACACCTATTGATATTAATAAATTTTCACTTTAAAAAAAATTAGATATAGAAATCATGCGTCGGATCATTGGGGTCTGAAATTACTCTTGCTTTCTTTTCTTTTGAATTTATTTTAATTTAGAGATGAATAATATATAAACTTTGCTTTTTCAGGAAGAGGTATGCGGCTATGCAGACTGCTCAAACAACAATGGGTATGGAAGTTATGCAGAATGCTTCTGGGCATAGCATCAATACATTGAAACAAGAATTTTCCAATTCAGATTGTTTCAATGACTTTTCGACATGTGAGATTCCCAACCAAGTGGGCAGATTCATGTCTCCTTCAAATTCATCCTCATCAACTTTCACCACCCCCCGAATGGCTGATACAGATAAAGTTTCTTCCGTTGTAAGTATGCTGAAGGGTACACTAGAACGAAAGAAGCTTAGCAACCAGATTGAAAAAGAATCTGTTATGGATGGCTCTAATGGGAGTTATCACGGTCATGCCATTGTTGTGAACAGTCGCTTTGATCAAGGGCAAAACAATCATTTAAATGAAATACCAAGAACTTTTCAAGAAGCATCCCATGTCCAAGTTAAGGATTCTGGGATTTTACTTGCAGTTGAAGAATCCATAGACCTTGACATGGAAGGTTTTGTAAATCCCACAACCCAAATGCAGCTGAGCGGAGCTTCTCAAGAACCTTCCCAAAGTGAATCTTCTGCTGCTGCACCAGTAGTTTCATCTGGTTTAGATGCATGTGATGGGCCTAGCAATTCAAGTCAAACACTAAGCATTTGTGAGAGCTCGAGGAAACAAGTTGAAAATAGTAGGAGTTCAGAAAATGGCACTAAAGCTAAAGGTATATGATCCACACGATGGTAAATAGGCATGGGTTGACTTAAACAATTTCTATTCATCATGTCATCATCATTATGCTGCAGCATTCTTCACTCTGTGTTCTTTATTTTACAAATAATATGTTTCATGACATCAGTGTATTTCCTTCATGCAGGTATATGTTTGTTTTCTTGTTTCTTCATCACTGGGGTGGAATTGATTGGTTCATTCGTTTACAAAATGATCATTGTTGTCATTTGTCAAAATTGGTAAAGGAGACATATTAGATTATTAGCACATGGTGCTGTCTCTAAGTAGGAATTTTCTGATGCAATTTTTGACATTAATTTCAAGTTTTTGATTCTCAACATGAACATGAATAGTTTCTGTGAAAATAACATTTGAAATTTAAAGATTGTGTGCCTCCTACTACACCAACACATTATACGGTTTTCTTTTCTTTTCTTCCCTTCCTGGACTAGATGGAAGAACTCATTCAGATAATCAAGTGTGTATTCTTGTGTAACTGCAGAAATCAGAGAACGGATAATTGACTCATTGAAAGAAGATCGAAAGGTATCTACTTATTCTTGGATAACAGGAAGTATTTGCTTAAAAAATTTGGGGAAATGCCTTGAACAGTTTTATTTCTTTGTTCTTTTTCTGTGCATGTGATGCAGAGGGGAAGTCTAGTCCGATATGGATCTGTGACATCAGCTGGTTCAGGTGATCACCTATGTTTAAAACTTCACAAGAATGAACATTAGTTTTTCCTTTTATATGTACAGAATTTATTTGCCAAAGCAATTGTATATGTTCCCACAGCATAAGCCTGATTGTGCTTGTATCTTTGAATAATCATATAATTCATTGGTTGACCTCTCTGTATACTTGAGATGATTAAATGAAACACAGTCCCATGGTGGAAAATGAAGTTGAGAATCAAGTCGTGATCTGATGGGCCCATGGCATAGCTTACTAAGACAAAAGGAAAAAGAAAAAGAAACTATTGGTGGGGTATGAAAACCATATTGAGGCAGTTTTAAATGGATGGTACGATTGGTCAGAATTTTGATCTGTTCTTTGTCAAAATCTAAACCACAAGTTTCTGCTTGGAAATTTTTCTGGTTCCCTGAATACTTATAGACAGTTCTTCTTCACTCTTGATTTGCTGATATTATTTCATTGATGACTTATTTCAAAAAATAATAAATTAAAAGCATACTTGTTGAAACCCTACACGTAATACCATGCATGCAATTAAATTGATATGATTGCAACTCCTCGTCACTTCCAAACATGTAGTGGCTTTTTTTTACACAATCTCACATGGCATGTTTAGCTTGCTTTACTTTTTGAAAGGCATCGCTCACATCCGAATTGCTAATGTTTATGCTTGAGGGAAAGCTTTTAAAACCACTTTTTACATACTTGACTGACTGCAAAATGGAATCGAGATATTCATATGTTTTCATGAGAGATTAGTGTGTGTGCGTGCTTGTTTTCATTAATATGCTTATCTTGATGCTACCACTACATGGAAAACTTCCATTTCACAGAAGTGGTAGAGTAATGATTATGCAGTCATATCATCTCTAACAAACAAAAGTTGTACAGTGGACAAGGGGGACTCTACTAAAAAGCGAAGGGTGGAGCGATCGAGAAAGTAAGTAAAACAAACTCTACAACTTTGGGAAGAGTATCCTCTTCCTTTTAAAGTTATCTTTTCTTTCTAAGTTTCATGATCTTTTCTTTTTCGCTTTTTGTTTTCTATCTTTAGTGTCATTGATTTAATTAGATAACTATATTATTTATTTTTATTATAACTTCTGTGTTCACCATACAAGAAGCATTGTTCAAATTATGAGATACATTATAAAACCAAATGAATGCGCATATGCATACACGCATGAAGGAGCACATACAAACACCCACAAAGGAAGTAGGCCAACAATTTATGTCAAGCTCATTCTTGCCAGCAACCTGAGAATATATAATTGTTTGTTAGTGCTACAGCTGGCAATTGCCGGTTCATATTGCTTTCTTGATGATGCAGGATGGCGGAGGCAAAGGAAAGGAATTTGACACCAGCAATTCCATCAGATGTGCAATCTGTCTTGAAGCGGTGTGAAAACCTTGAGAAGGAAGTGCGGTCACTCAAACTCAACTTATCCTTCATGAATAGGTAACAAAAAAGTGGCACATTTATTTTCTTGCACTTGGGATACAATGCTGACTAATCTAATGCTCAAGACTATATTACTTCTTCATTCAACGCAAACTTATATGTTGAAATTGGTGAACATGCCTAGTATTTTACAAATACAAGGCTTGGAATTGTTCTTTATGGATTTCCTAAGATTCAGTGGAGTTTCAAATCCTTTGAATCAGAAGACAGTAGAATCAATGATGTGCCTATAGACAGCATGTTTTGACAAACATATAAACTTTAAAATCATAGTCTTACTTGAATTATAGCGAATGGAATAAAACAGATACCATGGAGAGTTAGCCAGTATGCTACCCATATTAGTAACATTTCTCTTTTTTAATTATGTCCACCTTCCAAGAAAATCTAAGGGCTGTTTGTGTAGGAGGTTTCCACTTTAGCAAAATAACTCCTGTCCTCGGTACATAATTGTGAAATTTAACTTTCGTTGAACATATATATCTATAATACGTGTGAATGACAGCGGAATCAAAGAAAATAGAGATTCTGTTCTGCAATTCAGATGATAGGTTTTTATTTCTGGAAACCATACAAGTTATATCTTCACCTATAGAAAAGGTGTGCTATGAATGTAGTTATTATGACTACCACCCTTTTAGTTTCCATGCTTGGTGCAAGAAAAACTTATCTTCTTTAGTTCACAAGAATCATCTAATGCAAGTGATCATGACTGCAACTACTGAGGCTTCGTATTTTGAGAGTAATTTTTGCTTTGGCTTAACTAGGGGCCTATTTGTTAACCCCATTAACTATTGAAATCAAAATAAGTTCAGTGGCTCCTCATATAAGGCTTTAGTCCACAACAAACATATACAGAGGCCTACATTTATAGTCAAAGCCAAAGGGATCTGACTGGGACAAAAGATTGCACTCTGTCCATTCAGTTGCTGCAAAAGATTCAGACAAGTCTTTTTTTCTTTTTGTTGTTTTTTGAGAAGCAAACAGCTAATTTAACAACGATCTTGATTCTTTCTGTTCTCAACATATGCATATGGAGGTGCAGCTAGTGAGCTTTAAGCTGGTCTCCCACCAAGCAAATTGATCGAATATCTCTTGGTGGAGTCAAGTTGCTATACGATGAACCAGGAATAAGATTTGCAATTCTTTAGTTAAGATCAATGGGATACTTCCTTATTGAAGTTGGTCAGAATTTTTAATGTTATATGTTAAAACTTCGAGATTTAAGTATTTAGACCCACTGTTAGGTATTCTCCTAATGAGGGAGGATTAGAACTATGATAGATTTCTTTATGAGATGGAGTAAAATTCTATCTGGTTATATTTAAGAACTGAAATTATCATCTGCTAAGCAAGAAGAGGGCATTAATAAAATATCAACTACAAAATGAAGATTCATGTCTGTATATGAAGCTTTATCCAAAAATTTTGGGAATGGATTTACTAATGACTCTGGGTCATCTGTCTTGGATGCCACTAGTAGATGCACCATATAGTGTTAACTAATACAGGCCAAGTTTAAAGCTACAAGTTGTTTTGTAATCAGTCTTTTACATTTTTAGTTGTCATATATATATTTGTTATTCTTTCATTCATTTTTGCACATGTCTATTAGCTGGCACAATATGATAGGTTGGGTTGTTAGTTTGTTACAGAGTCTCTGTATATATACTCGATATTTCTCCCCTGTTCAGAACAGAAAAACTTCACTGAAATGGAATATAAGGTTTTCCTCCATTGATACACCCTCTGTGTTTTGGGCTATTCGACTGCTATTGTTCTTCTCCTTACTTGGTAATCAAAGCCAGCAAGAGCATCTTCAATGGCATGCCACCTCTGATTCCGATTCTTCCGATTCTTACTCAGACCTAGAATCAATAACCCCATCTCCATACCTTAATCTCCTTGATCCGGCAAACCCCTATCGGCTTGACCATGGCGACAGCCCAGCCCTAACCCTCATTGTCGATCTCCTCACCACCGACAACTACACCACCTGGTCTCGCTCAATGAGTTGTGCACTCTGCGCGAAAAATAAACTGGGTTTTATCACCGAATCCATCACCAAACCATCTAACCCCAACAATCCATTGGTTGAGCTTTGGGAGCATTGTAACGACATGGTCATTTCTTGGCTCCAAAACTCTATCAGCTCTTCTCTCCAATCTAGCGTTCTCTTTGTTGATGATGCTTGGGAAATCTGTTTGGATCTTCAAGAACGATTTTCGCACCAAAATGGTCCCTGTATTTACCAACTCAATAAGGCATTGGCTGCTCTGCTTCAAGAACACGATCTGGTAAGCATTTACTATGGCAAGTTGAAAGCTATCTGGGATGAACTTTCTGTGTATGATCCCATACATTCTTGAATAGTGGTACTACGAAAACCTTACTGGATCGATATCAAAGAGATTGTGTGCTGCAATTTTTGATGGGTCTCAACGACTCTTACTCCCCCATCGGAGACCAGATTTTGATTTTAGATCCCACCCCACCTGTTTCCAAAGTATTTTTCATCGTCCAACAGCAAGAAAGACACCATCAAACGACCTCCCACGCTCCATCCTTTGAAACTATGGCCATGGCAATCCAAAAACCCCACACCCCTTCCAAACCCTCACCTAAACCCAATCACCCTCTAAAAAAAGACCACCCCTATTGCAGCCACTGTAAAATAACTGGTCATACTTTCGAGACTTGTTTCAAAGCTGGCAATGCTAAGCCCCATCTTTGCTCACATTGCAACATGACTGGCCATATCATTGAGAAATGGTACAAACTCAATGGATATCCACCTGGCCACAAATATCATACCAAGCAGCAGCAGCAATCTGGTTTCCTTGCAAATCAAACATCAAATATCCCTTTCGTTTGCCAATGAATCTGAAGACAACAATGATGGGTTTAACCAAGCAACAATATCAACAATTGATGGCATTGCTCAGACCTCAGGATTCACCAATTGTGGCTTCCGCTATCCACTCTAGCAACCCACCTCAACCCTCCCTTCACACAGCATCATCTCCCAAAATGTCTGGTACTTCCACCTCTTTGTCTACTCACACACACTGCTCACCACGTACATCATCTATTGCTTGGATCCTTGACACAGACGCTACAAACCATATGGTCTGCAGCACCACCCTTTTCACCACTATTACATCTACTGTTTCTTATTTTGTGAAACTACCTACTGGTCATTCTGCCCCTGTCACACACATTGGAACAATTCACTTAACGAATTCCATCATTTTGCATGATGTACTCTGTGTGCCATCATTTTCTTTCAACCTTATTTCAGCAAACAAACTAACCTCTACCCTTAATTGTTTGCTCTTGTTTTCCACTCACTGTTTTATTCAGGACTTGCATTCATGGATAATGATTGGGAAGGGTGAACTCAAGTATGGCTTGTACCATTTCATTTGCAAGGAAGTTCTTCCCTCAGCTTTGTCTACTTTTCTCTCAGCACACTCATACAACAGCAATACCAAGTTTACTTGCTTTACTTTCATTACTAACTCTGTTTCCAATACTGACCTATGGCATTGTCGTCTAGGCCATTTATCCTTTCCTAGATTTAAATTAATTTCAGATCCTCTTGTACACAAGGGAATTTCATCTTTTAATGAAAAGTCTTGCAAAATTTGCCCATTAGCAAAGTTTCATCGTTTATCCTTTCCTAATAGTACACATTCTTCATCAAGAATATTTGAGCTCATTCATTGTGACCTATGGGGTCCTTGCTCCACAATTGTACATGGTGGCTCAAAGCACTTCTTGACCATTGTTGATGACTTTTCTCAAACTACCTAGATTTACTTGCTTGCAGCCAAATCCGAAACCAGACAATGCATTACAGCTTTTTACAATCTTGTTGAGACACAATTCCAAATGAAAATTAAAATTCTGAGAAGTGATAATGGTGCTGAATTTAACATGCACGGATTTTTTAATCAACATTATTCATCACAAAAGTTGTGTTGCAACCCCTCAACAAAATGATATTGTTGAAAGGAAGCACCAACATTTACTAAATATGGCCTGTGCCCTTCTTTTTTAAAGCTGGTCTTCTCTTAACTTACTGGAATGGATTCATCCTTACAGCCACATATATCATCAATAGGCTTCCATCACCCCTTCTCAACCACAAAACACCTTATGAACTCCTTTTTAATAAGAAACTCGAGTATACTCACATGAGAATATTTGGTTCCCTATGCTTTGCCCCCACACTTGCTCATAACAGAACAAAATTTGACCCTAGAGGTTGTGCATGTGCTTTTCTTGGCTAACCTTTTGAAACTAAAGGCTACAAGCTTTTGGATCTCAAAACTAGCACCATTTTCATTTCAAAGGATGTTATTTTTCATGAATTTATTTTTCCTTTACAAACACCTATCTCTCATTCTTCCATAGCCCCATCTCTCCCTATTTTCTCTCTTCCATTTGCACCTCCTTCTAATTTTCCAAATCCCCTCCCTACAAATCCCATATCTCCTTTTCCTTCATCCCTTAACCCTCCCACTGTTTCTGCTGATTGTCCTAATAAATCCTCTCTTTCTCCCACTTCTCCACCATCTAATTCCATCATTCCTCCTCCTGCTGCCCCTACACTTCGCAGGTCTACCCGGAACAGGACTGCTCCTCAATATCTAAAGGACTTCCACTGCAAAGAAGTCAGGCTTGCCTCACCTCAGCAATCAGCTTCCACTGCAGCTCCTTAATTAAATGGTAAATATTTCTCTCTCTTTAATTGCTTATCTTACAAGCATTTTCATCATCCATTTCCATTCAAACCAAGCCCACCTCATATAAACAAGCAATTAAAGATCCTAAGTGATGCAAAGCTATGGATACTGAAATTGAAGCTTTGGAAAACAACCATACTTGGACCATCACTGATTTGCCTAAAGGGAAAGAAGCAATCGATTGTAATTATGTCTATCGCATTAATTTAAGCCTGATGGTTCTGTTGAAAGACTTAAGGCTAGACTTATAGTTAAAGGCTACACCCAACAAAAAGGCATAGATTATACTGAAACTTTCTCATCCGTTGCCAAACTTGTCACTGTTAGATGCCTTCTTAGTCTTGCTGCCATCAAAGGATGGTATTTACATCAATTTGATGTAAATATCCCCGGGTAACACCAAGGGTAAACCAACTCAAGTTTGTAAATTGCTTAAAAGTCTTTATGACCTAAAGCAAGCTTCAAGACAATAGAACTCTAAACTCACCTCTTCCCTTATTGCTTTCGGCTTCATCCAATAAAAGTCTGAATTGTAGCTTATTCACCAAGCATGAAGGGCACAATTTTTACTACTTTGCTCATTTATTTTGATGATTTTTTGGTTGCTAGCAATTCCAATGACTCCATTGCTTCTCTAAGGAATTTTTTGAATAGAAAATTCAAAATTAAAGATATTGGCTGTCTTCGTTACTTCTTAGGCTTGGAAATTGCTAGATCTTCCAAAGGTATTCATATATGTCAAAGGAAATATGCCTTAGACATTTTGGCGGATTCAGGTATGCTTGGATGCAAACCCCTTAGACTTCCTTTGGATCAATGCTTCAAAATCAGCAAATTTGAAGGGACTGCACATTCTAATCCAAGTATTTTTTGAAGGTTAATTGGTAAGTTATTGTACCTCACAATAACTCGCCCAGATATTTGCTTTGCTGTCCAATTACTAAGCCAATTCATGGATCAACCTTCTTCCTCCCACCTGGCAGCGGCCTACCATATCTTGAGGTATATTAAAAATGCAACTGCTCAAGGTCTTTTGTTGTCATCCTCATCTCAGCTTCAACTTACAGCTTTTTGTGATTCGGATTGGGGGCCTCTTGCTCGGATTCCTGCCGGTCTACAACAGGATATTGTGTTTTCTTGGGTCAATCACTAATTTCTTGGAAGTCTAAGAAGCAAACGGTTGTCTCCAGATCATCCGCTGAAACCGTACTCGGTCTATGGCCACTACTTGTTCAGAACTTACTTGTCTTCGATATCTTCTCCATGATCTTGATATTTCTCATCCACAGGCCGCCATTCTCTACTATGACAACCAGGCAGCCCTTCACATAGCCGCCAATCCGGTCTTTCATGAGAGAACCAAGCATATAGAGCTTGATTGTCACTTGATCCGTGACAAAATTCAAGAAGGAAGTCCCACAACAGCTCATGTTTCCTCTCATGCACAGCTGGCCGATACATTCACCAAAGCTCTACCATCCTACCTTTTTCAAGCACACTTATCTAAGATGGGAATAGTAAATTTCTAGTCTCCATCTTGCAGGGAGCTGTTAACTGATACTGGCCAAGTTTAAAGTTACAAGTCGTTTTATAATCAGTCTTTTACATTTTCAGTTGGCGTATATATATTTGTTATTCTTTCATTGATTTTTGCACATGTCTATTAGCTGGCACAATATGATAGGTTGAGTTGTTAGTTTGTTACAGAGTCTCTGTATATATGCTCGATATTTCTCCCTTGTACAGAATAGAAAAACTTCACTGAAATGGAATATAAGGTTTTCCTCTATTGATACGCTCTTTGTGTTTTGGGCAATTCGACTACTATTGTTCTTCTCCTTACATATAGGATTAGGAAGCTCTATCCATAATCTAGATGCAATGCATGTGATGCAGTTCTTTCTCTCCAATTACCTGCATGTGATTCAACTCCTTGTTATTGCACAACAAATAAGCTTTCTATATTTGAAGCTTGAAATTTTTGCACATACTTCAACATCAAACCTACAGTACACTGTGTTATTCTCCAATATTTAGAAATGCCATGTCAAGCAATTGCGACTCACTGTCAGGGTGGCGTGGTGGCACTTGATAGCTTTTGAATTAAAAATACAATCAGATTTCTTCTCCTCTATTATGTTTAGCCATTACAAGAATCTCAAATTCCACGTTGGTTGTCAAACAATTGGTGGAATTTCTCTAGTTTTTAACAAGTGTACTATAAATTTTCAGGAAGGACTCGGAGCAAACAAAGCAGATAGAAGAGCTTCAGAAGAAGAATGAGGACTTGGTAGATGAAAAAGAGCGCCTTCTAGAAGAAATAGAGAGGATCGTTTCAGAAAGTGACAAAATATGTTAAAGTGATTTGGCAACTGTTGGATTCTTGTCATATCAACCTTGGGTAAAATATTTTGTGAAGCAGCAAAGTTTTAAGCAACAGCCATATGTGAAGATTCAAGTTAGGATAGACAAGCTGAGCAAGCCAGATCTTGAGGTACCAGTAAAGAATGATTGGCAAACTTGTTTGGTAAATATAAACATATGCATCTTTACATTCCATTCTGGGCATTTTATCTGGAAAAATCTAACCATGATTGTGATCCTAATGAGAAATGTTATTATTTATCTTGAATTTGTCATTTTCAGTTATTGGTATATGTTGAGTGACTTGTTCAAACACTCCTTGTGCTATGTATAACATTTTTTTAGCCATAACCACTTGTGTTAGGCATGATTGTGAATGAAGTCCATCTATTAAAAACTCCATCCATCCTTGACGGAACAATGACATGTCGAAGCCCTGTAGATGAGCTATATGCCACGCGGTGATTACACGTGGAAAAGCCAACAAAATAACATTTCTGCCCTTACTCCCATCTTCTCGTAGAGTTCACCTACTGTGATCGTTTGTCTTTGGTTTTGATCACTCTCTTTTAACACCATGCATACTTATGCTATTTTGGCTCCAAGATCACATTCCTCTTTTGTTTGTCATGCCGTACAACCATTCCCCCATGATGGGTTTGGGTTACATATCATATCTATGTATATGGGGCTGGCTTTCTATGGATTCAGACCGGAAAAATTAGAACTTGTTAAGAGAGGCCTGTTTTAGTTTAAGCAAAGGAAGGAACCCAACTGCTCTTTTTTCTGAATTTTAAATATTCCCAAAATGAACAATCATTTGGGGAAAAAAAGGTAATAAATATATAATCTTTTTATTCTGAATTTCATGATTGTATTTAGTCAAATCTTGAATGGCGAATTGAAAAGCAATAAAAAGTTCAAACGTGCTAATCAGTTTCTAAAGATGGATGAATTTGGCTGATCTTCACCCAACTCCAAACATTAGATTCAACTTAAGAAAGTCAATCCACCGACCCCCATCAACAAAATTTCTTAATATATGAAATAAATACATGTTCAAACAAAAAGGTCCCACGACCAAAGATTAAACTAATCAGGAATCTTTTTTTATCTAATTTTTATTGCAACTTCTAATATTCAACAGCCGACAGTCTAGGCGCATAAAAATGTTTACAAATTAATTCTCCCCTCATCATGGTATGTGTAATGGTATACAAGATTCTCCTCACCTTCCTGTTTGCATGAAGAGTACATATGACTTTCGAGGACAATAATATAATAAATGGCAAATGCAAAAATGGCTCAGTCAACATGCAGTTGGGTTTTTGGCCTAAAAATGATGGGAATTATTAGAGAGAAGCCATAGCAAACGTCACAAACATAGAAAGCAAGCATCACATGCATGGAGGGGCATGAAAGCCATGTGGAGCCTTTTTTTTCTTTATCCTCGACGTCATGTTACTAATTGCCCAAGATAATCCCTTTCGACGCGTTTATCCTTTGCATCAGCAGCTCAGCCCTAGTACTACTCCTGTGGTCTCTTATCTTTCGTTTTGTCCTTTTCTATGCCATCTGGCATATGTCTTTTGTTCATGTATTCGAACAATAATTCTAGTACTTATTATCTTCACACATCGCACATCATATAGATAGATATATATATATATATATTTTTTTTTTATTTCTTTATTATAAATATATAATATATGAATGATAAGTAGAACAATTTAATTAGTTTAATAAAAATAAAATAAAATAAAATAAAATATATTAATATATATAAAATATATGATGTAAGATGATGAGTAACATCCAATATTGTACTCGAAACCTTTTTCGACTTATTATAAACTGCACCAATAATTTTTGAAGACTGGTCCCCTAAATCATGTGTAAAATTTTTGTTAATTTGTCACTGTTTTGTATAAAGGCAGCTACCTAGACAGCACGCCATTCAGACGTTATGGTCCCAGCAACATCTCTATCCAGTCTTATATATTTTGGCCGGTCTCCATCATCATCATCCTGCATGTGTGTTGTGTGCCATTGAGATGGCAATTGGATTGAGAAAGGTACCGGTCTAAAAGAACTTATGGTCATGACTCGTGACCACTTGAAAACTGTTATTTTCTTCCTCAACATTAATATTAGATGCCGTTGGAGTTGTTAGAGTTCTACCAAAATGAAGATAGATATACATTTGTACAGTTTAAAAAAAAAAAAAACAGTAGATCGGTTCAAGGATAAGGTTACTTTCCATTTCAATTTATATAGAATCATCGATAATATACATCGAACATAAAATATAGGACATTTTGATCATTTCACTGGTTAATTAATAATGCGAAAGGATCAAATTACCTTAAAATATAACCCTTTGTCTCTTTGATGTACTGCTTGATCTAATCCTTAAACTTTTCAAAATTATCAAAGTCAGAAGTAAAATTCCTCTCCTTAGATTCAGATCTGTCAGCTGTTTGACTTGTAATTATCTATTTACCAAGTAATTATATTCCTCAATAAATTAACCATTACAAAAGCTAAAGTACCTTTTCCCTTAATTGATATATTTCAACCAAGTGCTTTTTTTAGTCTTTTTTTTTTAGTACATATATCGATTCCTCCAAATGTTAATTATGGATTGGACTGGTGTTTATATTATGAGCTTTGCTACTCATCTTGTTTCATACCATACACAACACTTTTTTTTTTTGTTATTTACTATATAAAAAAAAATGAGTATTCGTAAATGATTATTTGTGCAAAAATGACTATTTGCTTTGAAAATAATATCTTTTAACGGAGAACAATTATTTTGGTAGGAAATAGTTAGTCACGGATAAGCATTTTTATGTACTGATTTTTAAATAATTTAAATTTTATTATTTTTAAAGTAATTAAATGAATTCTTCTATTCATTATATATATATATATATCAAACATTTGGTAAAAAAAGAAATTAAAAAGAAAAAAGAAAAAAAATATACAGTATATGGTGTGTAGGATAATGAATACAATTTTTCTTATAATAATATATATAGAGCTCGAACAACTCAGGGTACTCAAGATACTGATCCAGGGAACAGTAGCTAACATTCTCATTCAAGGACTTTTTATCCTCTCCATATTCCTTAGGTTGAAGGAGAAGCAAAGTGCTGCACATGTCTTCCCATGACAGTTCCAAAGTAATTAAAGAATAAAGTTGTCTGATATATATATATATATATATATATAATGTCGGTGATCAATTAAGCAGATTTTTAATTGCCATTGTTAATAATTATGAGGCTCATCCAAAAAATAATAAAAAATCTATTTACTATACTTGCAAGTAGTCCATCCATCCATCCATCCATCCTGTCTAGTAACAATATTTAAAAGTACTCTCCCATGCAGTGATCAGATGCATACACATATACTTATGTTTTTTTTTTTTTTTGAAGCACATATACTTATGTATTACACTTTCATTCCATTTTTATCCTATTATATTGATGTGGTATTATGGAGTAACTCTAATGTTTATCATTTTAAAAGATAATAATTAACTTAATGGTTGCTCGACAATATTTTTTCATTTCAGCATAACATAATGAAAGCGTTGTAGGAACATCGTATAAATGTAATTTATGTTTTGTTAGGATTAGATGGGTCTCTATTTAAATTTGAATTATAGAAAAATTTAATTTTAAATAGGACTCGGGGATTGCATCTGATAAGGATAAGCATTCGAATTGAAGCTATTCGATAAGGATAAATGTTTGAATTATAACTTTTATTAAATCTTGTTTAAATTATAAGATAAGAGTCTATAATAAGTTTATGTATAGTCCGAGTCTTAGAATCAGTTGAAAAGATAAAGACGCAAGCCTTATTTAAAGAAACTGAAGTTGATTTGAACTCGAAGAAATCTAGAAGAAGAGATCCAGGTCGAGATGTTTGCAAATCGTTAGCAACATATTAGATTGAGATTCTAGATAAACCTATCAGTAGAATCCTTCCATGTCAAGCACTACATTGCCTATTTATGAAAGAGTCAGCTGAGAGTTTTATTCAAGAGCACACTTTCATAAACATTGAGAGCTTAAAAATTTGGGTAGAGTTTCAAGAGATCGTGTGAGAGAAAATTATTTAGTGAAGAATTTTCCAAAAAGCTCAGTCTGTGAGATCGAGTGAGAGCACACTCCAAAGGGGAGTTGTCATGTTCGAGTTCAATCACTAGAAGTTTCAGTAGGAAAGATAAAGATTAGAGAGCGTCAAAGGTTCTGGTTACCTACTACGATAAAAGACAAACATGTCGCATATCTTGGGTAAATGCGTCTAATTACAAAGGTTTTATAAACGTTTTATTTGTAATACTCACAATCAATAAAATTGCTTTTCCTAAGTTTGGTTATCCCGTAAGGTTTTATCTTTGAAAAATTATTCAAAGAGTTTTCCTCCTTAATCAAATTATTGTGTTAATCATTTTAATATTTTATATTAGTTACTAATCAGTGCTAATAGCTTTTGTTTAGCATTAATAACGTGTATAACTAGAAGTACTTAGATAATTTCACATAATATATAATATAAGTTATATGTGTATTATAAAGAAAAATATTTTAATAATAAAATATTTCTTAAAAATAAATTTAGAAATTAATATAACTTGATGTGATATTAATACCTCACCTCAAGCCAAGTTGCTACAAATATGCGCATATAACTTAGGACAAAATAGTGTTCAATGTCAACTTATAATGTGGAGGTCATGATTTCATAGTTTATTAAATTTTTTATTTTCCCATTATATCCTCACATCTTTATAATTTAATTTATTTTTTAATCTAAATAATTATATTCAATAAATTTATTTATTTATTAATTTATATAAAAATAGACATTTATAAATATATATATATATATATATATATATATATATACTGTTTTGGTCCAAGTCTAATGTTCCCAACAATGAGATCTCACCACTTTCAACTCTCTTGTGCCAATTGTCAAAGTCTCCCATCCCATGTCCACTATTTTTTTTTTCTCCAGCTGTGATATATTAATTAAAGAAAAATATTAATTACTTTTAACTGATTTTTAAATTCAGTTGGAGAAATTACATTTTATAGCTATAAAAGAATAACTTTTCAATTTATCTCATTAATTATGTAGCCGGCATATATGTTTCTATCTGTAATAATTCTTCTGTAATTTCATCTCGACTCTGACATCAAACCAAGTAAAAGAATTTCCTATGAATTAAATTCCAATTCAGCAATTAAAGTATTTTTGCATCATTCCTGCATTTATAAAATATTTTAAATTCCGACTTCATTAATAGATCAGTGGGAATCAGCTCTTATTCAAATGATTTCTCACTCCGAGAAATGTTTTAATTATAAAAAAAAAACTATTAAAATAAATTCACAAATTAATGTGAATAATACCTACTTTGTAATAATAATAATAATAATTTATATTATATCTGCCTTTTTTTGTATTAGTTTCTTTTTCTATTTTTGGAAATATCCCCATTCAAGATTCCAAATAATGTATTTAATTAAAAGAGAGAAGAGGTACAATTACAAAGGAATCTACAATCCCATCAATATTGGGATGAAATGGAAGAGTGCTTGGCCAAAAAATATAGGTGGCTAATCTTGAGATTTAAGGAATGGCTTAATATAAAAAGCCAAACTTCGTGGGCAATTAATGGTTTTTGCCAAACTTTTTATTAGATATTTGAAGGTAGGTGGGTCTACCTGTTTCTACAAGCATTCTTCATCACAAAAAAACAAAAACAAAAAATTCATAAGTGGTGCTACAAAAATAGTCAGAAATCATATATATATATATATATATATATATATATATATATATATATTAAGAGAAGAGTAGATAACCCCACACATAATGGTCCTATCCTAAATTTATTAAAAAACCCTTAGAGGGATACTGTAATTACAATTTTGACACTTAAGAATTACAATAATTATCAAGAAAAACCCAACTTTGTGTATATAATATATATATATATATATATATTAAACTAATGTCACAGATTCACAAATCGGTGGGAAATACACCACTGACTTAAATGTTGAAACTCTAGCCTTAATTCTAGAAATGATTGGACTAATTTTCGTGAGAATTTGACACCTTCCACCTGAGCTGGGAAATGTGGATATATTAAATTAAATTATTTAATTTATGTGAGGGAAAAAACGAAGAAGATTACAGTTTCACACAAAATGATGTTAATTAAGTATCTTGGATGAATAAAGTGTCTTGTTAAGGGTGTCCCTTCGATCTAAGGACAGGAAAGGGACCTTGCCCTGTTGATGCCGAAAGCCATGCCTAGACGACAGGAATCCATGTTCCTTCAGTTATAAATCTTGCATGTGGGGTTTCTGATTGAAAGAATACAATTATAAAATTTGCAAGTATTATATATATATATATATATACATATATATATATCTTTTTCTTTTTTTTTTTTAAAAGAGTGAGATTTATTATTAAAAAAATATACTTTATTTTTTTGTAAATCTCATATATATATATTTAATAAAAATGCACAACGCTTGCACACTCTATGATTATATCTAATATTATTTTTAATAATTTATTATCTACATGTAAAGCTTTAATTACAAAGAAATTTTATAAAAAAAAAAAAATCATAAACTGACATTACTGATACGTTAGATTGTAAAATTAAAGTAAAATAACAAACTATGCTAAATCACGTTAATTTATAATTTTATTTGTATAAAATCTTTTGTAACAAAGTATATATCCTATTCTAATTATATTTTGTTTTATTTTTTGAAGTAACATGTGGGAGATAATTTTCTCTCTTCTATAGATTTGGAACGTGTCCTTATACACACTCTATGTAACTAATCGTATATAAATAAAGAAAAATATTATCATCATTCTCACATCAGCCATTAGTATATAATTTGTTATTTTTATCTTTTTAATTTAAATATATATTTATATTAACATGCGTATTTAAATAGACATACAAAAATGACAAATTGTACATTTGGTGTATAGTATAAGTGACGATAAATTGATGTTTTTATAAATAAATGAAAAGGATACAAGAAGTGCAAAGCTTTCACCACAATAATCTTATATAAAATACTTATTTTTCTGATTTCGCGCGCCCTTCCAATTTCCATGCTGTATAATTGAAGAAAAAATAATTGGAGAAAAAAAACTGACGAATCCCATGGTCGTGTTCTTTTCTGCGTGTAATTCAGTGCGTGGAACTGTGGTAGAAATCATCCGTGTCAGGCCATTTTCCTTGAATGACAGTAGACCGATGTAGATTCACCGACACATAAAGTAAAAAACGACAAAACTTTAGAGGGGAGGAGGCATATATTTTCATGATAATCATTATCACGTCATTATTATAATCATATTTACCACCGAGAAGCAGAACGGAGTCTTGAGAAAAACCGGTGGGGTGGGCGGGACAGCAGAGCAGAAGGCAAGGGGAGAGAGTTATAAAAGAGCGAGCTTGAGATCTCAGTTTTTGCATAACTCCTTATTCAAGTTTTCTCTCTCTCTCTCTCTCTCTCTCTCTCTCTCTCTTCCTTGAGAGAGTGTTTTCGACGGATTCCCATTTTGTCTCTCCTTTGGATTTTTGAAGCAGTGAGAAAAAGAGAGGCTGTACAAAGGAAGAGAGAGAGGTATGTACTCTGTGTTCATCATCGTCTCTCTCTATCTCATCTTCTCCCTGGACTTGTTGTGTGGCTACTCACTGTTTGTTCTTTGTTTCTTGCTTTTCTCTGTTCTCTGTCAGATCTCGTCAGATACTATCATTGTATTAATAATCCAGTTTCCTTCTATCCATCTTTATCTTTTATCAATAATGATGAGTGTTCTTCCATTTGCATAATTGATGTTCATTTTGGCTGTAGGCCCGTTTTTCTCTTTTGATATGGATATAACTCTAGATCAGTTGCTTTGTTCTTCCATGTTCTGTGTTGATTTCCTAATTGCAAGATGGGTTTTCAAGAGAATTGTTGTTTCATTTATTTCTGCATGGTCTGCTCCGTTTCGGCACCGTATGGATGCATTTCATCCTATACTTTGATTGGCAATGCATTGGAACTCTGTGCTTTTGCTCTTTTTCCTTTTTTTCCTATTAGTTGCGTTTCTTGATGTCATATAACCATGATGATTCAGAAGCAGCTGATTGGCATGCAGTTACGATGAAATCATGGGAACTTTTCTTATGTTAGAAGAAATGATTAAACTACATGATGCACTTTCTCTTTTATTTGCTTTTTTCTTTTCCATGGTTGGTGAAGATCAACACTTCCTTTTTCTGCCTTTTGAAGTAGTGGGAGGGAAAGGGGGCCCTCGTAAGTCATAAGGTCGGCTGCGTTTGTTGGGTTTGGGACCCAATATCATGTGAGAAAATGTAAAGCCAAGGTGACATGCAAATTAATAATTTATAATTGTCGGTAGCCGCTATCAGATCTCGTAATTTACAGCTTAGCGTAGTCGATATAGTGGTTGGAATTCATTATTTGACGTATTGATTATTTGACTTTTGGATTGAGACCCTTCCGTTGTTTGCGCCGATTAATTTGGGTCTTTTTTTTTTAACTTTTTTTTTTCCACCCAACTCTCTTTCCTTTGTGTTATTGAGGAGAAATTGCAAGCATAAATTGGATCTTAGCTTCAAAATTGAGTCTTCTGGCATGACTTGCATCGATCTGATTGCCGCGCACTTATGGTGTTTATAACTTGTAACAAAAAATAACTTTTTTATTTGTGCTTTCGCATTGCAGATGGGTTTTGCTCAGTTAAACACATCAGTACATACTTTTGAAGTTGTTTTGTGTCCTTTCTTTCCTTTTTTTTTCCTCTTTTCTTTTGAATTTGGTAGGACACTGATTAATTGAAAAGAACTAACTGGTAATTGCATAGTATTTCCTCTTTTCTTTTGAATTTGGTAGGACACTGATTAATTGAAAAGAACTAACTGGTAATTGCATAGTATTTGGGATGAATTGAACTTGAATAGTTGAGTTAGCGCATCCATTGATCTTTTGTTTCATATTCATGATGCCGAGTTCAATTTTTTGGGTGATAACGGGGAATGAGATAGGAACTTGGAATGTCATGAATTGTGTGGTTAGAGTGGCTGGCTGCTCTAAGTTTCTTAGTGTTCTTAAGTACTCCTTGCAAAATTTTAAAAATAGAAACAATTCCAGTCTTTGGGTATTTACAAATCCCTTGCATCTGTGCAGACAGTTGCAAATTTTAGAGAATCATGAAGCATAAAGATGGAAAACCATTTCCCCAAGGGGATAAAAATTCCAGGCTTGTCTCCATGTCAATCATGTTTCTGGTGCTATGTGGATTTTCATTTTATCTTGGTGGAATCTTTTGTTCTGAAAAGAGCGGGGTTGACACCAACAGTGTTGCAAGGGATGTCCAATCCCCGAAAGGATCAGTAGTTACTCCTCTTCAAGTTAAATCCATTGTATTTCCAGAATGCAGCAGTGACTATCAAGACTACACTCCATGCACGGATCCAAGGGTACTGTTAATTTACTTTGGCATTGTAGACGTATTGGAATCTAGGAAAAGATTGTATGGAATAAAAGTCCAGTCCCTTACTTCTGATTCATTTTTATTTGTTTAGAGGTGGAGGAAGTATGGTGTTCAGCGCCTTAGATTTATGGAACGTCACTGTCCTCCAGTATTTGAAAAGAAGGAATGCTTGGTTCCACCCCCTGATGGGTATAAGCCGCCTATTAAATGGCCAAAGAGCAGGGATCAATGTTGGTACAGGTATCAAGATGTTTTTAGTTTTTAGTTAAAGTGCCGAGTACTGCTACATATATAAAAGAATTATAGAAAATTATCCTACAAACTGATGTGGCTCTATCTGATCTATTACATTTACTTTATAATATAAGTAACTTTACAATCTAACAAACCATATCAAACCACATCAGTTTATGGGATTTCTTTTGTGTGATCTCTTTGTTGCTAAAGTATTTTCCTAAAGTGTCCCCCTAGCTTTAAGTTGCCAGGATTTTATACCTAATTTGAGTGCTTTGAGTACTTCGTTGAATTAATAACGTGGACTTTCCAGGAATGTACCATATAATTGGATTAACAAGCAGAAATCAAATCAGAATTGGCTTAGGAAAGAAGGGGAGAAGTTCCTCTTTCCTGGTGGGGGTACTATGTTCCCTAGAGGTGTTGGTGCGTATGTTGATCTGATGCAAGATCTAATCCCAGAAATGAAAGATGGTACTGTTCGAACTGCCATTGACACTGGGTGCGGGGTGAGTGACTCTTTCATCTTCTCAATTGTTTATGACAATTCATCTTATTTAAGACATTAATTTTCTACTAGTCATTTATTTGTCTATATATGTTTTGTCCTTCAAGACATGGTCATCTGTCTGCAGTGCTGTAGACAGTTTTAATCAGAGGTAGTGGAAATCATTAATGTTTTATCTGCTAGAAGATAGGCCAATTGATCTGTACAAATGGCTTAATTCTTAGGTTGCAAGCTGGGGTGGTGATTTGTTAGATCGTGGTATTCTAACGGTTTCCCTTGCCCCAAGAGATAATCATGAAGCTCAAGTCCAGTTTGCACTGGAACGTGGAATTCCAGCAATCCTTGGCATCATCTCCTCACAACGCCTTCCTTTCCCTTCAAAGTCATTTGATATGGCTCATTGCTCAAGATGCCTTATCCCATGGACAGAATTTGGTAAGTATTTTTCTCATACTGTGAAACTGGTTCTGTCATATTCTAATCAAAACCTATGAAACTAAGAGAATTTTGTCCGAATAGAGAATCGAGTAGTCATGATTCGTGTTATTTGTTTTCTTACTGGAACTTTGGGGTGAGAATGCATGTCATATGATTTAATTAGGGTCCGTTACGTGCTCTGTCTACTAGATCAGCAATTTTTCAGTTTTTTCTGCCTTTTCTTATCGGCAGATGAATGTAGTTTTTTCTGAGAATGCTGTATATTTAGTTTAGAGTGTGCAATTTATTTTTCCGGAGTTTTGCAATTGTGTAGCAATTGGTGCTGCTTATTTTAAGCACAGACTGCGCATGAGATGGATCATTGATGTGGTTTCTTTTGTGGCCTGAGTTCCTTTTCCCTTAACTAACTTCATGTGAGGTCGTTGTTTTAAATCCTCATCCACTTAGGTTGTTAGGAATTTCCTTTTGCAACATGAATAAGTTTGAAAATAAATTGCTGATATTTTTTGTGAGTGGAATTATTCTTGCTTTCTTTTACTAATCAAATTTCCTGCTTTCAGGTGGAATGTACCTTCTTGAAATACACCGCATACTTCGTCCTGGAGGCTTCTGGGTTTTGTCTGGCCCACCAGTTAACTATGAAAACCGATGGAGAGGATGGAACACAACCGTGGAAGAGCAGAGATCAGATTACGAAAAGTTGCAGGATCTGCTAACTTCTATGTGCTTCAAACTGTACAAGAAAAAAGATGACATTGCTGTTTGGCAGAAATCTTCAGACAATAGTTGTTACAATCAGCTGGATAATCCAGATGCCTATCCACCTAAATGTGATGATAGCCTTGAGCCAGATTCAGCATGGTACACCCCACTTCGTCCTTGCGTTGTTGTTCCAAACCCAAACCTTGAGAAATCTGCATTGGCATCCATCCCTAAATGGCCTGAGCGATTGCATGTTGCACCTGAGCGGGTTTCAGATGTTCCCGGTGGGAGTGCTAGTACCTTCAAGCATGATGACAGTAAGTGGAAAGTACGAGTGAAGCACTACAAAAAGTTGCTCCCTGGAATTGGGACTGACAAGATAAGAAATGTAATGGACATGAATGCCGTTTATGGGGGATTTGCTGCAGCTTTAGTTGATGATCCCGTGTGGGTCATGAATGTTGTCTCATCCTATGCTGCCAATACACTTGCCGTGATCTTTGATCGGGGTCTTATTGGAACTTACCATGATTGGTAATTTTTTATTTATTTTCTGGAACCTTTTCTCCTCAAGATGGCATCCTAAGTACCTTCCTTGTATCTTATTAATTTTATCATACTGAATGGTATCTGCTGCTTTGGTAGGTGTGAAGCATTCTCAACATATCCTAGAACATATGATCTCCTTCACCTTGATAGCCTCTTTACTGATGAAAGCCACAGGTAAGGCAGTGGCCAAAGGTTTCATTTTTTTTTATGAACTAGTTGATTATTTTCGTATTGTGATAACTCTTTTGCCTCAGGGTTTGGAATGACACTCGTCTGATGAGTTGATGTTGAAATATGAACTGATTATGATAAATTTAGCTTGTTGACTAGAGTGCCCAAGCAGACAATTCAGATCTGAAAAATAAGATATTAGAAAGAGAAATTCTAATTGCAGTCTTGAGTGGGGGATTGCATGTGCAGTCCCATTGCTGAGTGAGGATAAAAAGGAAAAAAATCATCATTTTAAAAAAGATATTATTATAATTTTAGATTTTTTTTTAAACATAACTATATAGGCTTATATGAGCAGTCCCCAAAATGAGAACTGTATGTAGACTAACTCTATTAGAAACTGGTCACCAACTTGGTTGAACTTTACAGTAGAGAAAACAAAGGGGCTTGGGACTTTACTGAAGTTTGTAATCCCATAGCTGTTTGAGAATTCAGTGGAGTGGGCCAAACTGAATACATAAGGTTAAAAGCTAATAACCTAGAACAGACTTTTGCTTATTCTCAGCTTAGAGTGTATGTAGGTCTCCAAAGTAGCAAACTGAGTCTGCCATGGAGAAAATACTTTGGTTTCAAATGCATGAGGGCACTCCTTTTTTTCAATATTATAACTAATATGATTGACTATTGTGGTGCACTGTTAGCTCTTAATTATAATAGGAACAAGAAGTTAAAACGTTCTGTTTCTGGCTAATTGATGCATGAACTACACGAGTATTCTGGTTCTAACAATAGCTATTATTCTAGCAGATGTGACATGAAATATGTACTCCTGGAGATGGACCGGATGCTGCGACCCAACGGGTATGCAATAATTCGGGAATCCAGTTTTTTTGTAGATGCTGTTGCCACCATTGCCAAGGGGATGAGATGGGGTTGCCGTAAAGAAGACACCGAGTATGGTATCGAGAAGGAGAAGGTATTGATTTGCCAGAAAAAACTCTGGTACTCCTCTAAAGGGAGTTCAAGATGATGAAACAATAGTAACACAAGTCATTATGAGAATCTCATGAGTGTCAAAGTACAAACATGATTTCGAGAATAGAAGCAAAAAGAGAAGCAATTTAAGCCGGTCATAGAGATATTAGTTCAGTCTAAAGAAGCAAAAAAATCTTTAATTTCATATTTTTCAACTGAAAATTAATCACCAAATAATGTGATTTTATTAATTTACAGGGCCTTTTCATATAGATAAATTCTTTAAGGCATCAACATGTATTCCCTTTATTATTATCATTATGATTATATAGTTTTTATTTCCTTCCAATGTATTGTTGTCTCTATGTGCTGTAAACCCAGTTAACCAAATTGAAAATATGCAATTGGTTGATACTTGATACTCTCTCTCACAGCCTGTGATTTACTTATTTATTTATTTATTTATTTATTGTGTCACCTGGAAGGATAGGGGCCTACTTATAAATTTCGAGGCTTGAAATTAGGCCATTGGGCTCATTGCCTTGGTCCGATCTATTGTGGGCTGGGCTTTGTTTTTATGGATCGACCGAGTTTGAGGAATTTAGCCCAGTACGTTCTGATTCGATTTTTTATTTTTTGGTTTTCTTTCTTGATAAATTTATAGGAAAACATAAAAGATGCCTCATCCTTTATAGTAGATGGTCTTATTCTTGTTCATAACAAAGTAACATAATTTTCCTTCACACAAGGGTTAAAGAAACTATAGGTTTATCATTCGATTTAAATCCCCAATAACACATTGCTAATGTGTATAAAAAATTATGATTTAGGGATTGAGTTATCAAGAATCGTAATTTTAAATACATTTAAGAATCATGCTATAATTTAGCATATTTTCCAGACTTAAAAAATTAGAATCTAGTAAAACTAATAGGACTGGCCATCCCACCATTTACTACCCAAATAAACCTAGGTGTGTGGAGGCAAGGTGTCCCACCCCCAAGCTTTGAAGCAGCAAGGACGGGGCGCGGGTGGGGTTGGAGTTGGGGCTAGACCAACACTTTGGCCCTCTCTCCTAAGTCTATCCTAGCTTAATATATATAATATATTATAAAAATGATGGTGCGACTTTGCCGTCTGAATAGTACCGTCCAAATATATCGTTAGTACATTTTTAACTTTCTATTTTTTTCTATTTTTTTTTATCATTTATAAATATTTTTAAAAAATAAAAAAAAATAAATACTTTAATAATTATTTTCTTAATTATTACGTAAAAAAAATACATAAAATATCAAAATAAGTAGACATAATAGACTTATTCTTTTAAAATTATGTTTAGGTTTAACGAGGGCCCCGTTTGGATTCGAAGATGGGATGAGTTGAGATGAGTTTAGTTTATTTTTTAATATTATTATTATTTTAGGATTTGAAAAATGTGTGTTGAGATTTGAAAAATGTGTATTGGGATTTGAAAAAAGTGTATAGGAATTTGTGTTTTATATAAAAAATTATAATAATATAATAATAAAATGAAGATGAGTTGAGCTCACCTTCAAATACAAACGAGGCCTCTCTCTCTCTCTCTTCATGGCTACGTCCTCCTCCTCCCTGGCTTTTCCTCCACTTTTTTGTCACTTCCTTTTGGAAGCAAACCTGAATTTTTACATTTTTTTTTTTATGTTTTTTATTTAGTGTGGATTTTTAGTTGTTTTAATTTTTTTTAATTAATTTTTTTTGTTGTTTTGTTTTTCAATATTGATAAAGAAAAAATGTATTAAAAATCATATATAATGCAATTCAAGCATTTATTATCCTATATATAGAATAGTATAAAACATAAATTATTTAGTTATTTCAATAAAAATATGATATGAATGTAAGTTGTTCCTATAAACATGTAATTCACTTATTTAACTTCAACTGTCAGCATTGTTTTGCCTCGTATACGAAGAAATTAAAGATTATGAAGTTATTAGAACATGAAAAATGCAGTATTTTTGCACCACAAATTTAATACAAAATACTTATTCATCTTCTAAATGTTTTGTTCAATTAAAGAAAATAAATAACTACATTTTATCTTTGAGATTTTCTACAATTCTTGTTGAATAAAATAATGGACAAATTAATATGTGTAAATTTAGGGGTGTAAGAAATGTGGGGCCATTTTGGACCAGATCGGACCAAATTGAATAAGGTATAGCTTGGTCCAGTCCAAAAAAGTTCAGACCGAATATGATTCGGTCCGATCTCGACTCAAGGATTTTCTCCTCCTAGACTGGATCAAGCAGGACTAAATACAATAATAATAATAAAGTATATATATCATTTGATGTATAATTGTAATATATAGTATATTAGTACTAGTATATAATATCAATATATTAACATATTATAAGAGTTGTAATATAAATTATAGTGTATGTATGAATTTAGAATAGTATTAATATAGTTAACTTAATATGTATATGTATATGTATATGTATATGCATCTAGGGATAGGCAGCGAGGCCCCGCTACCCCGCCATATTCGCCCACCCTCGCATAGTAGGGCGGGCAATCTCGCTCTCCACATGCGGGGGCGGGGTACCCTACATGGCATCTAGCCCTCCTAGCAAGGAAGGGGGATGAGGAGGGCCTAACCCCGCCTCCGCTTATATATATGTAAATATAAATATATTTATGTATATATTTATATTTTATAAATTGTGTACATATAAATATATATTATAATTTGTTAAATTTGTTTACAAAATATGTACTTACAAATTTAAAAATTATATAGTTTAAAAAATACAACTTACACAAAAATATGCATAGAAAATTAAAAGCTATATATTTTAAATTATAGTCATATTTACAAAATATAAATTTATAAATTGGGTCTAAAAATGTATTTTTGATCATTTTTAGACCTAGGTATAATTTTTAAACCTAGTTGAATGTAATTTATTTTTTAAATAGATATAAAACGGGATGAATTGAGAATCTACCTTGCCTAGCGGGGTGGGGTACCCCACCCCTGCATCGTTTGGGCAAGAGGCGAGGGTGGAAACCCCACCCCCCACCCTATGCAGGGCGAGATGCGGGGAGTGGGCTACCCCGCACCATATGGTGTGAGTAGCACCCCTATATGTATCATCTTATAAACTGATTTTTTTTCCTATTTTTTTTATTTAAATTATTTTTCTTTTACTATTTTTTTCAATAGTAAGTTTTTTAAATATTTTTTTTAGTTTAAATTTGTAATAAAAATATGAAGTATGCCAAAAATAATTGAAATTAGGTCAAAAAATGAATTTGATTATGACAGTATTTTGGGCTAAATATGGCCCATTAAGTCATGTCCGGAATCCCTTAGACTGGACCGAACTGAATGGGACCGGACCGAATAAGACCAGTATCCCGTTTGGTCCAAGTCCTATTCGGTCCGGTCTGAGGTGGGGAAAATGCCGGACCGAATAGGACCAGTCTATTACGAATCACCTCCAATGGATCAAACCAGACCGGAACATTTATACCCCTATGTGTAATTTTAATTTTTGTATAATAAATTTTTAAAAAAAAACCTAGTGTCAAACAACTTAAAAAATGTGTACAATTTTGAATCTGTTCAAATCAGTCTGAAATTCATGATTAAAATTCGATATTTGAATACCATACCGTACCGGCTGGTACAGTCAAAATCGTTGACCAGTACAAGTAATAGACCTATTTTGTATCAGCTCAAATACCGATCGTAGTGGCCAATATTTTGGCCGTACCGACCATCTGTGTTTCAATTGTACTAGATTTCAACTTTTTACTTTTTTACTTTTTTTCATTTTTTGCTATTTTTTTACTCTAATTCAGATTAGACTATTTACATATATATTTATATATATAATTTATTTATATATTAACTATTATTTTAAAATATAATTTATATATATTTATATATATTTTTTGTATATATAAATGATCCTAAAATGAGATACGAAAAAATATTAATATCAAAATATTTTATTTTGTATTGATAACCCTAGTTAAAATCAGTCTGAATGGCCCAAACTGGCCAATTAAAGCAGTTTGATGAATGGTTCAAAAAGTTTATTAAAATTGGTTGAATCGGCCTCAATTGAGCCAGTTTTCAAGCCTTTACAATATTACAATTTAATGATTAATTTATAGAGAATTTTATATTTTAGTAATATTTATCGCTAATAGTTTTCATAAAGATAACTAAAATTTTTAAACTCTTTTGTAACTCAGATTATATTTTTTTAAAATTTTTATATAAAATATAATAAAAAATTTAATTTTTTTCAAATTTAAAATTATTTTTTCAAATTATAAAATAAAATTAATATTAAAAAAATACTTTATAATAATATTTTATTTTTTAAAATTTTTATACCATCTCATTTCTAAAATTAAACATGACCATAATTAAATTCAAGGCTGTCCCGTTTGTATAAAGCGGGGCCGGGTTAGCGGGTCAGGTTTTCTTTTATCCCCTTGAGTTTGAGGATATTAAAACTAGGGCAATAAAGTGATGGAGGTTTTACAAGAATCATAAATTCATAATACTTCCGTAGAGGAGTACCTTCCGCTCCAGAAAGAAGAGGGTTCCGCACGAAAGGTTAGTGGCTTTGTGCTCTTCTTCACGTTCGTACTCTCGACCAATATTGTAGTTGAGTATGATCTCAGGAACAAACTTATGCTCTCATTTTGTAGTTTCTGAAGATTTCTGTTTTGTTTGTTCATTTTAAATTGGATTTTCTATTAAAACCTGAATCTGCCGTGGTTTTCAAGCGTCAAATTGGATTTTATGCAGGAAATCGTTTTCTGGAGCCACTGAAGTTGTGCTGAACAATATAATTATCGAAAAAGAAGTTGAGCTTCAAAACTTTTATATTCTGTAAATACAATGATTTATATGTTTTTGGCAGAGCCCATATGGGATGAGAATGGAGATGATGCCTCTTCCGGTGTTAGAACCTCTCTCTTGAATGAATTGGAATCGGTTATTTGGTCATTGATGATGTCCGGAGGTCGCGCAGAGGTTCGATTATGGCTTTGTAACACTATAGCAGGCATACGTTCTATCACTTCCCACCACCAGTGTGAGCTATTTGGGAGCTTACTGAGATCTAAGCCACGGAAGCGAGCCTTGGCATCCCAACTCCTACAAATGATATTTGAGAAAAGGCCTCAGAAAGCCGGGCTTATCTTAGCCAAGAAAAGCTACAGTCTCAAGAAATTTTTTCAAGGCAAGTCAGCATTACTAGTTGTGCTGTCAATTCATTTTTTCTGCAGTTTTTAATCTCATTTACTCGTCTGAAAGAAGGAAAAACAGATGAGAAAGTATTTCATTTACCATAATGGCATTTCATTGTTTATGTATTTAGTAGCATGAGTTTCTTGTTGGATATTACTTTGATTGGTGAATATTTATCTTTACCCTCTTTCTTGTGGCTTTATATTCCATTTCTCAAGTATATTTTCATTTAGATATTTCTTACTGTGAACTTTGTAGGGTAAGTATGAGTAGCTACTGCGGGAATCAAGTCCCACTATCCTCTGTCCTTGTTATGTGATTATTTTCACTTACGTTTTTTCCAGAGTTCTGATTGTGCCATAATTGCATAAAAAGGCAGGAAATCCGAGGCATATATTGCAATGGTTTTCTAATTTTGCCGCTGGTGGTGGACTGGATCACGGAAAAGGTGCCAAGGCGTTATCCCAATTTGCTTTTGTAAATCGGGATATCTGTTGGGAGGAACTTGAATGGAAGGGAAAACATGGTCAGTCACCTGCAATGGTTGCTACAAAGCCCCATTACTTTCTAGATTTGGACGTCCAACAAACTGTCGAGAATTTCCTTGTTAATGTGCCTGAATTTTGGTCATCCAATGAGTTTGCCGAGTCTCTAAAAGATGGTGAGATTTTTTTCATTGATAGACAATTCTTTGTAGAATATTTTGTTGATTTGATGTATGAAGAGGAATCAAGAGATGTATGGGAAGTCATAAATGAGTTCCTATTTGAAGAAGCTTTCTCTTCGTTGTGCCACCACCTTCTTATCATTCTTGAAGAGAGGGACTTGCATAGTTTTTTGGAATTGCTTTGTAAACTTCTCGACCTGAGAATGGAACCTAAGGATTTTGGAAATTCATCTTACTTGTTTGAGGTTATAATTTCTAAGTGCGGTGATTGTGGATCTATTGATCAGATGATGTTGTTAAATGCGATTATTACACAAAGGCGCCAACTTGTACGGTTTCTACACGAGGAAGGCCTGGAGGAACATTCAAAAATAAAAGACATTATGTCACGGGTTCGCGCAATACCAAGCAATGCCAATAGTTTGGTGCCTATTTTCATGCAATGCTTCAAGAAAAGAACCATTAAAGCGATGAAATGGCTGGGTCTTCAGGCTTGGGTTCTTTATTATATATTGTCTGAGGAGTGTCATACTCTTGATTCCTGGGAGCTGTTATTCAGAGATAATAACATAGGTTTTCGCAGATCAAATCAGTATAGATTGCTGGATCATGATGAACTGTCAGAAGAAAGCGGATCTGATTCAGGTCGTAAAGCATCAATCAGAGTCAAACACAGGAGGAAAGAAAAAAGAAGAAAGAGAAAAAAAAGCTTTGGTCATGATGACAGCCGTGACAATGAGTTGCCAGAGTTTGATACTATCAATACGAGGGGTTTGCAAGCTAATGATGGAAGTTGGTTGCTCTCTATTGATGGATATTCTGTGTCTTGGAGCAGTGTAAGTTCACACACTCATGTTAAGCTTTACACTTCAGCACCGTAATGTTTTTATTATTGACCTTTTGCACTAGTCTGCAATATCTGGTTTTTTCAATGAGGTACAATTTCTGTGTAAACATTTAGGCAGTCATGCACACAACATCTATTGGCCAACCAATTTTACATAGCTCAGGTGAATTAGTTTTTAGTTTTTTTAATTACTTCAGGTAATGCATATAGTTGTTTAATTTTTACTTCCCATTCACACTAACCTTTTCGGGAGGAAATATCTGTCTAGATGCAATAAAACCAATATATTTTTCTCTACAATATTGGAAAAGAAAAAAATGGTAGGCCTTTTTTGAGCCAGTCAAATAAGGATATTTTTTTTTCTGCTGTTTTCTAGGTGGACTTGCCAGAACATCTTTCTAAGCATTGTTTGTCTACGTGGATGAAATGGGTGTTTGCAAAGTGGGAATGAAGCAAGCTTGTAAAGTTGACACAGAATCAGCCAGCCATATTGTCCTTCGGCTAGAAAGCAAATGCACATCTACCAATTTTTGCTTTTGTAAGGAGTTAAGGTTTGTTTTCCAATATTTGTGACATCTCATTTGCTTTATCTCCGCGTAAACGCGTAATAGATGTGTATGTACACTAGAGGTGATTTGAAGATGAGGTAGTTTGTTCAGTTACAACGTTTAGGCAGAGTAAGTGACGTCATTGATTCAACGAAATGGTGTTTGATATAGCTACACTGTTTGTGAGATGGGCTGCCTATTAATCTGTATTTTTTAGTTTAATAGTTCCCACTGTATTTCACGTCATTAGGAGGTATTAAAGACAAATAAACTATATTGCAACAATGTGGATAAAAAATTGAGTTATAAGATGGATGATAGTGTATAGGGCGGTAAATGAATCAGTCCGCTTAGTTGCTCGCTCAATACTCACTCGACTAAACTCGAATAAAGTTTGACTAGTTAAAAAAAAAAAACAACCGTGAAAACAAATAAATGACACATACTCGAGTAAACTTGACTCGACTCGATTAAGGCTTGATTGTTTATGCTCGAGTCACCTTATTCACTCAACTCGATTAGAGCTCGTCCATAAATCATGGATATATATGATTTATTTTTATATATTAGTATTCTTACACAAACATATGCCTCTATATATTAGTATTTTTACACACAAACACAAGCTTCTATACACACAAATAGTTGATTAGAACTCGTCCATAAATGAATATATATATTAGCATGATATGACTGAAACCGTTTTTTATCGATTGATGTTTGCCGCAATCAAGAGTGATTTATCTAAGTTTTTATTAATCTTTAATTCGAACCTCATGGTTGTAAGCCAATTGTCGCATATGACAAAAGCTTTCAATTTTGTCCGACCGGCGTGTTCTTTTTATGTTTTCAACCTGATTTGGAGAACTAGGCTCATTCAGGATGCTTTTATATTCAAGGATGTACGTGTAGAACAGGGATCAATACCGTCCGGTGTCATTTCTTCATTGGGATAATGTTTCTGAAAATGCTACTCATTATCCTATACTACACTTTCCACATTTTAAAATTATTTTTTATTGTTTTTATCTTTTTAAATTTTAATTTTACTTTATTCTTATTAAATTAATTAAGTTATTCTACTTATCATCTATACATTACATACTTGTTATAAAATTAAAAAAAAAAAAAAGGATAAAGCGTGTGATATGTGAAGATGCTAAATAAAATTATTCAATGTTCAGAACCCCACCATCTTCTTCAAAGTGACAATTATTTAACCATGTACTCATGCTGGCAGTGGCATTTGTACGTGCAGGCCAGCATAACTCAGCTTTTCTTAGACAGGTTTGACGGCTACTCGTGATGTTTTACGGTACCTATGAGTTTTGATGCTTTTCTTAAACGCACAATTGGACAGCGTACACCATGCCCACTGAAAATTATAACGAGTGTCGTTAATTTATAAATTTTTCATAGTTCTTTATAAGAAATAAATCTCTTTTTTTTTTATTATTATTATTAGTCGAATTAAGGTAAAGCAGATGTAACAAGGCAGGCTACAACAAAGGTCCTTTAATCCCCGATAACCCCGGGGGTACTAACGCATTATTAAAACCAAACGTCACCAAAAGCAACGAAAGTGTAGCAAACAAAGCGATCCAACAGCAGCACAAAAGGGGCCATAATCCCCAACAAAAATAAGAGACGAACTGATTCGTGGGTTTGTTGTGTTTGATAAAACACACGTACGTAGATGATACGACCAACACGTGGCAACTACTACCGCCACATATCTCGCCACATATCTCACATATATTTTATATAAACGCCATCAGATAGAGAGAGGGTTGCTTATTCATCCAGCAACTTTCCGGGTAAAAGTCCTGGGAGGCTGAATCCCTTTGGAAGGCTTAAGAAACATGTCTCCAGATCCAGAAATCCAGGGGACTCCAGCCTTCATTGGAGGGGGTCGTGTCTGCCCCACAGCCGGCCTTCGAGAACCAAGACTCATGTTTGCCATCTTCTCAGTTGAATCCGATACGCCCCGCGCTGTCCTTCCTTTGTTCAATGCGCCTTCAAACCAACGGTTCCCACAAGTTAATTGTCAAGGCATATTAAACATAACTTGTTCTCAAGGCAACAACAAATCTCACAAACAAACATTTGAAACAAGCCAACGCATACAAACAGACAAACAAAACCAAATCTTGTCCACTTCCCTCTTGAAGAAAATAATGCAGTTTATTCTGATTTTACAGTAACTTATAAATTTGGCCCATATTTCATCGGAAAAAGATGACATTAAACATTGTATGGTAAATCCAACCTCAAATGACGACTTCAATTAATAAAGGGAATAACATGGAAGAAATAAACTAACAACGTATTTATTTTTAACAACATAACATAAGAGATGAGAAACTTACTTGGGCTTTTCTTTCCTGGTGGCTGATATCTTGGCTGTTTGATAGAGCTCTTTAGGGATTTATCATTATTCATTGCATCCTTAAATAAACAATTAAAAAGAGAAGTTAGTGTAACCAGATATTCTTTTTCCTCCAGAACAATCAGGCAAAAACTTAAATAAGCGCAGTGTTTGTTTATCCCACATGAACCTCATGAAATTGATTTGAACAATGACAAAGGTGGTTGTTTTTTTTTTTTTTGGAGAAGAAAAAGGGGGGGGGGGGGGGGGGGGGAGGCAGACCTATGCAATCTATTTCATCTCACTAATTTTTTCCTCTTATTTGAATTTGGCAGGCTGGCATCAACATATCTTCTTCAAATTGATGCTCTTGATGCAATAAAGTTCTACATATCTAAATCATCAAACACATCTGTCATCAATTTCAATAGTTTTTACTTTCAAGAGAAAACGTCTTTTAGACAAGATAGCATATAATTCAATTTCATAACTTTTAAGACTTTATTAAAGAGATTAATCTCTGCAGGGCAATGCCAAAAGAGACTGCTTTGTACATGTAACAAATGAGACTGTTCCTCAGTGCTGGCCGCATCAGAGATTCAGAAAGCACAGTTGGGTGCCAAATAACAAGAACAAACCAGAGACTCAAAACTGAACAGACAAAATCAGTTTCACCATACCATTGTACTTTAAAAAAAAATCACAAAAATATAATACAAAGTAACAAGACCCACTAACGTAACCAAGACATATTTCATACTGATGAAAAAAATAACTGATTAATATTTTGCCAGTGCACAAAAACTAAAATAACTAAGTGTAACAGAAAATATTTCCAGCATCTACCTGATTAACCAAATCCAGCTTGCGTTGCACACCTGTACAACATTTGGAAAGGATAAGAATATATAAGAGGATGATTATATATGGCACACGGCACACAATTATTTCAAAAGAAAATCAACAGTGGAACTTAATATGTTCTCCTTGAACTATATGCACACAAAAACAAACAAGGGGATCAACAAACTCACAATATAAAAAAACACCCATATGGTCACCGTATTATCACTTCTTCCTGAGAGCATGGCACACTATGCTTGATACATACAAGTGTACATAAAAAAGCCTATCAAACCAATCAAAAAAATTCAATGCTAGGCTTAGCTAGGTTTGATTTTTAGCCCTTAAATGATATTAAGGGCTACCTTTTTTTAGCCCTTAAGTTTTTTTTACCTTTTTCAAATCTCAAAAAAATATACATATTAAAAATATATATATTTTATTATTTTATTCAACTTTCAACTTTTATCTCGACTCAACTCAACTCAAACTCAACTAAAAAAAAAACGAGCCTTACTGCTCTGAAAAGACATTGCAATAATGCACTGAGACCTCAAAAACTATCTACCTATAACCATTGCATCAGATTAAAAGGTAACAAAAGTCTCATTAATATTGATAAAGATGAAGATGAAGACAGTGTCTTATATAGCCCTTAAATGATCAAAAGTTGACTGCAGTATAGACCTGGAAGTTCATGCCAAAATGTCTTCCCATTGGATTTTGCAAATCATCTTGTCATCAGCTTTCAGAAATCAAAATTACACTTGTGTTTTTTTTATAAGTAAACAAAAATGTTACTAAAAAATCAGGTGTAACCCTAACTCAGGCATTGTTTGCTTTCAGAGATAAGATGAGATAAAAGTTCAAAATAAAATAAAATATTATTGTAAGATATTTTCTTTATATTAGTTTTGTATGGGGATTTGAAAAAATGGTATGAGAATTTGAAAAAGTTAATTTTTTTATTATATTTTGTATGGGGATTTGAAAGTATAATGATAAGTTTGAGATGTGTTTGAATTTTTGGTCTCATCCTTGTAAGCAAACAAGGCTCTGATGTTTTATTGGGTTTTAGAAAATGAAAGAAAATGTTAAGAAAATTGTTAGAATATTATTTTTTAATATTATTTTTGTTTTGGGATTTAAAAAAGTAAAATTATTTTTTTTGTTTTGTTTACAAGTTTGGAAAATTTCTAATGATTAGATGGAAAGGTTAGGATTTGAAATTGAAAAGTGTTTATGTTGAGTGATTTTTGGGAAAGAGAAAGATGAGATGGGTTCCCAAACCCTTATCGTACTGCTATATTTAACAAGTTGTTTTTCTGTGTATGAAGCTTGTAAAAGTTTTATTCTTTAAAGCAAATGACAATTGTTGTTAATCTATTAGCATACAATTCTTATGAAAATTGTCATTGTGCTTGGCATTGAAACTTAGAAGTTTTAGAATTTATGAAGTTCATAGTAATATGAATCCTGAACCACAAGATACAAAGAGATTAACATCATTCTGCATAATATAACCATCCACCACATCCCTCACAACACAAAAGATGAGTTAATAAAGTCAATTATAAATGTTTTAGAAAAACCAAAACTATATAACCACCTGTGCTTAAAGATGCGTGTAACTTAGAAGGAGAGTTGCTAATCATCTTTAAACTAGGCAAAGTCCCACAGTTTCTCCTAGCAGATCGCTGCTCCAATGCTCCCCTTGTTCCAGCTGCAACAAGACAATTGATTAGATTTCAGCATAACATAGTTAAAGAAATCCAGAAACCTTAAACTAATGCCAGTTCAAGGAGAAAGACAAACCAGAGGGAGGTGTTCTAACAACAGCTGCCTTAGAACGAAGGGATGGTGGAACATAAAAGCAACTCTGCCATCAAATGGAGTTGGGCTTTAAAATTTATGAAACATTACTTAATATATCTCACTTGATTCAGTCAAAAAAATATATATCTCACTTGGATTCAGATAAAGATAACTGCACAAATTTATAAAGATGAACCACAACCTGAAAGAAAGGATGCTGAAGGGCCTCAGCAGCGGTTGGCCTCCTTAAGGGATCCCAGGAACACAGTGACTAATGTTTAAATAGAGAAAAAAAGAGTATAAGTTACGGATGCAACCTCTGGAGAACTATAATAAAAGAAAATTAAAATACAAGAATTTAATTGTTTATGCTCAACAATAAAAAAAAAAAAAAATGACAATAAAATCATCTAATATTAGTGCCCAATAAAATATAAAGCAACAGCACCATAGGGGCTAAAAATGAAAGATAAAAGTTGTAGTTTTATATGGCATACTTACTGTGATAAGGCTGATAGCATCATTGTTTGCAGACGGAATCAAGGCAGGAAGATGGACACCAGCAAACTACAATGGCCAATTACAAATGACAAAAAATTTAATTTTGCAATGAGCAAATCCAGATTAGCAGTTCACATGGTAATGGCACACCTCGCTTATTAACTCAACCATGCACTGTGAAATAAGTAACATGAGATTATAACTTTTCACAAATGGACAGTAAATAATGGAATTAGTTCTAGTCACCTGCACAAAAATTTTAAAAGGTCATGCAGTTTTTAATGTTTCATCTTAGTCACAAAGGCATAGAGTAGCAAAATCCATTGTCCTCAAAGGAGTAATAATGCTTCTCACTCACCAAAAGGTAAGAAATGCTTCCCTCCACTCACTTCTTCCACTCAAACCATTTAAAAAAAACTGTATCTACCAAATCTGGCTAGCAAGACCCAGCCAAAAGCACTAAATTAGCATCCCAATTTAAGGATACAACCAAGTATTTCCAAGATACAAGCACTTCCTACTAGGCATGCAGACCAGAAAAGCAAAACCGACCTGGGGAAACTGGTAATTAATGTCCCTCGCCAGGTTAAGTCCATCAGCCCATGTATCCTTGGTTGGACTGCCAATGACACTGCATATTTTGTATATCTCATCTGCTTCACTGCAAAAACAATTATATTATAGAGTAAAACTAGTGACTATCCAATATAGATCCATGCCTGAATATTTATCAAACTTCAAACCAGATCAACATATCAAAACCTTTGACAACGTCCCAACAGAAGAAGAAAAGAAAGGAGAAAAAAGTGTGCATAAAAAAGTGAACAATGAAAAAAATACAAATGCAAATAAAAATACTGCAATAAGCAAAAGATGAAAAAGGAACCAAAATGTCAGTATAAGAATATATGTACCTGATACCCGGAAAAAGAGGACGGAGAGTTAACAACTCAGCCATGATAGCACCCATTGCCCACATATCTATATGTCAAAAGGCATAACCATTCATAAATGACTAAATGAGAAATGAATAGAACTCTAGGCAATCATAATAAGGGAACCACAGGTTCATTCCAACCAAATACTCACCGACTTTAGAACCATACAGGCATGACTGAAGCAGCACTTCAGGGGCTCGATACCTGCAACGTTGATATATTGGAAGTCAATGCCAGCCATGAATTCATCTTAGGGTTGGGAAGCCTAATATTTTAATTATTATTTATTTTCTTCATAACATACATATTTTGATATATACAATAATACAGCAAGAACATTATAATCGTAATTCAAGATACACCAAATAGAATCAACCTGTACATCAACCTAACAGAATATAGAGCATAGATTTAACAAAAGATCACCGATTACAGATAGTAACTTTTATTCCTCAACAAACATTCAATTTATTGTTTACAAGTTGTCGTGGAGAATAAAGAAAACAAAATGAAAACAGGAAGAGACCCAAGGCAGATTTGACAAAGCCATTGAGTTTTAGAAAATTATCATTTGATTTCTATGAATTTTTGGGGAGAAAATTTTGAAGTAACAAAAGAATCTCAGTTTCTTTTTTTATATTTAAGGCAGTTTTGAGTATTAGAAAAGACCTAAAAATATGTTTCTTTTCATCTTTTTTAACTGTTTCTATGGATTTTCTGGGGCTGAGGGGAATTTCAAATTCTGTTAAGGAGCCAAAGATATTTTCCTAATTTTCTACAGGGCCACCATGGGGGGGTTTTCATTTGAATGTATATCTTACAGTAAAAACGCGATACCAATCATTCAAGCAGGGGTTCATCAATACATAACATGGAAACACCTACCAGCGTGTTGAGACATATTCCGTATATGGTGGTTGCGAATTGATTTCCCGTGCAAGACCAAAATCAGCAATCTTGATTATGTTCTTTGTAACCAACAAGTTCTCTGCAAAGACACTTGTAGATATTAGACTATTAGTTACAAACTACAACAAAAGAAACTAGCAGCAAATGAAAATATGAAAATTGAATATGAAATTAGCTGCATATAAGCATAGAGAATTCAGATAGCATGTAACACAATGTATCGAGACAAGATCTGCTTTTTCTTTTTTCAATACATATTTACAAAATAATTTTCCTGCCCCTACAAGTTGGCTCAAGTGGTAAAGGTCTTGGTCTCGATAGTATGCTCCCTTTAGGTCAAAGGTTCGAACCCTTGGGTGCAAGCAATTTCTAAAGGCCATCAGACCTAAGGAATTTTCCTTTGAATTACCCGAAGTACACTTGCACGAAACTTCTTGCAAAGGGCCTATGTATCCCAGGGATTAGTAAGGATTTTGTTCCCAGACATCTAGTGCCAATCAAAAATAAAATACACTTCTTGACATTTATTTCTGCAAGATAATAGTCTATGTTCATTCTCAGAAAATTCATAAAGAAATTTGGTTTCTCTTGTATCATTCAACCTCGTCCACGAAGATGGTCAATTACCTGGCTTAAGGTCACGATGAAAATATCCACGCTGGTGCATGTAAGCAAGAGCTTGAAAAACTTGAAAACACCAATTTCTGACATCAGCTTCAGAGAAAAGCTTTTCCCTATCTTTCATGAGTTGGTATAGGCTGCATTCCTAGAGTACAAATGATTGCGACAATTAAATTTATAGAAATAACTAAATATATCTCTAACACTAATAGCAAGCAATTGGCAAAGTGCAGAAATGCCACTTACCATGTACTCAAACACGAAATATAAGATGTCATTTTCTCTAATGACTTCCTTAAGCTTCACAACATTTGGATGGTTCATCTTACGTAACGACTGCCATGAGAAGAACACTTCTGAAGTGTTTGCAATAAAGCAAAGCCAAAAATTGAAAAATAAAAAAGGCAGATGACATTACCTTCACTTCTCTCAGATTTACACACTCTTCCCATGAATAATATTTTTTCTTCATTTTTTTAATTGCAACCTGTTAACGTTGAAGCATTAGAAATAAAAGTGACTAAAAAAATCAAATTTCTAGACGTGAGTTCTAGAAAGAATGGAACTAAAACCACTTACAACTTCACCAGTCTGCTTATTGATAGCTCGCCAGACACACCCAAATGTTCCGTCACCAACTTCCTTAATTAAGTTGAACCTAGGATATACCAAAAACTGTGATAAGGACAATGCCAAACAAACTCTAAAAAGCAAGTCCCACAACAGACTAACTCACCTCTCCATTCTTCTGGAACAAAAGCAGCCCTTTTCTTTATTCAGGAAAAGTAAAAGAACTCACAAAAGATAAATAGCATTTATCTTTGGTAGAAAAATTCCATATGATATTAACAATTGCCTTGCTGGTCCAGCTGAATCCACCCTTAATTTTTGGCAGTGAGATCTAATAGGATGAGACCAGAAATTTTCTGATGCATGGGCTGCAGAGCCATATTTATTACCAGACCCACGACTTTAAGACACGGGGTGGACACTAAGAAAGGACAAGTACTAAAGAACATATTGTAATGAATCAAACACTTGACAGGAAATGATTGGTCTAACAAACAGGAAGGAAACCTAGCTCAAGACACAGTCAGCCAAGGGCTCAAAACTTGAAGTAATAGCTACCTCATCTATACTATGAAATTTTTTTAGCAGAATCTTCAGCTAACTTGGATCTGGTCACACTAAATGGAACCCATTGGGAGCAATGATGAAACAACCAAGAACTGTGCACTCTGCACAGACTCCACGCAATTGCTTATCTAATGTCAACTACGGTAAGCAACCTCCGAGAGTGATTGGCAGAGTTCAGCCCTGTTTAAGTAGAGGAACACAGTCAGTATGATGTTAAATGTCTTAGAATACAACCAAATATAATCAAAAAAATGATGACAGTTAAAATGCTGTACCCCAGAAGACGTTTTTCCAAAAGTTTTGATTGGATGTTGTACCATCAATGCACTATCAAAGAACAATTTATTAGATTGTTAAACAGCTCGGTGTGTGACCACGCAGGAGAGAGAGAAAGAGTTCTTACTTATACAAGTGCACTAAAGATCCAACACCTTTCTCAGAGAAAATTTGCATTACGCCTTTTCATATAAGAGCCGACCACTAAGTGCAATTAACAAAGGAAACCAGAAGAAAATCTCCAAGGACAAGAAACCTCCAGTCAAGAACTTCCTGGAACGAGAAAACCCTAAACTTGTAGCATTTTGACCAGAAGCGCACTTGCTCCATATCTTCAGAAAGATATTAAAGCACTTTGAACCCAAGCCTGGCAGAGCCTGAAAAAAAGTTAACAGCGTCCAAGCTCAGACCAAATCATCATGCAAAAAGTTTTGATAAGTATTACCTAATTCATAACTAAAGCTCATCAGCAGGACAATAGCCTTGCATGACATGGCAGAGCTAGTTCCAATAATAAACTAGTCACAAATTAAAGTGAAACAAGAGGAGCATGTTTATTTAATAGACAGCTCCAAAGCTTAAGTATCAACTGAATAAGTTAAACCAAAACCAATTATTATGAGGTAATAATGGCTTATCAGCCGCTCACTCTTAAGACTAACCACCAAAAAACTACCCTTAATACGGTCCGTGGAGTAAATAATACCAGTGATCTAACACCATTTGTAACAGGCAAGATTAAAACAAATGCTTCAGACACAACTCAAATTAAGAGAGAGAGAGAGAGAGAGAACCTTTCTATGAATAACAGTATTTTAAAAATGAATAAGACCAAGTTTAACACAAGATGAGTACAGATTCCAACTTTGGACAAATAAAACTACATGCCCAATAAAGTCCAAGCAGCGAAATTAAAACTACCAACAAAGAGTTATTATATTCCCAAGCCGGTGTGTGGAGCACATCATTCACATCACTTACATGATAATATTTTATTTGTAAATTTCAAATTTTTTAAATTTATCTTTCAAATTAAACTATACCGTGTAAGCATTGTATTAGGTGTGCTCTACATACCGACTTGAAAACTGAATTTTTCACAAAAAAATCCCCTTCATACTTCTGAACCCACGAGATACAACGATTTATAAACAAAATGCGTGTTCACATTAGCAATTGCATCTAATGGTATGACCTTACAAAAATGAGAAAGTGTTGAACAGTTCCGTTTCTATACGTAATGAAGGCAATAAGAAGATGGAAACAAATAATTACGTGCAAATTGAACAAGTAATGAAACTCTAAAACTCAGATCCGAAACAAATTCATAACCCTTAAAAAATACCGTAACAAAACCCTAACCCTCGGCGATAAAGCCACATAGAAACGTCTGCGTTTCGCCAAAATAAAGGATTCCCAAAATAAAGCCATCTATTCCAAACACGAAAAACTGCAACGAATCCCAAAATACAAAATCAATTCGCACAAATCCTGATCTATCAAATCCAATCTCAACTCTCCAACGATACAAACAAAAAACACAGTCCCTGAATCAAATTCAGAACAACTCAACGAGACCGAATCCTAAATCCCAAAAAAAAAAAAAAACCATTTTCGCCATATTAGGCAAAAACATCAGATCTGATCCGGACCACGTACGCATATACGAAAATATGAAGAGAATGAGATGACCTGAAAGCCAAGCGGCAGAAGCACCGTCGCCAGGGAGGTGAGGAGTTGGAATCCAGAGCTTCTCTCTCTTCCGTTGCAACCGAAGTGCCTTTTCCCCAAAGAAAGATCCGATGTGCCTTCGTTTCTTCGTGCAGACCCCTAAAATAGATACTACTATTCTTTACCTAACTGATCTATGTCACGGCTCTGCTTTTCTACGGCGTGGCTTATTTTTCTCACTTTAATTGGACGGTCTGGATGTGCCAATTATTGATCAGTCTTCACGTGGCCGGTACCTCATTTTTGTTTTTTATAATATTTAACTAACGACAATAATTATGGTAATTCCAGCCTTTTTTTCATCGAAAAAATTAATGTTGATTCCAGCTTTTTTATTGTGCAAGAGTTGTCTTTTATATATTGAGGAATATAATATAATAATGACAATGTGGAAGAAAGATAATGCTGAGTAATTGTTAACATTTAATTATAGTTTCTGGTCAGGAAGTTAGTATGATTTCCGACTTTACACGCATGAGATGACAAATTTATTAATAATAGTGAAAGGATTTGTAAATAATAATAAAATTATTTTATTCAAGGTTTTTATGAAATTTTTAGAAAAAAATGAGGGAGAATGCTATAAAAAAATGAAAGAGTAAAATTTGAATAAAAAAATATAAAGTTAAAGAGAATTAATATTATTTTTATTTTAAGATTTGAAAATATTGAATTGTTTTTATAATTTATTTAAAAGTTTGAAAAAATTATAATAAGATAATATAAGTAATAAGATGATATGATTTGAAAGATTTATGAAACCAAACAAACCTTAAAAATACAATATTATACTCCATTTAAAAAAAAGAGTAAATATGATATTCACGTAAAAGTTTTTAATTTTTTAATGAAAAAATTTAATTTTTTTTAAAAGGAGTGTACGAAATTTGCACACTAATACTATAACTAACGTTATTATAAAATAAATAATAATAATAATAATAATATAGGAAAGTCACTAAATTGTTTGACAAAATTCGCGTTGATGAATTTACTTGATTGATATGGCTTAATTGTACAAAAAAACACGAACCTTTTAAATTAAGGGACGAGAGAAATAGTTTGGTGAGAACTAAAATGAGAATATGCGGTGGGTGATGAGGTGATGAGGTGATGAGGTGATGAGGTGAGGTTCAAAGGTGAATGGATTTGCACACAAAGGTGGCGCCCTGAATCCGACATCGAGCTGATTATTTGGTGTACCGTGTAAGTGTAACGCATACGCCTATTTGGTGGACGACTTACATCTCCCACGAGACTTCAATGTCTTGGTATTTTGGTCAGATTTGCGTTCACCTATCTCCAATGACTAACATGGGATATAATCTTACGTTGCAAATTTTTGCATACCCATTTTTAAGAAAAATAATACTACATATAATTATAAAATACACAAATATTTTGTAATTTATTTAAAAATAATAGAATCTACTAATAAAAAATTATTATTTTTTAAAACGATTGTATGAAATTATGTAACATTATTTTTCTTTTTAAAAAAAACGATTGCACGGCATTATGGAGTCACAACTATAATTATCACTTTTATTTTAAAAAATAGAGGAATTCATTATTAAAAAAGAAAATTATGTTAATCTCGTATTTACTGTTCTATTTAAGAAGTGGACGAAATTATTTGACTTAAGTTTTTTTTGAAATCTTGAAAAAAGATAAAGAAAAGTTAAATAATAATACTATAAAGTTAAGTATTTTTAAAATATATATTTTTAATATTATTTTTATTTTAAGATTTTTTGAATTATTAATTTTATGAGAATTTAAAGAATTTAAAATTAAAATAATATTTATATTAAAATAATATTTAAATATTAATATAAAATAAGATAAAATAAATTGAAGTTATTAAGACTAAAAAGTTGGACCAATAGTCTTATTAATTGATCTCAAAATGTCATCTTTTTATCAAGCCCCTCTACCGATCCAATCACTCCTCATTATTGAAGCAAGGCAGTCGGCCAGAGCAAGCATCACCTCAACATTAATCGCTGAACAGCTTGGCAACTCAAGTTTCAAAAATCAACCTGCGTCCAAGAAAGTAGAAGATCGTCTCTGTCTCGAATCGGAGGAATTAAATCCTTACCAGTCTCCATTATCCCTTAACGGAAAGGGAAATGATAGCTGTACACGTCCTTGGTGACATGGTGCGTACATTATTTACGTTTTCAATTCTTTAAAACGGTTCGTTTTTAATTTTGAAGCATTTTTTCTTCATTTTCTCTTTTTCGTTTGATGTCTTAGAAAATGTTGAAGAGCACTCCTACACATTTGTGTTCAAAAAAAGAACACTAGGTTGAAACACAACTGATTTGCAGCTACAAATTTGTGTTCAAAATTTTCTCTTCCGTAATGTTTTTTTCAAATAAATTAAAAAAAATAGATCAAAACATCTGCAGATATGTGTTTGCAACAAATGTTATAGTGATTGTGTCGGTATACTTTATTCAAAGTAAGTCTCTGTTTAAATAATATACACGACCGCGTGTGCATATAGCATTGCTCTAAAGGAAATAATAGAATTATAATTTTATTACTATTCATTTATTATCTATTTTGATTTTGATTTTTTTATTTTTAATTTTATTTAATAATTGAAGAAGTAATTTTTAGTAAGATTATATATATATATTAATAATTAAGAATGTTAAAAAAATATTTAAAATAAAATAAAAAATTTGAATATAAATGAGAGTAATAAACGGGTAGTGATATAGTAGTAAGTCTATCACTATCCATCTTCTAATCCTCAAGCTTGTCTTCATCCTTTACCATTGTTCAATCTCGATGGGTCCATCCCTCCAACTTTTTATTAGACTATAAGTCCCATTGTTCTAGTCCAATCCCCTTTTAACCCAACACTTCCAAACCCACATCCTTTTAACCCAACTTTTTTTAGCCCCCCGCGGCCGCGAGTCGATAATCCACAAGGACTGGATCCTTTCTTTAAGGAGATCATTGATCAATTTAATTACAAATCTGGACACAACTTCTCAACTGGTTCAACCCATAATCTCACTTCTCTTCTCTCAAACAAGTCGTACTTGTCTTGCTCTCAAGTCAACAATATTATCAACTTCACCAAAATCTTCATCTTAGTCCACTTGACCAGAGCTTTCCAAATCAAGCCAAGGTTATAGTCGAGGACTTCAATATATTTCCTAACACTACTCAAACTAAAATATTAGGAAAAAAGAAATCTCTATCTGAGGAGAATGATGGATGTTCTCACTCCCAGAGAAAAAAAAAATGATTTATTAACTCATCACTTGTGATCAAAGATGTAGGTTTTCAAATAAATGAAGGACATGTGTACTCCCTAAGGCAGTCTCTTACCTAGAGTGAGCAATCTAGAATATCGCAATATCGCAATATCAGAAAAAAAAAAAAAAAAAGAAAAGCTCCTAAAAAATCTTCCAAGAAGTAGTCTCTAGAGCTCTCTACAGCTAGTAATAAAATTCATAATCAGATTATGAATTTTTCCTATAAATCCAATGGTTGAGGTGACAAGACCTAATCTATCCCTAAAAGACCCATAAGGTTGATATCTTGGAATTGCAGAGATATTGCTCGACCTCGTGCAATAAGATCCTTAAAAGCAGTTATCAGGTTCCACAACATTGATGTTATCTTTTTATCTGATACTCTTTTAGCTGGTCAAGACTCTAGTAATATTGTGAATAGGTTTGGTTTTTAGTCTTTTATAACTATACCTCCCTCACGAAAATGGGGAGGTCTTTTGTTGATGTATCGTCGAGGTGTTGATTTGAATTTCGTGCATATGTCTAGCAATATATTATATATGTTAGTCTACTTTGATCCATCTCATTTTCCTTGACTTTTTAATGAAGTTTATTACCCTGCCTGTTACAATAGAAAACAAGTCTTTTGGGATAGTCTTACTAAAATTAATGAAGCTTATTCGGGTCATTCTTTAGTTATTGGTGATCCCACTTCTATTCTTACTCAAAGTGAGAAAGTTGGAGACAATCCTATTGCTCAATCCTAAAAGTTTTCGTCTTTTCATGGATAATAATGATTTTATTGACCTGGGTAGTAATGGTTCTCGTTTCACGTGGAGTAATAATCACCATGGCCAAAATATGGTTAGAGAAAGATTAGATTGAGGTTTGGTGAATATTCAATGGCTTAATCTCTTTTCCCAAACTTTGGTTACCACTCTTCTTAAAACCACATCAAACCACGCTTTCATTCTTCTCAATACCTCGTCCTCTAATAATAGTCCTAAATTTTTCAAATTTGAGGAATTTTGGATTAGAGATCCTTTTAGTTTTAAGGTGGTTAGACAAGCGTGGTTAACTTTCATTGAAGGTTTTCCTCTGCTTATTTTTGCCAAGAAGCTTAAAGCCACGAAAAAAGCTCTCAAGCATTGGAATATCCATTCCTTTGGTCATATTCAGAACAATCTTCATATCCTATCCTCCAAGCTTCCCTGGCTTCAAAACCAAAACAAGCCCCCTTTTGATACTCTTGAAGCAAATTTGTAGGAGTTAATAAACGAGCTTCTTATTAGGGAAGAATCTCTTTGAAGGCAAAAATCTATAACTCTTTGGCTAACTACTCATGATTTTAATACTAATTCATGCTATCATCATTATCAGGTGAATTCTATTGACTGCCTCAAGCTCGGAAGAAATAACTGGACTTCTTATCCTAATGTTATTGCCACCACTCTCTAATATCATTTCAAGAGGATTTATACTTCTTCTAATCCTCAGCTTCCTGAGGCTTTGGAATCCATTTTCCCCACAAAAATTTATGCACAGGATAATGATCTTCTTTGTTCCATACCTAGTAAGGATGACATTTTTTCTATTGTCAAGCAACTCCCTTTTCTCCACAAAAGTTTATGCCCTAGTCATGATGGTTTTATTGGTCTCTTTTACAGAACCTTATGGGATATCATTAAATATGACCTTATCGCAATTGTCCAAATTTTTTTCTTTAGTGGGAAAATGTTGAAAGAGTTTAACCATAGTAATCTGGTCCTCCTTCTCAAAATTAACAATCCAAATGAGGTTAACCATTTTCGTCCCATAATTCTTTCAAATGTGTGTTACAAAATAATAGCAAAAATCATGGCTAATCAGCTTAGGAAGGTTCCTCCTAATATTATCTCTCCCTGTCAATCTGATTTTGTTCCAGAAAGACTTATTTAGGAAAATACTATCCTGGCTTAAGAGATTTTTCACCATGTAAAAAATATGAGGGGTCCTATTGGGAAAATGGCCATTAAAATCGACATGGCTAAGACGTTTGACTCTATGGAATGATCTTTCTTGCTTTCCATCCTTCTCCATGTTGGTTTTGACTCTAAATGGATTAACTAGATCAAAGAGTGTATCACCATTGTTTCCTATTCTATTGTGATAAATGGGTCTCCTCGTGGTTTTTTTCAACCTTCTTGAAGACTTAGATACGATGGCCCTCTCTCGCCCTTTCTCTTTATTCTGGGAAGTGAAGTCATTTATCGTCTCATTGTTAAGCATGAGAATCTTTATTTTCTAAAGGGTCTAAAATTCTCAAAGAATAGTCTTTCAATTACTCATCTTCTTTTTGCTGATGACCTTTTTTTTTGGTTTTGCGGATCCATCCACAACCCAGGTTCTTTTTTGATTATATCAACCTGTATAATTCTTGGTCTAATCAAAGCATCAATAAACATAAATCATTCATCCATTTTAGCAATAATACTCTTACGGGGTATTAAAGCTAACATCAATTCTTTTTTCCAATTCAAAATCACGCCTCTAGGAACCAAATATCTTAGATTACCTCTTTTTAGAGGAAGAAACTCAAAATCTTTTTTCAATACTATCATTGATAACATCCAAAATAAACTCCAAGGTTGGAAGGCGAAAATCTTGTCTCAAGCTGCCAGAACTATTCTTATTAGATCGATCACCAATGCTATTCCAAGTTATGCCATGGCCACTATTCCTGTTCCAAAATATGTGACTCATCGTCTTGATTCTTTGTTTAGACGATTTTGGTAGGGTATTGACATAGATCATAAAAGGAAATTTACTCCAAAATCCTGGAAAGATATTTGCACTCCAAAGTCTACGAGGGGTCTTGGCCTAAAACATGTCTCTTTTTAATGCTGCTCTCTTGTCTAAATTTGTTTGGGGTTTCTTCAATGGTGTTAATAGCCTTTGGAAAGAGTGTCTATTCAAGAAATATCTCACTTTTTCTTCCTTCCTTGACGTCACTTCAAAATTTATTGATTCCAGATTTTGGAAATATATTTTAAAGCAACGAGATTTTCTTAAAACCAGTTATTGTTTTTAAATTAACAATAGTGTCACTACCAAAGTCTAGAATGATCCCTAGATCCCAACCATTTCTTCCCATTGGCCTCAACCAAATCCTGATAATCTCTTCATTGATCCTTTTACAACTGTTTTTGAGCTTATCCTTGAGGAACCCCGAAGACGGAATATTTTACTCTTAAATACACTTTTCTCCCCATCTTGTGTGAGAGACATCTAAAAAATTTCTCTCATCATTTATAATTTTAACTCCATTCTTGATAGGATCAAGTGGCTTCATCATTCCTCAATAAATTTTTCTATTAAATCTGTCTATGTTGCTTTAACCCATGCTCAAGACCTTTTTGTCTCATCCTCTCATAATTTCAAGTGGAAAAATCTTTGAAAATTTAACATACAAGATAGACTCAAACTTTTTATGTGGAAGGTTTCCAAAGATATTCTTCCTACCAAAATTTCTCTCAAAAAATTTCTTCTTCTGAATGATGACCAAATCAAGTGTCCTTTCTGCTACACTGCTTCGGAAGATTTTCAACATTTATTTCTCAACTATGTGTATTCGAGAATTGCTAGGACGAGCTCTAAATGGCTGATTAATATTTCCTTATTTGTCAGTCAATCTATTACTACTTGGGTCAATAATATCATTAATCCTAGTTCTTGTTTGAGAATCCCTGAGTTTGAGCAACATAGTTTTCAAACTTTTATTGTGGTTGTCATAGATTTCCTTTGGTTTGTCAAAAATAAAATCATTCATAAACAGGTTCAGATCAATCCAAGCAATTTTGCCAATTATGTAAACAATAGATTCCAAGAACACAAGCATGCTTGGTTAATGAAGTTGAACACAAAAAAACAAAAGGCAAATTCACCTCAAGACCAACCTGAAGATAAGATCATTTCCTTTGAAATAGCAGCAAGAGATAATGGCAGTTTCATATCAGCTATTTGTCGTGACGTCCAGAGGGCAATCATCTTTGTCAAGAAAAACTTCATCCATAACATTGAACCAAATACAGGTAAAGCTTCTATAGTTTTAATGACTCTTTAGGAGGCAAGAAAGAGGAATTTAGAAAATATAGTGCTGGAAGGTAATTCATAGGTGGTAATTCATGCTATTCAACCTCCCTTAGCCAATTAAGACTGGATCATGGATCCTAACGTCAGAGACATTATTCATTATTGAAAAAATTCAAATATTGGAAAACGAGAAAAATTCATCAACTTTAAAATCGATACACGCACTCTTTAACGCAATAGGCAACTTCTAAGCAAGCTTTTAATTGTATCTTACAGATTCTTATTCCATCGTGCTTATTGAATTTTCAATTATAAATACCCTCCTTGCAATCTATATTATAATTATAAGTGATACTCTAGATATTTGCAGTAGCTTATCGTTTTATTAATATCATTATCATTTACTCAAAAAAGAAATGGTCTCAAAATGTGATTTTTTTTTAACCAAACAAGATCGAGACTGACCGAATAAATCTTATATAATAATTATATGAGTTAATTATGTAATTTTCAATTAAGGGATCATTATTACCCACATATACAATAAAATTATTTAATATTTATTAATCATATATAATATGTTAAAGAGATTACTTAATTTTAATTTTATTAATTTCTTGTATTAATTATTCTATTTAAAAAGAGAAAAAAAAAATATTCACAATCCGAATAAGACCGAATGAACCACCCAGATCGATAAGTAATGATCTAATCCGACAGAAATAAAAGATCAAAATTTTTAATCCGTGACATTCCGAATCAAACAAACCACTAATCCTAGATTGATCCTAGAGAGTATATAAGCAAGACGATGGCATAATTTTTAGATGCGGATAAAACCGGAAGAACCGATAAGTTCCACTCAACGCCACTTGAGCCTTGAGGAACGTCTGACAATATCTCATCTAATTTATCAAACCTTATCCTTTTCCCAAGCTCACCCCTCTCTCTCTCTCTCTCTCTCTCTCTCTCATGGCAACTTAGAGCATTTTGTGAAGAAATAACCCTGAAATATCTCGCCGAGCTTATCGTAACCTCGTTATATCTTTCTCAAACCAAAGTTTCTTCTTCTTCGTCTAACTTTTAACTGAAGATCGAGTCAAGATTACAGGAAAGCTAGAAATAAGAGAGAAGCTAAATGGCTGTAATTCCGGAGGCAACTTCATCGACATTCAAGCTTTCTTTAACTCCCAAGTTCAATCCAAAACCTTACCATAAGGTAAAATCCCTCCAATTACTTTACTGAAAAAGTTCGAAATTGGGTCTTCTTATACTAAGTCTATGACTGAACATACAAAGATATCGGTAACTGGGGACAAAGGAACTCTCCTCTAGTCCTGACTTTCTGGGCAAGAATATAGTCTGATATTTTGCTCGATCTCATTCTTTTGGGGATTTCAGCTGTCTTTATCTTTTCGAATAGTCATATATATCAACTTGGTCTGGCTTAAGTGGTAAAGATTTTGAGTTTAACGGTATACTCCCTAGGTTCAAATCTTATTAAGTGCAAATAATTTGACTAATAGACTGGAGAATTTCCTTTGCGAGGGGGCCTGTCAAATTTCGAGATTAATTGGTATACTGTTTTGGGTATTTGGTACTAATAAAAAAATTAATTATATGATTAATATTATATAAAATGTGTAAATGTCTTATAATAATTTTAAAAAAATAAAATCTATTATTAAAAATTTAGGTCTGGTTTTTTATAGAGATAAAATCTAAAATTTAAAATTTAAAATTATTCTCAAATATATTATTATATTTTTTAAAATTTTTATATAAATAAAATAAAATAAAAAATTATACTTTTTCAAATTTTAAAATAATATTTTTAAATTCTAAAATAAAACTAATATTAAAAAAATATATTATAATAATATTTTTTTAAAAATTTTAATTTATCTAATTTTATTTTATTTTTAAAATTAAATTAGATTTTAATTTTTTCATATAATTTTTATATTTATTTATTTTTAAAAAATAATTACAAGAGGATTGCACATTTTGTTATTACAAGTATCCTTTTCTTGCAGATTGAACGAAGGATTTGCATCATCCCAAATCCCAAATTCCTCCCAAAACTATACCAAACTCGGGCTCAATTGTCCCGGCCAACTTTATCACTCTTTGCAACCTTGAGAGGTCCTCGAGGCTTTGGACCGTCTCCACGGAAAACCAAGAAGACCAAGAAGCCAAAGAGAGACAAGGACAGTGATGAAGAAGAGGAAGAGGAAGAGGAAGAAGTAGATGAAGAGCCAGATGAAGGAGTAATACCAGAGGTAGTGACCAACAGGATGATGAGCAGGATGGGTTTCTCAGTAGGGATACCACTGTTCATAGGGATTTTATTCTTCCCATTCTTTTACTATCTGAAAGTTGGACTGAAGATTGATGTGCCCACATGGGTGCCTTTCATTGTGTCATTCTTCTTCTTTGGGTCTGCTCTCTTAGGGGTGAGCTATGGGATTGTATCCTCGAGCTGGGATCCAATGAGGGAAGGTTCTCTCTTAGGTTGGAATGAAGCTAAGAAGAACTGGCCTGTTTTCTGGCAGTCAATCCGGGGTAGATCTGGAAGAGAGTAGAGGATTTATCTTTCTATCACACCCTGGATTATGTAAAATCCGGTTGTCGCAAAAGTTTAAATGGATGGAAATGGATAAAATTTATTATTTTAAATTTTAATATTTCTCTTACTTAGAAGTCAAACTTTTTATTAATGAATAGGCTTAACAAATATAATATTTAATTCAACAGTTTAATCTTTCCCCCACCTCTTCTGCCTTCTGATATTTTTATGATTTTCAAACCATTAAAGTAAATTTGATGGACTTTAAACATGTACATTCATGATTCCAAAATTTCTAGATTGGTTTTCAGTTTTCTTTCATATTTTCCTATCTTCTGCAGCCGTAGGCCAAGCCTTACCCCATAAATCAAAGCTAACTTCTGCAGACACAAAATCAAACACCATACTTGACACTTCGCACTTGCAGCCCCAGCTGAACACATAGAAGATGTTAGAGAACCAAGATTGCCTCCCAAATCTGATTATGGCAATAAAGGTCCAAAAATCTAATCCCAAGCTAGGCGAATGAATAAGTTAGCATGGCTCACTCTATTCTATTTTTCTTTCTTGTTTATTTTTGCTCCCTTTGACAGACTCCATTTTAAGATGTAGCCCTTTTTTTTTTTTCCTCCTCTCTTTTCCTTGCTGCGGAATGTCCAATTTGAGCTATAGGTTATTGTCCAATAGGCAAGCTCGTCACCACAATCCCACCAAAATGTCAGTAGTCCAACGTCCTATGGCCTAAAGGTCAGACTTTACACCCACAAGTGGTTTTAACTTATGCTGCTTAAACTCCTAACCACAAGGTCATGGACTATCAATTCGTACCAACTAGCTATCACCTTGGTGGTACTTTAAGATGTAGTCATTTTAAGATTTTGTTATATACAGTATAATCGAAAAAATCTTTATACAGAATAAAGTCAGCATTACAAGAAATCTGTGCATACAGCGGGGAATGATTTCAATTCCATTTCTCAAATTTGTGTATCAAATAACAAACTCTTATATGCAAGTGGGAAAAAAGGAAGCCCAAAAATATTTCACTAAACAGTGACCATTATCATAAAAACAAAAACAAAGAAAAAACAGGACCCATCTGGACATCTCAAGGAAACGAGCCTTTACCCAAAACAGATAGGTTATGATAGAACACATGATTATAACCATCAGTTGTGGTGTCTAACTGCAATTCTCTCCATAAAAGGCTCCAATACAGCATGCAGATGCACCCTGACTTCTTTATACTTTTATCTGTGGTAATGTATATCGTTTAAATCAAATCTTTAAAGGTACTGAGCTTGTATTCTCTCTTTGTTCTCTTCCCACCACTGCTTTGCGTTCACCTCTCCAAACTTTTCTCGGCTGTGAAAAAATACAAACAAAAAACTTGTCAAAAGCTGCCTCACCCTTGAAGGAAAAAATGTCTGTTTAAATTTCCAAAAACTGCCTTTATAGTTGCTTAAAATGGATGACATTTTCATAAACAAAAGATATGTTTATAGATGCTTAATATTTCGACTTATTGTCATGTTATCGATTTCGTAAAAGATACGTGAGACCGTATACCTGTAACATTACTATGCCATAAAATAACTTGTTAAATAGTTACAGAAAGATAAAAATATATATATATATGTCCTCCATTTAAAATGGAATTGTGAAAAGAGTTGTCTCTATATCTTTTCTCTTTTCTCTTTCTAATAACATTTTCACATAGTTTCTGAAAATTTATAATATGGGGAATTGTGTAGCTGAGGAAAATAAAGTTATTTTTAGAGCTTAAAAGTTAGAACTCTTTTCCTTCCTCAATTATCTTGGCCATCAAATGATGTAACAAGGAGTTATGATATAAATTCAAATGAATTTGATTACCTGAACCTGACACGCCGAAGCTCCCTAGTGCCATCAGCTAACTGTCTGATGGTAATGTACACGCCAGGGTCATCTTGCTCAACCCATTCGGTTTCCAGGTCACTGGCATTGCTAATGGAAACCGAAGCTTCATCCCGAGAAGAGGTTGTCGTCCGAGACGCATCCATGGATGATCCTGCATTGTAATGTTGGCCACCACCATGATCAAAATGATCAGCTGGGTGATACCCTGTATTTCCAGGGGGTCTATAATGGCTCCTTGGTGTCCACTCCTTGTTCAATGTTGAAGCCATGGGACTTTCCCTTGCCGATCCAAGCCTTGTGTATGATGAATCTCTCTGCTGTTGAAGTGTAAAAGTATCCGTTAGCAATTGGGGATTACCCTCATTAATATAACTAGACAAAGAGATTACACAAAAGTGATTTGTACAAACTAAGATAGTTTTATGTGATCCATGAGATTTACTTTATAACAAAAGTAACTTTACAATTTAACGAACCACATGAAGTCACCTCTGCTTGTGAGATTACTTTTGTGTAATCCATTTATAGTTAAAGTATTTCTTATATATTATAGGACACTCAAATTATCTATCTTTTGCACACAAATGGGGAGATAAATACGGATCAAGTAAAAAGGGGATGTCATAAGAATGTGTTTACCTCATCCTCAGACCTTGGGGGAGTGTGAAGAGCTTGCCTATTAAATCTCTGGACGTTGTAGAGCTCCATGATTCGGTCATAGTTCTCACCCCACCATTGCTGAGCTTGCCATTTATTAAACATCTCTCGGCTGCAAATAGAAATGCCAAGTAATGTCGATTTCTGGATGTAGAGAGTGTAGTTAAGTTTTGGTGACAAAAACCTGAAGCTTTTTGAAGACATTTGGGGTCCCAAGGCCCATTTCATATGTACTTATATAGTTTTCAAGTGGGATAGTTATTAAACAAGCTACCCCAAATATTACACACAGATTGGAGACAGAACTAATCAATGGGAAAAATGTAATTGTGACTTCATTCTTCTTCTTTATTGTTTTTGTTTTTGAATTTTTTTTATAAGTAAAATATACACAACAACTTTCCAGGAGGCTGTCACCCCCACTATTCTCGCCCAATCACGCTTAACTGTAGAGTTGTGATGAGATCCGGTGTATTTGTTTTTGAATTTAAAAGAGATAAATTTGTAGATAAAGCTGGTAGTAAACTTCAAAATACCTGAAGCGTATTCGTTTAAGATCATTTCCACCATTAGGAAGGGACACGAAAGTGATGTGAACACCTGGTTCTACCTGTGCCATCCACTCCTTAGGCTCATCCTCATCCTCAAACACAACATCACAAGACTGTGCAGACACAGACACTCTTCTAGGAGTCTGATCACCTCTCAATACCCCACTAAATCTTGAGTCAGATCTTGTTGTGGGGTAGTGTTGACTTGTGAAGTCCCATGCAGGTGTTGAGCTTGCACTTGCTCCTCCTAGGTAGGGGTATGGAACTCCTTCGGAAATTGTGTCGAAGTCCGGGTAAGGCCGAGGGCCGCCTTTCTTGTAGCTGCCGGAGCCTGTGCAGGGCTTGCATTGCTTGTATGCACCAGAGAATTTCAATGCCATATCCTTGATCTGCACATTCATTGAAATCCATGCTTAATAAAATGCAAACATGATTATCACATGATAAAGTTCCTATGTTATGAGTGGAGAAGATTGGGAAGAACAATTCAAAAGAAAAGAAGAGAGAAAAGAATGGCAGTAAATCATCTGAAGAAGCACACTCTTAACTCTACATAAAAAATATTTATGGGTTTTGAGAAGGTTTTAATCCATTAAAAGGGTAATAATTAAATGGGTGCTAAAATTGGTATTGGTAGATGGCATGCATGCAAGAAACACATGGCAGGCATGGCTTCTAAACTGTTTGCTAAGATAGGCGTCCTACTGATTAATGGGATAGCTAAATCCAATCTAGAAAATTACAGCAAAACGGTAACATAAGGCTAAAGTTGTTTACTAAAATGGTATTTGCTTCAAAGTAGTTTTTGAGATTATAGAATGTATTTAGAGAGGGAAAAAACAGTTTAATTTTCTAAATTTGGATTGAAATTTAGAAAAGCTGGATTTCATAACATTCTGTTTAACACAATATAAATATAGTGTAGGAAGGACCACAATCAAGACGCTGTGAATAGATACTTTTCTGATATGCCCTGACTCTTGGTCGGGCTGTCACCCACAGTTTTTTTCTCTTTTAAGATTGTTTTTTTTTTCCTCATCTTTTTCTACATCATCTAGCTAATTGTTTACAAAAAAAACATTGGAAACGACAGACAAGAATTCCGCAGTAGGTCTCACACAAAGATACCTATTTGGATAGTCCTTTTCTTGGTGTCCGTCTGTCTTTTGTCTTTTTTTATAAGATTCCCACGACTTGTCGATGTGTAATCTAGTTGTCACTCTCTCTCTCTCTCTAGGAAATTTGCCACAACTCGGAAGACTTGACCAAAACAAAATCCAAAGAGACCAATCTCAACATTAATACAATTCTATGGATTATCTCCAGACTCCATCCGCCATAAGTTTTGGAGGGCCAAAACATAATTCATAAAAACAGCCTCGTTATCGATAGAAAAACTAATGCAGAGAAAACAGCCCATGCACTTACGTACCGTCCCATGCACGTACCTTCTACCAATCTAGGCTCAAATTAGTTTAAGCTTATACAGATTCTATTGATTATCCATTGCTAAAAAATTTCTGGGTCCAAAACGAAATATGAGCACAGATTTGCCTTTTTTAGTTGTACAGTTTAGATGAGATGAGAGTTTTGTTGAAAGTTGTTATCATAATAAATATTTTTAATATAATTTTTATTTAAAAATTAAAAAAATACATTATTTATTATATTTAATATGAAAATTTGATAAAATTATAATAAATGTATGAGATGAGATGAAATAATTTGTTTTATATAAACAAACTAGTCCTTAATTTATTGGTTCTAAAGAATTTTTAAAAAAATACATAATAAATTTCATTATTCACAGATAATGAGAAACTCCAATTTTTAGGGGCGGAACTAGGTGAGGGATTGGGGGCGGTAAATATCAAAATATATATATATATATATATTATAAATTATTATAAATTTTTTTATATATAATTAAGATTGTCTTCCAATACTCAAGTTTTCAAAACATTTAATAAAAGTGTTCTCTCAAATCTCAATACTCACTTAGTCCCGTTTTAATTTGCTAGTTTATATTGAAAAAGAAATTGTCAAAAATTTCACTGATAATAAATGAATTCGAGCTTAAGTTAAAAGAAAAATCATAAATTAATATTTCATTTATTTTTTGTAATGGTATCTATCAAATTATGAAAATCTTAAAAAAAAATTATCTTATAAGATGATTTATAAATATATATTTTTTGTATATAATTTTATGACTTATAATTATTATTTTTTTATATAATCACGTACAACAAACATATATTACTAATACTTACACATATCATCTATTTTGTCAATCTCCCCAAAATTCTAATTTCCACCCCTGTAGATATTAGCAAAGAAATTATTAAAGGTAGCAGAAAGAGATTATCATGTTCATATTTAGTAGTTTTTTTCTCAAGGAAATTATCTCCATAAAAAATGGTGGCGTTCATGAATAATATATAGAGGAATTAAGAACATCAGATGGAATGAAGATGTTAAAAGAGTGGCGCACGTGACAGAAATCGAATAATAGGGGCCAGGGACAGGAGTAAGAGCTTGGCACGTAAAGGATCTCACGTGAGAGAATTCGAATAAAAGAATGAACAAAAAGTAGTTTCTACAGTGTATCACACGCAACAACTGAACACAAAGATAGACAAACACAGAGAGAGAGAGAGACGGGTGTAGGCTGAGGAATTACCTGCGCCGTCAGGCTTTTGACGGAGCTTGGGGTGCCACTCCCACGCGCTCCTTCCTCTCCACCATCCTCCCCAGATTGCTTCGTGCACGTTATGCACGTAAACATTGTCTCCTCCCTCGTTTAATTACCCCTGCAAAACAACAAAACCTTTGCATTTCAAAACTGTATACATAATCAAACAGAGTATAATCAATATTACAGATGAAATAAATAACAGGAAAAAAATAACGCAACTAGTTTTCTTTGCATTAATGGAGTTCGGATTCAGTCAGGAAAAAACCCAATGAAGTTCAAGTGAATTCTATATGAGTTGTTCTTTCCCTTTTTCTCCTCGTTTCCAGAGAAAAAGTTGGTCCCTAGTCCTGGAGAGGAAGAGTAAAGCGAAGCAAAAGAAGAGAGGGGAGAGGGGGGGCTCGGGATCAGAGAAGTCTGAGAAAGTGAGTTAAGATATATATGGTAAATCAATAATTGTACAATAAAAAAAAAAAAAGAACAAAATGTGGGCAAAGGGATATTGAAAGTGGTCTCATTTACTGTGGTTTACGTGCTTGCTTTAACCCACAAAATAAAAGCCTCCTCTCCCCGCCGAATAAAAGAATCAAAAGATCGTGCTGTCTGTACAAAGCCTCAAGTTGTCTCTCTGACAGGCCTTCTTCTTTTTTCTTTCGTAAATCACATCGCTCCCCGTCCTCTTCCAGAATCCCAACGACAAAAAAGCAACTTAGACAGACAAAATATGTATTTTCTTTTTTGTTTTTCTTTTGTTTTGGTCTGAGGATGAAAGATGTGGTTGAGAAGACAAAGAGACATGAGGGAGCAAGAATAACGTTAGCTCTGAGATTGGATCCAAACATTAGAATTTAGAACCACACGAAAACGACTTACCCAAAGGCCAACGGCCCCAACTCCCAAAGACTGTTCCTCTTCTCTTGTCTCTCTTTCCCTTCACCGTTCTTGATCACAACTATTCAAAAGCAGCCCTCTCGTATATATCTTTCCTGCAACCAAAGTTCTTGACATTTCATCAACATGAAGATGCAAAACCATGATCGAAGGGATTGTGGTCCAAAGGAGAAGCAAAAGCAAATCCAGATTTTCATAAACTGTTTTTTTTTTCTCTTTAAAACAAAAGAACCATTCAGTTTGGTTCATGAGAAAGTTCTAGTGAAAGAGAAAATTTGGAGTCATTTCCCTTAGACTCTTCTCGATAAAACTCGATGAGATTATTAAATTTCTCGAGCACCAAAGAGAGCATAAGAGAGGCACACTTTTTTTTTAAGAACTCACTCTCTAGTCCATATTCCTTTTGCTGCTATCAAAGCCCCTGGGTTTCGTTGAAGAAACTCAACTCCAAAAAAGACGAAAAATAAATACTCACTCCGGTCGGCTAAATGCAAAGATAGGCCGGGCAAAATCTTCGCCCGGGTCGACGAAACGCCGGTGATATATCTGGGTAGGAATTTGAAGTTTTTAAAGAAAAGGTGAGAGTCTCGTTTTGAGTTGGGATTTCGCCGTATTTATAGATCAGTAGAAAAGGGTGTTGACGACGTTGGGGTTGGCCGTTACGATAACGGCGAAAAAGAGTGGGTCTGTTAGGGGGAAAGCCGTTAAAGAGTAACGAGTGGGTCCGTAGCAGGGAGGGAGGATTACAGTCAACCAGGGTCCACATGTCTAGGTCATCACAAGGGTAGGGCGGGATTTGTAGCTTGAGTAATGCTTATCTTGTACACGTGGCGTAGCTTCATTGACTATGATGTGATCGAAATAGGAGGGGCGGTTTGATTTGATCAGAATGTATTTGACATCTTTTAAACCATCCCATCAAGTGAGTTTTTAAATTGCGCAAAAATAAAAGTGAATTTTTAAATTGTTTGTGTAGAATCTCGAGGTTTGTGAATTTCATATAAAATATAAAATAATTCTATAATCAATAAGAGTTTAATCTCGGGTTAAATGATTATAAATTGTGCGTACTATATTTTCGATGAGTTGATATTACTTACTAAAAAATGTTAATAACAATAATTATCAGATTTTACATGATAAATTAAAGTAATGAAAATATGATATGTAACATTTTTCCTTTTTTTTAAATAATATTTTTCTTAATACGATTGATTAGATGCTTTTTGCCTGTTTGAATTTAGAAAGTATTTTATCTTATTTTATTATTATAATTTTTTTTTTATTTTTTATACAAAATTTAATAAATAATTCAGTTTTTTTTAATTTTAAAATAATAATAATATTAAAAAATAAATTCTCATAATATTTTATTTTAATTTTTATCTTTTATTTAAAATTATTTCATCTCATCCCATCTCAAAATACAAACCAAACTAAAATTTCATTAACATGGAGCTCCCTGTTAATACTCATTTAGATATTTGGACTATTTTAGAAATTTGTAAAGGGTCATTCTAAATGGAAGGGTTGCACCCATAAAATGTACCCATAGTGCATATCTGTTTTTTTTTTTTTAATATTGATCCTAAATTCTAAATCATCTCATTTCATTTAAATTATTTTCAGATCATGTTTGAATGTCGATGTGAGTTGGGATGAGACATTAAATTTTTTATGAATAGTAATAAGTTAATAATGTATAATAAATTTTGTGGAGCCCACTTAAAATAAGTATAGATGTGTTTGGATATTAAAATGCTTTTGGATATACTTATAGAAATTTGAAAAAAGTTGTAAATCCTGCATGTAAAAAGATATTAAATTGAAAATGGGCAATGCTATAGGGCCCCTTTGCGCCCCTATAGCGTAAATTTTTTTTACACTTTTTTTCAATTCATTTTTTTTATAAAAATAATAAAATAATGTATGTAGATAAATATATGTGGCTTTTTTTGTAATTAAAAAATTCCATGGGGGCTCAAAGGGGCCCCAACTCTAGGACCCCACATATTTACCAACTGAAACTGTTGTGTGCTTTACGTGTGAAAAGATTTTGAGTTAACATGAGTTTAGTGATTTGAATTTTAGACTCAACTTAAAATTAAATTGAACTGAGTTGACTTCAATGCAGTTCAACAACCAAATGGGGCACCTACAATCTCACTAATATTTATAAATCATATCAAGTCATCTCATCTCATTTCACTACCCAAATAGCTAATGGTATTTTCTTTTGTAAATAATTATAAAATAGTTTGAATTAAAGTGTTTTTATTGAGTTTAAAAAAATGAAAGAGAAAACATTGAATACAAATATCATAAAAGTAAAAAATTATTTGAGTATAATTTTTAAATATTATCTTTATTTTGAGGTTTGAAAAATTGGGCTAAATTTTGTATTTTATTTTGAAATTTGTATGGGTATAATGTATTGATTTTTTTTTTAGACAATAATTAAGTAATGACTAGATTAAAAAGTCAAAAATCTGAAATCAAAGTGTATTTTATATTTAAGTGATGTTTAAAACTGAAATTATAAAAATAAAAAGATTAGCTTTCATTTGTCTTCAAATGTCCCCTTATTGTTTAACATTATCTCCTACCAGTACCACTTTCAAATCTGAAGTCTCTTTATTTCTTTATTCCCTTTTAAAGCCTGTTTACTACTTATTTTATCCGCTCATATTCTTAAGTAATGATTTGGCTACCTTTGCTTAAAATTAGTCAATATGCTTGGATCCAAACTTGCTAAGCGATGGTGGATGGAAAATGCTATCAGCTTATTTAAACATATGAAAAATGCTATATATATACATGCATATATGCGTGTGTGAGAGTAATGATATAATATTTATAGCTGTTTTTACAAGCCTTTATACAATTATATTTTATAAAACGATGTTAAGATTTTGGCAGATCCTGGGGGCAGAAGGGCTGCCCCCCCTAACAAAAGCAGCCCGCCGCCGCCGGTGGCGGTGGGCAACACCGCCCCCGCCATCGGGACCGGCGGACTCAGGCGTACGGGTCCGAAACGGGTTGAAGGCTGCCGGGGGCACACCGGAGCTCACCAGAGCTCGCCGTCGTAGGGGTGAGGTCGTTTGAGTCCGCCGGTCCCGATGGCGTGGGCGGTGTCGCCCACCACCACCGGCGGTGGCTCCGTTTGCTCTATGGCCGAATCCCCTCTTAAATTCATCTCTATTTTATTTTTTTATTGTGTTTTTTATTTTTTTATTATGTTTTTTATTATGTTTTGTTTATTTTATTTTTTTAATATATTTTTAATCTTTATTTTTTTATTTAATTATATTTTTTTATTTTATTTTCATGTATTTTTCATCATCAAGCAGCCCAACTAACGTTGGGCTGCTTTGGACGCTGGGGACAGCCGGACCGGTCCCCAGCGTCACTCTAAGATTTTTTTACAAATTGAAAGCATTTTAATATGAGACGATGCTACTTGTATAAATTATTTTATAAAAAAATGTTTATAACTTAAAATATAATTATATAAATAATTACAAAAATAATAGTACTTATATATTTTTCATATACATATTATGGACTCGTTAATTGAATAGTAAAATGAGATGAAATAATTTTATATAAAAGTTAAAAATTGAATAAAAGTTGTTAGAATATTATTTTTTAATATTATTATTATTTTAAATTTTGAAAATGTTGATTTTTTTAATTACAATTTTTATAAAAATTTGATAAAATCATCTCATCCTACAGACAGAAATAACCTCCAAATTCTATTCCTTTTCCATGCACATCTCTTTGTTTTTGTTGTTTTTGTTGTTGGGTGTTTTTTCTCTCCCTAGAAATGCAATATTGTGGATCTATTAGTTTCGAAACCATTAATATTGTAACAACGATTAAAAACAGTTATGGAGTATATAAACATAGCATAAATACTTTTAAAAAGTAAATGTGACATGATCCGTTATTAAAAAAATAGATTTTTTTCATGTGAAATATATATTTACTCACTTTTTTTAAAACGGTATTTATGCGATGTTTTTGTATTCTACAACTGCATATATATATAATATATATGTATTAATATTGTGTTGGAGATGAAATTTGATTGGTGACTTCATAGTATTAATAAAGTGTTGATGATGGGATAAGACATGCACAATGGTTTAAGATGAAGATCGATCGAGATAACAACGAAAACAGAGAATGTGGAGGGCAAAGAACGGAGATTAATTAGAGTGTAAAAGAGTGCTTCTAAATATCTATATATTTTTATTTTCTCCTTTCATTTAGGTTTTATTTGGGTAATGATATGAGAAATATTTTTAAAACTTCAAACACAAACATCAATCAAATATAAAATAATGTTTTACTTCAACATTTCAACATTTTCATCTAATTATTAAAATTTTTACAAAATTTAAATAAAATTCTATTTAAATAATTTTCAATTTTATAATTTATGTTTTTAATATTTTCTTTCTTCTTTTTCAAAACTTAATAAAATATATTAATTACTCACATTATTTTATTACTATTTATAAATAATTATCCCACTATTTATTTACAGGATTTTAAAATATTTCAGTGCACAAACCAAAACTTAGGTTATCTAGATACCATTATAGGGTAAGATGTGCTGGGATCCTCAGGCATTTCAATCTCCATTAATATTGGTTTCCGAATCCTACGAGTTGCATGCTTAATATTGTTGGCCGGGTCCCAACCATTTTGCCTTGTTCATAATATTGTTGTGATCGGATTACGTATTGTCCAATATCGGATCACGTCATCAAAAAAATATCATGACCGTTACAAAATAAGAAAAAAAAAACGATAAATTCACAGATCCGAACAATAAAATCACTATTGATAAACAATATGCAAAGATAAATGTTAGGTATAGATTTCACAAATTCTATATAATTTTTTATATATATATAAAAAGTGGGTTTTACTCATAAAAAATAGTTTTTTTTTTTTTTTTACATTTTTTAAGATAAAAGTCCATGTTTATAAGGATCTTTATGAGACTTGTCTGTTTGTAATTTGCATAAATAATTTTTCAAAAATGATATGCAGCAGCACACCAAGAGAAGAAAAAAAAAAAATTAAACGGGATGTGTCGTGTGTGTAGTAGCACAGATACTACTCCATAGCATGTCTCATAATTTTTAAAGAAATGATATATACAATTGTGAATTTGTAAATAGTATGTAGTTATTTAAAAATATATATATATATAAAATTCACATGAAAAAAAATTAATTTTTTTTAAAATGATTATACGTCGCTTATAATTTCACAATTATTTATAACATTATTCTCATTTTTATTGATAAAAAATATATATATTGGCAAATCACTGTTTATATGATCGTACCATTGGCATGCAAGATTCGATGAGAAATAGTTGCTTTCAAAAGTACAAACTGGCGTAAATATATACACGTATATACAAACTAGAGAAATGATATACATGTAGGGGCTGCTTGGATTGGGAAGTGGGTTGAGCTCATCTCAACTCACTTCCATTTCATCATTATATTTTTATAATTTTTTATACAAAACACAAATTTCTATACACATTTTTCAAATTTTAAAATAATAATAATATTAAAAAATAAACCAAACTCATCTTAACTCATCTCATCTCCGAATCCAAGCAGGGCTATAATCTATTTCACCATATCATTTTTATAAAGTAATATTAATTTTATAATATAGTTTATAATTTTTTTTTTTAATTATACAATTGTAAAAAATATTATAAGAAGACATAAATAGTCCAATCAGATTGCAGGGAGTTAGGACAGATGCTTTAAAATCATACACTCCCGGGAATCATTGAACCTCCTCCAATTTTCAAAGAATTGAAGTAAATCATCTAAATATTCAAGGTTTGCTTGAATTTAAAAATAAGATGAGATAAATTATAAATAATAATAAAATAAATAATTGAGATGAATTAAAATTTAAAATAAGTAATTAAAATAAATTGAAAGTATAAAATAAATTATAAATAATAAAATTTTATTTATAAAATAAACCGGATCTCAGTCTTTTCATTCTTTTCTTTGGAAGGCAAAAGTACAATTTTTTGTATATTGTATGTCCAATCTGGTTGTAACTTGTACGAAACTAATTCTATATACAGTCCCTTAACGTTCGAAAATTGGGTGGTGCACGTGCTACAATATTTATCAAAATTAATTACTGTATTTTATACTTAGGTTAAATTTTAAATTTTATTTTTTTCTTATTTTATTTTCTCAAATTTTTATCATTTTAAAATATTTTTAAAAAATAAGAAAAAATATCAATACCCAAATAATTACTTCCTTAATTATTAAATAAAAAATTAAAATATATGAAATATCAAATTGAAGTCTCAAACTAGCATTTTTCTTAAAAAATTGTATATTTATAAAGGCAATGACACATTATTTTGAAAACAGTTTATCATGAGAGTTATACGAGCCATTTTCTTTCTTTCTTAATAAATTTTTTTAGAAAAATTTGCACGAGTTTTTTTCATAATATTAACGTTAAACTTTTCAGTAATATGTTCTATTTATTAATTTAATGAGATTTATTCATAGAAAAATAATAAAATATTGACCTATAAGTGAAAGGGAGTAAAAAAAATCTCACATTATTTTAATATATAAAATTTTTTAAAGAATTGTGCATGAATTTAATTAATTTATTTTTAAAAAAATTTATTATATAAAAAGTTAACTTTTTATATAAATCTTTAAATTTATTTGTTTTCTTAAAAAGTACGATCCTCTGTATCTTTGTTTTCTTACATGGTTTAAGGTTGTAAAAATTCATGTTTCTTTTGTATATATAATTAAATCAGCTCTTGGCAAAAGAGTGATCCAAACTAGAATTATATACATATAATTTTTTGAAATTATTTTATTTTAATGTAAAGTATTTCTATAAAATAATTTATAAAAAAATATTATTTTATATAAATATCTTCAATTGAAAATATAATTATATAATAGATTGTACACGTGTCAGTACTCACATATACACGAATGATAATTAAAAGAAATCAAGAGAGAGAGATTCAATTAACCAAAATTCTACTCGGCTCCCCATGATCGATTATGAGACATATATGCTATGAATAATTTTTTTTGTAGTCTATATTTAATAAACTGTATTGTAATTTTCATTGAAACACTTCTATTTTATGAGTAAATCAAATAAATTTTTTCAGATTTAAATTTTTTGATTTGTAAATAAGAGTATTTTAATCAATTTTATTATAAAATAAAGACTTTTCTATTTATTTATTGCTTGAATTATAAATGAGTCTATTTTTTAAAACTGTATGTATACATATTGCCCATATGTTATTCTTGTGTTCTGCTCTTAACATCTTTATTAATGAAAAAAATATTTATTAAAATTTAGTATATTAAGTACTTATGTTATTCGAATAAAAGAAATAGTATTATGCCACCTCAATTTGTCTTCTTATTTTGACCGCTCATATATTTAATTTTTTTTTACTTAATGGTTAAGGAAGTGATTATTAATGTATTGATATATATATATATTTAAATGTTAAAATGTTTGAAATAAGAAGTAAAAAAAAATATATATATATATATATAAATTGCACTAAGAGGTCCAAATTAAGGAGGCATAATAGCACTACTCTTTGAATAATATTAAAAAGTATTAATGTTTAATTGTTTTTATAATTACCATAACGAGTTGAAAGTAATTATACACAAAAAAATACTAGTATAACATTTTTTTACACGAATGTGAGTCTTTACATGATAGAAAGATACACAAATAAAATAAGTCTACAACAATTATTATTATTTTTTAATATCATTAAATAATGAACAATAAATATTGTAATATATATATATTTTTTCATTTGAAATACCTTGATACACCGCTTTATGGGCAATGAGGAGTTATTACTGATTTAAAATTTGTTTGGTTAGTGAGACGAAATGATTTATATAAGAATTAAAAATTTATTAAAATATTATTTTTAATATTATTATAATTATTTTGAAATTTTAAAAAATTGAATTATGTATTATATTTTTATATAAAAATTTAAAAATTATACTAATAAGATAAAATGAGATAAAATTATTTCTATATCAAGACAGGGCCTTAATATTTTAGTTTTTTGATTGAGAGAAATGTAATTACTGGCTGAGGTGGGTTGTCACACTTGTCAGCAAGACGAGAGGAAGGGCGGGGGGGGGGGGGGGGGGGGGGGGGGGGGGGGTGTGCATGGATGGGAATAAGGTGGTGCTTTGGCATTGTGGGCAAGCGAGGTAGATGTGCTTTTAACTTTAACCCATTACACTGAGGCATTATCCTTACTCCTTAGCTTTATTCCTGGGGCTAACCTCATCTCTTTAAGCAAAGAATGCTTGCAATAGAGGGACATCCAAACCTCTCTCTCTCTCTCTCTCTCTCTCTACAGTCTTCTTTTGACATGAATAGGAGTCACTTTTCCCCATATGATCTCAATCTGTGATCAAATGGTTTGCATGCCACGGGTCAAGCTTTACATAAAGAGGTTCTTATAACAAGATCTTCTTAAGCAAGAAAAGCATAGTCAATCTCCAAAGCAATCCCCTGACCTCTTTCATTCCCTTCGCTACCAAACAAATTCAAAATCCGAACAAAAAAACAAAGAAATCAAACTTTAAATAGATCAACTTTTCTATTTTTTTGGCATCTGATCTTTGTCTATTCTATGTCTGAATGTATTGAAAGAACGATAATTCTTAAAAACAACCGCAATTTTCCAGAATATTGAGGATTAATATATATATATATATATATATCTTTGTACATTCTAGGTACTGGGTGGCTCATCTCGATCAAAATGTATGGGATGAACAAACCTAGCTAGGGCCCTTGGTTATTTGATTAATCCGAACATGTACTTCACGAAGGTGAGCACAATGATGAATTTTCAAACATTTCACAAATAATTCTTTTGTTAAAACATGAAAGACACGTAGGACATAAGACTACTTTTTAACGTTGGGAATGTTCGGTTTTCAAGTTTGCCATGGACTATCGTCATTTCATTTGGAAAAGTGATGTTTATAAAGCCAAGCAATCACCGATCTTCTCCGATGTAGATCTCTCTCTCTCTCTCTCTCTCTCTCTCTCTCTCTCTCTCTCATCTGAAATCTGAATACCATAGCTATATAATTAACAAGTCTTTTCCCATTTCCAATGACGGATTGATTACTTTAAATGATATAACATGCAACTTTTGATTTGGTGTTGCAGATTAAAAAACATTACCATCCCCCCATGCATCTTAAAAGAAGATACCCCGTTACAACTGCATGGGTCGTACGTATACTCATCATTTTTTTAGCTTTTAAATATAATTACATATACACGTTTTTAAAAATTTAATATGTAATTATTTTTGGTATTTTTTTTCACATTTTATTAATGTGATTGAGTATGCATTTCACTAATAATTGTATTAGTCAATCAGATTGATAAAATACATAAAAAATACGCAGTAATATAATTATATATAACATAACTCTTATTTCCTTTTTTTAAAAGATCTACGAAAATCTTATACATTTAGAAGTCTATTTTTATAAATAATTGGTGAATATATGATCCACGTGAAAACTTTGTTTTTATTGATGAATTCTATTTTTTTTAAATAATAGGTAAAACTTGTATATCCTAAAATGGCATCTGGCCCTACTTTATATATATATATATATATATATTTATATGTATGTGAAAAATTCTATCAACCATTTTCTAGGGTAAGTTGGGATATTGAAAAATGTTAAAAAGAGTTGTGAATAGTAATAAAAATAAGTGAAACGTAATAATAAAATAATAAATAGTAATAAAATATTTTTAAAATTATCGAGACACTCTTACAAGCTAAATGTAACCTTAGTCACCGTCTCCTCATCATTTCCTTAGGGGGCATCCAAGATATATACTTTCTTGATAATCTAATCACATTAGAGTATATATAATTTATAAATTATATATGATGAAAAGATAATGGTAATAAAGATGATGCCATGAAAGAGAGGAATTAAGTTCGAACTAATCGATTATTGGATGTTTTTAATTTTGTTAGTTTTTTTTTTTTCAGGTTAAATGGGAAGTTAATTAGTGTGAATATTCAGCTTCTTTTTTTCCTTATGTTTTTTTTTTTTAATCAGTTTGATGTTCAACTCCAACAGATGTTTATATAAGGGTAATAATACTCTTATAATTCCATTACTACTTATTTATTATTTATCGTGCTTTTATATTTTAATTATTTTCTTTTAAATATATTTTTAATATATTTAATCATTAAGAAAAAAATATAAAAATATATATAACCTTACTAATGAACACTTCTTTAATCATTAAATAAAAGAAAAAAAATTAAAAAAATAAAATGATTAGTAAAGAAATTGTAGAGGAGTAAGGTTATTATTTTCCTTTATGCAATCCACCAGGCACCAGTGAGGTTGGGCTTGAACTGGGCTAGTAAGCAGTAGCCCATTAATGGAATTCGAATTCGGGCTTATTACGGGTCCAAAAGGCAACAGAAAACAACTCTTCATGTCTTTTCCTTTCTTTTCAAATGTTGACGTTGTCTCCCGCCATCGCTAGTCTTTGGAGTCTTGAGCTCTGCTTGGATGTTATATTTTCATTTTAGATTATCGATAAATAATAAAAAAATAATAATAAATAATAGTAAATTATTTGTGAATAATAATGAAATAACTCAAACATAATTTTCTCTCTCTGAATTCCAAATAACCAAAAACAAAGAAATTAACTATTATGTATATTCTGGAGTTTAATCCAAGACAATAATTTCCCGTTCATATATTATATGTTTTGTCGTAAAAAAAATAATTTATAAATATAAATTTTCGATTTGGATTGCAAGGTGAGTTCAAATGATAAGAAATATGATTATTGTCATTTTTCTTGTAAAAATTTCAGCCGTTATAACAACAAAATCTTTGCACAATTTTGTTGCCAACGTATGCTGTACAGAGGATCTTAGGTTTTTTAAGCTCACATTACAATTTTAGTGCATGGAAGTAAAATCAGATTTCTATAGCTTCATTGGCATGTAGTGTGATATTGTTTATGTGTAAATGTGAGGAATGCATTTTGTTTATTAGTATATGCATTTTGTTTTGGTCTTTACTCCATCTGATGTATACAGCTTCATAAGATTATAAAAAGCTTCAAATCCACTTGTCAAAGAAGAAGAAGAACGTTCAGTTGTTTATCAATTACCTTTCCAATGCAAGGGTAGTGTTAACGTTGGTCAATGAAAGCTCAGTTGATGCCCCAAAGCCTCCTAGTTCATGGACCTTCTAATTTATAAGAATAACTTTGAAATTTGAAGGCTCAAGATCCCTCACATTCACACATTTTTGGCAGCTCTCATGGCTACAAGAAATGGTGCATTGGTTTTAGCTCGTTTTAGTGGCCTTCTCTCCGCAAAAGATGTTGCAGGAGATGGCTGGAGTAATCTTTCACCCTGCATCTCTGGTCTACAAAAAGAAGCCTGTAGAACATTCTCAAACTTCAAGCAAAAACATTTCTCAGACAGAGAGGTTGACTCATATGACTGGAAGAGCATGAAGCAAGCCCCAAAAGGCCCATTTCAGAAAGTTTAAGAATGTTCGGTCGTCACTTCTTCCACCATCACAGAGGGTAAGCAAACAAATGCAACTTATTCTGTTTATAGTTGTGAAAATATTAAAATTTCTAATGAATTTGGAGTTGTTGCTTGAAATTGGTTTCCATTGATTTAAGGTGTGATTCTTGGATCCTCTTTTTTGGGGGGGGAGGAGAGGTTGGGGGTGTGGGTGTGGGTGTGGGTGTTTGTCTTCTGATCTTTTCATAGTTTATTGACTGTGCTGCATTCTATAATTCACATCTTTCTTGTGCTAATTTGCTTGCTTGTATTTGTGGATATAATTGACCAAAATTGGAACTTTGGAAGCTAGTAGGAGATTTTATTGGTATTTATAGAACCATATATGACCAATAAAGTGATTTGAAGAGTTAGCATCATGAAGTTTTTTGTCTTGGGTGTAGAAAAAAACTATACCTGGTCAATGAATTAGGAAGGGAGGGGAGTCCTTGATCAAAATGATTTACTGAGTTTTCAAGCCTGAAGATACACCAAACTCATGGCAAACCATAAAACAGATTTAAAGACCAAAAATCATCACAGACTCTTGTTATGTTTTTAGCAAAGAACAAAAATTATAATAGACTTTTGTTATATTTTTACCAAAGTATGTCCCAAGTGATCTAAATACCAAATTGTGGCAAACCATAAAACAGACTCGGAGGCATAAGGCATCACTGAATTGTTTTGCTGAATTATGTTTCATTTTTAGTTTTGCTGAATAAAGGCTCACAAGTCACATTAAGGCCCGGTTTGTTTATAAAACATTCCTTATCTTATCTTATTTTATCTTATTTAATCATTACATTTTTTTCAAATTCCAATACAAAATAATATAAACAATTTCACCTTTTCAAATCCCAATACAAAAATCATATTAAAAATACATATTATAATAATATTTTATTTAACTTTTTACTTTAATCTCAACTTATCTCATCTCATCTCAATTTTGAAAACAAACTAGGCCAAGTTGCCTTTGTAATGTCTTCCCCATTTTTGTAACTCATTGTATACTTTGTGCCTATGCAGTTTGAAGATGCTGCTGGTTTAGAAGATTGATTAGATTAAGTCCCAAATTTTTCTTCATACTCAGGATTTCATCTCGCTGGAATTTCATGTTTCTTACTTTTGTTGATCAAGGAAACTAAAACAAAATAATGACATGTGCGTCCCTCACTTTCAGGTTTTAAAGATGATTAATGCCTTGCAGAACTCTGAGTCTTGTAATTGTAGGCTCTCCATCTGCCCTCATTTTGATTTAGTCCATCTTGAGTCCATTCTAGATACGTGACTGACAGGTACTTTTCTTTAGGTCAGCAGATTCTTTTTTCCAGAAGTAGAAAAGAAAGAAAAGCAATGGCTCATTATCATTCCTTAGTTACTATTGTCATGCTTAGATGCCTCTGCAAGCTTTTTGACTTTTGAATCTTGCAAAGCAGGTTTTGTGGGACAGCCAGCATCCACGGTTCATTTTCAAGAGACTCAACTAGAAAATATGCTAACTGGATTTGTAAGTTAGGGATTTAAAGCCACCATTAGAAGGAATAGATTGCTCGAGTCTATCTTGTTGATTTGAAACTTTGCTTGCAGATTAACTTTCTGCTGCATTTCATGATCTAGATTGTTGAGAAATCCCACACAGCTTAGGAACAAACGCATCCTGGACTCTATAAGGAGTTATCACACTCCTCCTATTTGGCATTTAAAGGGAGAAATGAGTGCTTTTTTATAGTGTTAGAGAAGGTTCACCTATGATCAATGATAAGCTCCTATGATCTACCCATAATGATGGTATATGAAATACCAATCCACACGTGAGGGGGCGAGTTGAGAAGTCCCACATGACTTAGAAATAAACTTATCTTGAATTTTATAAGGAATTATTACACTCCTCTTATTAGGCCTTTTAAGAAGAGAAATAGGTGCTTCTTTATACATCAAATTTGGTTGAGAGATACAATCATTTTTAGGCTCTTGTAATTGTTTAGACAAGTAACTTTTTTTGAATCATTTCGCTTTTGATCTCTCTCTAAAGGATTACAATACATCCTTCTTAAAATTATAAGAATATTCATAGCACTAACTTTCTATTCTTTGTGGAGGACGAAAGGAAAATATACACGCACTATTTTGATTGTTATACAGTGATCACAAGCTGAACTAGAAGAGAAGGTGGTGATAGTAATAGTGATCATAGTTACCTTTTGTGCCATAAATTTAAGAATTGGTATATGAATAAAAGGTGTTTTAAAAGCATTAGAGACAGTGGTTGGGGATTGTGATGTTAGTGGAGAGTTGGAATTGGTGACGTGTTGTTGGAGTGGATGTCAAACAAGTTGTTTGGGGTTGGTTTCGGTGATTTTCTGCATTGTGTATTATGTGGGGTAGGTTTTGGACATTGATAGTAGTGAGAGAGAGGCATCATTAGCCATAGTGGTGGTATGGTCGTGAAAGAAGACTATAGCACGAGTTTTGTCTGCTCCTTCCTTAGATTAAGGTCCCCTGTCTCAAGTTTATTAAGACTCGTATGAAAACGACCGAAAAAAAGAGAGGGTAAATTTAAAAGTAGCACTCAACCCTCTAGTATGTAATGCATGTGTGAAAAGGGGATTTGAACATTGGCAAGCATGTTTCAAGAGGGATTTGAATGGCAAAGTTAGTGGAAAACTTTCGTCTATTCCATCAATTTGGTATAATCATTTTTTAGACTATAAAAATAAACTAACAAAATAGGATATATTTTAAAAATAATTTCATAGAATCATAATATAATGTATTATATTAAGATGTCAGTTTTTAAATTTATTTATATATAATCATTTTGTGATTAAATACTCATAGAATGTATTATAATCTCATAGAATCATAATAGTTTTTTTTTTCCTTAAAATATGTATATGATGCCTTTTTATCTTTTGAATCAATTTATATTTTAATTTATTTATAAAATTTGGATTAATTTAAAAAAAGACATAATTATTTTATATCGTATATGGAAGATATCTTGTATATGTTAAAAGATATATTATAAAAGTCAATAAGTAAAATAAAAATAAAAATAAATTTTAGTGATACACTTAATAGTTGTCGGAGAAAACATGTTTTTCTCCATTTTTAATATATATATATATATATATACATTCACCGGTATAGTATAAAAATTATTTTTAATTATTTATTTTTTTCATATTTTAAAAAAATTATTATATTATTACAAAATAATATTTTAATCATTAAATAAAAATAAAATCATTCTTTATTCTTTATTTTTTTAATACTTATAAATATTTTTAAAATATTATTATATTAGTACAAAATATTTTCTTAATTATTATAAAAATTGTTATTATTATATATATATATTTTATCGAGATCCACCTCGAAATGTTTCGAAATTTAGCATTTCTGACATTTTAGATATATAAAAAAAATAAGCAATATTATTTATCATTTTATTTATTATTATTTTTTTATTATTTTATAACGTAACATTAAATAATTAAAAATTATTTATTATATTATTACATGATAAATAAACAATAAATAAATTTATTCATAAAAAAAAAAAATTTAATAAAATATTTCTGGCAGGCGGCGTGGTTCATTAAGGGCCGTTGAATTGGAAAGCCTATCACATCGCCCGGAAATCGGGGCAGTGAAAGGGCCAGAAGCAATGCGCAATAATTAAATATTAAATATCCCAAAAAATCCCTAAAATAAAATATTATATCCGCGAGACCTCCCTGCCCCTGGGCTCGATACACAAACAATGCTATATTCGGGGGCGTCTATGAAATTTATCCAAAGACAAAAATAAAGGAATAACAAAAATCCAGAAAGGCTGCTGGGTTCTATTCCCCTTACTTTTTCAGTTTTCAACCCACAGAACACCTGAACAAAGTCCGAAGTCGAAAGAGAATACCAACACCCAAAGTCCCAAACCTTCCTTAGATTTCTCTGCCTCTGTTATTCCCGCTCTCTCCGGCCGGCCATGAGTCTCTTCGGTCTGGGCAGGTATAAGTTTTCTTTTTAAATGAAAGCTAGATGGATCATTTTTTTTAGATATTATTTTTCGTGGGGAATTTATCTAATTCTCTATCTCTCCATTTTTTTTTTTGGTGTTCCTATTGTTTCTGTGTTTCTGAATTCTGCGTAGATCATGAAAATGATTGCATAGTTTGTGACGAGTTATGGCAGATCTGTGTACTTAGTAGATATCAAATTAGCGATTAAGATGTCTTACGGGCTTTATTGACTTTGACGATGTATTTACCTGGCATTATGCCTGTGTCCATGCTTATGATGCTAATCTTTAATGAAAATTCAATCATTTCCCTTGCTTTTTCTTTTTCTACAAGAGTTTTTCCTCTGATGGGCGTGATTCAAATTGCCAGTAAATTGGTGTATGTGCTCTAAACCTATGGGCATTTGCTGCAAATGGATTATGAATCTATGATCACTGGTAATTCGGTCATAGTTTTGACCAATTCCGCAATACGCAAACACTTCTTCTGTGATATTTACATTTTAGATCTATTGTTAGTATTACGCATAAAGATTCTGTGCACAGCTTTTTTTTTTTTTTTAAAAAGCACTTACATGGGAAGTTGTCCCTATATGGGCGGGTAGCGGCCGTCCCACACCCCGTCTCTGCCCCCAACCTGCTCTACCCTTGCCTGTTGCAATTGACGGAGTTTTACCCTTCCATCCGTAGAACCACTTAAAACCAACAGCAAAACACAAAAAAAAAAAAAAACTGAAACCCTCCAACAGATTGGCTGATCGCTGCATGACTGGCCGCAGACCAGATGTGCGTCTAGGCTGAAAAACCCATGGCTGTGGGTCCTAGACATTGAACAAGAAGAATAAAGGAGAAGAACAAGAATGTGAGATTGAGTTAAGATGAGGGTTTATATATATAATATATAGCAATCGGGGTGGGATTCTCTTCCTCCCCTCTGCCCTCGGGTAACTAACCAACTGCCAAACAAGCAGAGGGATCCCACCCGCCCACCCGGTTTGCTATATCTGTATGTAAACCTCATCTTTACTCAATCTTACAACAAAGAAACTTTAATATCCAGTCTCTTTTTGAAAACTTGCTTTTACTTAGAAAAAATATATAGTCACTTTAATGGGTCCCAAGCAATGCTGCAACTGCATCGTTGGTTCCATACATTGAAGATTTGCAAGGGCGAACAAAAACTGGATATTAATGGGTCCCAAGCAATGCTATCTGAATGTTAGTTGAATGATGTACCATAGTAGCATGGGAGTTCCACTCCAGAAGAGAATGAACAGAAAGAGCAGGCGGCAGCTCTTGTGGTCTTGACAATTACCACAATTTTCAAATATAGAAAAGCTCACGGAATTCATTTCCTGCAAGTTTTTAATCTAAGGCGTCTTACACATGCTCATTTGGTCTCGTGTGAAACAAATAATGGTATATTCTAATTGATCAAATGCATAACAAAGGACTCAAAAGCATTTGATTAGTTATATCTTTTTCACTGATATTTTCCTTCTCTTTATTTTTTTGGCAAACAGAAACCAGAGGACATTCCGTCCAAAAAAGAGTGCACCCTCAGGGAGTAAGGTTGTTTCTTCTTTTCATAACTACTAGTTTGGTCTTCACTCATTATTGACGGTTATTAGTCTCTCATGATTTATTAATTTGTATAAGTTGACCTTGTAACAACACACACACACTTGTTTCTGCGGGTGCTTATATGTTCTTCAATCTTGTACTGCTTATTCTTTCATCCCAAGAGTGTGCTATTTACAAATTCCAGGGAGCTGATTGAATGATTCTGTCACCAGTCATTTGAAATAGATGTTACTATGAATTTAAAATAGTAGATCTTATGTGTGGGAGTGCATTAACTGGTGCCCCCCTCCCCCCTCCCCCTCCGGCAGCCCGGTGGGGTGTGTGTGCATGTGTGAACTTTGCAGTGAAGGTGTAATATTACTGGTATAACTGAAGGTACCAATCTATGTCTTGTTGTGATGCAGGGGGCACAACTCAGAAAGCACATTGATGCCACCCTAGGTAGTGGGAACCTGAGGGAAGCAGTAAAACTGCCTACTGGAGAGGATTTAAATGAGTGGCTTGCTGTCAACAGTAATTATCCTCTCTCATGCACTTTAGAACGTAGCCTGTGAAAGCTTAGAATATTTCTCCTTAATCAGTTTAGTATGGTTGTGTACTAGTCTGCTGTATTGGTTAATCCATAAAAAAGTTCTTTGGCCTGTGCTTAAAATTTCCAATTTCAAATTTATTTCTGCTGAAATCCAAACCTGATGTGATGTTTTCTTTGTATTTTTTTTTTCAACTTCAGCTGTTGATTTCTTCAACCAAGTGAATTTGCTCTTCGGTACGCTCACAGAATTCTGTACTGATGAGATTTGTCCAACAATGACTGCAGGCCCCAAGTATGGCACAATATCAAAAATTGTTTTTCACCTCCCTTTCCTTTCATGATATATGGTTTTAATGGAAATGCGATAGTGTGACTTTCCATTTACATTCCTGATTTTAAAAGGCACTCTAAAACCTAAAAGTAAAAGCTAAAGTCCATTATCTACCATACTAACAAATATAGCGATAGGTCAGTTTGGTTTCTCACCAAATTGAATATTGTCTGAAAAACTTCTAGAATCCAACTTTGTTAATTAATGTTGGTCTATCTATATCATTTATATAGAATCAAATATCTAAATAAACTCTTTTCTTCCTATCATTGCCTGATTTATCTCTCACCTCAATTATCCACAGAGGCACTGTTTATGTTTATATCTCACACCCACTGCCACTTCATCACCTACTTTCTATTGGCCACACAAGCGTTATGTCTTCACAACTTGTACCGCATGTAAACTTAAATAAGCTGTCGATTTTTGCAATAAACCCCATCATATGGATCTTTTCAGATAATTTTTCTGAATGAAGCGATATGGTTCCAGATGTGATTACTATTTGCAGTATATATGTTTTAATAAGAAGAATATTGACTGCTTTTTTATTAAGAAAAATTATATTTTATAAGCATATTAATCTTACTGACTATGATTTGTAGGAAACATCTTCTATTGAAAGTTTGGGGAGATGAAAATTGTTAGGGCATTCAAAAAGAAAACAAAATAACCCTAGGAAATGAAAAGAAGTGCAGAAGTATGGGGCATGGTACAGTTTATGAGTGAACTAACAAGTATGATAGTTCTACCATCTATAATTCTAATTCTTACAGAAAAAAACCTTCTATAGATAAATATATATGTTTAAGTTCGTATGGCTCCTGACAGCACAATTGTATCCATATGCCCTGTCCAAATCTTTGGGAGTTGCTCTGTGACAATGGTCCCTTAGTTGAAGCTTGACATTTATGTCTATATTTGTTAAAGATGGGGGATAGGATTGTTTCATGTATTCTTGATTTTATAAGTTTTGCATATTTCCTCCTGAGTCACAGGATCTGTAGGTTAGTTTAATGTTACGTCACTTTTATTTCAACTTCATATTAAGTATCATTTTCATTTCCACGTTTCTAGTAAAATGCTTTTTATGATTGTGTTAATAAATTTATTTTGACAGGTATTCTTGTTGTTATGTTTGTTAATTTTGGACAATTAACGAGCATGATTGTTGTCAACAATTGATAATTTGTTTCTGCCCCCATAAAAAATTAAGGTCAGTTTTGAACTAATATTTCATGTTGTACCCTGTCAGGGCTTTCATTCAAGCTTCTGTGACTTCTACTTCTTTTCCAATTAAGAGTGACTGTAGAATGTCCTTAATTTTGATTTACATGTGCAGCTCTTCTTTAGTTCTGTATCTTCACATTCTGTGGGTGGTATTAGCCTTATCTAACTCATTATTATTTTGGTTAATCGATGTTTAATTTAGGCATAGAAGGTTCTCTTCCTTTACTGTTGTGGTATCCAGCATACTAAAATCATTTTGAAAACTTGCACTTTTTTTTTTTTTTTTTTTTTTTTTTTTTGTTTCTTCGGGGGGGTGGGAGGGAGGGAATTCCTTTTCCACCTCCTGCCGAGTCTATTTGTTTTATATCATTTTAAATCCTGAGGTTAATCCTACCCTTTATAAGTAAATCCCAAATTTTAAAGTCTGCAGACACGTTTGTGTGGATTCTAATATACAGTTCTAAGATGCATGTAAATTTTTTACAGATATGAGTATAGATGGGCAGATGGTGAAAAAATAAAGAAACCTATTGAGGTTTCTGCTCCGAAATATGTTGAACTTTTGATGGACTGGATTGAAGGCCAGCTTGATAATGAATCTATATTTCCTCAAAGGCTTGGTAAATCTGTTGTCAGATTTGTTGCTTATTTCAAATTCTCCAGTTTCTCTTACTTATTTTTTTCACAAATTCTTTTGTAGGGGCACCCTTTCCTCCCAATTTCAAGGATGTTGTGAAGACAATATTCAAAAGATTGTTCCGCGTATATGCCCACATCTATCACTCTCATTTCCAAAAAATTGTAAGCCTCAAGGAGGAGGCCCATCTAAACACGTGCTTTAAGCATTTCATACTATTTACTTGTGTAAGTCTCCATAACTGAATGTAACTTTTTTCTTTCTTTATCATCTTCTTTAGGAGTTTTCTTATGCTATGAGTTTGATCTATATTGCATTGGTTTTTAATTTAAAAATTGTAGGTTTGGCATAACTCTGTGGGAATGAAACTAGATAAGACCCAATAATAAATAACCATAACACACTACTAGCTTATTGGAATTTGGTCTCCTGATGTGACTTGTGGATTACTATTCCTATTGTGTTAGGCTTAGTATGATTTGATATCTTTTGGGTACAAAATACACCTATATTCTCGTGCATAAACTTTACCCTAGTTAATCTCTGTTTTCTTTTTAGATTTTGAAAAATTACTCTCTTTCATTAAGTTGATCTGCTCTACTTAACCAAAGAAAATGATGATCATCTCCATTGACCTCATCATTGGTCCAACAGGAATGTGGAATCGTTCCTACAATTTTTATTGGTAATTAATGTTTATTGATAAGCACAAAAGACAACTCAGGTACACGGAGTATACAAGAGAGAGACCTACGTTAGAAGGTAAATTGGAAGGCTTCCTGCATTAAGAGCCCATTGTTTGCAATGTTAACTTGTGAAAAGATCGGTGTTAGGAATTTGAACTCCATTGCTGTCCCATTATTTGTGATACCATTTTTATTTGATGTAAGAAATTATCTAGAGTCTTTGGATAAGAAAATAATTTCTCTGTTGATTGATTGTCATGCTGGTTTTTGGCAGGAATTTGGGCTAATTGACAGAAAAGAGCTGGCTCCACTTCAAGAGCTCATAGACTCCATAATTGTTCCTTACTAAATGGATTGGCTTATCCTGTAAAACATAATGATGTATTAGGGAAACTTGATTGAGCTAATTGAAATAAATACTGCCCAACTGTATGACTCTAGGGACTCTCTCAAGTTGCTTTATATTACAAATTCATGTGCTTGTGTTGTATGCCTGACTGCTTATATATTTTTATGCCCACTTTTATCCTGCGGCGATGGCTGAAGGCCAGACAATTAGATGAATACATAGTCTCTTGTATTCAGCTGGAAAAGCATTCCAATCTTTTGCATCTACTCTATCTTTTATTTTTCAAACTGAGTGTCAGAACTATAATTTAGATCTGTTTTGAATTCCTTTTTTTGTGCATTTAACATTTGTCAATGGACAGTAAAGCTGTCCATATTTCTTTTCATATTTCCTTGTATAATTAGCATAATATTTGACAGATTGTATAGGAATAGAATTGGCATATACTTATTTCTTTCCTTGTATAGAATTCATTTACCTCTTATATTTATGAAAAATGATGGAGAGTATCTACGATTAGAATACTCTCCTCACATAAACAGTATATAAATAGTATTGTGTACTGTTCATGTATGGAAGAGTATCTGAACGTGGATACTCCTCAGCATTCTCTATAAATTATCTCAAGGCCTTCAGTTCGGTTATTATTCACAAAATCCTTATTGTTAATATGGTATCAAGAGCCAACTAGTTTGTTGTCTCCCTTAATTTTTTTTATTTTTTTTTCTTCTCGGTTTCGGTTTTGAGTGGTGAACCCGACTAGTTTTTTTTTTTTCGGTTTCGAGTGGTGCACCCGACGTCATAACTTTCTGGTTCGAAGTTTTAGGCAAGTTTTGGCTCTAGTTTGTTGACTTTCGGCAAGGTCTGTTTCATTTTGGGATTTTTCGGAAACATCGCACGTCCATTTTTTCTGGAGCAGTGATTTTCGGCTTGCCTGTTTCTAGTTTGGTGTCTTTCGGCAGCTTCTGATCCAGGTGTGGGCATTTTCGGCCTCTTCTAAGTCCTCCGGCCTGTTCTGGTTGGTGCTTTCGATATCCTCTGTTTGTCCGATTCTCTGGGCTTGTCGCAGTTCCACAAGTGTCTGGGCCAGACACTCAGCTTGGTCTGGGTGCAAACAGTGGGCCTCCGATTTTTTTTTTTTTTTTTGTGTTGTCGCAACATTTCTAGTGGGATTTTCAGCTTGGTCTGTGTCACTTGTGGCTCTCGAATTCTTGCTAAACGGTGGGTTGTGCCTCTTGCTTCCTCTCACATATAGTCAAAAGGTTTTATCTCAATTTATTATGGTCTCCGTTGATTTTTTTTTTTTGTCTCAGATTTATTTAATTTGCAATGGACTCCGCACCTATATGTGTTAAATTTATGGGAACAAATTACTCTACTTTAGTATTTTAGTTTGAACTATTCCTTAAAGAAAAGGACTTTTGGTTTCATACTTGATGGCACAGATGTCACACAAACATCCAATAGTGACAAATCCAAGGAGTTTGGGTCTTCTCGTTCATGGGCTATGCTAGATGCCCGGATCATGTCTTGACTTCTTCGTTTGGTGGAGCCACATATTATCACCAACTTGCAAACTCATCGTTCCACTCAGTCCACGTGGAATTATTTGAAAAAATTTTATCATCAAGATAATGATACTCGTCGCTTTCAGTTAGAGCATGTAATTGTCACGTTTTAACATGGCAGTCTTTCAATTCAAGACTACTACTTGGCCTTTTTAACTCTTTGGAATAAAAATATTAATTTGGTTACAGTGGATATTTCTGTCGCTGCTCTTTCGACAATTCAGAATCTTCATGCAAAAAGTCAACGTGATTAGTTTCTTATAAAACCACACCCGAAATATAAATATGTTCGCTCCTCTCTATTGAACAGATCTCTTGTTTCTTCTCTTGATATTTGTTTTGATGAGCTACTATGCGGAGAACAACATCTTAGTACTCAAGCTATTTTAGAGTAATCTCACGATAGTTCAAGGCTAGCAATTGTGGCTTATGTAATATGTTGTCCAAGGCTGAGGACCACCCAAAGATTCTAAAAACTTGCAATGTTTTTGCCGCAAGGTATATGGACATATTGCTGCTAATTGTCCCAAGAAATATTGCTCATATTAATAGAAAAGATGGTCATATTATCAAAGAATGTCGTATATGCCCTTAGAATCGTCAAGCCTAAACATTTCAGACTTCTATTCATGTCTCTCCTATATGCACTTCTGTGGACATGGCTCCTCTTTAGATGATTCATTTGCTCTTGCATCTTTTACAGTGAATTACTGCACACCCGAATGATGCAGCAGATGCTCACTACGACATTATCGACCATGAGATTTCAAGGGAACACTCCTACTAGAATCTAGTATGTGGGCTCGGAAGCCTCTAATCACATGACGTATAATCCCTCAGCTCTATGTCATATTCGGCCCTATGATTAAAAATCCGCTATACAAACTGCCAATGGCAGTTCCTTGCGCATAAAAGTTGATGGAGATGCCTCATCTAAATTTACTATTGGGTTTCTTGCTCATCAACTTTCTACGAATCTTATATGTGTTGGTCAACTAGTTGATAACAATTGTGCTGTTAACTTTTCTGATGATGGTTGTGTTGTATAGGACTAGATAACTAGAAAGCTGATCGCGAAGGGACCTAAAGTGGGGTGCTTATTTCCACTATTTTTGTCTGTTCCAATTTTTTCTTCTAGTTTTTCTTTTGCTTGTGTTCGTGTTCCAAATTTGAGTATGGTGTGGCGTCGTCGTTTAGGCCATCCCAATACTCAGATTTTATCTCATATATTAAATTCTGGTTTACTTGGTAATAAAGGACGTTCTTCTTTATCTCTTAAGTGTGCTTCTTGTAAACTTAATGAAAGAAAAGCTCTTCCTTTCCCTTTGCATGATAGTAGAGCCTCTCACTGCTTTGATTTTATCCATAGTGATGTTTGGACTTTGGGAACCTTCCCCGAACTTAGTTCACATAAGAAATTTTAAGTCTTGTGTGACTTTCATTGATGATCATAGCAGATTCACTTGAGTCTATTATCTTCGTTCTAAATCTGAGGTTTTTCTAGGGCTGGGCTCTAACTCTGTCAAAGTTGGAAATGTGCCTTCCGACCTCCAACTCCAACAGGAGTTGGAGCCCAAAATCACCTGTTAGTTCAACTCTGATCGGAGGTTAGAATTCATCGGAATCTTGCGCATTAAAATTAGAAACTTGAGAAATCAACTACGTAAACACAAACAATCTAATCATTTCAACCGCAAGTTAGATTCATGGCAACAAAGACTAAAATTTACATGATCAAGCCAATAATAACAGATTTCCAACGAGAGGGCAAAGGCTTACCATTACGAAGAAAGGCTGCGGCTTTGAAAGAAATTGAAATCCCAGTCCCCAAGTAGTCCTTGGCGACGATGGAAAAGGGAAGAAATGAGTGCGATATTAATGACAGCATTTCTTCTGTTGGTGGCGTTAAAGACCATCGGCGACACCGCAACAGAAGTGGAGAATGGAGATGGCTGGAGAGAATCGGTCGATATGGCTGGAAAGAATCGGGGGGAAAAGAAAAGAGAGAGAAGAGGCCGAAGGGTTAGGGTTTTGTGATAAAAAGAAATGAATATATACTGGGCTAAAACAACATCGTTTAAAGCTTCTTTTTTTTTTTTTTTTGCAAATGGAGAGAAACAAATGACCGCGAGAAGACTCAAACCCAAGGTTTGAGAGAGGACAAAACAACGTCTAAACCATTAGGCCACTTGGATGTATTATGTTTTGTATACAATATATAATATATAAAGTATAAATAGTTAGAGTTTATAGTCTAAAGTTGGAACCTCATTGGGCTCCGCCTTCAACTTCGAACTCCGACTTTCAGAGTCGGAGCGACTCCGACACTGACTCCGACTCTAAATTCCGACTTTCGACATCAATTGGAGTCGGAATCGGAGTGAAATTCGGACGGAATCGAAATAGTTGGAATTTTGCACACCTCTAGGTTTTTCGTACTTTCATTAAGTTTTTCGCGTATGTTGACAATCAATTTTCTGCTTCTATTAAAACATTACAGACAGATTTCAGTGGTGAATATTTGTCTAATGAGTTTTAGAAATTCTTGGCTTCTAAAGATGTCGTTCATCAACGTTCGTGTCCAACTACTCCACAACAAAATGGAGTGGCCGAACTAAAAAATCGTCACCTTCTAGATGTGGTAAGTACTCTATTGTTAGAATCCTCTGTTCCATTCATATTCTAGATCAATGCTCTGGAAACTGCTACTCACTTGATAAATCATTTACCTTCCCAAGTCCTACAAATGGAGTCTCCATATTTCTGCTTGTTTGGTAAGCAACCTAGTTATGATAACCTCCACATCTTTGATTGTGTATTTTTGTTCATTTACCTCCTCATGAGCGACATAAATTATCTGCTCAATTTATTAGATGTGTTTTTTTGGGATATAATGTGTCAAAAATGATTTGTTTGCTATGATCCTACATTATATCGTACACGCCTTTTTGCAAATGTTATTTTTTTAAAATCAACATTTTTTTCATGTATCATCCTCTATTACTGTGTTCCTCTCCTTCTATGAGCAACATTTCTCAAATCCTCCTCCTTTCAGTTCTCGCTTTAAACCAGGCATGGTGTATACGAGATGTTTTTGCCCACAATCTTTTCCAGTGGGTCATCCGATATCTGATCCTATCACGCTCCAGATTCAGTCAATTGCAGCACCTTCAGTACCCTTGATATGCCACTCTCCCCAAGTGTTTGTTCCCCCGAATAGGTATGAGTTTCCTTCTTCCAGTTCTGGCATTTTTATTTCAGCTCTTACTGCTATATTGTTCAGTTTTGATATTCTCACATCCTACTCACAAGCTGCCTAGCATGAATGTTGGCGATAAGCAATGCAGGAAGAAATTGACGCTTTAGAGGCCAATCACACCTAGAATATTGAGTATTGTCCTTCAACCATTACTCCTTTGGGTTGCAAATGGATATACTCAGTCAAGGTCCGATCTAATGGTAGTTTAGACCGTTACAAAGCTTGACTTATTGCACTTGGAAATAATCAAGAATATTGTGTCAATTGTGAAGAAACATTTGCTCTTGTGGCTAAGATGACTATTGTTCACATTAATCTAGCTCTTGCTGCTTTTAAGGATTGGCCACTACATCAGATGGATGTCAAAAATATTTTTTTTTCATAGGGATCTTAAAGAGTGTATTTATATGAAGCCACCCCAAAATTGTTTTCCTTTCCAACTGTACACATGTGTAAACTTCATCGCTCCTTTTATAGTCTTAAGCAAGCTCCAAGGGCTTGGTTTGATAAATTTTGAACCACTTTATTACAATTCGTATTCAAGCAGAGCAAGTATAACACTTTATCGTTTCTTTGGAAATAAAAAATGAGTTTTGTTATTATTTTGGTTTGTATTGATGATATTATGATTACTGGTTCAGATTCTGCTTTACTTGGCCAGCTTAAGACTCATCTCTCAAAATCATTTAATATGAAAGATCTTGAGTCTCTCATTTATTTTTTGGGTCTTGAGGTGCATCGTAGTTCATCTCATATTTCACTCAATCAACATAAGTATGTTAGTGACTTAGTGGCTACTGCTGGCCTATAGGAGGCCACGTCTGTTGATACTCCTATGGAATTGAATATCAAGTTCGCAAAGAGGAATGTGACTTACTTGCTGATCTCAATTTATACCGGAAGTTGGTGGGTAGCCTTGTCTATCTCACCATTACTAGATCGGACATTTTTTTTTTGTACAACAAGTCAACCAATTTCTTTAGATTCCTTGTCATCTTCATTTGGTTGTTGTCCATCGGATCATACGATATATTCAGGGCACCTCTGCTTGTGGATTATTCTTTCCTGTAGACAATTCTCCTCGCATTGCTGCCTACAACGATATTGATTGGGCTAGTTGTGCTGATATACGTCACTTCATCACTCGTTGGTGCGTGTTCTTAGGTGATGTATTGATCTCTTGGAAGAGTAAGAAGTAAGACATAGTTTCTAAGTCATCCATAGAATTTGAGTATTGGATAATGTCTCTTGCTTGTTTCGAAATTATTTAGCTTCGAGGTTTACTTGCAAAGTTAGACTTTTATGAGACTGATCCCACTCCTTCATATGCCGATAATACAAGTACTATTCAAATCACGGTCAATACTGTCTATCATGAGCGCATAAAGCATAGAAGTCGACTGTCATTCTATCTGTGAAGTCTTTAAAGCTCGTGTTATCACTCCTCCACATATTTCCAATGAACTACAATTGCTGACATCTTTACCAAAGCTCTCACTTACCATCGGTATTGCTTCCTAAGTAACAAATCGATACTTGTTGATCAACCCACATCAATTTGAAGTGGGTTGTCAATGGACATCAAAGCTGTCCATATTTATTTCCATATTTCCTTTATTGTATAATTAGCATACTATTTGACAGATTGTGTAGGAATAGAATTAGCATATACTTATTTCATTCCTTGTATAGAATTCATTGTACAGATTATATTTATATGATACAAAAATCTCAAGGCCTTCAGTTTGGCTATTATTCACAAAACCCTTATTGTTGATAACATTGGCTTCAGTTCTTATGACAGTAGTATTAAACTTAGTATTGCTTGGGGCTCAAAACAGGTATCAAGTGCTGTCGGGTTTATTACCATTTTTAGAGATGAGTTCAGCATTAGCCTCACTGTAGTATGCAACAGCTCCATGCATTCTTTATCAAATGGAAAAGTTTTAGAGTCGGGTTTGAGAGGCAGAATCTCTTTGAATAGGTTACCATATGGTGGTGATGAATTTTTTGTAATGTAATCTAGCATACCAGTATTACCATTAATATTCAGTTGTAATAACTGAGTACTTTACAAAAAGATGGGGGGGCTGGGAAAAAAGAGAAAAAAAGTTTCTCGTGTGAGACATTTTTCTCGTCATTCTATTGTTTTGTTACAGCAATAGCAGACATCCCTTTAGGGGGATTACGTGACACAAGAAAAACTGAAGAACTTCAGGAGGAGAAGAAGAAGAGAATGACAAAACGGTCAAAAGATTTTTTTTTTTTTGGTTGGGGGGGGGGGGGGGGGGGGGGGAACATCCTTAATCCTGTCCGTTGCTGTACCCAAAATAATTGTCTCAAACAATGTTACCATTTATATATTCACAGAATCTATACCATTGTTGATGGTGAAGCCATTGTTCTAAACAAATTGCACCCCTTTGTGCATTTAACATTCTTCTGTCCAAACCAGAACCAAGATATATAGACAATTATGATACCAGACCACTGCATCACGCTTCTTGAACACCATATTTATTCTATTAAGTGTACAAATTCAGACAACATGCAAATAGAATAAAACAATTTCATCTCCAGAAGACATCAAAAAATGCCTCTTTGAGAAGACCTTACATAACTGGGATTAAGAAAGATTATACAATTATATACACCCTACTCTAGTCTTGATCTAATCCATCTGGAATGGCTTGAAAGCTCCAAAGCTCAGAATGCCCGCATCGTGAAGCTGCAAAAGCATATGATCCCACAACAGCAACAAGTACGCCGAGGACCAAAGAAAATAGCTGGAAGTTTGCAAGTAACTCACCTCGGGTCTCGCTGTCTTTTGAGTGACAAGAGATGTGGCTTTCTTTAATCCAACAACCATGTGGCATCATGGGACCATAGAGAGTGAAGGCAGTCTGATAGAACCAAAGACCCTGGAGTGTTGTAGCAATGCCACTACACAAATCAACTGGGAAGCTGGTCGGTAAGAAGGCGGCAGTAATCGTGGACATTATGCAAAGCCCTATGAAGAGAACAAGCAGACCGTGGTAGTACCCTTCAAGCCCTTTATGTGTTGTCGAATGAAAGTAGAATAGGAGGTACTCTACAGTGAATGCTGTGGCAGCAATCAAACAAAGAGCTCCTTCTGGCAAGGGAAGAAACCTAAACAGAGAGAAAATGTTAAAAAAAATATACAAAGAGGATAAGACAATAAAAGCCATGATTACATATGAAATGATTCGTAAATAGTAGTGAGATTGTTGAATTGAAATGAGTTGAGTTTAGATTCACCTTTGTATCCAAACGGGCCCTTAATTTTAAAATCTTGTGGTGATGGTTAGGTAAAAGTTAGCAATGATCTTACCAATTGCAACAATAAGGTTCTAATATGATGCAGTGAACCTCTTTATAAAATGGCATTCCAATTTTAATCTTACTGGATTTAAAATGACACTGCAAATTGCCCATAACCATCAATCATTATTTTTTCAGAAACATTGAGCAACATACTGATTAAATTCAACCAATAATTTAAAAAAAAAGATACAAATAAAAAAGCATGCAACATATCAAGGCCTCGGACAACAATCTTGGCTTAAATATTCAAACCTATGAGACCATAGTCCCCACGTGCAACAGTAATCCATCAAATGCTCCATGACTCAGGCTTACCACCATTCACATTTAATTTTCATGAGTTATTATTTATTAAAGTGTATCCCACGAGAAATACACAGAAATAAAGTGTCTGCACTGTCTGGACTCGCCAACACATTCAAATTTCCTAAATGTTTCTGAGCAAATAGATTTTTTACAAGTAAGAAGTAATTCTATTGATAGGAATATATGTAGGCATAGTCCAAGTACGGAGGGAGTATACAAACGAAAATGCCTAAATATATTCTAAAAGCTCTAAATCAAAGATAAGAAATCATGCACGTTGCTTCCATTAGGTACAATGGCCGAGAACCAAAGGAATCTGAGCAAATAGATTATGGAACCCATCTAAGCAATCTTATTTTTTACTGAAAGTGTATGTCTCTTCATGCGACCAATAATATCTCTCAGACACTATATATTTCCTAGAGTAATTTTCAAACTGATCCAAAAACCAATTTTCAAAACTGATAGAATGGATCACCTCATTAGAGAGGGGAAAAAAACAAGAAAAAGAAGAAACATTCCTTCCATCTGGTGCACTTGGCATAATGTTAGCAGCAAATTAGCAATGATCATACTCTCGGTTCAAACTAAAATCAGAGGGAAAGTTTGAGGAAGTGTATACTGGGGTTTTTTCCCTTCTTTTATAGCAAATGCACAAGTCATCCACCAGACTCCCTTGATTAAAACAATGGAGGAGATGCCGTTGGGTCCACTTATCTTGCTTTGTGTAAACCCAAAAAACATGGTTTCAAAACATAAAAAGATGGCATACACATTGAGGCTTAATTAGAAACACCGGGAGAGGAGGAGGCTAGAGGAAATCCCAGGCAAGCTCTCAAGTAAAACTGCCATCTGCAAAGGTTTACATGTTATATTAAAAATTCAGACCTCCAAACTTCAATGTAGATCTGCTTGTTTTCACAACTACTCTCAACTCCTCCCATCTCATCCCATCTCATCTCATCTAATCATTACAACATTTCCAAGTTCTCATACAAAATAAAATAAACAACTCAAGTTTTCAAATCTTAAAACAAAAATAATATTAAAGAATATATTCTAATAATATTTTATTCAACTTTTAACATTAATCCCAACTCAACTCATCTCATCTCATTTTAAGGCCAATTGACCCAAAACCGAGCATGACTGCATAAAGCAGTTGCTCAACTTCTCAGTTACAAAACCGTAGCAAAAGCTGGTTTTTTCTTGCGATTTTACATATATCTAATGGTCTACAATGAATTGATTGCAATACAGAAAATTAATATTTTGGGCACAATGAAAAAATTCAAGCCAAAATCATTTTAGGCTCAGCTTTTACCGTTTCATCAATACTCAGGCACCAAAAAGCTTAGTACTGAAAGCACATGATATTCTCGAGAAAAAAACCTATGACTAACCTTGTTTTCTCAGAGAGTAGAGCAGCCAAACCAAAGATGAAGAACGTTAGGAGCATCACCGAGTGCTCCAAATTATTCAGGTGGGACGGATTCGAAGGATCCTCGGGAATAAATTTGAGGTGGGTCGAATACAAAAGCTCAATACACATATCAATAAAAGCACCAATTGCAACAACATAAAGCTCCAAATACTTGAGCCTTCCGCCAAAACCCGGCATGGGATTCCAAGCCCTAACTCTGAACGTTTTCGGGTTCGCAACGTATCGAACCACAGAGTTCCATATGTGCCACAACCCAACCAACAGAAACAATGTTCCTGGCAGAGCATGACCAATGAAAGATCCCATTTTTCTTTTCCCTCGCTTCTTTTTCCAAGCTTTTCCCACTCTGAGGTGCAATCAGCTATTTCTTTGAAGTTTGGACTATTCTTCTGTCAATTTTCTGGGGTTTTCTTCATGTCCTTGAATCAATATGTTGGACTACCCAGCAAAAAAGAAAGAAAGAAAAAAAAATTAACCAACCTGGATGTTTCAAAAAGAAGCGGTTTCAGTGTTTGCAGTAAGAATCGTCTTCATTTCTGTGGCAAACTTTTGGCTTCATCGTTGAATCTTTCCTGTATCAGAAATTCACTTCCTTAATTCCGAGCGAGAGTACCAGACACTACAGTAAAGAACGATGTTCTTTTAGGATCAGCAAAATGCTACTTTTAGATCATTCTTAGGTTGTTTGAAATTAAATTTTAAAGAATATAATTTTATATAAATATTATAAAAAATAATTATATTTAATTAAAAATAAGAAAAAATTTATAAAATAAATAAAATAAAAGTATTTTTAATCTTTAAAAATAAATAATAAAATTAAAAATTTTCAAATTTGACTAATATTAAACAAAATTTTAGCTTTATTATTTACAAAAAATACTTTTATTTATTTTGCTTATTTTTATCTCTCTATCAAATATAACTAAATTTGTTTGATAAATATAAATTTACACTTTTTAAAAGATAATTTTAGACTATCCAATAAGAGTGATCTTAACCACTATTTGTTCTCTTCGATATTACTATTATAATTTTTTATCTTATTTTTTAATTTATGATTAATAAATTTTTTTTTAATAAATATAATAATTTTTAAAATTTTAAATTATTAAAAAATACATATAACAAATAAAATAAAATACTACCGTAAATTAATAAAATAGCTTTTAATAAATATTATAGATTTTTTTTTAAATATGAAAAAAATACATATAACAAATAAAATAAAATATTACTATAATTAAAAACGTATGACTTAATAAGCATAATTTTTAAACTCCAAAATAGAAATTGGTATTGTTTGTTTTTAGCTATGAGATGAAATGCGATAAAAGTTAAAAAAAGAATAACATATTATTGTAAGGTATTTTTTTAATATTAATTTTGTATGAGAATTTTAAAAAATGATATGAAAATTTGAAAAAATTAAAATTTTATTATATTTTATATAGAATTTGAAAAATTATAATGATAAGTTTAAAATGTATTTAAATTTTTAATCTCATTTTTATAAGTAAATAAGGTCTAAAATTCGAAATCTTTATTTCTACATATATATATATATAGAGCCTATGTAACGAAAATTCTTATTTTAACGGAGTTACAATAATTTTAATGATTTTTCGTTAACTTTCCGTTAAATTTGTCTCGGCCATCAAACTTGTCTCATGGTTGCTGGGAAAGAATATTTATGAGTAAGGAAAATAACGCTTCCAGCACCAAGCGTCTCTTCGTATTCACATGTTCTCTCTTTTCGCTTATAATATTTATAAGCGCCTCTTGGTATCCACCTAGGTCTTAGATGATCTCAATCCTTTACGGTGAGGATACCCAAGGAGAAGTTTCTCTCAGAAAGCGATGATGATGAAATTGGATCATTGTCAACGATCGATGGGATATGGTCGGAAATCGAGATTCCGGTTGAGGAACCCAGAGAGACAGAGATAGAGCCAAGTCCTTATTCGATCAGGGCGTTCATGCCTCCCCTCATAACTGGTATTTTTCTTGTTTGGATAGTCTAAGAAAATAAATAAACAAATTATAAATATAATGTTTTTTATCCTATTGTGTAATAAATAGGTAGATAAATATTTGATGTAGCACAATGTTGGGGTCGCATGCCCACTTCATGTGGGAAGCGGAAGACGAGGAGCAAGAAAGCGTGGGGGCGTCACCGGCTCTGGATCCAACTCTTTAGCTATTTGTTGATAGAGATAGAAGTCCGAATGTAACAACAAATGTGAGTTGTCTACAATTGTTTCAGCGAAACTAATTTATTCTGCTTGTATGCGATAATGTCTTCAACATGTTCACAATTGTTCCTCTTTTAAATGATTTTCTGTTTTCTTTCTTTTGATTAAAATTGTATGTTGTATTTTATTTATAGTTTGAATTAAATGTAGTATATGGTCCTGTAGAATCATGGTGTGTGTATATAAAATCAGTGAAAGAGACGCGTCCTCATCTACTGCAATTCCTTTAGTATTTATATATATATACACACACAAGGTTAATTGGAGCAATCTGTATTGTAAATATTCTGTATTATAATTCATGGTGTGATGATATTCATGTAATTTTTTTTTTAATGGCAACAGGTGTCCCAAAAAGTCCTGACTAATGCCAATCCAAAAAAATAAAAACGAATACCATATCTTATCTTAAGGCAAAATTGATGCATACATCCAGCACTCTCTATTTGGATTTAGAGTTGAGATAAAATAAATTGAAATAAATTTTAAAAGTTGAATAAATATTATTATTATTATTATTATTATTTTGATATTTAAAAAAATTGAAATGAGATTTGAAAATGTTGTATTGAGATTTGTATTTTGATAAAAATTTTAAAAAATATAATAATAAATTTGAAATGAGTTAAGCAACTCGAATCCAAACGAGACTTTATGATTTCAAATTGTGCAATCCTAAATTACATATTTGTTTGTGTACATGCATAGAAATCTGCATTTGTCAAATTTATCCAACTAAGTAAACGTGCTTTGCACGTTACTTTCATCTAGTATATATATATATATATATATATATATATATATTACTATAATTAACGGTAGCTCTCAACGGACTGTGGAGCCACCCTTAGGAATCCTAAGTTAGGATAATGATTGAACCTCACATGCGGCCCATCACAAGAAAATTAGATTCGACGTCACATGCGCAATTTCCTTGTGTTTTTAGCTTCAAATCTTCAAGATCCGAGTATTTGTGTCTAATAAAGAAGCTACAATTCTTCTTACTTTTTGTAAGAACTAAATTCATCTTAAATTATTATCGATGAGATTTATGAATTTTGATCATTTTTTTTTTATAAAAAATTAAACTCATTTCAACATATTTAATACATATCAATCCAAAAATTTAAATCCATCTCAATATTAAAAAAGTTTAATCTATCACAATAGAAATTCACCAAAAATTATTATTCACAACTCAATTCAATCCATTTCAAAACCTAAACTTAAGCCTAAAATGTTAGTGAATTTGAAATTGATCTAATCCTCATATTTACTTATTTTACTGACTATCTTCTCTAAAGAAAAGTTGACATATTTCTCTATTTACAAAGATGAATTGAAAGTCTCGAGCAATTATAGGGATGTTTAGTCTTAGTTTAGTTTTCAAATTCATCTCAATTCATCTCATTTCATCATTACATTTTTTTTAAAAAAAATTTCATACATTTTTACAAATTTCTATACAAAATATAATAAACGATTCAATTTTTTTAAGTTTCAAAACACTCATAATATTAAAAATTAATATTTTATTCAACTCAACTCAGCTCGTTTAGATATCCAAACGCACCTCACTTTTTGTATCTTAGAATATTGCAAGAAAAATTCATCTAACAAACCCAGAAAATAAATATAGGGTGGTATACTATCGAAATTAAGACAAAATTATAGTCTCGGTTTGGATTGCAAACTCATATCATCTTAACTTTTCTTGTCTTAAATTTATCATTATAATTTTTTAAATTCTTCTACAAAAGACAAGTCTCAATATAGTTTTTTCAAATTCTAATATAATTTTTTTTAATTCTAATATAATTTTTTTAAATCTCAAAATAATAATAATAATAATAATAATAATAATAATAATTATATATATCTTGTTTCAAATCTGAATCAAAACAGAGCCTATGTCAAAACCATTTGCTTAACGGAGTTTACAACCAACACTTATTTCATAGTTTGGTTACCTGGTTACCAAGATGACACAATTGTATAAAGTCAAACCTTTCTCAAGAAGCAAACAGAGGCTTGTATAAAAATATCTTACAGAAGTGTCAATTTCTTTTATTGAACAAAAAGGAAAAACAAAAAAACAAAAAACTCTTTGAAATTACTAGTTTTCGATAAGGTCAATTAAAATTATCTCATGCATGACAAAATTCTCACAATATTATATATTTGCTCGTCTTGGAACCCACGATAAATGACTGTAATTACTCCCCTAAATGAATTAGATTTTATTTGAATGTTGAGAATATTGAAAAGAATTATAAATAATAATAAAAGTAGATAAAAAATAATAATAGAATATTAAATAGTAATGACAAGTAATAAATAATAATATAAATAATAATAATAATAATAATAAAATAATAATAAAATATTTTGATAATATTTAAGAATAACTTGCACACCAAATATAGTAGAGCACTCTGAATAAACTAGTCAAAATTAAAGAATAATTTTAACTAATGTAAGATAAATTTAATTTTAGCTATTCAAATCACTATAACTGTTTTTTTATTATATAACAAAAAAACAATATAAGATGAAGTTGACTTTGATTATTTACATCAAATTTTTATATTAGATTATTTATTTCTTCGTTATATAGTAATAAAATAATATTAATTTTCAAAATTTCATTTTTTAATTATTAATCTATTTTATTTATCATATTTTACCATTCCACTTATCATGTGTTAAATTAGTAATCATATTCTAAATAAGTTATGAAAACAAACATTTAACTTTTTACAAGTGGTTTAAGAGATCGTGGCATAATAGTATGACATAGTGGTAGTTGTGATCAAAGTTTTTAATATCGTACCGTATCCATCGATAGATCGATATATGTCGTACTGGTCAGTTGAATGGTATAGATAGTATGCACGTTTTGTACTGATTCAAATATTAGCCATACTAATCTATTCTGATTGCATCGGCCATCTGTGTTTTGATTGTATCGGCAGTATCTGATTTCAACCTTTTATTTATTTTTTCATTTTTACTATTTTGTTATCTTAACTTAAACTAAATTATTTACATATAAATAATTTATTTATATATTGATTATTGTTTTGAAATATAATTTATATATATTTATATATTGGTAATAATACCCTTACATCTTATTTACTACTTATTTACTATTCTAAGTGTTTTTATTTTTTTATTTTTTTCTTTCAATTTTTTTTGACATTCTTAATCATTACGAAAATTTTAAAAATATATATAATTTTATTAATAATCGCTTCCTTAATCATTAAGCAAAAGATAAAATTTTAAAAATTAAAAAAAGTAAATGAGTTGTAAATAGGTAGTAAGGATATCATTTTCCATTTATATATATGATTTATTTATATATAAATTATTCAAAAATAGTATACGAAATGTTATCGATATTAAAATATTTTGTTTTAATGTCTTAACTAATATGTCTATCGATACAGTATTTAAAACATTTATTTTGATGCGAAGAAGAAAGAAAAACAACAATAAAATTATAAAGTTGACTATAAACAGTAGCCAACAAATTTAGAATTTATTTTGAAAGTTATTGTAGCTAACTAAAGTCCAGTTTTTTGAATTTTAGCTAATCCATTACAATTTTTTTTTTATTACCTAATGGCTAAATATGTGATAAAATTAACTTTTAACTAATCCATTAATGATGCTCTTAGGAGTTTACCAGAGTTTTTCAACATAATTTTACGGCTTAAAATTAAGAGTTTAAGATGGTTGTTTTAAGAAATTTTAGAGCGAGATGAGAGACATTTGTTAATATGTTCACTTATTTTCTTTACTCGCAAAATTAACTGAGGTAAAATTTTTATTTTTAATTAAGAATCTTCTTATTTAGTGGTTAATTAAAATTTAAATAGTGAGAGTTAATTAACTCCCATTATAAACAACTGGAATAATCAAAACAGAAAGGCCTGAAACAACTTTTTACAGATAAACCTATCAACAAATTAAAGAGTAAAAAAAGGCCTTAAACAAAGCCTTCTTCAAATCACAAAAATGACACTCACACGTACTAAAGCACAAAAAAAGAACTTTTTTCTCATTTAAAAAGTGTAATGGAATAGTTCAATACTTCTGGACTGTAACTGTCTGGGATTTAATAAAGGAAAGATAAGCTCACTGCTCATGGGAAAGTTACCTCCGTTTGTTTGCAAAAAATAAAAAAAATAAAAAAAAATTTATTTGTATTATCTCATCTTATTTAATTATTATATATTATTTAATTTTAATATAAAATAATATAAATAATTTAACCTTTTCAAATCTCAACACAAAAATTATATTAAAAAAATTATGTAATAATATTTTATGTAACTTTTCATTTTAATCTTAACTCATCTCAATCGTATATCTAAAAACAAATAAGCCGACTTCGATTGTTTTTTCAAAACATTTCATCTCATTTCATTTCAAATTTATTATTATATATTTTTTTTTAAATTTTCATACTAAATAAAATAAATATATATTTTTTAATTTCAAAACAATTTTTTTAATTTATAATAAAATGAATATTAAAAAAATATTTTATAATTAGATAATATTTTTAATTTTTATCTCATCTTATCTTATTTCAAAAAATAAATTCTGCCAAGTTAAGATGATGAACATCTTAATTATGCCCACTATAAATGGCTTACATTCTGCGAATCAAACCTCTTTTACTTCTGTTTTTTACATTATAAAATGAAGAGAAAACTTGGGGGTCGGTGTCCGACCGACCCCTCTAATAAAACAGCCCTCTTCATTGTGGTCGGCGGTAACACCGCCCATGTCATCAAGACCGCCTCCTTCCGATAATCTTATCCCTGCGACGGTGACCCCCAGTAACCTTTCACCTTCATCCGACAATTTTAAATCCGAAATTGATCTTAAACCTGGGGGTGAGGTCGCTGGTCAGACCTCACCCGAAATGGGTCCTAAACTCTAACCCTAAACTGGAGGTCGATCAGATCCCCTAATAAAACAATCATTGTCGTCGCCAGTGGCCGGCAGCAAAACTGCCATGCCGTTGTGACCGCCTTCTTTTAGCAATCTCACCCCTACGACGGCGACTCCTGGTGACCTCCCACCTTTTCTCGACAGCCTTAAACCTAAAATGAGTCTTAAACGATGTCGTCACCGGTGGTCGACGGTAGTTCCGTTTGGCTGAAGGCCGAACTCTTCTTAAAAATTATCTTTATTTTATTTTTTTATTATATTTTTTATTGTATTTTTTTAATTAATTTTTTTATTGTATTTTTTTATTTTATTAAAATTAAAAAAAAAATTATTATATTTTATGAAAGATTGCTTTTATAAGGGGTCTATCCGGACCCCCCGCGTCTTCCTAAAATGAAACAAAGAGATGTGGAAAAATGTGCCGATGATGTTGTTGGTGGTGGGGGACCTGAGACTTCGATCTTGAAATCAGGGAAGTGACTTTGTCTTTTCTTTTTCCTTTTCTTTTTGTATGAGATCAATGGGTTAGCTTATTCCTTTGTCAATTATGGAGAGAGAAAATTGTTTGTTTTTTTGAATTCATTTCAATTTAATTATTTCATTTTATTTAATTATTATAATCTTTTTAAATTTTTATATAAAATAAATAAGGGTCATGTACAGATTCCGCTATCATGACCGATTCTTTTGTTTTTTATTTTTTCCAAAACATTAAGAAATATTTTTTAATATTTAAAAAATAAAAAAATCAATAGTTGAAAGGGAAACGTTGCTGGACGATCGGACTAGTTATTTGAGAATAATATCCCACCAATTACAATACACTACGTTAGACATCTTACAACAATCTAATCTTTGTTTTCTGAAATGCAGCTTTATCTCTTTCTTCCAAGTTTTATTCTTTGTTTGAAAGACTATCGGTCAAATCATTAAAATAAAATATTTTAATATCAATATCATTTCGGATATTATTTCAAAATACCTTATATATAAATAAATTATATATTATATAAATATATAACTTATATTTTAAAATAATAGTCGAGATATGTAATTAATCTAGTATAAATTAAAGTAAAAAAAAAATGGCCGAAATCAAGTACGACCAAAATATCGGCCGATACGACCTGTGCGGCCGAAATTCTAACGGGTACGAAATAGTACTCTGAACTGTACCAGATGACCGGCTGGTACGACATATCCCGGTTGTACTAGCCTGTATGCTACGGTATTAAAAACACTGTCGAAAGACATACCGATTAAAATATTAGAACGAAATATTTCGATATCGATATTGTTTCAAAATAATCTATATATAAAAAATTATATATAAATACATATATAAATTATATTTCAAAATATTAATTAATATATGAATAAATTATATATATAAATATATATGTAAGTAATCTAGTTTGAATTAGAATAACAAATAGCAAGAAATATAAAAAAAAAAAAAACTAAAATTTGGTATGGTCGGTACAAGCATGGTTGGTACGATTGAAATATCGACTAATACGAAACATGCCTATTTTTCTACTGGCTATTGTTCCAGGATACGAATTTAAAATGCTATTTTTAATGGTCCAAAAAACTCTGACAAAATCAATCTTTCAATTTCTGTTTTTGGTGATTATAAAATTGATTTTGGAAGATATTGCGGGAGGGGGTGAGGATTTGCAGAGAGGAGAAGGGTGACTGGTGAGGGATTTATGTGGAAAGGGATGGCTGTCAATTGATTTGGTGTGCTAAGGTTCAACTTGTTTTAGGTAGATTTACTTGCGTGACTTGTTCTAATTTGAGGGCTGTTAAGACTAAATAAATATTCGGACCGATTCTTAGATATTCTCTAGTTGCAAATGTTAGGTAGAGTAGCATTTTCTAATAAATAAACAATTTAACTATTTTAAATTCAAAATAAAAATAATATTAAAAAATATTTTATAATAATATTTTATTTAACTTTCAAATTTTATCTCAACTCAAAAAATAAACAAGCTACCTCATTTACTTTCACAAAACATCTCATCTTATCTAATTATTACAATTTTTTAAAATATTCACACAAAATAAAATAAAAAATTAATCTTTTCAAATCATAAATTAATGTTATCTTATATCATCTGCAAACACAAATGAGGTCGACATTGTTCACTTTTACAAACACTCTCATCCAATCTCATCTCATCATTACTACTTTATTAAATTTCTATACAAATAAAAAAATAATTTAAGTTTTTCAAATTCTAAAACAAAACTAATATTAAAAATTATATTATAATTTTATTTTATTCAATTTTTATCTTTTATCTCATCTTGTTTATGAAAATAAACCAAGTTGACTTTATTTACTTTCACAAAATTTTTCATCTTTATCTTATTTCATTTAATCTTTACCATTTTTTCAAATTTTCACACAAAATAATTCAATTTATTCAAATTATAAAATAAAAATAATAATAACGAAAATTTGAATAATACTTTATTTAATTTTAAAATTTTATCTCAATTTATTTATTTATTTTTATTTCAACAAACGAAAATATGTTAATTTATCGAAGGATGGTGGATTTTAGATGGGAGACGTTGGGGATCAGTCCATCTGATTTCCATTAAAAACAACCCATCAATAAAACACAGTAAAAATATAATAAAAAATTTTAAAAAATATAATAAAAAATACAATAAAAAAATAAAAATTAAAAAACATAAAATTCAAAAAATAATAAAAAACATAAAATAAAATAAAATAAAATAAAAACACAATAGAAAAAATATAATAAGATGATTTAAATGGGCGTTCGGCCTCAATCCAGACGACATTGACGCAGCTGGCGATGGGCGACACTACCCACTCTATCATGACCGCTGGCATCCGACGATCCTACAACTATAACGGCGACCTCCGACCACCTCAGGTGTGCTCCACGTAATCTTAGATCTGTTTCGGACTTGTACGATGCGGTGGGCGGTGTCGCCCACTGTCAACAAAAATGTCAGCATTCATTTTGTAAAGAGATCAGACAGATCGATCCCCAATATTTATCATTTTAATTTTTAATTTTTATGAACTTGGTTCGATTTGTCGTCTCATGCTCTTCTTTTCTCATACAAGAAAGGAGATTTGTGAATGGACCGAAAAAGCTCGTTGACAAACTGTACGGATGGTATACATTTTTTAAACATTTACGTGTATATATATTTTAAAAATACAAAAAATAAAAAGATAATATTAAAAAATAAACAAGATAAACTCTAGACAAAAAAGGGACAATCGAGGGAAATGAGAGCTACAATTTGTCAATCTCCTTGTATTTTTTCTTTGCGAGTATATAGTGTGTGATGTAGTATATAAACAAAAACCTAGCGAATGCTGGATTTAAATATAAAAAGAATTTTATTTTATTTTATTGTTATAATTTTTTTAAAATTTTACATAAGATATAATAAATAATTTCATATTTTTAAATATGAAAAATATTATAAAAATATTTTATTTAATTTTTAACTATTCCCCCGACTCATATTAATTCATTATATGAATCTCTCGCGACTGATTGCAGCGTTTCCTTCGTGGTTCATGAGCAATCTACATTTGAAACTCTGGACACGGCCTCTCTTGGAATATGCCTTCGAATGAAACAACTATTCTCTAGTGGTTTAGGCTGTGTTTGATACGTGATTATTTTGTTATTATTTATAAATAAGTTATTGTTTTATTATTATTTATAAATATTTTGTTTTTTAATATTTTTTTATAAATCATCTAAAACCACTTTAATAATTAAATAAAGAAAAAATTTACTCAACTTCTTATTATTCACATAACTTTTACACACTACATTTTATTTTATTTTATTTTTAATCAAATATTTAATATATAAATAATAAATAAAAAATAAATTAGTTTAAAAAGAAAAAAAATTCAAAATTAAAAAAATTAAAAAATTAAAGAAAAAAGAAAAAATAATAAAAAATAAAAAATAAAAATTTGTGTAAAAGTCCTCTTAAATAAATAGCTTTACCTACAATTATTATTGCAACACAAGTTCTCACACGCAATTAATACTCTTCATATTTCCGTACTCATTTCATAAATGAGCATGGGAGAATACTTCAAATCCAAACCCAACTTTTACAGCTCCACAGCTATCTTGGCCTTGTTTGTATATGAAGATAGAGCTCAACTCATCTCAATTGATTTTCATTTCATCATTATATTTTTGTAATTTTTTATACAAAACATAAATTCCTATACACTTTTTTCAAATCCCAATACACATTTTTCAAATCTCAAAATAATAATAATATTAAAAAATAAACTAAACTAAATTCATCTCAACTCATCTCATCTCCGAATCCAAGCGGGGCCTAAATATACAATACTATTACACAATTTTGTTATATATAATCTTTAAATACATAAATATTATATAATTATTTTTAAAAAAATTTACTATTAATTTTTTTAATATAGAATCTATATTTACTTTTTTTTTTTTCAAAATAATTGTGCGACGTTTATATATTTTACAATTATAAATATCATTTTTTAAATAGTGATGCTAGTGGTACCGCTGCAACATATTGCTAGTATTAATTTTTTTTTTCTATTTTCATTTTTTTTATTATTTTAAAACATTTAAAAAAAAATGAAAAAATCAATATATTAATAATCATTTTCTTAATCATTAAATTTAAAAAAAATACGAGATATAAAAAAATATACCAAACTTAATGAACATACCGGTATTTTTTTTTCTCAAATACTAATCATCCTATATGCCTACATATGCTCAATCTCTCTCTCTCTCTCTCTAACAAAACATAACTTGAATTGAGTTCTTCATTTCTGTTAAACATGTCATTTGAGTTCTAACAAAACATGTCCTTGTTTAAAAAATAATAAAAAATCATGACATCACTTTTCTTTTTTCATCATAGAGTAGTATTTTTATTCATTATTCTCTCATTATATAATAAAAAATTATCTATTATATATACACTATGGAGAGTGCTAGTCATCCCGGTGTAATGGATTCCAATGAATCCCATTTTTATTTTTATTTTATATGATTTTTAAGTAAGTGGTTTTAAATAATGTTATGATGTTCTATATTTTAAAAAAATATCTTAAAATGTTAAAAAATCATATAAAAAATATAATTTTTTTACATAATTTTTTTAACATTTTAAAATATTTTTAAAAAATATAAAAAATACAACATTATTTAAAAACATTTACTTAAAAATCAAATAAAACTAAAGAAAAAAAATCTAAAAATGGGATCATTGCACCGAGACATTTAGCATTTCCCATACGCTATAAATCTGCCAATTTATAAAAATATTTTACTTGATTACATCAATTACAAATTAATATTATTATATTAAATTACATAAAATTTTAATTTATTTTTATATAATAATTTTATAATTAAATAAAAAAATTATTTATACACGACTTATTTATTTTGTACGTATACCACACATATATTATTTTTATGCCTTCTCTAATTTAATTATTCAATTTTTTATTTTTATTTTATTTTCATTATGTTTTTATTTTTTAATATATTTTAAAAAATTTTTAACTAATATTATTATCACGTATTAATTTTATAAAAAATATATAAAATCGTGTGCACGTACAATTACTTATAATTAAATTATTTCTCTGATTAGAAATACGATCCATAAATTTGTTGTTTCTTTCTAACTCGCAGCTGGACAAAGACGGCCTCAGGGCGCCAAGATCTTCCGTGGCCCCACTGGCTTATGGCATTCCTCCACGTCGCCCGCACATCCCCTACTTGAGCGCCTCCCAGTCGGTCACGGTCCTCTCTATCCCCCATCTCTCTCTGTGTGAAGTGTGAACACCAGTACGCCGTCGTTTCGACAAGTTGTCCCGGATCCCGGCGTGACGTGTCACGTAAAGTAAAAGAAGAGAACTCCTCCAGTCCCTACTCTCCCTCTCTCTGGCTGGATTTACAACGAAGTCAATCAGAATTTGAATTCGCATCTTCCTTTCTCATGCGGAATTTCAATTTTTAGGATGCAAATCCCTTGTCTCCCTCAAGAAGTGAGACAGATTTTGGCTGATTTTCTGTTCATCCGCTTCCGAATGCCGACTATCGGAAAGGATTTCTGAATATTAAAACCATGACCAATCAAGTCACTTAGGTGTCTCACTGATCTCCTCGAAGCAAAGAAGTTTGCCAATCTCCAAGCTTCCGAGTCAGCAGTTTTTCCATTTTCGAGTTGGATTGCGGGATATTTTTTCTTCGCACGGTGTGAGAACGATGTCGTCCAAGGTGGTGTACGAAGGTTGGATGGTCCGCTACGGACGGAGAAAGATCGGGCGCTCGTTCATCCACATGCGGTATTTCGTGCTCGGGTCTCGCTTGCTTGCTTATTACAAGAGAAAACCTCAGGACAATCAGGTGATTTTCCTCCTGTCTCTTTTTTAGAATTTTGATTCTTTCTTAGTGTGCTAGAATCCTGAATTCCTATGACTTCACATTTCCTTTCCTTTTATTGAAGGATTTTGATTGTTTCGTCGTGTGCTGGATTTTCAAACTCTTGTGTGTTTTTGTGTTTGATGCTTTATAATTTGCTTTTAGCAAAAGTGGAGGAGGCTTGGCGTTAAAGGAGAACTAGAAATTTTATTAGCAAAAAAGGAACAGAAGATTCTTAACTTTTTATTTTTATTTTTATTTTTATTTTGGATTTTCTTTTAAACCAAGAATCTTTATTTATTCATTTTACAGATTTATTGCGTTATACAGTGTAATTCGACGTAGTAATGTTTTTTTTTTTTTTGGATGTGGTGCTTTTTTAGGTTCCAATTAAAACCATGGTAATTGATGGAAACTGTAGAGTGGAGGATCGAGGCCTGAAGACCCACCATGGACATGTGAGTTCTCTTTTCTCTCTCTTGACGATTGCTTCTTGTGATTCTTCAATAAAGGATAAACTAACCGTTTGAACTGAATTTGAATGTATTACGGAGTAGGTAAATTTCACGGGTACTCCTAGCTCAAATTTTGTCCCTTTTTTTATTTTTTCTATTAGATTTCAAGCATGCTAATTGCGGGAGCTGATTTACTTGAGGCAATAGTGTTAAATTATGTAAGATTATGGAACTATGGTAAATCTGTTGTGGCGTTAGTGTTGCAGAATTTAGACTATGTGCACTATGAGGCAGTAGCCAGCAGTTTCTCTTCTAATCTTGTCTTATCTTATTTGGATTGTTATTGATGGTTATCTGTGAGTTCAATCGGTACATCCTTATTTTCACTTCTGTGTCTGTTTGGAACTTTGAGCAGACAATAGGCCACTCTTGAACTTTTGGAGATTGGAGTGGCTTGCTTGTGAGTGACCCTAGGATATGGAGAACGAAAAATTAAGCATATATTTTCACAAATGCCAATTTCCCAAGACGAGAACCTTCGAAATTGTATTCGTGATAGTTAGCACTTGTTTTGAAGCAGGTTTTTAAACAGACTCTCAACTCCCCACCCCCCCCCCCCCCCCCCCCCCCCCCCCCCCCCCCCCCCCCCCCCCAAAAAAAAAACACATGAACTTGTATGGATGAATGCAAGTTCCAATAGATCTGACCTGTTCTAGTTCTGGTGGTATGTGGGATGCTGGGCTGTAATCTTTCTTCATGATGGAGTGTCTCACTTGGTTTATGTATTTGCTTGGTGCAGATGGTTTATGTTTTGTGTGTATACAACAAGAAAGAGAAGCACTATCGAATTACGGTATGTGCTTTTCCCTTAATAAGTTTATAAATTAGTGTTGATTTCTTCTGAGGGACACTTTTTTTCCTTCTAACTTTATCAATTATCATTTACTATAATTTTGGATCATGATTTATCTTTTGGTTAGAGTGATCTTTGTTGCTGTAGTCTTGATGCTGGACCATGTATAAGAAAAAAATTGCTAGTCATAACTTTTATAGACTTCTGTTTACTGGGTACTAGTATTTGTGTAGATTCTAAATATGGATGTTTGTGGGGGTCGGTAGTGTTCTAATGCCCAAAGACCTCAGGGGATTGAATCATGGAAGAATATAATAAAAGGATGGGGGAAAGTCTTCTACTTGTAAGTGATCTATATTAGATTTTGTCGAGACTGGACTCATGAGGAAACTTTCCCAGATGTGTACAACATTGCTGGTGTAAAGGATGTTTCAGTAGCAGACCATTTGGAGATATCTTGTGATTTCCCTGCAGTGGAATGTGAGTTTTTTTAGGGTGGCTCAAGACTTGGTAAATGCCTTAATTATATTCTTTTATCAGCTGTATTCCACTGGTTTGGGATGAGGAGCTGAAGATAAACTTCTTCGAGCCCCTACCAAGAAAGGGATGTTCACTATTTGCTCTTTTTATAATGCTAGCATCGGTAACCCCTAAGGATTAGCTCAAGTGGTAAAGGCCTTAGGCTTGGGGGTATGCTCCTCATAGGTCTAAGGTTCAAACCTTATAGGGTGCAAACAATCTCTAGGGGCCATTGTACTAGGGATTTCGCCTTGAATTACCCGAGGTACAATTGCGGAAAACTTTTTGTTGAGGGCCTGTGCACCCTTAGAATTAGTCGGGATGCTCTTCTTGGACACCTGGTGCCAATTAAAAAAAAATAATGCCATCATTGGTTATGGTAACAATTTTTTGCCTTGGAAGAGTATTTGGTAGACGAAGACCCAATTGAGAGCTGCGGTTTTTTTCATGGATAGCCTCTCTATGAAAGAATCTCACCACCGATAATTTCAAAAAAGAAAACGTTGTGGTGATTGATTGGTGCTGCATGTGCAAGAGGAGTTGGGAGTTTGTTGATTTTTTACTCCATTCAAGATGCTTAATGCTGTATGGAATAACTTCTTCCAATGTGTTGGATTGGCTTGGGTTATGCCCAAAAGATAATATGCACTTTTTTTCTTAAGAGAGGGTTAGGATGAAGCCGAAAAATTGTCACTATGTGGAGGAGGGTTGCTTACTTGCCTAGTATGATGGAAATGGGGGGAAATGAACAACAAGAATCTTGAAGATCATGAATGGATGATGGAACTCCGCAAAACTCTATTTTCTAGTACTCACTTCATTTGGACAGCCTTCACAGACTTGAGCTAACTTTTCAAGATTTTCGTGTATTGTTTTCTATTTTTTGATAAGTAATTGTTTTATAGTTCTAGGTAGGTAACTCTTTTGTATACACCTTGTGCACCTGTATGTGCCTTTTTTTTATGTTAACTAAGTTATAATTCTGCTTAAAAAAAAGAAAAAAGTCTGTTTAAGCGGATTTATAGGGTGAATATTAGTTTAGAGTCTACGATAGCTTTATAATAGAAGCTTATTTTAGAATATCAATGAAAACTGCCTTTGGTTTCAGGGTTCTCTTGTTAGACCCCTAGGGTTTGCTTGATCAAGCACTGAAGAAGAGAATTTTCCTTTGTTCTTTCTAAGAAACTTATGCTTTCATGGAAGTGAAAGTAAAATCTTTCTATTGAGTGTATTAAATTCTTTCTCTCATCAAAACTTTAAGCTATAGTCTTTTTCATGGGGGTTATGAGAGTATTAAATTAATCAACCTTTCTATTGAGTGTTCAAGGACTTAAGGTCTTGCAACAGCTTTACTTGGCAGTATTTTAACTAGCAGATTCTTTCTTTTTTCTTGGATAAGTAATGTGATTCCTACAAAAAAAAAAACTACAAGGGGCTTAATGCAAGTGTATGGTTCAAATGGCAAATATTGTCTGTTGTAATCACTCGTTGGGTTACTTGCAAGTTTAATAACAAAGTCTGCCGAACAAGCTTTCCTAACTAGCTGGAATTATCAACGTGAATGTTACCTTTTATTAAAAAAAAAAAGTTCCATTAAGCCCCATTGAAGGTAGTATTTTCCATTCAAATGTAAGCAATTATGTCCTTCCTCACTACTTTCACCTTTGTGATTTTTTTGCGTCCCTTAGTCCTATTTTCTAAATTAAATTGTTTGTGCAGTTTATTAGTATCTTTATACACATGACATGTTAGTCCATTAATCATTTTCCTAGTGAGTTTAGACGTCTGTTAAGTAGTAATCACATAACCTTATTTGAGTAACTGGATGAGACTACATATTCATATGGGCTATGTTTATGTTCTAGATGGCAGCATTCAACATCCAAGAGGCGTTAATCTGGAAGGAAAAGATTGAGCTTGTTATTGATCAGGCATGTTGTTTTCAGACTGCATAATTTACTCCAAATTCTCCTTTCCACCTACCCCTCTTTTTAGTTTTATATATTTATCTATGGATAGTGGTAGGAAGCTGATCCCTGTTCTTGATCTGTTCTTTATTTGTTTTGGCCTTTTTTACATTTTTTGGTAATTAAATAAGAATGTTTCTGGTCAATCATTACATCTTAGGTGTTTTTCAGCTTCTTCTATATTTATCTCAGGGAATATACTCCCTTCACCATAGGCATTGATGCATATAACGTTCATTGCTTATTTATGCGTGTAGCATCAGGGATCACAAGTGGCAAATGGGAACAAATATGTTTCTTTTGAATATAAGTCTGGGATGGATAATGGAAGGACTGCTTCCTCTTCTGACCACGAAAGTCAGTAAGTACTTCTTTGTTCTCTTCTTGTTTGGTTATAGTTGTGGCTGTACTTCTGAAAAAATATATGTACAAAATTCCCGTGTGATCATTGCATTTAATTGCCGGTATTTTTCAAGATTTTCATTCTCTTCTTTTTTACTTACAATTATGCATATGGTTCAACGTTATTCTGGTCTCAGATGAAATCTTTGTCTTCTTGTCGTGTTCTTGTTGATGCATCTTTCTTCAAATGTATTTGGAAATTACTTTGTTATCTTCTTGCCGTCCTTAACTACTGCTCATGCAGCTTGTGTTATGTATTTTTAACTGCATTGTTGTGAACTAGTTCTATCCTTGTTATCATACTTTGGTATATAGTATTACTTACGGAGAACCGCATTTCTTTATGTTTCCAAATTGCACTTACACCTTGTTAAAAAATAATTTCTGTACTTGAGCAGGTTCAGTGCACAGGAGGATGAAGATGACAGTCATTCAAATTTGTTGCGAAGAACAACTATTGGAAATGGTCTTCTTTGAGTCCTTATCTTTTTGTTTGTGTTAGTTTGATGCATTTTTTTTTTTATTTGAATCTGACTGTCTTCATACAAGTGGCAGGTCTTCCAGAGTCAGTGTTTGACTGGACACGGGAATTTGACTCGGAATTCTCGAATCAGAATACCAACAATCAAGCATTTTCAAGAAAGCATTGGCGTCTTCTCCAATGCCAAAATGGCAAGTATTTTCTTATTGCCTACATTAGTTAGAAGTTTAGCTCAGAACAGCGGTTTTTAGAATAATAATTAAAGGAATAGGATTTGATGAGACTAATCACTGGAAAGATTGTAATGGCACCATGAATTGTTTTTGACTTATCATTATTAATGTTGACAGGACTTCGCATTTTTGAAGAACTTGTTGAAGTTGATTACCTTGTATGGAGTTGTTTCTTTTCTATTGCCTTATGCAAATGATTTAATATGCATTGTGTTGTTTTAGTTCAAAACATTATTTATGGTCTTCCTTGTGCAGCCAAGGAGCTGTAGCAGAGCAATGAAGGCTGTTGGTGTTGTGGAGGGTACCTGCGAAGAAATATTTGAACTTGTTATGAGCATGGATGGGACACGGTTTGAGTAGGTGTTTTACTTTTTCAAACGAAGCTTATATCGATTAGGTTTGCTCAATTTTTTGGTCTTCCTTGTTTTACGCAACTAATATTCACTTTATCTGTAGTTGGGTGAGTTTCCAGTTACATCGTATACAAACCCTATTTTCACTTAGGCATATGGAGGGTTTTGAAATAGAAAAAATTACAAAGAATTCAGTGGTTCTCACAAGTAGCAGGAGATTAAGACCTATAATGTTATATGATCTGTGTGTGTGTGTGACCTTATTTCATTTCCTACACAGTCTTGATCATTGTGCTATTCATTTCAACTTTTGTCATATTAGTTGCTACAGCTGTGTAAACACTATTAGCTTGTTTTTTCCACTTTTCACAGTGTGTCTCCTCACATTAGATGTAGAAGTGCCATCATTTTGATAGCCGAGATCTTTCTTCCATGTACGAGAAAGACTCCTTCCAAATACATTTGAGACAAGTCCTCATCTTTCTGTGATATCATTTGGAATAAATTTATTGTGAATTACAAAGCACAATAATTTGTAAAAAAATTTCTATGCCATGAAGGAACCACCACCCTCTTGGAGATAGCCATGGATTGGCTCATCTTCATTGATTTGGGTTGTGCTCCTTTAGAGAACTTGTTTTCCTGTTGTTTTTTGAGCTCTTTTCCATATGGTCGCTCGTAAGGGGAGATGCCAAACTTTGCCACACCTTTGCTGTCTTTATCTAAGATCCCCTTGGCAGATAATGCCTATGGTGGAGCTTCGTCACACTTGGTAGGGAGATGTTTGGCAACATTGGGCAGAGGAGGGGATCTCTCCTTATGTGCGGCAGAAATACGCATGGAAGGGAGGGATCTCCCCCTTCCATCTGTGGCTGCGTGAGCGGAGAAGGGGGAGATCTCCCCCTTGAATTGCAGCCTATATGAATGTGCACTAGGAGGGGGTAGATCTCTTCTCTGTAGGTGTGGTCGTGACTGCCATGAGTGGGAAAGGGGGAGATCTCCCCTTCCATTGCAGCCTGTGGCAGCCGCTCGCAAGGGGGAAGATCGCCTTTGTAGAATTGCAGCAATGCGGCACTGCTCCCTCCTCTCCCTGTTTTTGTTTGTTATTAATTCTTAGGCTTTTTTTTAAAGAGAGTTTTGGAAACAGTTTTTAAAAGCTGTTGTGTTTAAAGTGGGAACTTTGGGAAGTCAGTGGGAACTTTGGGAAGTGTTCCCAAGAACTTCTTTATGACCAGCTGAATTGGTTTAGGTGCAACATCTAGACAATAGAACAACTGCAGGATTGGTTTTTAGGGGCTTTTGTAGAGGCTTGAAAGCTCTTTATGGTTTGGATGCAGCTTTTGAGAGTTATTTTTCTTCTTTGTAGGTGCTTGCATCCCTTAATGTTATCTAGTACATTGGTTGGTTTTCAGAAAAGAAGAAACAAGAAAAAATTAACAGCATAGAACGTGGCAACATGAAGGGAAAGCTTTATTAGGTCTTGCTTATATATATACACTAAATGCTCATCCGTTTGAGGCATATCATTTCAACTTGAGTCAATTATGTTCTTCTAGTTCTGTGGTTCTTGAAAAAGTTTTGTTGCGTATCATTTGGTGCTCCTTGGCCTTCAATTTTCAATTTCATAGGCAGATGTTGGCCCGCTATTATTGCCTCTAAGCATTCATTTATAGAACTTATGAGCTGTGCTTACACCTCCGTGTCTTTTCTTTCGATCATATACCATTGTGGATCTAGAGAGCAGCTAAATTTATAGGATTAGCATAAGCATGGTGTGTTGATTAGTTAGCACACCTACTTCTTGAGATAATATAAAATAGCGAGCTCTGGTATCTCTTTTCCAATTAAAACCTTACCAAATGGGGACTTACATTTTGTCTTACTTTGGAGTTTTTATGCTTTATTTCGTACTTGGCAGTCTTCATTGGCTTTTATTGGAACGTGTAGGTGATAGCTTTTCCAAGTTTCAACTTGTGTTTAAATGTCTTTTGTCTATTTTCTCCATGTCTTACCTTTGTGACTGTCAATTTTTCACGATTTTATGTGTCTTGAAAACATGTGAACGGAGATGTTTCCTTTTTAAGAGGATCATTTTATTGATCTTAACAGCTATAGAATGTTTTGAACTAGGGCCCCCCTCCCCCCCTCCGGTAATTAAGTTGTTGCTGATGCACTGCTAACCATGTGTTGCCTTGTTTATTTTTTAATGTGGCGTCCAGGTGGGATTGCAGCTTCCAGTATGGTAGTTTAGTAGAGGAAGTGGATGGGCACACAGCAATAATTTATCACAGACTTCAGTTGGACTGGTTCCCGATGTAATGCTTCCACCAATTGATATGTCTAAATAGTTCATTTATATTAAGAGCTAATATGATTTCTTCGTGTTCTGAATAAAAACTGTCATGCCATGCTGCGAACTTCAAACTAGAGCTTCTACCCCTCCCTCATCTCATTTGTGTTCAATTGTTACTATTGATCTTGCTGTGAAGACTTGCATGTGTCCTAATATCTAGAAATGTATTTAGTGGTGGTGCGAATTGTTTCTTGCCTTTAATTGTGGGATCTGTGGTTTATATTGTTTTGTGGAGAAGTATGTAACTGATATGCATTGTTGTAATCATGAGTGGTTTCCTAGATATGTTTTATCACAAATCAATTTAAAGCGGGGAGTGGCCTGCCTCTATTGCAGTAAGTAGTGCTTTAAATTGGTTTTCACATCCTCTATATGAAAGCGTCTAGCAGGGAGTCAAAGCGTCTTTCTTGGATAATCAACTACGACGCTGAGGGAGGTAACTTAAGTCGAGGGAATACGAAAGGGAGGGCATTATGAAAGCATACTCGTAGAGGGAGTTTCAGGTGGGGTATTAGTCTTACGAGGTGAGGGTTGGGGAAGTGTGTTCTATTCCAATTCGGGCTTGATGTATTTTGGATAGATTTCTAATTCTCATGGGCTTTTTGGGTCATCTGGGGCTAGTTAGTATGGGCTAGTTAGTACGTCCAGTGTACTTGATTACTCATATTGGTATATATAATATATTTACTTATAAAAAAATGTTTTTTTATCGCAATTTTTTTATTGTGGATATATTTTTATGCCTTTTTATGTATTTATTTATTGGATTCTAAAATCAGATAGAACTCCATAGAAAAGGTATTTTCTTAATGGATGTTTTTTTTTAAAGTTTAATTATTAAGTCTTTCAAACTTTGTTGAAGTTGGAGAAAAAATTCACGGGTTTTTAGGGGCTGCTATATTGCAGTATTCTCTTGGAGGAATAGCATCAGGAGTGGGGAAAAGGTAAAGGGAGTGGGCTGTTTACAGGAATGTGCTTTCTTGGAATTTCCTAGTTAGGGCGCAGAAATTCGTGTTTTTCTGAACCATGGAGGTCCCTGTTTATTTTTTATAAGCTGTTGAGCAACCAAAGATGCTTGTGCACTCCTTGGGCTTGATATGACAGCTATGTTGGCAACTTTGTGAAATGATTATGTCAATGGGTGGATGAATTGGCTTTCGAACTGCTACATGCAAATGCATGCCAAAAATATAAATATTTATGCATAACATTCATGTCTGAACCATGGACCCCCCCTTTCTCATTTGATATGTTTTGAGCCAGTGTGGTCTTTAGGGGTTCGGGATGATGGTTGTGTTCGGTGACATTGTTCAATGAAGGACTCCTTAGGCAAGGATGCACTGCTAATTAGATCACTGACAGGTGCATGCCAAACTGGAGAAAAGAGTTTCTCACTGATTTTTTTTGGTGATTCCATGAGAATGAAACTGTTATAACATGGACTAGCTTGTTTCTGTAGTACCAAAGAGAGAAAACATTTATTCTAGATATGCTTCTTCCTCGTGCTTGGGTGTTTTTCCTTCTTTAGGCTTTAGTAATTGGATGAACAGGACTGTTTGGATATTTTTCCTTAGAATACGTTAAATATGCTTCTTCCTCATGCTCAATTCTCCTCGAGGGCTTTCTATGTCCTTATCTTCATAATGTATTATCTTCATAATGTAACACAGATAACATTTATGTTTTCCTCTTTTCATTGCCTTGTTGCATAAAAATTTCTTCAGGGGTTTTAATTTAAGTTTAGTTGTTAGGAAGAAGATCCCTTTTTCCTTTCTATTATTATATGCATGATTTCACTTGTTTTGGATACTCAGTAACCCTTACTGTTGCAGGTTTGTGTGGCCTCGTGATCTTTGTTATGTGCGATATTGGCGACGAAATGATGATGGAAGTTATGGTAAATGTTCTGCTTGTTTAGAAAATTAACTTATTGTTTCTCTCATTAGAAATTTCCATGTTTTCTTTCTTGTTATCGTGCAGTTGTCTTATTTCGTTCTAGGGAGCATGAGAACTGTGGTCCACAACCTGGATATGTTCGAGCGCATATTGAGAGTCAGTTTTTTTTTTCTTTGATTTATTCTGATGCCTGAATTCTGAATTCGAGAGATGGAAATATTTTGTTTATTTATATATTTGGACTTTTAAAGGTGGAGGATTCAACATTTCTCCTCTAAAACCTCATAATGGGAGGCCTAGGGCACAGGTGCAGCATCTTATGCAGATTGATCTTAAAGGGTGGGGTGTGGGATATTTATCATCATTCCAACAACATTGCCTACTTCAAATGTTAAATAGTGTTGCTGGTGAGTTCCTTTACTGTTTTTTGGGGTGTCATTGATATGGGTAAAATTTGATTTGATGTCAAGATACTGGTTCACGACTTAATTTTCTTTCATCAGCAAGTTAAACTTGTTAATGATTGGTTCATGCATTTTTTTTTTTGATCGATTAATGATTGGTTCATGCATTAATATTCATTTCCTATAACTTTGCAATTGTAGGATTGGGATTTGGATTAACATAGCCAGTCTTTCTACTTTCATTGTTCCTTTACATTGAGATCAATTTAGGAAACCTTTACCTACTTGTTCTTCATGGTGGGCTTAGGTTGAGATTGACTAGGGTTTCAAAAGATTTAATGTTCAAAGCCATGACGAAATCTAAACTTCTTCATTTCATGTCTGTTGGGTGCTTTAAAACATACCCATCTTTGTATTCCATAATTAAACACTAACCAACCCTAAACTAGAAATCCCAAGTTTCAGTTAGATACCTTCTTCCAGGAAAAATTTTGGCAATCGACGGTTCTGTTAACAGTCACTTTCTCACACCTACCACTTTGTCCAGCAACATTGCTTTCTACTTTCAGTCACTTTAGCACCATAAAGAATCAATCTTTTCAAACAGATATGTGCCCAATCGATAACCTTTCCCATCCTTAAAAATTCAAAGGCACAATCTTCCTTCTAAATTTATCTATCAGCCCCTATGTCCTAGTTGTAGTCTACTGATTCTGCAGGCTTGGAGGTTAATAATAGTTGGCTGTGATAGTGTTTCTATACCAAGGATTTAGGTTTATGAGGGTGTATTTGGTTGGAGGGAGGTCTCTTAAGATTCCTCTTTGGCCCCCAAAATTCATTTAGAGAATGTCTTATAATTTGTATCCATTTTTAGCTCCTAACCTGTAATTAGGTGCTCTCCTTTGTTACTTTGTATACTTCTTATGTACTTGGGCTTTGCCTATTTACTTGATTCAATAAAAGGATATCTTACGAAACTTGGGCGATCTCCTCCTTGTACCCTAAGGATATTTTGCTTATCCTTTATCAAAAATCCATCCACAATTTTATTTTGCTTACAGAAAAAGGATGTCTTACAACTTTGCATAATAACACACTATTTCAGTATTTGAATTGGATTAAGCCTAAAGAGGACTAGATGAGAGGATTATTATTATTTTTTTGCATAAAAGTTCATTATCCTTTCTTTTGATTGGTGAAATTGATTTATGTTCTGTAAATTGTTTGATGAGACTTTTTGAGTGCCTGGTATCACCCATATAATCGATATTCTGAGGTTAGTTTTTACAATGAAGTCTTGTGAGGTTTGGGAGAAAGTTGTGGAAAGGTGGCGTTTCTGTCAGTATCAACTCATTTAGCCTTTGAACTACTGGCTTGGCTGCGCTTTCACTTTCCTGATAAGTTAAACTAATTAATTGAAAAAAGATGTTTTCCGAGTAAATAGTGGGTATTCATGAGAAACACCTAATGAGAAAATGGTAAAAAGATAAGATGTAATGAAAACTAGAAAGTGGAAATCAAAATGGCAATTATCCAATGATAAAAGGTTTTTACAAAGTAATCATCAAGATCCACGACCGTCTTTTCCTTTCCCTCAAAAAGCTTCAATCATTTTGCTCCAAATCCACCACAACAAACAACCTGGGATAATCTTCCACAATACTGCACTGTGAGAGCAACTAAGCTTCCCTTTCCAACAAGTCAAAATTCCCACCACGCTAGGAGGCATGACGCAATCTTAAGCTGAACAAACTGAAAATAGCAGTCCAAAGAGCGTTAGCCGCTTCAACAATGCAATAAAAGATGATCCGTCAATTCCACTTTTCCTATGCTTGCAACACCAAATCCATCACTATAATATTTCGCACTCTGAACAGGCCCAATAGAGCTTGTCCTCACAACCGCTTCTTAGTCGAATAGAATACAACCAATTCAAGAGTGAGGTAAAATTCATCACCTCCTCATCTCGTGTCTCTCATGGCCTATATTGTTGATATATTTTTTTGAAATCTTGTTTATCACAGGACTTCGTGAATGGTGTGCCCAAACAGATGAGAGGAATGCTCCTCCAAGAATCCCAGTAATGGTTAATATGACGTCAGCGTCTGTCTCCTCGGAGAAGGGTGAGAAGCTGAATGCTTCTTATCCTAGTGTGCCTACTGATCAAATAAATGCCACCAACAGAAATTCAGTGATGATGGAAGAATACTCAGATGAGGATGAGGAATATCAAATAGCTGAGCCTGAACAAGAGGTTTGGTTTGCATCAGTGTTTTTTTTTTATATTTTTTTACTGCATATGCTCTTTGAAATCTGAAAAAAAGTGTCATGTTTTCAGGCAGATCCATCTCGGGTTGAGAGTGATATCAAGAAAACAGGTAAATGATCACTGGTTCCTTTTTCTGTTATTTTCAGCAGATCTTTGGATATGGATGTAAGCAGAAAATCTGATCACAAAATTTTTGCAGGAGGTGAAGCCTTGGAAGAAGAAACAGCAGACGAAATTGATTTAACCTGTTTTTCGGGTAATCTCCGGCATGATGACCGTGATAAAGCACGTGACTGCTGGCAAATCTCAGAAGGGAACAACTTTAGAGTCCGGAGCAAGCATTTTTGTTATGACAAAACAAAGGTTTCCTTTTCTTTTAATTTATTTATTTTTATCGGTAATCAAGAAATTTTATACATAATAATAGGCAAAACCCAAGTGCACATGGAGTATACATGAGAAGTTCCTAAGTATAAATCATAGCCATTTAGTCCATTGCAAAAAAGGCCCCCACCCAAGAAAACAATGTTTTAAAGGAAAAAACTTTCAGCTCCTTCATTGTTCTCTCGTGGTTTTTGAAGCTTCTATCATTCCTAATTTTTTGACCTTCGGTTCTTTGTGAATCAACTGTTGACTGTTGAGGCATTGTTTTGCTTGCTCTAATCCCATTGTTGTTGATATGTATTTGAAGATTCCTGCAGGGAAACATCTAATGGATCTTGTTGCTGTTGATTGGTTCAAGGACACCAAAAGAATGGACCATGTTGCTAGGCGTCAAGGATCTGCAGCCCAGGTAAGCATTAGCTGTTAAAATATGCTTGCTTGTGCACGTTTTGGAGTAGATTGAAACTAACGTAATCAAACATAGTGCCATTTCTCATCATCACTTTACCTATGTTGAGGGGGTGCAGGCTGCCCTACTCCCCCAAAAACAGTATTTGACTTGATTTACTAAGCATTGTTTTTTTTCCCTTGGTGTATTAAGCAATGATTTGAGTGAAGATTTATCACCTGAAGTATTTCCAAAAGGTCATCAGGCTTGCTAGTGTTGCGGATATTTTTTCCTGTAGTATATAGGAATGTATTATTAGATTAAAAAAAAGTTTCAATTATTTTATTTTATTCTACTTCTGCTTGGATGTTTGCTCCTAATTAGAATCTGGGGTGTTTGTCAATCTTCAACTTATTCGGTTTAGATTTCAACTTGCACATCATTTGTTGTTAATTTCTTGATAAGGTGTTACCTATTGACAAACTTTGTTTTAAATCTATACAGGTTGCCTCAGAAAAGGGGCTTTTCTCAATGGTTATAAATTTGCAAGTAAGTTGATTTCATTTGGCTGGTTGATTTTTAAACTTAAATGTATGAGGACTTTTGCAGGGGAAATAATGCTTTACTCTTTACAGGTACCTGCGTCAACACACTACAGTATGGTATTTTATTTTGTAATGAAGGATTTGGTACCTGGATCCCTCTTGCAAAGATTTGTTGATGGTGACGATGAATTCCGCAATAGTAGACTGAAGCTCATCCCATCAGTTCCCAAGGTATTTATTTTGTTTTCAGTGCACCATTGTGATTCAATTACTTTTTATTTTTATTTTTTATAAGTAAACGGTATTATTAATAGAATAGGTAAAGCCCAAGTACACAAGATGGTATATATATATATGAGACATGACCTATTTAGGTCGTAGGTGGTAAGTGAGATACAAGGAAATCATGAAAATTGAGACTATTGAAATCTATAGGTGTGGCCCAAGATACAGGCGTATGGAAAAATAAAGATCTAAGCTCTTCTAGAGTCGCCTTATCTTCAAGAGTCCGGTCATTGCGCTCTTGCCAAGTGCACCATATAACGCAGATAGGGACTATCTTCCACACTAATTTAATTGGTGATGCACCTCCGATAGATGTCCAGCAAGCCAATAACTCCACCATGGTGGCAGGCATTACCCAACTCAACTCTACTCGGCTGAAGATTTCAATCCACATGTATCTAGCTGTCTCATAGTGTAGCAAGACGTGATCCACAGACTCTCCAGATTTCTTACACATACAATACCAATTTGTGATAATAACCTGACGCTTTCTCAAATCATCAATGGTCAGAATCTTGTTCAGGGCAGCTGTCCAAGTGAAAAACAATGCTTTGGGAGGGGCCTTGTTCCTCCAAAGTTTCTTCCAAGGAAATTGAGTACTTGGAAAGAACGTAAGGGATTTATAAAAAGATCGAACAGTGAAAACAGCCTTACCCGTAGGAGTCCACTATAGCTTATCTACACGCATTCCATTTGTTTTCACAGAATAAATGGCTCTAAAAAAAGTCTCAAAGTTGTCAGCTTCCCAATCTTGAGCTGCTCTAACAAAAGTAACGTTCCATTGGGTTTGGTTGCCCGATTGAATCATGAGATCCGCCACAGAAGCTTCTTGATCGCATGCCAATCGGAATACAGAAGGAAAGGAGTTCTTTAGAACTTAATCTTTACACCAAATATCTCTCCAAAATTTTATCCTCGATCCCTTACCCACTACAAGTTTGGTGTGGCGAGAGAAAACCCCCAAACCTTGTCTAATGTGTTTCCATAGCCCCACTCTATGCGCCCCAATCACTTTATTTGTACACCTGCTCTCCTCCCCCCCCACCCACCCACCCACAAAATTCCTCCTTGCTTGTAATCTACCATCATTTTCCAAAGAGCGCTCGGTTCCGTATTGTACCTCCATAAACATTTCCCAAGTAAGGCCCGATTGAATATTTTTATATTTTTTATGCCAAATCCGCCTGAAGATAATGGCTTGCACGCCTTGTCCCACTTGATTAAGTGGAACTTTGATTCGTCTCCCAATCTGCTCCATAAGAAATCGCGGTAAATTTTTTTGATCCTTTTCACCACCAAGCTTGGAATGGGAAAAAGAGACAAAAAATAAGTTGGTAAGTTAGAGGATACTCTTGATCAAAGTCATTCGACCTCCTTTTGACAAATACAATTTTTTCCATCTTGCCAGTCGTTGTTCTATCTTCTCAATCATTGAATCCCAAATTGATAAAGCTTGTGAAGCTGCCCCCCAAAGGTACTCTCAAGTATCTCATAGGAAGAGAAGCAACCTTACAACTAAGAATGGGGGCCAATTGCTGAGGATTGTTGACAGTCCCAACGGGCATTAGTTCAGATTTCTCAAAGTTGGCTCTCAAGCCTGATGCTGCCTCGAAGCACAATAAGAGAGCCTTCAACACCCCAAGTTGGTTGTGATTTGCCTCGCAACAAATTAAAATATCATCTGCAAATAATAAATGAGAAATAGCAATAGAGTCCCTATTGGGGTTACCAATGGAGGAACCCGCCATAAAACCGTTTCAGACCACAGCTGAGAGCATTTTATTGAGGCCCTCCATAATGACAACAAAGAGGAGTGGAGATAGAAGATCTCCTTGCTTCAGACCGTGTGAACTACTAAAGAAACCAGTTGAGCTGCCATTAAACAACATTGAGAATTTTGTTATTGAGATGCACCATCGAATCCACCTGCACCATCTCATCCCAAAGCCACATCTCTCCAACAAATAGATAAGGAAGTCCCAGTTTATATGGTCGCATGCCTTCTCCATGTCTAGCTTGCAGATGATCCCTACAACCCCTGTCTTTAATCTGCTATCTAGGCATTCATTGGCTATTAAGACCGAATCCAAAATCTGACAACCCAATAAAAGCATTTTGAGGCTTTGTGATAATTGTACCTAATGTCTCCCTAAACCGGTTTGCAAGCACCTTGGAAATAATTTTGTACACCTCATTTATAAGGCTAATGGGTCTAAAATCTTGTACCTCAAAAGCGCCGTTTTTCTTGGGAATCAATGCAATAAAAGTAATATTAAGGCATTTCTCAAACTTTCCTGCCAAGAAAAATTCATAGAACACCTTCATTATGTCCTTTTTCGCTCTCTCAACAAGTTTGGAAGAAACCCATTGAGAAGCCATCCGGCCTGGGTGCTTTGTCACTCGCCATTCTTTAAACGACGCCGTACACCTCTACCTCTTCAAATGGTCTCTCCAACCAAGACGCGGTCTGTGATCCGATGGAGTAAAAAAAAAAGGTCATCAGGTTTTTGCCTCCACCCCCCTTGTTTAGTAAGCAACTTTTCAAACAACTCCACCACATGGTCCTTTATCGCCGGAGCTTCCGTGCAATCCACTCCATTGATTTTTAACATCTCAATGGTATTATATCTCCTGTGAGAGTTAGACACCATGTGAAAGAACTTTGTACAACGGTTCCCTTTCTTGAGCCATAAAGCTCTAGATTTCTGGCGTCAAGAAATTTCCTCGAGAGTAAGAACTCTCAGAGACCATTGAAGCCAACTCTGTCTTCCATACTATTTCTTCTTGGGAGAGGGCCCTGGCTTCAAGAATCCTCTTGAAACCTTGAAGGCCCTTTAAACTTTTCTTATGCTCCCTAATGTCACCAAAGGATTGAAAGTTCCAAAGCTTTAAGTTGTTCTTTAGCGCTTTTAATTTTCCTACAAGTATAAACTAAAGCATACCATGAAATTGATAAGAAGACCACCAATTTTTTACCCTATCCACAAAGCCGTCGCTCTTGAGCCACATGTTTTCGAACTTGAAAGGATGATGCCCACGTTGAATGCCGCCTCCAACAAGATAGGTAGGGGTGGACAAATTTTTCGACTTCCAAACTCCGATCGGAGTCCGCTCTGACTCCAATTCCGACTTTGATTGGAGTCGGAATTCAAAAATTCGGAGTCGGAGCCGAAGCTCACTTGGGTTCTGAGTTCTGACTCCGAACACTGACTTTTTAAAGATTCTGGCTTTTTAAAGATTATATATATATATTATATGCTGTATAATAATTAATAGTTGCGTAAATGGCCTAATGGTAAAGCACGTTTTCACCTGCCTCTCCGTTCCTAGGTTCGAGCCACGAGTATACCTTCATCCGTTATTTTTTTTTTCCCCGAGAACCTTAAACAACGTCGTTTTAAAGGGGGTATATATTCATCTCTTTAACCTTCAAAAACTCTTAACCCTACTTTCCTCTCTTCTCTCTTCCCCACTCCCCCCTCGTGCCTCGCCTCCAGCCATTGCCATTTTTGTAACTCCCAAACCTAGCTCGATTTCCTTCCGTCTCCCCGAAAGTTGAAAAACAGAGCGGTTTTCTCTTGGTCCCTCAATCTATTTTCTTAAATGGCGATAAATCTGACGGAAGGGCGAGATGTTTCGGGTGTTGCTCTCCGATGGGTCTCACCATTAGCAAGGCTGCAAGGGATGCTGGCCACGCAGATGAATGCTCTCATTAAGGAAGGAAAGTTGCAGAAGGGCTCTGTCGTCCAGTTTACTTATTTTGTCTATTACTTCGTCACTGCATGTAAAATTTTCTTTCGAGTTCCGTCAATTGCTTCTGTTTTCATTAATGTGTTCGGGAAAATTGTTAGTTCTTGGCTGAAATAGCTTGATTTTGTTCAAGATTTCTGGGTTTGGCTTTGCTTGTTTATATAGACAGGAAAATTCCAATCGAACTCCGATTGGAGTTTGGACTTCCGAACTCCGATTGGAGTTGAACTCCGACTCCATTTCGGAGTCGAAACTGTATTTCGACTCCGACGGTTGTCAGAGTCGAAAACTCCGAACTCCGACACCGTCGGAGTCGGAGCACACCCCTAAAGATAGGAAAGTGATCCGAACAAAGGCAAGACAACCTTTTTTTATACACCTCCGGGTAATGTGTCTCCCACTCCGGCGAAATAAGAAATCTGTCCAACCTTGACCATGTCTAATTATTGGACCAAGTGAAGGAACCCCCTATTAATGAAAGATTCACCAAATTCAAGTAAAAAATGCATGCTGAAAAACCAGCTATATAGTTGGGCGCAATCGACAATCTCCCGATCTTTCATTAGGGAATCGTATTATGTTGAAATCTCCGCCTATGCACCAAAGGAGATCCCACCAAGAGTGTAGTGTGGCAAGTTCTTCCTATAAAAGACTACGAGAACTATTCACATTTGGCTCATAAACACCTGAAAAAACCCACAAAAAATTATCCTCCACGGATTTAAAAGAAATCGCCATTGAGTGTTCCCATGTGGAATCCTCCTCTCTCTCTACCACCCTTTTGTCCCATATCACTAAGATTCCACCTGAAGCCCCGTCTGATGCTAGAAACACCCAATCGACATAGGTACAACTCCAAATGCTTCGCATGATTTTCTGAGAAATCAATTTCAACTTAGTTTTTTGTAAACAAATAATGTCCGCTTTCCACACCTTGAGCAAGTAATAAATAGAAAACGTTTGTTTGCCTCATTCAACCCACGAACGTTCTATGACACTATTTTTGGCTTCATAAAGATAATAAAGTACCCTTCCCTTTTGATCGATTACGACTCGAGCTACCTTCATTCAAAGACCAACTTAGGCCTTGTTTGTTTTTAGAGGTGAGATAAAATAAAAGTTAAAAAAAGAATACAATATTGTTGTAATTTATTTTTTTAATATTAGTTTTATTTTGGGTTTTGAAAAAGTGGTTTTGGAATTTGAAAATTTTGAATTTTTTATTATATTTTGTATGAGAATTGGGAAAAGTATAATGATGAGTTTCAGGAGAGTTTGGAGTTTTTGGTTTTGTTTCCTAAAGCAAACCAGGCCTTCCGATTTCTTAGACTGAGCATGCCCCGACTCAATGGTTGTGAGAAGAGCCATAAACTAATCCACATACCCCACGCATTTCATACCAATTATATGCTGGATAACTTTTACGTTAAGAAGTACCCAATCAGACACATTAAAGTCCAAAGGAAATTCGCAATTCAAAGGGGGAGGTTCTTTAACTCCAGAGTCCCCCTATGCATTCGAAAAAAGCCCATTTTCCTCTTCCCCAAACAGATGTGTGCCTCCCCATTTTACCATGGTGCCGTCTTGTACCACCACCTCATTAGCATATAGTGGTGTTAGTGAGTCAGGAACCTCCTCCCCAACACTTTCGAAGAGATGAAAAGGGCTCTGAGAACTTTCCCCTTCACTATTTGGACTTTGCACTGTTAGTCTCTCTAATAATGCCTCTAGGTGATCTTCAACGGAGTGAGATGCCTCTGCCAGAGCTTGGGAAGGATCCAATGAGTGGGTCGGCATTTTCTGGCAAGTCTGGACGTCCGTCGACGAGTTTTGATCATTTGAGGAGGTTGTTGGTGCTAACGAAGGAGGATTCTCCCTTGTGTCCTTGTTCTAAGACGTCGTCGACACTATCTCCATCATCATCGACATCACCTCAAATTGCTGAGGCATCGGTGAAAGCACTTGCTTGTTCAACGTAGGCTCTATGGGCTTGGGCCCATTGTGGATATGGATAGTAGACCTGCTACCCGATTGACTGGGCCTTGCTACAGGTGCTTGCATAGAGCCCAAAGAAGAACCTGCCTGATCCACTCTCGTACCATATTCTTCCCCACCAAGAAACGGGCCACGAGAAGGTAGTGGATCCATAGGCCCAGCTCCAGCCTCTCTTAGACCAGATTCCTTTTCCTTCTCACTATTAAACTCAACACCGTTTAATCCAAGCGATATTTTGGTGCAAAACCGACATCTCCTTTTGATGTAAAACTGGCATATGCTTTTCCATTTCACTCAACACCTGCAACATGATTTCCTTATTAAGACCAACGAGGTTCCTGCCATCGTCCCCTTCGTATGAGCCTCCTGCATTGATGGCCTTACTGATGCTTGCAAACGCCTCTTGAGCTCCACCCACTTCTCTACTGTGCTTAGCCTGCATGTATGATCTGTATGACCTCGAGGGAGGCAAGTTACCATGCGATGAAGGAGGAGGTAACCATGGTTCACGGCCTCTGTCCTTTCCCCCAAAAACAGAGGAGGTAGCCATGATTGCAGAGAGCTCCCTCGTAGTATCTCTGAAGTTTTTCCATCCCATCCCCATCCTACCTTCTGGGATTACCAAGAGACCTCGCTGTCTCTCATGGCCATATTGCGATAAGGAGAAAAACTTTCCATAGACATTACGTTGTCTCTGGACCACTAGCACGTTTGACCCTCTTCTTCGAGATCTTAAGAACTCAGAGGACCCCCCATCGGCTTCACCTTCCTTCACCATGCATGGCAGCCAACCACACCATATTTTCTTGGTCAATGAGAATGTGTTTCACTAGCCGGTGACCTCTCCGTGATCCTCCACTGCCTTCCACTCTCCTTCTTAAATTCAAAGCACTTGAAATCGATAATGACATTCCTATTCGACCCCATCACAGCCCACCTACTCGAGTAATCTAAATGAAACTGATCTAAATCCTGAAGAAATCAAAAAACAATAGCAGGAGATCAACACCGATGATAAAACTCATTGTTTTTGCTCAATAGTACGGAGAGAACAAGAAGAGAGAGAGAGAGAGTATTTTTTTTTATGAAACTTCCAACCGTTGCCATATGAGATGTCAAGATTGTAAGTAGGGTCTTAAGCTTTTCAAGACTCTTTTAGGAGATTCCCATCATCGGAAACATCCATGCGTGCACTCAATTGCTCTTTGTAGGCATGAATTGATGTATGTATAACATATAGATGAAAATAGAACCATGTGCGTGAAACTTATGATATATTCTCTTGTACTATGCTAGGATGTTTGATAGAGTTTCTCAGTAGTTGAAATTAAAACACTTGGGTAATCAATTTTTAATTGGACAGAAGCAATTGGGGTATTCAGTTACTTATCTTTCCTGGATTCCTTTGACTCTCTTAATTTTAGAGTTCAATATGTATTTTTGTTCTTTTTTTGGTTGAACTTGTATATTTCTCATGTATTATGGCCTCCTTAATTCTTTTTTTCCAAAATAGAACTGTTAATTTTCTATATAAAAAAAAAACTGATGTCTTGGTGACACCATGATGGATTTATGACACATTTGTATCCTTATTTAAAGGTGATTTCTCCTAGGGAAGTTATATTTTAAAGACGTGCTATCTTCATTCAGTTTGTGTTTTGCGTGTCTATATGAGTATTTTGTCCATAAATATTATAGTTGGCCTGTGAATCCCATGCACATGCACACATTTGAACACTAATTACACAGTCTAAACATGCACACCCACACATTTACACTTGCAACCCCCCTCCCTCTTCTCTTCCTTGTTGACTCTATTCCAAGCCAAAAAATAAATGTAGCAAACCGTATGTTCTCTCAATTGGCCTTTATCAATTTTATTTTTGAATTATGCAGGGCTCGTGGATTGTGCGTCAGAGTGTTGGGAGCACCCCTTGTTTATTGGGAAAAGCAGTTGATTGCAACTACATCCGTGGTCCCAGATACTTGGAAGTAAAAACCCTTTAATCTTTTTAATTCGTGTTTTGCCATATTTTTCTTTTGGCACGATTACTTCTATATGAAAAGTGCTAGGCTTACACACATATCTTACACGAGGAAGTTACACGTTTTTTTTTTTATAAGTACAAGGAAGTTTACACACAAACGTGGTTTAATGTAAAACGTCGGATCTATTTACAATAAATTATAATCTAATGGATCACATTAAAACACATCAACGTGTAAACCATCTTGTATAAGATTTATGTGTAGATCAAACATTTTTCTTTCTATTTAGCAGTTTAACATTGTTCATCTTCTGTAGATTGATGTCGACATTGGCTCTTCAACCGTTGCTAATGGAGTTTTGGGGCTGGTAATTGGTGTAATCACAACATTGGTGGTAGACATGGCTTTCCTCGTACAGGTATGTTTTAATTATTACATCTTTTCGAGTTCACTTGGCCTGGGGAGACTGCATGCTAAACTCATACTTACTACTACATTTCACACATTTGATCGTACGATGTAATTAGTTGCCTCTTATCATAGACAGCAAAGTCGAACAAAGCCACACAAAAATTAAATGGGATTTACCTAAAAAGAACACTGGGTTGAACATTTCTATGATTTCAAAACTTACGATTTTACTTTATGATATGAAAAAAAGTAATTACATAAATCCACAAACTGAGTGAGGGCCGGCTCAATAAATTGGGGGTCTAAGACTAAAATTTTGATAGTCTTTTAAATAATAATAAAAAAAATATTATTATTATTATTATTATTATTTAGATTTTTATTTAAAAATAGTTCCTATCATTTGCCAAGTAAGTTACTATCTAAGATTTTATACTATATTTTCAACTAATATTTTTAATTGATAATGACATATAGAATATCTATTTGATACTTTTGATATTCTTTTATTGAGTTAATTAATATTTTTAATTGGTCATTTTTTTTTCTTTTTAAAAAAAGTTCTACTTTAGACTTTTTGGGAGGCCTTATTTCATTAGGGGGTCTTAGGCAATTGCCTAAGTCGTCTAATGAAAAAGCCAGCATTGAAACTGACGTGACTTGATGTGATACGTCAAATTGTAAAGTAAATTTGATTGTAAAGTAAATTTAACGGATCTTATGAAACCGCATTAGTTAATAAGTTTATTTTTATGTAATTTCTTTGTGTTAGTAGCAGTAAGTTTGGAACTATAAATCTAGACTGTATGCAGTAACATTATAAGTCTAATGTGGCTAAACTTAAGTAAGCTGGGAACTATATGAACTATGAAGATATAGAGATAACTAAATTATTCTTTAATTCTAGGCAAGGGCAGAACTCCAAAAATTTCAAAGCTATTAAAAATCAATCTTTTTAAAAATGATTTTTCTTCTTTATCTCAACCACTGAAGTGGTTAGATGACTGTTTTAATTTTCAGGCAAATACCACTGATGAATTGCCGGAACGACTGATTGGAGCTGTCCGCGTTTCTCATATAGAGCTTTCATCTGCTATAGTCCCCAAATTGGAACCAGACCCATTGTGACACACTTTGAATGTCTTGGTTTCCTGATTTATCCAAAATCATTTGTTCAGATAAGCATGTATTCTATTTCCCATTAGATTTTCCATTTTCATATGCTCTGAAATCATATTATTTATGATTTTACGTACTTTCATCTTTGTATAAAATAGTGAATAAGATTACAGGATGCGTTGGTTTGCCAATATTCCTCTTAAATGGAGTTCATTTTTTTTTTACCCAAAACACCAATTATCTTTCACTACCATGCCCTGGTAAGCTTTATGGGAAAGAGAAATGTTATTATGTGGTCTCATTTTGTTCATTTATATATTTTATTCTTTTAATAATTTCTTTTTGCTTAATGATTAAATAAATGACTATTAATGTATTAATTTTTTTAAAAAAAAAATATTTAAAAAAATATTTGATATAAAAAAATAGAAAAATATAAATTGCATTGGAAAAACATCAAGTAAGCAAATTAAGGAGTCATAAATTATAAAATAGCACTACTCGAAATAGAAATTTTAGTCATTAAAATGCACAGATGGAGTCGAGGGAGACCATAAATTTCAATGCTTTTATATCGGATCCCATAGCTATGCTGCTTTTGGGTCCGTAAAATTCTCCACAAACGCATCGAAAGAGGCCAATGAGCTCGCCGGAAATCCATACTCGAACTTCCCTCGAAGAATCTCGGACTGCCTTCTGATCTCTGCGTCTGTCAAAACCTTCTCTATCCCATGCAATATATCGACCTTAGTTACGACATCGGCCGGGTAGCCCTCGGAAACCATGGCTCCCACCTTGAGATGGCCCACCACCAACATGGCATTATAGTATTGGTCACCCCTAATTGGCCACGCCAAGAGTGGGACCCCACGCACCGTCGACTCCACGGTGGAATTCCACCCACAGTGCGATACGAACCCTCCCGTCGATGGATGGCTAAGTATCAGCAACTGTGGTGCCCACCCATGTATTATCAACCCTCTCTTCCCAACTTTGCTGTCCAATCCGTGAGGGAAATATTCCTGGTCTTGATCTGCCGAACCGGGTTGACCCGTTTGAATAACGGGTCTGCCGGCCTTCCGTTGGATGACCCATATGAATGGCCGGGTGGATTCCCCCAATGCTTTGGCTAGCTCCGGGTACTCCTCCATTGAAGGTCCCACTTCACTCCCGAACGAGACGTATAGGACGGACCTCCGTGGCTGCTGATCCAGCCACCCGATTATTTCATCGTCGGTGTAATTGGATTCTTTCTTGGGTCGGATCCCTCGGTCCCGGAGAAGGGATTCGGTGGACTGCCAGTACTGATCCGGCAACAGCGGGCCCACGCCCCAGACGGGTTTTCGTGTCAGATTCGCCACGTAATCGAGAAACGGATGCTCAAGATCGTCGCACGTGTTGATCAATATTGCCGCCGAGGTTTTCACTTCTTCCACCCACGGCGCCGGCTCTCCCGGGAAAGGTGGGCCCCGTGGTGGTGCTGAACCACCACTGTGGGCCTTTGGCCCCCCGGATCCGCCCTGTTTATGCGGCCCACGAAGCCAATGACGCCGTTGCTTGAGATCCGAGTACTTCAGGACCATCTCTTCGGGTAACCCGGGAAGGGCCCGGACCTCTCCAGGTCTCATGTCCGCTGGCCGGACCACCCATACGGCATGCTGGACCGCCGCCCAGCACGCACCCGACGTGATGAAGACTACCGTCGGGATGGCGAATTTGGAAAACACGTCCTGGTTCTTATTCATTATGTGGTCTACGACGGCACAGACGGGTCGGGGCGAAGACGGATCCCTTTGGGTAAGTAACGCCTCGATTCCGCGACTCAATTGCTGGTGGAGGGACGGATTCGGATTCGGATCCGATCCGGGAGGTGGCGACAAAGACGAGACGTCGGAGACTCGGAAAAGGGAGGATTGAAGGACGGGGGAGGGAATAGAGGAAGAAATATCGGAGTCGACGAGGAGGGTGATGTGGTAATTTCGGGAGATGAGGTGTTTGCAGAGCTCGAAGGAAGGGAGGAGGTGGCCTTGGCCATTTTTGGGCACCACCAGAATCTCACCTGAAGATGGCATGGCTGTTCTTGTTCTATTTTCGGACACTCTTTCAGAAGTTCAGTGCAGTTATTCAGCGAGTGGATGTCCTCGGAGACAAGACATTATGAAATGATAAAATGATATATGCGAACAGAGGTATGGACCGTTTGGTTCAACAAGATTGCTGGGGGCAAAACCAAGCCTCTAAAATAAATAAATATATATATATATATATAAATATATAATATTTTCAAATCAGTATAAATATAAAAAATATTATATGCATTATTATATTTATTAAAGTTTCTATTTAACATAATTTTAATTTGAAAAATGAATTTTAAAGTTTAAATTTTTTTTCTATTTAAATGATATGGTTTATATCTGCTTGAAAATAGAATAACTCCAAAATAATTATTAAAAAAAATAAAATTATAAGTTTATTTTTAACAAATAAAATTATAGGTTGATGTTTAAGATAAAGGAAAAAAAAAAAAAAAAAGAGAAGGAAATTTATCATCCTACGTATTGGAGATTGTACTTGTATAGTCTGTTTCTCCCAACAAACTGTCCAACCTCAATCTTAACAGTATGTCTGCATCGTTACACCTAAGAACTGGAGGCGTCCGAATAAGAGTTTTGTTTGGTGGACATTGGAAGCATTTTCAAAACTCTCACTTAAAGAGCAGTAGTATTGGTTCATCAATTTTTTAAAAAAAAAAATTTAATAGAAAATACAAATTTTATAGAAAATAAATATTTTTTATTTTATAACTTCATATTGAATTCATAATTTATAAAATCAATAAATATATTTATATTTTATTCATCCAATAAACATATTAAAAGATAATAAAAAATTATTTTGATAAATAAATAGTAAATCTTTATATTTAAATGATAAAATAAAATTATTGTAACTCAAAATTTTTCATAATCTCATTTGATAGATTCAATGTAAAAATATTTTAATGAAGTCAATGCCAATGCCAATGTTCTATAAGAAAAGCAAAAGAGTTCTTAGTCGAAAATGATAAGTACGGTTTTTATTTTTATTTTTATTTTTTTATCATGGGGTTTATATGAGGACCAATTTTTTTTTTTTTGTCCACCACACTCATAAATCCTGTGGAAAAGAGCCTCTGTTTATGTTTATTAATAGTGAGATGGATAATGTTATACTTATTAATCTCATATCACCACTTTATTATTCTTATTATATTTAAAAACTTTATTTTTTAATAATTTTTTTAACATTTTAAATCGTTAAAAAAAATTTAAAAATATTCAACTTCACTAATAGTTACTTTTTTAACCATTAAATAATAATAATAAAATGATTAGAAAAAATAAAAATAAAAATAAAAATAAAAAAGCTAAAAAAAAGGAGAGTATTTAAATAGTAGTAGATGGATAATAAGACTATCACAATTCTTGATATAATACGATATATTTATTCCACTATTAAAAAAAAGACTACAACCTAACGTATCACATAACTACTCCAGTTTATAAATTTATCTTAGTGGGATTCTTTGATAGAGCAGTTCTACACTTACAAACGGTGGGTCCCGACTGGGATCTGCCTAGTTAAAAAAAGCCTTTTTTATTTATGTATTTTCAATGATTTTTTTATCATTTAAATATTAAAAAAAAAAATTATAAAAATCATAATATTATAAAATAGATATTCTTAATCAATATATAAAAAAAAAATTAAAAATTAAAAAAAAAAAGTTCCTACCTACCCCACAGTGACTGGGAATCCCGTTTGTGGGACTAGAGTTTCTCTTCCTTGATATATCTAGCATTCATCTTTAAAAAGTTTACTTTTGTGAATGGAGCATTTCTCTTCCCAAAAAAGACCACTTCGACCTGTGCGATTAATCACCTTCTCACCAGCATTCAATATTAAAACCTCAACGAGTGTTGACCTCAAAGCTTTCTACAAGCATACTCAAGTCCTGACTCCATTTTGGAGTAGAAATCAGGAACCCATTTGACAAATTGCAAAAAATCGTGGGCACTCCATTCTTACAAACTGGATTATGATATTGATATTGAACTTAAATTTTGCAGTAGAGTGATATTTTATACCCTTTCTTCATATATTAATATCCAAGAACCAGAAATGTATGTGTATTTACATTCAAAACTCACTAAGCAATACCAGCTTTTCCATACTGGTAGATTTTGTACCTGTACTTTCTCATACATACTAAACGGAAGAATGATGCAGCTGATGGAGAATTGGTCCTTTCAGGTAACACCCAGCTGTACATCTAAGATGAGCACTTCCAAGCCTCTCTGAATACACAACAAAAATTTAAGAAGCTTGTTTCAATAACTAGATATCAATTTAAGGCTTTGGTTCTTCACACAGATCAGCAGAATAAATTACATGTATATTATTATGGATCATTTGGCACGTGTAACTTTAGGCTCATTAACAATATGTATAAACACACCACAAACAACCATGCAGATAAAAAACTGTTAAATCAGGAGCAAATGAGTCAAAAATTTTTTTTACTGATAAATAAATGAAAAAGTACACATATTCTAGGGTTACAATTCTTTTCTGAACTTACCAAACAGGAGGTTATTTCAAGTTGCCAGTAGATTGTTCCAACAAAATTATGCTTTGAAACCTACGGATCACTGCATTCATCATTAAGCCCAGTGACACAAATATTCTGAAAGATCTCATCCTACAGCACTAAATTCTCAAAAGAAGATCAGGGGAGTTTATTTGACTGGGCTAATCAGATGAGTGAGACTGAATTATGATGATGATAGAAAAAACATGGAACTTCTTAATTATTATATATATTAAACTGAAAACCCTCCATGGTAGAGTTATTACCAGACATGTTAAGCTGACGTTAGAATATCCAATGCAACTTCCTTAAGGGAAGGCATTTTCTCCTGCTGATGCAGACATATATATTTTTTCCCCACTTTTCTAAGGACTCTCCAGGGGCCAGGGTAGCACCTAATGCAAGATTTAAAAAAGAACAAAGTTAATGTTGAATGTAGCAGTTAGAAGTAGCAACATCAAGTCACCCACTAGGTATAAATATAGAAATCCCACTATAAAAGGCTATGTAATATGGAGTCATTGGCTTTACAAGACCTGAAAAGGGTTCCTCCATTGCGTCCCTTAAAATTGTGAATGTAATATACTGTCTCCATCTTAGGAAAGAGGGTCGTGGAAAGTTTAGCCAGCTTCGGGTAGAAGAATGATGGATAATCTTCATTCATTCAAGGAAAATTGCCATCTGAGTAAAGCAAAAGAGGTACCAAATTATCCCATAGATGCATCATACACTCTAGCCAGAAGGGCCTCAGACAATTTGGCAAGCTCAGGGTAGGGCAAAAAGGCACCATATAATTCAGTAGATGGACCATCTTGATTCTCAGGCTTCCTTACACTACAGGATGAAACTTAGTTAATAAATCTTTAGTAAGTTTCAATGGTCACCCATCTGGTGCTATAACATTCGCTCCAGCCACAAATGTAGATTTTCAACAAACACTAATGTATTATTTTCTATTTCTGGATCTCACTGGTGCTTTAGAAGACAAATGGGAGACTGCCACTCATGGACAACAAGTAAGTTCAGTGCTGATTACTTTGTTACAACCCAATATGATGATGTGAATAAAAGACTTAAACCTAATGAAATCAGACTTAAACCTGATTAAAATAAAACAGGGCTTCGGACAATCTTTTTTTCTGTACTGCAGAAGTTAGGGACAAAGAATCTCTATTAAAATCAAAGAAAGGTCTAACTTAACTGTTGGAATAACGGTATCCATTGTTATTTGCTTTGATACATTGCTGTCAATAAGATTGGTGAATTAGGTCAAAGATACGGAAAGAGAGGGATTCGAACCCTCGGTAAACAAAAGCCTACATAGCAGTTCCAATGCTACGCCTTGAACCACTCGGCCATCTCTCCTACATAATGATTATGGCCCAGAAACCGAGTGAATAGTGAGTCATTCATATTAGATTTTTGGATAGGTACGTACAATCAATTCTAAATATAAAAAAAAAAAAATTATCAAACTTTTCATCAAAGAAAAATTAGCATCTACCCTATGCCACTTACTAAGTTCAAGATGAAATATGCCTAAGAACCATGTAAAATTGGCAAAGGATACACCCAGATCTTATACGGTCAAGTTCCCCATTGAAAATAATCAGCTTTCTGGGAGTGTTCTCGACAGCTTCTTTGTAAAGCTCTTCCACCACAAGCATTTCTGAAATGCAAGAGAATACCAGATATAGAACTTTTGGGGTGACACAAGAAAGATGGGATATTGAAGCTACCATTGACATTAAAATATGGATAGGCGACCAAGAACAGTTCATCCTCTTGCTTCACACGATCTGCCATTTTCACCTTTTCAAAGAAACCAAAATCCTCAAAAAATGAGGGCTTTGTTAAATAGTCCAACTTAAAGGAGGTTCCTCCAAAGGTTGACTCTCTTGCAAATGTAACTTCATTGGCCTCCGGGAAAAACTGAAAATGTTTTTGGAAATGGTTGTATGAATAAATTAGACACTAGAAACAAGGGAAATAAGAACAACAACAAAATATGAAAAATGAGGATTCACTTTTGCTTTGGACATTGAGAATAAGGATCTGAACATGAATTTCATTATTGTCAATATCCAGCAAGATTAAGAGGACTCTGACATGGGCCAAATTTAGCCATGGTGTTCACAATTTTCCATAATATGGTTCCTTAGTTTATATGTTTGAATGCTAATCTGAAACTGCAATAGAATCAATCATAAAGTTCATCAACAATATAATTCATGCCAGCAGTAACCAATATATATCATTTTTGCAGGACCAACATTTTTTTCATACTTTCTTAAATGTTGGCCAAAGATTTTCATAATAAGAAGATACACCTGTTTAATTTCATAATAATTCTAAAAAATGATGGTTGAAGAAATTAGCGATTTTGACCAAACGAAAAGAAAAAAGCAATAGACAGAATTTCAAACAAAATCATCAAGTAGTTTACTATTCTGGTCCTTGTAGCTTTCTCTGGATTTATAAAGCCATCACAAAATTCGCGAATTAATTGCATGCTTCCAGTCATTTCTATTCCTCCTTCACCATCACCTGATAAATGCATTAAACATCATTTATGGGCAATACAAGTTGTTAGAACTTGGGGGAAATAGAAGACAGATTGCAATGTAAGAAAAATACAAATAAATAAAGAGAAACAAACAAAAATCACAAGGCATGGGGAGAGGACCTGGTACAGATTGAAGTCCAGCTGTTGGGAATTCAATCTCCTGTAATAGATACTTTTTGGTCACAAACTCTGATAATCCTACAACATAAATTGTACCTGTAAGTTTTGAGTCGTACGGAATTTATCTAGTACTAACTCACCATCAACTGTCTGCTATCCTTCAAAGCCAATTCAGTTGCTTTCCTGGCCTGTCAATTGTTACATGTACCAAATAAATAAATTTTAGTACTGCAGTGGCTACTATGAAAAAAATATAAAACCAAAGGAAAAATGGAAATAGATGCATAAATAGATCCTAACTTCCCAACCAATCATGTGCAAGACTAACAGTGTATCAGGGAGGGAGGGAGAGAGTTGAAAGATCTGATCAAAGATTTCAAGAGGTTGCTATTGATTTTTTATTCCTTCTTTCATTTTTCGTGCATTTTTTATTTACATATCATCAAGCTTGATTCATTCATTATGATGTAGTGTTAGCCTGAGAACATTCAGAGAAAATCTGGAATTAAAATGGCGCATCATCACAAGATACCCACATCATCTAAACATCGATGCCATAGCAAGAAAGTCCTATTTTTTAAGACTGTTACAAAAGGATTACATAAAAACAATTCAATAAATTAACAAGGTTCTATGTGATCCGCTAGATTTATTTTATTATAAAAATAATTTCACAATTTGACAAACTACATGAAGTCACAAATTTGTGAGATTATTTTGTGTATCCATTTGCGGCTAAAGTTTTTTTTTTTTTTTAACCATTTTACTCGGGAAGAAAAAGAAGAATGAAAATGCTTCAGTACCAATAAGATCAAGAATATACATATACATACGAACAAATGCAACACAAAAGATTCCCAAATTCGAAACTTTAACTAAGGGCTGAACAGTATGATCCCACACTAAAATTAGAAGAAAATAAATAAATAAAGCACAGATAGCAGACTAGAAGTATAAACTTACTTGGTCAAGAAGCTGAGGATAATCACTAGGGAATGGCACATCAACGTCGACTGAGGCATTGCGATCCCCAGAAAGCGACTTCGTCGCGAAAGTGAGGCTTCTGGACACCATGAATGCAGCGGCTCTTCGATGACCAATATTCCCATTATTATTGATTGGAAAGCTTCTACATTTAACAATCTACAGTTTTGTGTCAGCACATCCTTTACGAAATCAAAAGGTGGGTACAACAAATTCGAAAAAGCATTGCATGAGAAGTTTATCAAGAATGATCTATTTTATTTTACTTTGCCTGCGATTTCGAAGACCCAAACAGTGTGGAAGAGAATAGGGTGCGCAGAAATGCGAAAACTCACTCACCTTTGGAGTTGGAAGAGATGGGAAATTGATCGAAATGTTGGAAGTAATTGCAGCACTGGATAACGGCATTTTTGAACCACTGCTGCGAGCGAGCGAGAGAGAGAGAGAGAGAGAGAGAGAGGAGTCAGCAGCGGTGCCTGTGTCAGGGTGCCATCTGTTATCTTTGGACATAAAACGACAGATGTATTAAGATTTTTTTTATCGTTATTTTTTTAAATTTTAGAAGCTAAAAGGAGTTACAGTTTTAGAAAAGTAAATTTTATTTATAAATTTAAACCTTATTTATTTTAGAGATAAAATCAAAACTTAAAATATATCTCAAATTTATTATTATATTTTTTTAAATTTTTTTATAAAATATAATAAAAAATTAAAAATTAAAAATTCTCCTATTATTTTTTTAAATTTTTATTAAAAAAATATCTTATAATAATTTTTTATTTTTTATTTTAATTTTATTTTATTTTATTTTATCTCATCTCTCAAAAAAGAAACCGGGCCTAATTTCTCCTTCTATATTTTCCATGAAATAAGCACAGCAGTGTTGAAAAATATCAAAGATAATTTTAGGGTTGAAAGAAAAATTCGAAAAATTAGGCTGGCTTACTTTCACAAAATTTTTTACACAAAATTATTATTACTTATCTCATTTTTTCTCATTTAACTATTATAATTTGTTCAAAATTTTAGACAAAATAAAATAAATAATCTAATTTTTTTCAAATTATAAAATGAAAATAATATTAAAAAATATATATTTTTATAATATTTTATTCAAATTTTATTTATATATATATATTTTTATCTCAATTCACTTTATCCGTAAAAACATATAAGACCTAATTTTATGGAGCTAAATTCATCCGGTTCAATCCCAATTAAGTCGGTTTTGGAAATCAACTTAAAAATCAAAAGCCATTTAAAAATATCTTGATTTCTGAACCGATTCAAAATCGGTTTAGTTTCAATTTTCATGAATTGAAAATCGGATGGCCTGTATTGAAATATATATTTTATTTCTTTTTATATTTTATATTGTATGTTATATATATTACATATATTATAAAACTAATATTAAATAAAGTTTTAATATTATTATTTAGACTTCCTTTATCTGAACTCTCTTAAACATGAATATTAAAATAATTTATATTTATTAAGAAGAGTACTTCTACACAATTTTTTAATTTCTACACACCATTATTTTTTAATTATTTTAATTTTAAATTTGTTTTTTTTAAACTAATTTAATTTTTTTATTCATTATTTATATATCAAATATTTGATAAAAAAAAGCATAGTGCGTGTGAAGGTTGTGTGAATGATAGAAGGTTGTGTAGATTTTTTCTATTAAGAATTACATATACATATTATATTTTTTACAAATATATTTTACACATTTTAAAGTGACTTACATTTTTACAATCTGGTGGTTGAATATTGGCAATTGTTTTAGTGTTTTTTTTTTTAAAGATTTTGTTTATATATTCATGTTTTAGTCTTTTAGCTTTAGACCTTAGCAATGTTATTATGTGCAATTTTTAATAGGTTTTTTTAGACATTACTCTATGCATCTTTTAATTAAACTAATTAGTATATTTTTGGCTAATTGTTTTTAGTAATGTTAGATATAGTCCTGGGTTATACTGATGCATAGTGACAAAACCAACAATTGTGTTGAGGTGGGGACTAAGTTTTTTATTGTATGACATATTTATGTAAAGAACAATACTAGAAATAGTCATAGGATGTACAAGCTCTACGCATTCTATTTGAGAAAAAAGTAAACTCTGTTATTAAAAATTAATTTTTTCACGTGGATCCTAAATTTATCCATTTTTTTAGAGAGAATGGGCAAGACTTGCACATTCTAAAACTACTATCATCATTCCACTTATATATGTAAATTAAAAAGAGATTGAAAAATCGTAAGTACATATAAAATTATATCTCGGTCATTTACTACATACACATAGAATTGATAAAATTATAAACACACAATTAATATATATTTTAGATTCTAACGATAATATTTTATGAAATAATATTTACCCATTATTATTTTTACAATAAAATGTTTAAAATTTATTTTCTTCCTATAAACTTTGACTTTTTAAACTATCAAAGAATCTTTTAGGATGTCATCTTTTTTTTTTTTAGTATGTAAGTTACTTTATCAAATTCCATGTAAAATTTAGATATTTTTGTATCACATTAAATATATAATGCTATAATTGCGAGTTTAAATAAGTTCATTTCTTTCTTAATGAAGTCTAGAAGATAAAATTTCTCAACTATTTTTTATATAAATCATTGATCTTAAATAATTTCTATTTTATTTTTACTTTAGATTCTACATTGAGAAGTCTAATATTGTATATCAAAAAAAAAAAAAAAATTAGATCCATATTAATAAGCTTATTATTTATTCTAAACTTAGTTTTAATTTTAATTTTGGAGAGGTTACATCTTTAAAAATAAATAACATATAAAAATTAAATAAATTGGGACTATAAGAAGAAAAAATAGAGAGAGAGACATTTTTAAATATATTAGTATATTAAATTTTAAAAATGTTTAGAGAACATATGGAGATTATAAATTTTTTTTGGGGGGCGGGGGGGAGGATTTTAAATATTCATATAATTTTGTATAAAATCTAAAGTGAATTTTGAAAAAAAATTTGAGACTAATGTTACTCCGCCATTGATTATGTAAAAATTATATATTCTTTTTTTTTTTCATTTAAATTTGACATTTATAGACCCTTTCTTTTTTTAAAAGGAGTATGCATTGCTTGTGCAACCCATAACTATATCTAGCATTATTTATTAATTCTAGCTTTTAGTTGGTTAATTGATTATATGCCTGTTGTCCAATAAAAATAAAAAATATAAAAAGATTATATGCATGTTGTTTTGGGCTCTAAAACTCATATTTGGGCTAGAAATTATTCATTTAGGTTAGGAAAACGAACCAACCCAACAAAAAAGAAAACCTAAGCATCTGTAAAACTGAACCGAAACCTAAAGTTTTCGAATTCCTTAGATGAACCAGTCGATTTCAATTATAAGAATTCCAAAACGAACTTAGACTAGTTTGGTTCAATAATATGTCTATAACCAGTACAAACCGATTACATCCTAAATTTTTCTAAACTTTAAGGCTCTATTTAATTCTTTACTCGTATGTTTACTAAAATTTGTTAGAATTCCTTAAAAATGAAGTGATTTTAGAGGTTGAACATAAGCGAAAATACTCACTCCAAGAGTATCCTAAATTATTTTTAATAGAAATTTTAAGGTTTATTAATTTATTATTTTGAGATTTGAAAAAATTGAATTATTTATTATATTTTATATTAAAATTTAAAAAAATTATAATAATAAGATTAGATCAAATCATTTTTATATCCAAATAGAATTGAAGATGTTTGTATTATTTTAGGAACGAGTATCTTATATTCACTGTTGAAAATTGTTAACAAGTTTGGCATAACTTGATGTGATAGTAAAATTATTTTATGATAAAGTTAATCTCTCAATTATTTGTATATTTATTTTTTGCAAGCTTCAAACATATTTAAGTACCCCTTGGACAATAGAAAAAACAAAAATTCTCTTCTAAACTCTCTTGACGAGAGAGAATAGGTGGAGTGCTTTAGGCTTAGTGCTCGTAGAGTGACCAAGGGTTTTGATTTCTCTTAATCTTTTTGTCCAAGATTAAGGAGAAATAATGGAAGATTTGAAAATGCAATGGGAGCAATTGTGTCTTACGGAGGAAGAGAACTCGGTAATTGAGATTGAAGATGTAGATCTGAAAGAAGTGGTGAGGAAAAGGGAAAGGTGTTTAGTGAGTAAATTGTGGTCTGAACATCGGATAGGGAAGGAGGTGGTTCGATCTGCAATGGCGAACATTTGGAGAGTTGATAGTTCGTTTAGCATACAGGAAATTGGAGTGAATGTCTTTGTGATTACCTTCGCATGCTTAGAGGATAAAAGGAGAGTGTTCGAAGGGAGACCTTGACTATTTGGTAACTATTTGCTGTTCTTAAACCACTTAATAGTCTTATTCATCCTTTGCAAATGAATTTTGATAGCAAGGTCTTCTGAATTCAATTGTACAATCTCCTGTTTGCTTGTATGGAACATGAGGTTGGAAAATAAATTGGAGCCTCAATAGGTAAGGTAAATGAGGTTGATGTTAGGAAGGATGGTTTTGGCCTGAGAGGTGTTATGAGAGTTAAGGTTGAACTGAACTTGAAGAAAGCTTTTGCTTGAGGAAGAACAGTGAATTTGTTTGAAAAGAAACATTGGATATTGATGAAATATGAGAAATTATTGAGGATGTGCTTTAGCTGCAGTCTGATCATTCATGGAGGAAAATGATGTTTGAATCCTAATGATGGAGTAACAGTGAAGTAGTATGGAACTTGGCTTAGAGCTAATCATACCACAAGGAGGAGGAATGAAATTCCGATAGATAAGAAGGCTTATCCTAGTATGAGTAAAGAGGAGTCTCATGAGAGTAAGGATTGAAGGAAGGCTAATAATAATTTTGATCCTGATCCTGTACATGATGTGGATTCTGGATTAAATGAAGTGACTACCAGGAAAGACAAAAAGTGGAAGGATGATATGGTTGGGAGTGAGGCGGTTGAGAAGGACTCTGTTTTGATATCCTTACAGACTTTTGAAGCTAATGCTGATTTGGTGTGTCAAGTGTTTGATAAAAGTCCTCAGATAGCTGCGAATGATGTGTTGAGTGGTTTTAAAGGTGAATGTATAAGGAGTAGCAAGGCAGATTCTAGTGATCTTGTAGAGAAGTCAACTGATAATCAGAAGATTGCAGTGAGACAAAGTGATTCTGTATGTGCTAAGATGGATGAGAGGGTTGGAAGAGGTAAATGGAAGCGTAGAGCCAAGAATATAGGTATGTCTTCTGATCCTGTATTACTTGGAAATAGTAAACATAGTTTGCTTTTTGTTGATGAGGAGTATGATGTTAATGAGCTTGTTGTTAAAAAAGGAAGATCAGATGGAGATATTGACTTGTTTTCTAAGGGATTGGCGGAGGTTGGTTTCCAACCCCGCCTAGCATTATGAAAATTATAAGTTGGAATTGTCGAGAGTTTGGCAACCCTCAAACAATTCAAGATCTTTACCTTTTGCTAAAGGATAAGAAACCTAATATTATATTCCTTATGGAGACTAAATTGTTGACAAAGAGGTTTGATAGTATTAATAGGAGGTTGGGATTTAGTGGCTATTTTGTGGTGGATGGTAGAGGGAGTAGTGGGGGTTTGGCTCTTTTATGGAGTCATGATTTTAGTATTGATGTAACTAATTTTACTCAACATCATATAAATGCTTTTGTGATGAATGTTGCTGATGAGAAAAAATGGATGTTGACTGGATTTTATGGTCATCCTGAAGCCTCTAAAAGATGTTCAACATGGAGGTTGCTATCTTATCTAAAGCCAGATCAAGACCAAGGATGGTGTGTATTTTGTGATTTTAATGAAGTAGTTTCTCAATCAGAAAAATTAGAGGGGAAGTAGAGGTCTGAAGGTCAGATGGATTGCTTTATAAAGTGTTTAGAGGACAACAGCACTTTGGCTGTCAGGGTACAAAATTTATATGGTCAAATAAACACTCTGATATCACTTTTACTAAGGAGAGACTTGATAAGGTTGTTGTAAATCTTTTATGGATGGAGATGTTCAGAGAAAGGGCAGTAGAGACATTAACAGCTAGTCAGTTTGATCACAAACCTATCTTGCTTAATATGTCTAAAAACATAAGTGTTGTGAGAGTAAGAAGGAAGGTGTTCAGATTTGAAGCTAAATGGACATTGGAGGAAGAAGAGGGAAAATTTGTAAAAGCTACTTGGGGTAGAAATATAATGGATCAAGATCTATTGAAGAAGATACATGGGAAGTTGAAAATTTGTAAAGGGGATTTTCTGAGATGGAATTCTCTAAGAGGCAATGATGGTGATAAGGAGATTAAGAGGTTGACTGAGAAATTGAAGATAGAGTAGGAAGTTGAAGACTCACATAATGTTGGTATTGTGAGGAATTTGCAGAGAGAACTTGAATTATTGCTAGAAAAAGAAGATTTAAAATGGAAGCAAAGAGCCAAGAGAACATGGTACCAGCTTAAGGATAAAAACATTAGATGTTTTCATGAATGTGCCAGCCAGAGAAGGAAAAAGAATTGCGTTCGAGAAATTTTTGATGCACAGAGGAACATTGTTACTGAACAGAAGGGTATTGATGAGGTCTTCACATGGTATTTTAGTAATATTTTTACATCTTCAAAGCCTTTAGTTGATGAGATTGACAAGGGGCTAAAGGGAGTGGAAAAAAAGGTTACTGATTCTATGAATACTGATTTGCAAAAGGAGTTTACTCGAGCTGAAGTTGATGCTGCATTCAAAGATATGGGGCCTCTCAAATCTCTAAGGCTCGATGGATATGGAACATGTTTCTATCAATTCTATTGAAATGTGGTTGGTGATAAGGTATGTCAAGTTGCCCTTGATTTTTTAAATGGTAGGGGAGGGTTGGATGGTGCTATAAATTTTACTTATATTGCTCTAATTCCTAAATTAGAGAAACCTAGTTTTGCTTGTGACTTTCGTCTTATAAGTTTATGTATAAACTTATAAGACGAAAGTTCTAGCTAAACTTATGGATATGCAATGTTTTGTATAAACTTGTATCAAAAGTTCTAGCTAATAGGTTAAAGAGAGTATTGCCAGATATTATTTCAAAAAGTCAAAGTGCTTTCCTTCCTGGAAGGCTTATATTTGATAATGTTATGGTGGCATATAAAACTTTGCACACCATGAAAACAAGGCAAAAATGGAGGGTTGGGAGTATGGATTTAAAGCTGGATATTTTCAAGGCTTATTACAGGATTGAATGTTGTTATTTGGAGGCTATTAGTTCAGTGACATGTGCTGCCTTAATGAATGGCCAACCAAGTAGTGTGTTTAAACCCTCAAGAGGCATTCATTAAGGAGATCCAATTTCTCCTTATTTGTTTATTCTGTGCGTTGAGGGGTTGAGTGCTCTTATTGAGATGGCAGAGATGAGAGGAGATATAAGAGGTGTAACTGTATGCAGATGAGGTATTAGAGTAAGTCACTTGCTCTTTGTTGATGATTCTGTTATTTTTGGAAGAGCTAAGATGTTTGAGTGGCTGAAAATACAAGATCTTTGAGTGTCTATGAAAGGGCATCGGGGCAAAGTTTAAACAAACAGAAGACAACCTTTTTTTTAAGAGTCATGAAAGAGAACTCATTCCATTGTAGGAAGATCAAAATATAATACTTTTAAGAGCTTAAAGGAGAGGGTGTGGAATAAAGTCAATAATTGGAAGAATTCATTTCTTTCACAAGCAAGAAATGAAGTACTTTTGAAGGCTGTGGTGGAGGCAATTCTTACATATTCGATGAGTATGTTCATTCTTCCCAGGAGGTTGTGCAAGGAGATAACTGCTATTATGGCTAGATTTTGGTGGGGACATATGCAAAATGATAAGAGAACTCATTGGAAGAGTTGAATAAAATTGGGGGATTCAAAGAAGAAATAAGGGTTGGGTTTTAGGGAGCTTGAGAGCTTCAATAAGGCCATGTTAGCCAAACAAGCTTGGAAAATTTCGAATAATTCTTCTTTTATGGTTGCAAGAGTCATGAAAGAGAAATATTTTAAAAGGGTAAATTTGTTGGAGGCTAGGGTGGGGCACGGGTTTTCGTTGATCTGGAGGAGTATTTGGTCTTCTATTGACCTTATTAAATCTGGTTTGATATGGAGGGTTGTGAATGACAGCAATATTAAGATATGGAAGGATAGATGGATTCCTTCATCTTCCTCTCATATGGTGCAATCCCAAGTGAAGGTTTTAGATGGAGAGGCCACTGTTGAGCAGCTTATTGACGAAGATACAGGTCAGTGGGATAAGGAATTAATTGTTGAGATATTCACTGATGTGGAAGCTGAGGTTATCTGTGATATTCCTCTTAGTTGTATGGGGTCTGAGGATAAAATCAGATAAGGTTACACACAGAATGGACTATTCTCGGTTAGAAGTGCATATCATCTTGAGCATTCAAGGGTAAGGGCTGAAAAAGGTGAAAGTTCAACCATGGTTAATCATGAAAATGGGTGGGACTTGATATGGAAGATGAGAGTGCAGAGAGTTGTTAAACAATTTGTATGGAAAGCATGTCATGACATTTTGCCTACCAAATATAATTTGGCCAAGAAGAAAATTATTGATGTTAGCTTGTGTCCCATTTGTAAGAAAGAAGAGGAGACTATAATCCATACTTTGTGGTGTTGTCCAGCTGCCTCGGATGTATGGACAGAGGATGGCAGTCCAGTTCATAAATGAAATTCTGATGCAGGGAATTTTATGGAATTATGGAAATAGTTTAATTTCTCTCTTGAGAAGGAGGAGGTTGAAACTGTTGCTTATACTCTGAGAAGGATATGACTGAGGAGGAATTCTCTTATTTTTGAAAAGAAGTTCGAAAGTCCAAGATTTTTAATCAGTGGAACCAAGAAGTCTTGTCAAGATTTTAGAGATACTAATGTTTGTATAAAGCTGGCACAAATGAATAGGGAGTTGATTAAATGGAAGAAACCAAATGCTTTATTTTTTAAAGTTAACTAGGATGCTTCTATTGATGTTAACAATAAGAGGATTGAAATATGAGTTATTGTTAGGGACATGAAAGGGGAGGTAATTGCATGTCTTTGTTCAAGGCTGCCTTATACTGCAAAGTTTGCTATGTCAGAAGGTTTTTCTTTGAGAAGGGCTATGATTTTGTATACCGAACTGAGGCTATTGAAGGTTGTGTTTGAAGGTAATTCTTTAATGATCTTTAAAGATGTGAATAGCAGTTAATATATTGGAGCTGAATATAGTGTGATTGTTGAAGATGCCAAGAGGATGCTTGGTGACAATGAGAATTGGATGGTACAATTTTTTCATAAGGAAGCTAATTATATAGCTCATTTCTTGGCCAAATTGGCTCTTAATTGTAACGAGGAGATTGTGTGGATTGAAGAGAGCTCTCCACAGATCGTAAATGCTGTGTTGAGGGAGAAGTATTGTAATGATAGATTATTGATAAATGAAATTCTTTGGATGTTTTCTTCAAAAAAAAAAAAGTCCCTTTTACAATTTACTTTTTGGGATTGGTTATATATTTTATTTTTTAAATTTACACAAAGGATGAATAATGCCCTTTTTTTTAATTATTATTATTATTATTATTTTATAATTCTTTTATAACCAACTATGCTTCTGCAGCAAACCCAACATAATTTTCATAGAACATTGAGAAGATAGCCAATTGCCACAATTAGGGTATGTTTAAAAGATTTTGAGGGTTAAGGTGATAAGTTAAAATAAAACATTTTTTTTCATCACTCTAAACTAGTTTATATATAAAATATTTTTATTTAAAAATTATTATTTTTGTTTTTTGAGATGCAGAATTACGAAATTTTTTATATTTTTCTCTTTTTTCTTTTTTTCTTTTAATTTTTCATATCCAGATGCATATTTTCTATTAGACATATTCCATAATAAATAAGAAGAATATCTGCTATATAAATTATACTATACTTATGAATATTCTAGAATAAATTAAATAAATATTAATATAAAATAATTGAACCTAATTTAGTAAATGAGCATAACTTTAATATAACAAATGATGAGCTCTACTTTATATAAAACTGTTAGTTTATATAACAAAATGAAATATATTAATATTAATAATCCAAAACAAAGAAATACATTAACATTAGCGAAATTGAAAAAATTAAAGATTAAAAAAAATAAATTAAGCAATACATGACCCATGAGTCATGTAAATACAATGTGTGAATATGTGGCTACTTTATTATCACAAATTGCAAATTTTTATTGTACAGTGACTGTCAATGACAGTTAACAATATATACATAAAAAAAAGTTTCGACTTTCAGTTTAGAAGGCGTCAACGCACATGGGACTACGCTCGACAGATCACTGTAGAGACGCCATTGCTGCTCAATGTTTGCAAGTGCGAATGGGAGACGCAAATGTGAGTAAAGTGTATATTTGGAATTGTGATGAAAAATGTAATTTATAATTTAAATAATAAATTTTATATTTTAAAAATTATTTATTGTCTGATAAATATATGCAAAATATTTTTAAAGTTAATTATAATAATTTTCTCAAAATAATAATTATCTGCATGTTTTTAATAAAAATTTTAGTTTGATGCTTTTGAAAAAATTAACTTTCAATTTTTTTAGTTGATTAAAATATTTTTATAAAATTATCAAATATATCTTTTTTTTTCTTTAAAAATACTTTTAACTATTTAAAAATATTTTTTAAGATTTGAAATGCAAACTCAACCAGACTTTAAGATCAAAGATAGATGTAAGAGAGTCCGAGATAAGGATTGGAGTCTAGAGGATAGTTTTTAATTTCGTATTGTACCGACCGGTACAGCCAAAATATGTCATATCGACTAATTATCCAGTACAAAAAAATTGCTACTTCATTTCAATAGATATTTTAGCTGTATCGGCCGATATTTCAACTGTACCAGTTAATATTTCGGTCGTATCAGATTTTGGCCTTTTACTTTTTTTTTTTTTCATTGCTTGCTAATTTCTTTTTATCCCAATTCATATTAGACTATTTACATATATAATTTATTTATATATTGACTATTATTTTGAAATATAATTTATATATATATAATTGATTTTTATATATACTATTTTAAAATAGTACATGAAATGATATCAGTATCGAAATATTTCGTTTTAGTGTTTTGATCGATATGTACACTAGTATAGTATTCAAAACATTAGTCTAGAGTAAAAGAGAGAGACAAAATAAAATTTATAAGTTTCACTGTTTCATCTATAAAAGAGAGCTCCTCTTCTAGAGGTTCTGAAATTTATTTTTAGATAGATTGCAACATTTTTTAATTTATTGTAGCTTTTGATATTTTTAAGTGAAATTTTAGAGTTTATCGGTTATCTAAAATGTTGTTAATTTCTTTTTCTTTTTGACAGAGTTGAGAGTTAATTTTTCTTTTCAATTTTCAACATAATTTAGTTAAGTTTAGTTCAATTTTTTTTAAAAGATATTTTTTAATAATAAATTTTTTAATATTTTTGAACATTTTTCATTGTAGAGCCTGGACAACTGCCTAATTTTTCTAATGAATCAGCCGTCTGGCCAAAACTCCAATTCGAAATGAGTGAAAATGGTAAAAAAAAAAAAAAGGATAATGACATATGATCAGCCAAATATTTGGAGCGAATCTTTAATATTTTTTAATTACTATTATTATTATTATTATTTTATATTACTATTATTCTTTTATAACAACCGATAGTGCTGCAGCAGACCCAACATAATTTTCATAGAACATCTAGATTGGAGAAGGTTGCCACTTGCCACAACTCCAATTCAAAATGAGTGAAAATGGGAAAGAAAAAGAATGGAAAATGACATATGATCAGCCATATATTTGGAGCGAATATTCTGATTACCAACCAATTATTCTTTGTAATATATTCAGTACTGAAATGCAATCTTAAATTCCATATAATATTTTTATTTTTATTTTATTTTAATTTTTCAGTAATTATTGTCCAAACCAAATTTATGCATATTCAATAATGGTGCATCGAACATTATTCAGTTATATAAAATTGTTACAAATAACGTCTCATGTAATCCTCCACAGTAGTGTAGTTCACTTCTGGATAAAGCTCAGAAGCTTCTCTTTCCTCTTTTCCATTAATCTTGAAATTTGTTAGACATCCCTCGTAGAAAACATGGTAGTAATGCACTAATCCAACTTGCGCTGCATACTCTTGTCCTTTTGCATGCATATAAGGTTAACCAAACATGTACAAAACACCAAACTTATAAGTCAGATAAAAAGTCTAAAAAAAAATTACAAAATAAAGTTTATAAACCGACGCAACTTGACGTGATACTTTAAAGAAAAAAGATTTATATAGTTTTTGGATATTTAAGTTCTGCTGACTCATTTTGGAAAAAAGTAAATATATCCAGTGCTCACATAAAAAAAAAAAAACTTTTAATGGTGAATCACATTTTTCAAATAAATTCAGCGAGACTTGCACATCTTAACCATATCTAGCATTACTGATATACTTTAAATATATCAAGTCTGGTAAATTTGTAAAATAATTTTTTGTGTACCAAATATTCTCAAAAGAAAATTTAAATGGGTATAGATTTCAATCTCACCTTCTAAGGAAGCTAGGAACTCTGCATCGGATATGGAAGACTTGTGCAAGTCTTTGCCGATCAATTTCTCCCAAGTCTCAACAACTTCTCTTTGAGATAGAATGTTTTTGGGGGGGCTGATGTATATTGTCTTGTTGAGAGCTCGAGGGTCGTCTATGGTTTTGATAGTGTACGTGGCAATATCATCTTCATCAACATAAATTGCTAGAAAAATATCACAATAATAATAATTTTCTTTTGTAATTAATATACAAGTAAATCTTAAAAAAAAACTAAAACTAATATATAGCAACAAGGGTCGTGACAATTTTTTTTAGAAAATCACCTATATATTGAGGAAATAAATTAGTTCATTGACATTGTTTAACAAAGTAGATTTAAGAGAAGTGCTACAAATTTAGAGTGATTACATAAAAAAAGTAAACTTAACGTGATTTCGTGTGATCCAAAATTGGAGTCAACCCTAGCCGAGTAAGGTGAAATGAAGTACTAATTCTACCTACTTTCATGAGTTATCTCCAAGGCAAAATGAAAGGTTGTGATGGAAATACCTTTGGTGTTGCCATCTCCCAACAAGAACACAGAATCCCTAGAAGGAATGATGTTGCCAGGCTGGCATAGACCACCAAGAAAGTAACCAGCAAAACAATTTGCAGAAACATATGTAAAAGGAATGTTTGCTTCTTGGATGGCTTTCCTTACCACCATTTTGTCATCAAATGTCACTCTTCCAGGTTCTAATGCATGCTCCATTCTTGCTGGATCCGTCCCAAACTCAGAGGGCAAAAACCTCTACAAATATTTTTTCCAGCTTCTCATATACATAATAAAACTAATAAAAATTAAACTAATTAACAAGATCAGTCTGTATAAATATGGTCTGCCAAATAAGTGCTATTTGGCTCTATAGTTAAGAATATATACACTAATTAAGTCTGTTTAAGGATGCATCAAACTATTGATTGTTGCAACCAAATGCTAAGAAACTGTCATGATTTGATATAATTCTTTAGATAATTATAAAATTATTTTTATTAGAAAATAGATCTAATAGATCAGGTGAAGTCACATCAATTTGTATGTATTTTTGAATAATTCTTTTGTGGATGTAACAGTATTTTGTTTCTTTTAACTTTTGAAATTTGCAGAGACTATACATGCATGAAGTGAGGAAATCAGTACAGAAGACATTAAGAACTCATCCTATTATACACCTTGACATTACCAGCCTCCTTAATTGCATCAACAAGCTTAAGTTGGAGGAGAATTTGGTGGCTTCGAAAGTGAACCCCAGATATTGCACAGATGACAACATCAACTAATTTCACTGCATTCACAAGGCTCTGCTGGTCGCTAAAGGAACCTGACACAAGGTGAGCTCCTTGCTCCTTAAACGACAGTAGCATTTGAACTTTCTCAATGTCTACACCAATCTCAGGTCTGTAGAGGATGTATGTTTCATGTCCTTGAGCTAAACTAGCCTTTACCAACCTCTTACCCAGATACCCAGTTCCACCCACAATTAGCACTCTGCTGATCTCTCCCATCTCTCTCTCTCTCTCTCTCTCTCTCTCTCTCTCTCTCTCTGTCTTTGTGGTAGACTAGATATGTCCTCTGCATGGCTTTATATAGCAGATGTGGTCTATTATATTATATGTAGCTTAGAGTAAAGAATGATTTTTGTTTTGCTTGGCACTAATATTTATATTATATAGTTAGGTAACCTCATCTACAAATAAACTAGTACTGTTGCTTTGCCTTCAAATTAAAGAATTTTCCTGGTGTTATATGGATCCAACAACTACTGCGTTTCAATAATGCAACAGCTCAAATAAACTGTCTTGCAGGGGTGTGTCCCAATCCAAGAAAGTAAAGAAATCCGGTGTTCGGTCCGGTCTCTGTGTGAGATTTTTTCAACCGGGACTGGACCAACCGATTTAATATCTAAATTTTTAAATAATTTTTTTTTTGTATAATATCTAGGGCTATAACATACACTTGCAATATTGGGCATTGCAAACTCATAGATACGATCGTAAAGTGTGTAAAATTAAGCCTCCTACACACCATTAAAAGTGAGTTCCACTTAAAAAATATATATATATATATATATTTTTTTTTATGAATTTCAGACTAAATTACTTTCCAAATAGAGTAGTGTATTAAAAGGACATCATGAATAGCATTTTCTTAGTTGAATACCATTTGAAAGAACTCTTAAACCGATGAGCAACATGCCAATCACAAACAAAGCCAACCCATATTTTTAATTGAAAAGTGCTAACACATTAAATTAAGCCAAACTTGTGAACGCTATATATAATATTCCACTAATAACGTCTGTACGAAATAATAATAATAATAATAATAATAATAATATACGTTCTTTGTTGTTTTCAAAGTGTCCCTACACATTGATAAAGAACAAAATCATTGTCCAAACCCACGCATTAGAGCGTAGATTCCGTGGAGTTTGAATATCATTAATTTAATTGAAAAGATAAAGGATAATTTCGGCCGGTAATGCACTATGATTATTAGCGGCCCAAGTGGCTGATAATGATTGCATTTTCGCTTTATTATTATTTTATGCTCTCTCCCCTTAACTTGCTTAGTTCTTCAACACCAATGATCCACCATTTAACTTATTTTATTGTTTATTTATTAGATATATTAATAATATAATATAAATAGTCAAATTTGTATATTTCAATGAGTTTAAAAATAGTATTTTCCTATAGTATCATAGCATAAATTCAAAGTTCTGCAAATCCTAATTTTATATTTTATTTCATTTAATTAAATATTCTATATTTTAGATCTAACATTTACGTGTTTATACAAATAGTGATTGAATAAAGTTAATATGTCTTCTCATTTTGACTGCTCATATATTTATTTAATTTTTTAAAATTTATTTTATTTAATAATTAAGGAAGTGACTAATAGTATATTGATATATTTTAATTTTTTAAAAATATTTAAAAATATTTAAAAAATATTTGACATAAGAAAAGAAAAGAAAAATTACAATTTATATTAAGAGTACATCAAATGAACAAATTAAGAAAACATAATAATACTACCTATAGTTATTTTACCGAGAATAAGATGGTGCTTTATAGAGTAGTGTATTATCCCAAATGCAGCCCATAATTAAAGCTGCATGCCCCTGAAATCAGCCCAATCCAATGGGATCAGCTGCAGAAAGCAAGTGCCAATGTGCCATTCTAAGAGAGATTGAGTTTGTATCTAAGGAGTTTTGTATATACCTTAATCTTTATTTTGTATATAATGGACCTAGGTTTGTATCTAAGAGAGTTTGAGTTTGTATTAAGGAGTTTTGTATATACCTTGATCTTTATTTTGTATATAAAAGACCTGAAGTTATATCTAAAAGAGTTTGAGTTCATATCTAAGGAGTTTGTATTTAAGGAGTTTTGTATAAATCTTTTTCTAGGTTGGAATTAGTTTTGTATCTTTGTAGGCAAATGTAGGTATGATCTTTATTTTATTTTTGAATTGGCATGAAAGATAACTTAGATTCTGCAGGACCTGAGTTTGTATCTAAGAGAGTTTAGATTGTATCTAAGGAGTTTGAATCCTCAATATCAAAATTTGAGTCCGTTGAGAACTCTTGGAAGTAATAGATTTGGAGCTTATCTTTTAGTTTTAGCCCTTAGAACATTCTCAATGGAGTAGCTAAACATGAGATTTTTGTAAAATCTAGTTCAAAATGTCAAAAAACACACTCTATTAGAATCTTTAAAATAAAAAAATTATGAAAATATGAACAGTAATTGCATTATATGTAGCGTAATACTGTTCATCTTCAAATAATTTTATATTATTATTTCTCTTCTCTGCTACAGGTTGTCTTCAACTACCGTGGCATTCAAATCAAGGTTCGACCCACCGTCGGCCAATGTTCGACACACCAGCGGCATCATCGGCATCGTCTCACGCCGGCGATCAACTCCAGACGATCTCATCGCCGGCAAGTCCGTCGTCGTCTTTCATGCACTACTTCAACGTCGAAAATGGGTTTCGGACTCCATGGGTTTCTTTTGACTTACCGCCAGCCACTATTAGCCGCACCGCCGGTATCACCGGCATCCTCTCACGCTGGCAATCCCAACTCCGGCAATGACAACATCGACTCCCACGCGTAGCTTTAGGGATTTGGCAACATTGTTTACGCGTGGGGGTTTCAGCCATTTCCAGATTTTTTTTTTAATTTGTAAAATAAATATAAATAAAATAAAATATGAATATTTTTAAAAATACAGAGAAAAAATAGAGATGCTGATGGATGATAAAATATAAAAGTGAATAGTTAAAATAGAAAAAGTATGCTTTTGATAGTGTATTTTGAAAAAAAGAATAAAGAATCCATTGTGAGTACTCTTAGGAATGTTATTATGTGCAAATTTTAAAGGAATGTTATTATTTTGGCTAAATCTTTTTTTAATGTTAAATACAATTATGAATTACGCAAGCTCTGTAGACTTCTTTTGAAAGAAAGAAAAATATACTATCAAATATATATATTTAATATGGATCTCATTTACATTCATAGACTATGCAAAAACAAAGCACCGCACACTTCTTTAAAAAAATAAATAAATATGAGTTTTATATGAAAAAAATTACAATAGTAGACCCATATCTTTTTCAAAATGGGTACACAATTAGGAGTGTAAGAAATCTAGTCCGGACTGAATGCATTGACTAGACCAGACTAAACCATTCATTTTGGACTAGACTGGACCAGACCAAATGGGGTATGGTCCGGTCTGGTCCAAAAAAATAGAACCGAATAATTTTAAGTACGGTCTAAGTCCATAGAATTTTCTCCTTAGACTGAACCGAATACCTTAATAAAAAATTTATTTATATATATTCTTTGATATATAACTATAATATATAGTATATTAGTACTAATACATAATATTAATATATGAATATATTATAAAAACTGTAGTATAAATTAATATTATACTATAAATTATAGTATATATATAAATTTATAAATTATAATAGTATTAATATAATTAACTTAATACGTTAGTATTAAATCATTATAACTTATTAACTAGATTGAGTATTAGACTATTAGTAATAACTAATAAAAGTATTAGTATTATTTGATATATTATTACCAATTTATCATTAACAATATATAGTATACTAGTGTTACTAGTATTATCATATACTATTGAGTCATTGATCAATAGTATGGTATATGGTACTAGTATAATATATTATACAGTAATATATAGTAAGAGGTTACTAATATAATTTCGATAAATACATTAGGCTATTAAGCTTTAGAGTTTAGTGTATTACACTATTACACTATTACCAATTTACTATATATCAATAGTTTAGTGTATTACACTTAGTATTAGTAAGAATTTTGAATATTTGATAAATACATAACATACATTAGTGTATTAGACTTTAGTGTATTATACTGTAACACTACTAAATTATTATATACTAATAATATTAAATGCATTACAGATATTTATTATAGGACTCTTCTTGTGAACTAAATTTTTTTTCTACTTTTTTATTCCGATTTTTTTTTTTTAAGAATAAGTTTTTTTTAATATGTTTTAGATTAAATATGTGATAAAAATGTGCAACGTGTCGAAAATATTTGAAATTAGGCCAAAATATATATTTGATCATTGCGGGATCTTGGGCTAAATTTGGCCCCTTGTCATGTCCAGACCATCTTGGATCGAGCCTGGACTTAGGGGTGTAACCGGTCTGGTTAGGTCCAATTTTGACCAAAATATAGAACCGAACCGATATTACTGATTTTGCAAAATGCAAAATCGAATACTCCTCAAAATCAATAGTACCAGTTTTACTAGTTTCGATTCAGTTTTTCGATTCTAATAATTGTAAATTTTTAAAAACAAATATTTTTTAAAAATCTGGTTTAAAAATCAATTTTATTAAAAAAATTGTTAGACTAACAAAAAACTGTTATAAAATAAAAGCTATTAGATAAAAAAAAACTATTATATAAAAATTGTTTTATATAAAAAAATTTGTTATATAAAAAAACTGTTTTAATTTCATGTTTAAAATTCAAATTTTATTTTATAATAGTATAATATAATTTATATATGATTATAATTTATGTTATTATGCATTATATATAAAAATTATATATAATATAAAAATATATTATATATATAATATTAAAAAAAATTTTAAAATATATAGTTAATATGATCGGTCTGATTCTGTTCGGTCTAGTTCCAAAATGAAAAAGATTAGAATGGACAGAATCTTACCGGTTTTGTGTTTCTAAAAACAGGTTCCGGATCGATACATTTCAAACCCGGCCTAGCCGATCTAGTTTGGACCAATTCGGGCTAGTTTACCCGTTTTTCAATTTTTTTGTACACCCCTACTTGGATCGGACCAGTCTGATTTGGACTGGTGTTGAATTCAGTTCGATCCATAGTGGGAAAAATGCTGGACTGAATAGAATCGGTCCATCACTTTTTTGGACTGGAGCAGATCAGACTGTTTACACTCCTATACGCAACACTTGCGAAACTTATAACTATGTCTAGCATTACTCATTATTTTTAGCTTTTATATATTTAGTTAATTGATTATATGGATGCCTTTTTGAGCCTTAAAACACGTATTTGGGCTACAAATTATTCATTTGGATTAGAAAAACCAGCCAATCCAATAAAAAAATCCAAAACCCAATCGCACCTGTAAAATCGTCTCGATTCCCAGGATGAGCCAATCAATTTTAATTATGAGAATTCCAAAACGCACTTAGACTACTTCGGTTTAACAATGTCTAAAATCAGTCCAAACGATTACATTCGAAATAATTTTAAAACTTTAAGGCTCTATTTAATTTTTTACTCGTATATTTACAAAAAAAACTTTTATAATTCCTTTAAAATGAAGTGATTTTAGAGGCGAATATAAGCGAAAAAACTTAATTTCTCCGAAAGTATCCTAAATTATTTGTAGTGAAAATTTTAAGGCTTATTAAGTTATTTTAGGAACACGTAGCCTATATTCATTGTTGAAAAATGTTAACTAAATTTGGCGTGACTTGTTGTAATAGTAAAATTATTTTATCATAAAGTTAATCTCTCAATTATTTGTATATTTATTTTTTATAAGCTTCAAACATATTTCAGTCCCCCTTGCAATTTACTTTTTGGGATTGGTTATATTCTCTCTCTCTTTTTTTTTTTTAAATTTACACAAAGATATGAATAATGACATATTTATTTATATATTATTATTATTATTTTATAATTCTTTTATAACCAACGATAGTGTTGCAGCAGACCAGCATAATTTTCATAGAACATCGAGAAGGTTGCCACTTGCCACAACTCCAATTCAAAATGAGTGAAAATGGAAAACCAAAATAGAATGGAAAATGACATATGATCAGCCATATATTTTATTATATGGAGCAAATATTTTATTCTAATTATCAACCAATTATGAGTATTGTTACATATAGTCAATATTTGTGTACTTTTGCATACTCTATTCATATGATTGACTTTTATATTTTAAAAAAGTTGATACAATCAATCATATTAGTAGAGTGTATAAGAAGTGCACACAAATAACTGCACATAAAATTTTCATCAATTATTCTTTGTAATAGAATCAGTACTGAAAAGCAATCTTATATATTTTCAGTACAATTCCATATAACATTTTTATTTTATTTTATTTTAATTTTTCAGTAATTATTGTCCAAACCAAATTTATACATCAATAATGGTGGAACAATATTTAGTTATATAAAATTGTTACAAATAACGTCTCATGTAATTCTCTACGGTAGTGTAGTTCACTTCTGGATAAAGCTCAGAAGCTTCTCTTTCCTCTTTTCCATTAATCTTGAAATTTGTTAGACATCCCTCATAGCAAACATGGTAGTAATGCACTAATCCAACTTGCTCTGCATATTCTTGTCCTTTTTGATGCATATGAGGTTAACCAAACATGTACAAAACACCAAACTTATAAGTCAGAAAAAAAACAAAACAAAAAGAAAGTCCAAAAAAAAACTACAAAATAAAGTTTATAAATCGACGCAACTTGAAGTGATACTTTAAAGGAAAACGATTTATATAGTTTTTGGATATTTAAGTTCCGTTCACTCATTTTGGAAAAAAGTGGATACATCTGGTGCTCACATGAAAAAAAAAAGAATAATTTTTAATAGTAAATCTCACATTTTTCAAATAAATTCAACGAGACTTGCACATCTTAACCATATCTAGCATTACTGATATACTTTAAATATATCAAGTCAGGTAAATTCATAAAATTATTTTTTGTGTACCACATATTCTCAAAAGAAAATTTAAATGGGTATAGATTTCAATCTCACCTTCTAAGGAAGCTAGGAACTCTGCCTCCGATATGGAAGACTTGTGCAAGTCTTTGCCTATCAATTTCTCCCAAATCTCAACAACTTCTCTTTGAGATAGAATGTTTTTTGGGGGGCTGATGTATATTGTCTTGTTGAGAGCTCGAGGGTCGTCAATGGTTTTGATAGTGTACGTGGCAATATCATCTTCATCAACATAAATTGCTGGAAAAATATCACAATAATAATTTTCTTTTGTAATTAATATACAAGTAAATCTTAAAAAAAAAACTAAAACCAATATATAGCAACAAGGGTCGTAACTATTTTTTTAGATTTAAGTGAAGTGCTACAGATTTAGAAAGATCACATAAAAATAAACTCACAAACTGGCATAATTTTGTGTAATCTAGAAATGGAGTCAACCCTAGCTGAGTAAGGTGAAATGAAGTACTAGTTCTACCTACCTTCATGAGTTATCTCCAAGGTAAAATGAAAGGTTGTGATAGAAATACCTTTGGTGTTTCCATCTCCCAACAAGAACACAGAATCCGTAGAAGGAATGATTCTGCCAGGCTGGCACAGACCGCCAAGAAAGTAACCAGCAAAACAGTTTGCAGAAACATATGTGAAAGGAATGTTTGCTTCTTGGATGGCTTTCCTTACCACCATTTTGTCATCAAATGTCACTCTTCCAGGTTCTAATGCATGCTCCATTCTTGCTGGATCCGTCCCAAACTCAGAGGGCAGAAATCTCTACAAATATTTATTACCAACTTCTCATATAAACTAATAGAAATTAAGTTAAATTAAATAACAAGATAAGTCTATTATGGTCTATCAAATAACTATTTGCATGGCACTATAGTTAAGAATATACACTAATTAAGTCTATTTAAGGATGCATTAAACTATTAATTGTTGTAATCAAACACTAAGAAACATTTTCAAAGCTTAATTGAAAGTAAAATTCAAACTATCATTCGTTTTCCAAGCGACCAAGTTTGTCGACTCTCGTTAAATCTAATCATTAAGATGGATGAAAAATAGATGATGTTACACAATCTTAGTTTAGTAGTTTATATTGCGAACATAGTAGTATATTAGAGGAATAAAGTCTGATTTCCCATTACAATAGAGCAAATCTTGAAACATATGCACATATATATAGAGATATATATAAGGACTACTATAACCACAAAAAGATTATATATACAAAATCAATTCTACAAACGAACGTGATTTCATATAATCTATTAAATTTACTTTACAATAAAAGTAACTTTGTTGAACAATATAAAATCATATCAATTTGTGAGATTACTTTTATATAATTTATTTGTGACTAAAGTATTTCTCAATATATATATATATATATATATATATCAAAGGGTGCTTTTTTCTTTAACTTTTGAAATTTACAGAGACCATGCATGTATAAAGTGAGGAAATCAGTACAGAAAGACATCAATAAGAACTCATCCTATTATATACCTTGATATTACCAGCCTCTTTAATTGCATCAACAAGCTTAAGTTGGAGGAGAATCTGGTGGCTGCGAATGTGAACCCCAGATATTGCACAGATAACAACATCAACTAATTTCACTGCATTCACAAGGCTCTGCTGGTCGCTAAAGGAACCTGACACAAGGTGAGCTCCTTGCTCCTTAAGCGACAGTAGCATTTGAACTTTCTCAATGTCTACACCAATCTCAGGTCTGTAAAGGATGTATGTCTCATGTCCTTGAGCTAAACTTGCCTTCACCAACCTCTTACCCAAATACCCAGTTCCACCTACAATTAGCACTTTGCTCATCTCTCTCTCTCTCTCTCTCTCTCTCTCTCTCTCTCTCTTTGTGGTAGAGCTATGTCCACTGCATGGCTTTATATAGCCAGATGTTTTTGGTGATCTATATTGATAGAGACAGAGTAAAGAATGTTTTTGTTTTGCTTGGCACTAATATTTATAGGTAACCTAATCTACACATAAACTGTTGCTTTGCCTTCAAAATTAAGGGATTTTCCAGATGTTATATGGATCCAACAACTAGCAGTACTACTGCATATTCAACAATGCAACAGCTCAAATAAACTCCCATGGTTTTTCCTCCAGACGGAGAAAATTGATTGGAGTTTCCGTTGGTTCAGATAGACCGATCTCATTAATTAGTCCAAAAACGTAAAGAAAATCGATTTTCGGTTCGGTTTCAATGTAAGCTTTTTTCAACCCGGACCAGACCAACTGAATTTAATATATAAAGTTTTAATTTATATATTTTTTTAAGTAGTTCTATAAATTAAAGGCAATTAATTATGTGATGTTCTTCAAACTAATTAATTATAAGTACTAATTATATAATCTTCTTCTAACATAATTATTTATGTTTAAATTATATCAAATATTAAAGCTGGTTATGAATTTTAAGACAGATATTAATTATACTCAACTAAAATACTTAATTAGTTAAGTATATGCTTACAACTCATATTAAATGCATTCGCGTGATTTTAATTTCTATATATCATTTTATATATTTTTTTTGTCAAAAACTGAGAAGAAGAAAAAGAAAAACTAACCGCAACCGGACTGAACCAACATTGCAGCCCAATCCTGCCCAAAGCATAGTTTTAAATTCTATTCTATTCTGTTCCATTTGAAACGGTTGAAATTTTTTATTCTGGTATAATATCTGATGCACTATATTTCTTTGTTCTGTTTCACTTCAAATTTCGGCCCGTTCTGGTCTATTCCAACCATTCCGACCAAATTTTGGCCGTTTCGGTCCAAATTCCGGCAATTTCAATCCCTATTCTATTTTGGACTATTTTTATAATTTTCTTGTATTTGAATAATATTTTTTAAAAATTTTAAATTCAGATGGTATTTAATTAATTTTAGAATATAAAATATATTTATATACTTTGTAACTTTAAATATGTCCCCCTTTTTTTTAAAAAAAATTATCATTATTTTTAATATTTTATCTATTATTTTATTTTATTTTATTTGTTTTTGTATCTCAACTCAAGTTTGTATTTTTTCAACCTATATTCATTTTATAAATATTCAATTTTTTCAATATGTACACATATACATGATACACACTTACATATTTATGTATTTATTCAATTAATTGTTAGTTTATATATACATATAAATATTTATATATAATATATAATTAATTCCGAAATGACACACCGGAATAGATCGGTATTGAAATGGAATTGAAAATTTCAATGCCTCAATCGAAATGGCTACTGAAACGAAATTTAAAACTTTGATCTAAATATCTCATCGGTCCAAACTTTTGGTCGGCTGAAAGAATCTGTCTCTTCTAAAATTATTCTCTAAAATTAATCGACCTAGACTGATTACCCGTCTACTCCCTTTATCAACAAAACATATATGGTAACATACTTTTTTTTTGAAAAAAGTAACATACTTATATATGCCCTTCAATGATGAGACATGGAAGTAGCTCTAGTTCGTAATGTTGTAATATGCATTGGAACAACGAACAACAAACACAATTAGTAATTTCTTGACAAATCAAGACCATGAAATGATGTGTATATATATATATATAAACGTTCCACTGCCGCTACATTATCTATGACGAAAAACCGAGTCAAAGGTCACTTCAGCTTGATCACAAGATCTCAATAAATAGATTTACAAATAAATTTATTCATTCTATTTTAATTTGTGAGTCGAAACAGTTTTGGGGCAGCTTAAAATATTGAAGTAATTAATGAGGGCAGACGGGAATATACCATCGACCTTTATTTTCTCATTATATCCTACAAGAAAAGATTTTTTGGGTTACTTAAAATCATCATAAAAACTCAAAAATATATCACAATTATTGTTTAGCAACACCTAAAAATCGATGCAAGGCGGTCGATACTACTGTATCCCTAAAAGTATTTCCCATCAAAATGAAATATCAACGCAAAAATAATTTTTTTTATGTCAATAATTGTCAACGTTAAATATAATTAACAACTTTCTTGCAAAAGATATTCCAGCGGCAAGAAAATATCATATTAGCGACCAAACATTGATGTTGCAAAAACAAAATAAACTTGCAAATAACTCCATTTGCGTCATATATATGTGATCGCAAATATATTTATACTTGTCATAAATGAATTATTTTTGTGTCTCAGTCTATCTATATTAACGCAAAAATAGACTAGAGCCACAAATAGTTTTCCATTTTTGCCCATATATATCGTCACAAAAGCAAAAGTTTGTCCTAAATGTTTCTTTTTTCCATCTCTCTATTTTGTTGCAAAAGAAAATAGTGATGCAAATGTTTTCTCATTTCCATCACATATCTTGTCGCAAAAGCACTTGAGTGTCGCAAATGGACTTTTTTGCGTCACTCTATGTTGTCGCAGAATTGAAATATTGATGCAAATTCTTCCCATTTTTGTCACGTATATCCTACCCTAAAAGCATTTGTCTCATACATGAATTATTTTGCGTCACTATATATTATTGCAAGTACGAGTTTCTTGACAAAAAAAAAATTGAGTTTTTTTGTGTTGGACTGATGAATTTATTATATTTTTGACAAAAAGGACAATGATGAAAAGACCAAATCTGCCGCAATGCAACACTAATTTTGGTTGCTAAAATCTTAGTCACAAATCATTAGAGAGAGTAATAATATTGCATTTATATATGCTCGATAAACATATTAGAAATTAGTTTATTTTATAAAGATTTCACATTAAAAAAATATTTAAATAAATATTAGTTTTTTAATTTAATTTATACACACTATCAAATTGATCTACCAATACAAAAATTCATGGACTTCAAACCAATCACCTAATCATAAAAACTTGAATCAAATATTAGTGTTCAACATGACTTTTTTGATAATCAAATGAGCAAGATCTCCAAGAGGAGCTCATCCCCAAGAATCTGGTTGATTTGTTTATAATCACTAATTGTAAACACAACTGCCAAGTATCAATCCATATGCATGTAGACCTAGTAGAAAAAGAAATATAAGATTGTACACAGATCTATGTCATGCTAATTAAAAATATGGAAGTTTTCATTTAGAGGAAGCTAGCTCATATGCACAAAAATATGTTGTGCTGTTCTCCACATACGTACATCGGAGTCCACTAAAGTACCAAAACACACACACACACACACACACACACACACACATATATAATTACCTAGCACATTCTAAACAAACCAACTTCTTAATGTTCTTGTGCAGAAGCTTTCAACTACATATTTTACAGGCAATTTCAGTTTGTGCTATATATGCACACTATATATATGACAAACTATAATGTTTCTATCATTTTTTTATTGATATATAGTTAGAATTCACCCAAACAAATGCTATGCGCTACATCCCATCTTGGAAAGATTACCAAGTTGTTGATAACTATGGTACATCATTTCTACATGCATTTCTTATAATAAATAAACTAAATATATTTAAAGCACCATGAAGAGCAACTAGTATAATTAAATAAATTGAGTATAATTAGCAAGTAGCAGTTGGAGACGGAATTTAAAAATAGTAAAAATGTTTCATTTCATCTCATTTTATAATTATTATTTTCTTAAATTGTCACACAAATATAAGAAATAATTTGATTTTTTAAAACTTTAAAATAATAATAATTTTTATAAAAATTAATATTCTATTTATCTTTTAACTTACATCTAAAATTCATCTCTATCTAGTATTCTTCAAACTGCAAGTACCTAGAATCTAAAAGAATTTTCAATGGAATAGCTAAATGTTTACTTTTTGTAAAATTTAACTCAAATTTAGTTAAAAGGTCAAAAATCACTCTCCATTGAATTCTTTAAAATATAAAGGAATTATGAAAATATGAACAGTATTTGCGCTACATGTAGCGCAACACTATTCATCTTTCAAATCTTATTTTATTATTTTTTTGTTTATCTGCTATAGGTGGTCTTCAACGTTCGTGGCAATCCTAACTCTGTTTGACCTAGCGTCGGGGCGGTTCGACACACCACCGGCATTAGATGATGCCAACAATCAAAACCCGGACAATCACAACTCCGACTAACCTCTAGTAGTCTCCCACGCGCAGATCGAAGTCAGAACATGGGTTTCGGACTCTTGAACTTCGTTTGACCCACCGCCAGCCACTATGAGCTACACTGTCGACATCGCCTCACGCAGGCGACCGACCCCTCAAGATTTCATCTTCGACAACACCCATGTCGTCTCCCACGCGCCGTTGGTGACTCCAACGATTGTTTAACCGTTTGTTTATTTTATTTTAATTTGTAAAATAAATTTAATTAAAATAAAATATGAATATTTTAAAAAATATAGAGAAAAAATAAAAATATTGATGGATGGTAAAATGTAAAAGTGAATAATTAAAAAAAAAAAGAGTTTTTAACTCTTTAAAATAGATTAAAATTAGTTACTCCGTTGGATGCTCTAACAACGTTAATTCAAATAGTCTTGATAATTTATTGTCGATGATTAAATTATTCGTAATATTCACGTCATGATTTTGTCCAAACCTCGTAAGAGTCAAAGGACTCTTTATTATCTTTGAATTCTCCAACATCTATAAGTACTCATCCTTTAGGAGCTTAAGGTCCCGTTTATATTTGAAGATGAGCTCAAGTCATCTCAATTCATCTTCATTTTATTATTATATTTTTATAATTTTTTATATAAAACACAAATTCCTATACACATTTTTTAAATTTCAATATACCTTTTTCAAATCCCAACACACCTTTTTCAAATCCCAAAATAATAATAATATTAAAAAATAAACTAAACTCATCTCAAATCATCTCATCTCCAAATCCAAGCGGGGCCTAATTTATCCGATCGACTCTACCAACAACTTTCATCATGACTCTTTTTTTTAAATTATGTTGAGAAATTTGTAAATAATAATAAGATGCCCCATGAATTATATTATAGTAATAAAATTATTTGATTTAATATGTTTTATTGAATATTTTTTTTAAAAGATTTTTGTTAGAATATAATTTTTATTTTAAAATTTAAAAAGATTAAATTATTTTTTAAAATTTTGTTTAGAAAGTTGAGATACTTCTTTAATTTTTAATTATAAAATATGAAAAAAATTAATTTCGAACAAAATTTTTAGAAGTCCTCTTTTAAAATTTGGAGTTTGGCGTCTGGACATAAAGCATTCTCTTAATGCTTTATTTTTTAATTTCATGACATCTTCTGGAGTCTGGACACAAAGCAGTCTGGAGTCTGGACATCTTCTGGAGTCTGAACAAAATTTTTAATTTCAAACAAAATTTAATTTTTTTTTTTTTTTTTACATCAATGCTTTATGTCCAGGGAGTCTGGACATAAAGCATTCTCTTAATTTAATTTGCTTGTTATTTCGAATCCTAATCTCAGGGTTAATGATCATTGATGTAAGCTGGTCACGTTGAGTACTGTTTTTGTTTTTATTTGTTTTTATGATGAGAGAGAGAGGACATTTAAGGCATGAATTTCGTGTGCATGCATGATTGAGCTGTTGTTATTTCTGTACTAGGGTTTACGAGCAGAGTAATGTTAAGAGTATACGATTCTATATATCTTTTGTAAAATTGATTACGTTATAATAATATCATGTCAGTCAAAATATTAAAAAAATATATGTCAAAAAAGAGATAAAAATATAATAAGAAATAAACAAAAATAAAAATACGAATAATTAGACTAAAGAATACGTAAAAATAACACTTTTGTATGGCATATTATTTTATGGGATGTGATTACCCATCGGTATGCCCTTTAGAATTGCATCCTCTCCATGATGTTAATTCCTATGAGGGGTAATGGTGACTAAGGATGTAGAAACATAATATTTGACTAATTTAAAAGGTTGCATCTCTTATGAAGTGTCAAATCACACAACACTTTGATTAAAGTATTGTGTCACTTACTAAAAATTATTTCATTTAATAATTATTGAAATATCAATAGTTATAACTCTTTTGAATGGGTGTATGATTGTTTATATATAGAAGCTACTATTGTACAAATCATTCCCTCACATTCTTTTTCTTGTTATCACCAATTTGTGGGACAAACACCCTTACGAGATTGTCACCACTTGTGTTCTTTCTTGTTATTCATTTTCTTACATGCGTGTATGCAAAAAGTATATAAATCGTCTACAAATAATATTTCTTTTATAGTCTTCATCTCTAAAAGCCAGCTTTCCATGTAGATTAGACCACAACCCATATAAATATATATATATATATATATATATATTATTCTTTTAATATCTTAAGTGCAGATGGAATTAATGTGCTATGATTAAATTGATGTGCTGATATATCATTCTCTTTAGATCGAATAACTTTAGTGGTGTCATATTTTTTCGTCACTTGTCTTGTTATTTCTTGTTTTGAGACAATTAGTAGGAAATCTCACCCCCTTCTCATATATCATTTTTAAATTAATGAAATTAACTTGTTTAAGAAAAAAAAAAGAATAACATTAGTTGTGCCATTACAACAGCAGTATATATGTTTTGTGTCGATCGTCGGAATCAAAACAAGTTATAAATTTCATGTTTTAGTATGGCATACGAGCTGAATTTGGATCCTTCAAGGTTTTTTTTTTTTAATCGAATTCTAACATTTAGGATGAAAGCAAAAAGATAAATAAAATGAATTACGCGTATAATAACGGATCGAATATATTGCTCAAATAGCATTAAATTACAGGTAGAAAAAGTGGCAGCTTAATTGACTTCCTATGTCAAGATGAAACCATTTTTTTTACTACGTACGCTTGCATTTTTGTAGGAAAGTAGCTTGACTTGCTATGTTAATAGAAAGTAGCTTGACTGCCTATATCAATAGGAACCATTTTTTCTTTGCGTATTAAATGCAAGCTTGTTTTGCAACCCAAAAGAGAAACTTATGACTTCTAGGTTCATGCAAGACTTGGTTGTTTACCTAACTTCAAAGTTTGTCAATTCCCACCGACCAGAAAATTATAACCACCCCTTAGGTGTACTGTAGAAAGAGAAAGTCTCCATTCTTTTTAGAGAGAAAAACACTATAGGCATAAATACTATAGACATAAAAGAGATTCTAACATTCTGATGTAGCACCCTATCAAATATGCCATGTGTCTTTTCTTTTTTTTTCCTTTTTCCCTCTCTTTTTCTCTCTTCTCCCCGACTCTCCCCTTCTTCTTCTTTTATTTTTTTCTTTTATCTTTCCTTCTCCCCTCCCCCCGTGCCGTCACCCATGAAGGCTATGGAGCTCGACTAGGCATAGGGAGGCTCGGGGAAGATTGCCGGTGAGAGGAGGTGGTACTGGCGGTGGTTGGAGGCCGTAGGTGGTAGCGTACGGCGACTAAAGTGGAGAACCCATGTGTAAAGGAGTGGGTTTTGTGCGTGGGGATAAGGAGGAGCTATGGGTGTCTAGGTTCCATGAAAGTGGTCGCTGGCATGAAGGGAACTCAGTGGTGGTGCTCGGTGAAGCTAGGGTTGAGCTGCGGTGGCGCTAGGCTGGACAACCCGTGCGTCAAGACTCATTTCGAGTTGAGAGGTGAGCTGCGATATTTCGGGTCGCTAGGTGATCGGGTCGGGATCGAAATCGATGGCTTTTTCGTTGGTTGTCGTGGTGGTCAGGAAGAATCCCAGAACGCCGACAAGGAGGGGAGGGAGGAGACATGAGGGAGAAGGAGAAAGAGAAAGAGAGAAAAAAAAAATATAGACATGTGACACATTAACAGTGTGCCACAATAGTGTGTGAGATCCCTTTGTGGATCCTTTGTGTCTCTAGCAGCTCTCTTTAAAAAAAAAAACTCAGTCTTTTTCAGTGTTTTCACCAAATAGATAGGTGAGAGTTGTCAAGTGGCTCTTAACCTCCTCTCTGTTCTCTTTCTAATATCGTTTTGTGTATAGATTTTTAGAGAAATATTTTAACCACAAAGAGATTACACAAAAATAATTCTACAAACTGGTATAATTTCATGTAATTTGTTAGATTATAAAATTATTCTTAATGATTTACATAAAATCACGTCAGTTTGTGAAATTGCTTTTGTGTGATCTATTTGTTGCTATAGCAATCATCATATTTTTATAGTAGTTTTTTTTCCTCTCTCCCCACTCATTAGGTTTTGAATCTATTGCACTCTAGTGACCATCTGTCGACACGCATCCAACCATGCAATCATATTGCCGCCGATCTACTAAAATGACATGGTACCTTGACAAAATGTCGGCACGTGACACGCATGTGCAGCTTACTTCCGCACGTGACCTTCACGCACTGTTGTGCCCTAACGAGTCCACCAGCTATATGTGCCACACCAGCAAGGTCCCTTCGTCAAGATTTTTCAAATTTGCCCGCCTCACCTCTCAACAATCAATGCGTGATCTTCACGCGTCATTACAATTAGTGCGTGGGAAGACAAATGATCTATCGCAGACCAGTCCATCTGATACTGCATTTTCTATTATATTAACGATTTTTTAATTGATAATTTTGAAGAAGGAAATACAAATCTCTTCAAAAAATATCTCAATGTAACAAACTACAGTGCACATACAACTTCCACTACCTCTAGTAACATTGCCACAATTCTCATGGCTATGCAAACTAGAAAAACCCATATTTTAAGATGGCATCCTTTTTTGTTGAGTATAAGAAGAGATTAAGAAATTAGTATTTAAAATTTGTCATGTTTTGTACAATTGAGTGATTTGTGTTTTTCCTCACGTTAAAGAGGTATATGAATAATGAATAGTAAATTGAGTGTTTTCTCTTTGATTAGATTATGAGGCCCGTGAGAATTGGGACATTTGGTTTGAGTGATTTGTTACTCTTCTTATGTACTCAATTTTCTTTTGGTGAATTCTTTTGGGATCGTCTCCGTTGGTAAATATTAGGCCATTCTTCAAGCCGAACTATTTAAATCTTGGGTCTTGTATGATTGCTGAGATTTATTTATTATCTTCTTTATTCTAAAATCTCCATTTGCCACAACATTACCAGTTATTTAACATCACATCAACAGATTATGAAAAGTTAATTAAAAGGATTATGAATAGCATTTTCTTGTAATTACATTAAAACAACGGTGTACGTGCTCTATGGTGCTCAGTATCTTAAAATTGAGAAAAAAAAAAACAAAAAAAAAAAAGCCTTTTTACCGTAAACCTATCTTGGAAAGAGATTAAAAGCCTGTTTGGAATTGTATTTCGAGATTTAAAAAATATTTTTAAAGAGTTAAAAGTACTTTAAAAAAATAACATGTTTGGTAACTTTATTAAAAGAATTTTAGTTGGTTAAAAAAAAACTAAAAATTAACTTTTTCAAAAAACACCATATCGAAGCTTTTATTAAAAAACTCATGAAAGTTTGGTCTATGTTAGTTAACACTACAAAAATCAAGGTATTTAGCGCAGCTAAAAAGAAATTAAACTGTTGTTTATCTTTAGCAGCGGTTGCGACCGCTCTGTTATAATAAACCCATAGTGACGGTTTTAGGACTGATCTCCTACAAAACTAACCGCCGCAACAGATACCGACTGTAAGTTAGAAGCTACAGCACAGTTGAACTAAAATTAAATAAATTCTCTTTTTTCTTTTATATTTTTCTGTGGGGATTTTGCTACAGCGATAGTTATCTGACTAAGGGTAAGTTTTGAATCCAATTCTTATTGAAACTGAAACATTGAACTTGTAATCCATGTCCCAACAGGACAGTATTCCTTATTAAACGAGTTCGATTTCAAACTCAAACCATATTACCTTAAATAGGTGGAAACTCTAGGGACTACGACTCTTTACCTGATCATAAGAACTATGGAAAACCAAGAAATTTGTGAGACAGGAGAATTGCATATCAGTTACAATTGTTGTTAAACCTCAAATTCAAACATACATAAGCAAGTGCTAAAAGGGTGATCACTTTATGCCATCAAAGTGTAAGAAAATCTATATATCATGCCGTTTTTCTATCTCCTAGAGAAAAACATTTGGAGTTCCAAATTCAGCTCCATCTGCACCAACAAAGTCATAATTACCTTTGGTATTCAAGTCAAATTGTATCAAACCCCCTTCTACCTCGAGTTTAACACCCTTGTGTTCTCCGCCACCTCCTCCTCCCTCTTGATAGTTTTGGATGGCCGAACCATTTGCCTTTCTATAAATTTCATTCATCTCTAGCATGCGTTCTTTTCTCTCTTCTTCATTCATATTCTCCATGAGATTGGACAGAGCGGAATTGAAGTCGTTTAACTGAGCTCTTGCTGCTTCTACACTACCGGGGGAGAGACTCTTTTGCGCTTTCTCCAATATAACTTGCAAGTACTTCCCCTGGGCCTCTATTCTCATCTGCAGCTTCCTCTGTACCTATTGGTAGCAAGAAACCGAAGCTTAGGCGTTTCGTATAACATGCATGATTTACCAAAATTAGTTATGATTGAGCAAAAGAGGATGAAGGATTGATCAAAAACTTCGTAGCAAAACTGCCCAACAGAGATATACCTCAAGCTGCTCTTGTAATCTTTTCTGAACTTCGAGCTGATGCTTGAGCGCTTCTGCAAGTGGGATTTCTCTGTTTTGTTTGCAGCATTAATTACTCATTATCAAGTGGGGTAGTATGAAAGATAGTCACAAGATGAGTCTAAAATGATAAAAGTTCTAGAAATGAGAAATGGACACTTCAGCAGTATGAATTTTGATTTCAATAGCTCGGACAAGGAGGCTCAAAAGAAACAAATAGGAACAAGTGAAAGAACGCATAGTTTAAGAGCAACCTTATTTAACTCTCTATCTTTCTGTCCAACATTCATTTTATTTGTTGAATATAAAAGGATAACAAAAATCATTTAATTAGCGACTCTATTTTGGCAAGTCCAATGTGTGAAGTTTTGTTTCTATAGTTTTTTGGCTACAGACTAGTCAAATTAGCTAGTTTTAATGATACAGATTTAGCAACCGGCGTCTAAGTAATTCTAGCTCTGATGAAAGGGAAAACCACATTTGGCACCCATGTGTTACCATATGTTTTCAATGTTCACCCTGTACTATCAAAACTTGTAATTTACATCCTTGGTAGTTAGCACACCATTTAAGATCTAAGCATAAAGATGGATGAGAAATTGGAGATGTGGAATAATCTAAAGGTCAGATCTTAACCAATGGTACAAATTATCAAAATTCAGGGGTATAGTGTACAAATTGCCAGTTTTGACAATTTATGGTGCAAATTGAGAAATTGATCATAGTTTAGGGATAGAAAATGTAATTTTGGATTAAAAGGACAGAAACCAAACATCCTAATTACTTAAAACTTCAATTACCATTTTGACAATGTTTCAAAACCAACAGATGTGAGATTAATGATATGGCATACCCTTGTTCATTATCACTTCTTGGAGAATTGGTACTAGTCCCCGAGGGGTGATTACTGAAATGTACATAGGTGCTCCCTAAAATTCAGAAAGGAAACTGAATTAGGATGGAGAATATTGAAGCCAAAATGAAAAAAGAAACAAATGAATAAAATAAAATAAAATACCAAGCACAAACCAGTTCACTTAACAAAAGTTCTGTGCAGAAAAGATTATTGGCAGAAATTAAGTTGATTGCCTATGGACAAGTCCTCAATTTTTAATTTATCATAGGATTGGAGTGAGACTTATGATTTTCTTAAACATTTTACTTTGAATGGACTCACCACTGCTCTCTTTGGCTTGTTCTGTTGTGTTTTGTCTCCGCGACTGCTGTCCAAGTCTGTATTTCTGCAAATAGATTATCTTCACATGTTTACATTCATGACCAATAAGACCAAAAATGTTGTAGATGAGATCTAGAGAAGCAACTAAAAAAGTTAATAAGAACATAAAAATTTAAACCCAGAACTTGACGCTCCCTCTTACATTCTGCAAAAAGGGTGGTCCCCCTATAGAGGATTTAGTGGAAGGATAATGATAGGTTTAATACCCTCCTACTACCCATTTACTAATTTTTTTTTTTTTTACTTAATAGTTAAGGAAATGATTATTAGCAAAATTATATATTTTTTTATTTCTTTTTTAACCATTAAGAATGTTAGAAAAACACTTGAAAGAAAATAATAATAAAAAATAAAAACTTCAAATACAAGTAGTAAAAGGGTGGTATAAGGATAGTAAGCCTATTATTATCCTTTAGTGGAAACAAGGAAAGAGGATAGGTATTCGTAGCTACCTGTAAATGACTCTTCAAATGGTATAGTGTCAAGCCCTTCATGCCCATCAACCTTAGCACAGACTTTGGAGTTGCTTCTGAAAAAGAAGAGGGGGGAAATCTCAGCATTAACTTTGCAAGAGAAAGTGCAAAGGTTTGGTTAATTCAAATCGAAGTGGCACGGCTGTGAACTTGTTATGGATGCACCCAGAAGATTTGAGACAGCCAATGCAAAGTTTGTTCTTTTACATACTTCAGATCAATAAAATGAAATTTTCGTTTCTCTGGGGACTTTTATCATGCAGTATGTATTCAGTTTATGTATTGGTAGACTAATTATTCACGAAATTATCATATTAAACCGAAACAAAAAGCCAAAAAAAAAGGCAGCTAGCTGCACAATGTTCGAGACACGTCAAGTTGACGTCTTTAAAATGCCACGAGTTTTTGATGAATTGGGGAATTGAATCATTGAGCAATTATTGCCTCAAAAACTAAAAATAAAACATTTAAATGAAAAAATAAAAGTTGGGAAAATAAAAGCAACAAAACTTGGAGGGGTTTAGTTTTAGGAAGATCAAAACATACTGTCGGGGCCACCAAGTTTAGTGACAGCATCGACAAAGCGGTTGTGTAGATCAGCCGTCCACCTTAGCCTCGGTTTCGGGTCTCTCGTCATCACCACCCCATTCTCGTACGGATATCTGCCATTTCCACCGCCGTAATTCCTCTCCATCGCCGCCGGCCGGCACCACCCCCAGCAGCAGCAGCAGCAGTACCCACTAATAACCAATCACAACCGATAACTACATCAACCCAATTCCTTTTCTGGGAAAGCAAATTCGAATTCGAGCTTTTTCTTTCCAGTTTATCCACTCAGATAGGCCCCATTTGACTTTAACGAAGAAGAACCCAACAAAAGAAAAGCGTAAAGACGAAAGATGTCATGTGTGCGCACCGAGCGAGAACAGTAAACGATTGATGAAGGCGACAATTTAATCTGATATTTCAAAGGAAATCAAGCATATTGGTAGTAACAAGAAATGGAGATCATCTTCATAACCCAGTTTTGTTTGTGTTAAATATAGAATGGGAAAATCAGATTCCACAAAATGCTTTGTTTAAGAAGCAAAAAAAAGCAGTGCTTTGTTTTGTTTCAACTTGTGTTGATTAATATAGACAGAAATGATTTGTTTTTTCCCGCCTTCAAATAATGGATGAATGAACGAACATGTAGAGGAAAGCTCGGCGACGAATCTGAAGCGACATGACAGCATGATACACAGAATATAGTGGAAACCATTAGTGTATGCTTATGCTCTCCTACAGAAAATAAAGAAAGATAAAAAAAAAATGGAAAGAATTCTCCTTCCACGCATCGCTGATGCTAGTGGGGAGAAATGGGAAAGTCGAGATGACACGTGGATGCCAGCGTGGAATATTCGCCGGGAAACAAGGAGGGATAGAATATTCGAGGTAATGACGTGGTAGGTGACAAAAGGTCACATGATTTTGGGCCGGGGGGGTGGGTTTGGGATGGTCTTCAAAGGAAGGACACGTTTCGTTATTTCCCTTAAGGGACGGTGTTTTTGAAGGGGACGGTAGAATATTCCTCCCTCCGGGCCTCTGTCAAATTGGGGTGTCCGTGTCTGTCTGTGAGTCACCCTCCATCACCTCTTCCTCTTATCTTCTCTTTTTTTTTTTTTTTATGAGCACCCTTTTGATTTTAGTAATGATATTCATAGTTGTTATTTTAATCATTTTTTCATAATCTCATAATGTAATATTAAATAATAATAAATATTAAACTCACAAGTAAAAGTCGTGAATTTTTTACTTATTAGTGAAGAAGGATATATTTTTTAATAGTATTGTATTTTAAAAAATATATTAAAAATTATTAAAAAAATAAATGAAAAAATCTCCCCAAAAAAAGTTTTTTTTACCTAGACTGAATTCTGTATTTATAATATTATAAAATGATTAGAGATTATTTATTATATTTTATTTATAAATTTATTATTTAATATCAAATCTTATAAAATGGTGAATAGATTTTCTTTTTTAGATTAGATTGTGGATTACAGTAATGTATAGTTCTGTACATATCATTTAGGTTATTAGAAAAATAGTAATAATGTCAACGTGAAGCTCACCAGAATGACAGAAAGGGAATCTGAACCAATTCCAGCTCAAGTTTTGTCTCTTTTTATTTTTATTTTTATTTTTATTCTCTTTTTCAAGAAGTCAAGGCTCAAGCTTGGAGCTTTCTTTTTGGTTCAATAGCACCGCAAATTTCTTTTTTGTTGCTTACAATAATTTAGATTCGTAAGTGTAATCTACAATAATTAGTCTGCATTTTTTTGTCCCACCTTACAGTGCACTTGGGACTTTGGACAGCTCAGCACTTTCCCATTTTGGATTGTACCGAGGTTCATTGACAAACATAGATTAGCACAATAAGGATCATCAAGACAACCACAGAAGTAGGGATTAAGGGTGACTCTACTGCCACCAAGTCACGATCCAAATTTAAATCCTGACAAGTGTATTTTTTTTTCTTTTTATTTTTTTATATATTTTTAAAATACTCTAAAACATTTTAAAAAATAGTAAAATTCACAATACCAATAAAAAAATATTTATTTAATCGAGACCTATTATCGGAATCCCAAGCATTTCTCAGGGAATTAAGCTCAGCACAATTAATAAGGGTCCTATCCAGAGACTTGGGGATTTTGTTGTAACAAGGAGAGAGACCTATAATTGGGCATAAAGCTCAACACAATTAATAATGGTCTGATCCAAAGACTTGGGTTTTGAATGTATCAAGTAGGCCTATTCATCTGGATTCCGTATCCAAAAATTCAAAATCCAGATGATTAATTTTCTTAAATCTTTTAAAAAAATGCCAAAATCATTGGAAAATAAAATCTTAAAAAATAATAATAAAATAGGACCGGGCTGGGTTATTCCCAGCCCAAATGAACAGGCCTAGTAACAAGGAGATGATAGACCATGGCTGCTGTGGGTAGTGATCATTAGCCAGTTCTACATAGTGCTCATATGATTTATCACCCATTCTCCTAAGACTGCAACAATTAGGGTTGTGAAACAGACCAAAATTATACCGCTTGCTATTCTCGTCATGACTTGTTAGTATGCTTATTTATACACCCTTTTTTTCTGGACTGGAGAAACATTTGTTGATACAATCCACGGGGATACAAAAGGAGGAGGTGAATGACCCTAAAAACACCCAATACCAGTGAAGGTAGTATGAGAAGTTCAAGCTAGACAACCTTTGAAACCTTTTCTTAGGGCAGTTTCGTCCAAATTTCTTCCTATGAACACCAGTTTGTTCATCCTCTTCTCGTCCGGTCCCCATGCCTTGCCTGGGCAGCCATCCAATATAGAATGCACCCCCTGAAAGGTAATGGCCCCGTGGCCGGAAAAAATTAGTAAATAGCAATATAAGTTAGCTCTATGATCAACACAATCACAGATGTAATATCCACATCATAAGAAAACTAACAAAAATAAGAGTAAGTACCTGAAAAACGTAACGGTTATCGGAACCACTAACAGACAAGATACCCTTCATTCTGTACAAGTCCTCTCCTTTTTCGTCTATCAGCCTTTCAAGCCAATCATCAACCTGGAACACCACAACAACAACAATGGTTATAAAGGTCAAACTAGCTTACTCAATTCTGCCTATGACATGGAGTGACCAACCAGATCTCTATTCTCCTAGATAATGTTTCTCAAGCGCCCACCCAAGGTTACCAACAGGACCTAAAATAGGTTAGAGAATAACTCAAGCTACAATCTAAATAGCCAAAAAAAAATTACCACTGAATCAAGAAAATGGTAATGGAAATACCTCATCAAGATCAAGAGTTCCTTCATAAACAATACTGACACTAGAGACAGCAGAATCGTGTGTATGATCATGATGATGTCCTTCCCCGTGTTCTGCAATATCCACAGCCAAAATGAGATTCAAAAGAAACCGAATGAAAACAGTTCAGAATAGTTGTCCATAAGTCACAAAAGTAGAGTCATTTGCACCTCATTTTGATATACAGGCAAGTGTAGAAATAAAATCAAAATACAATCATTAAAATTCAAAATATTGTACTATCAACACCTTTCACTCTTCCTTTAAATTTTAACACCTATGGCTAACTCAAAAGAAGAGGGAGGAGAGCAGAAAAATATAATGTAAAAGAGAAAAAAAATACGTGAAATAGAGCACACTACCATGTCCAGTTTCATGTTTATGGATCTCAGAACGGGAACTATCCACATGAACTTCAGATTCAATTCTGCAAAATCAAGTCATTCAACATACCAACAGAGAAGTTTCTATCATGCAGCTTAAAATACAAATATACATTAGAAAGTTCACATAAGACTGCTTAAAATAATAAAAGGCATTAGAATTAAGCTAGTGCTAAGTAGAAAGTACACAATCTCACGCAAGGAAGGGAGAAGGGAGAAGGGTGTAAGGAAACAAATAATATAAACGGAAATAAAATACAATATTTGACAACAGGCAGAAACAGATTAGACTATAACCTTTCAAGATCATAACCTCCAACTCCCAAAACAAAATCCATGTCAACGGATCCAAATTTAGCTAGCTTAATTGGTGCTATCCCATTGATATGCTGATAACAATGCACCAAAAATACAAAAGTTGTTAGATCATAGTAACACAATGTAAAAAAGATAAAATAGATTCGATAAAAACACAAAGCAAGTAAAGAAAAAATAATGTCAATTTCAACGTGTGAAGAGCATGAAATTACTCTGAAAAGCTTCATAAATTTTGTTATACTATTGAATTCCATACACAAGCATTTCGGTCTACTGAGTTACATATGTAGATTTTGATCTAGGTCAGGGAAGGATCAATCTACTAGATCCACCCAGCCATCTCTATACATCTTCCCTTCTGTGACTATACCTTGATTTTCGTAGTCAACCTCTCCAACTCAGCCTCACCAACCAAATCAATCTGCCAAAACCAAAATAAGAAAACTTTAAAATATAATAATCAATCTAAAAGGATTATCCAGGAATTTGGAATATTACAGCAGCACAACACAATGAGATGGAGCTTAACAAAAAGATAAAACCACAGCATTTCAAGGTAAGAAATTGAAATTCACCTTGTTCAAAATAATACGATCAGCATAGGCAACTTGTTCTATCGCCTCATTCACCACAAATCTCGGTTTGACTTCATTCAGATGTTGCATTGCATGCTTGGAATCAACCAAAGTAACAACTCCATCTAGTTTCACATAACGTGAAACCAATTCATCACTAAAGAAGGTTTCTATAACAGGAGCTGGCTTCGCAAGGCCTGCAAAAAAAGATTTCACGAATGATCTTATAATATAATTTTCAGTTCCTGCAACTAATGCTCCTGGAAAATCTGATGTTGAACCTTATTCAAATAACATCCATAGATCGATGTAGCGCACCAATAAAAAGCCCAAACCACATTATCTATGCTCTAAAAGGACTAGCCAATGATACAATTGGAGCCTCATTGAAACATTATAAAGATCAAGAACTTATCTTTTTCAAACAATGTGAGATATCATACACAACCTACCATTTTCACTTGTCAGAATGAGGTATCACAAACTTCCCCCTGCCTTATATTCCCAATATCATCGTCACGCTAGTCCTACATAGGTGGCTCAAGTCTTATATTTCTGACTATAATAAACTTTAATACCATTTGTAACACTCCAATAAAATGCATAAACTACATGATCTATACTTCAAATGAATAGTAAATAATATAATTGGAGTCTATTGGAACTTTTTTTTTTCATATCTGTGGGTGTTCAGGCCAAGCGCACCTACCATTATAAAGAGCAAAAAATTCTTCTTCTCAAGCAATGTTGGATCTCGTACACCACCTACTATTATCACTTGTCAGAATAGGGTGTCACAATGGATCAATTTTCCACCAAAGGAATGACACGAGACATTAACTTCCAAGACAAAGAAAGAGAAGTCATGCTATACATGAGGCTTATAAATTGTATCAAAAGTCAAAACACTAAAGGAGAATAAGTTTCCCAAGACCTTAATAATTTTCCTTTCTTCTTCTTATCTATTATAAATTTTATTTTTGTTCTTCTCCAGTTTTCCTAATGATTTGGACAAATAAAGTTGAGGCCTATGATTCAAGATCCACCAAGTTTAGTGACAGCATCGACAAAGCGGTTGTGCAGATCAGTCATCCACCTTAACCTTGGCTTCAGGTCTCTTGTCTTCACCACCCAATTCTCGTACGGATATCTGCCATTTCCACCTCCGTAATTCCTCTCCATCACCGCAGGCACCACCCCAGCAGCAGCTAACCAATCACAACCGATAACTATATCAAACCAATTCATTTACTGGGAAAGCAAATTCGAATTCCAGCTTTTTCTTTCCCATTTATCCACTCTGATAGACCCCATTGACTTTAACGAAGAAGATCCCAAAAAAAGAAAAGCGTAAAGATGAAAGATGTGTGTGCACACCGAACGAGATCAGTAAAGATTGATGAAGACAACAATTTAATCTGATATTTCAAAGGAAATCGAGTATATTGGTAGTAACAAAATGCTTGATTTCCTATGATTCAAGATTCATATCAGTGGGTCATATTGGAATTCAAGTAGAACCTTAAAAAGAAAAAGAGCTAAACCCCCTTCCCCCTTTTTCCTCCCTTGTGCTGGTAGGAACTGAGATCTTGCACAAAAAAAAGGTATTAACATGATATACCTGTTGTTTCTATAACAATATGATCAAATTTGTCTCGTTTTTCCTTGGCTAACTTTAAAAGCATTTTTACAAGATCTCCCCGCACAGTGCAGCATAGGCAGCCATTATTAACCATGACAATGTCTTCAGACACAGAGGAATGGCTAGCAACCAATGATCCATCAATATCCACTTCACCAAACTGCATTGACAGTATCAAATTATGTAATAAATACAAAACCACCATCCCACTCTATGTCAAAAAATGGTCGACCCCTAGCAAGGAGGTGAAAGAGGTGAAAGAAAGGAAAAAGGCCAGCAAAATGCCAAAATATCTCCAAACCAGTAACACAATACAAAATCTCGTATACTATCAGAGTCAAAGCATGTGTATTGTACATATTAGTTACGTTAGCCATCTAGAAGCAACGTGTATAAGTAGTATGTCTACTTTCTGTGTGAAACCATGCATGGTTGCTGATTTAGCATCCTATCAACTCTGAATCAAACAAAAACCAATAATCTAAAAGATCTGAGAAAAGCTTGATTTTATAATGGGTAAGATAATGATTTGTTTATAATCCATATTAAAACAGTTTGATTATTTGAAAATTAAACTAGAAATCCAAAAAACAATTTTCTTCAACTTTATTCAACTTTAAGTAAAAGAATTGACAAATCATCTCATATTCTACGCGTTCTTTTTCTTTTTCCTTTTTGGAAATCAATAAATTTTACTAAGCAATAAGACAACATTTATAGAAAGGAACCATATAAGCGCTCCCCTGATATTACTATTAGATTTAAGGGGGAAAAGTCTTCAAGAGAAAGAATGGTATCGATGCCACAACCAATACTGCAGACTTGCTTCACAAACATGAACAGAAATAACAGGAAATTTGATTCGCCAAAGGCGTTTTATAACTTGAAAATAAAATAAAATAAACAAGCAGCAGTTCATTATTACAATACGAAGAAAGCTTTCAGTACCTCGTTCTCTATGACAGCAATTCGCTTGCCATGCTGAGATGTAAGAATATGATTCAGGAGAGTTGTCTGCATTGTATGGAATCAAATAATTTGAATAAATACAACAGAAGTAAAAAAAAAAACTGCTGGCATTTCTTTTGTTGCAAAAATGTTACCATCAAAGACCCCAACTTTTTGTTCCAAAATCACTGTTTTGAAATTGTATTCCGAGAAAATATATTGAATTGAACTTACCGCCGCGCGTAAATGAGCTACAGGAAAGACAGAAGATCCGTCATTACCTAAATTGACCATTCATTACCCAAAATTGTCCATTTCGATCTTCAAGACATTAAAGCGCTGTTTGGCCAGAGAGGACTCGCGGCCAAGCTTGACATAGGAAATGAAAAACCTAGAGGCTAGAGGTGATTCTTCTGACTAAAAGTTATTAAAAAAAAAAAACGAACCTTTCCGGAACCGAGAAAACCGGTGAGCACGGTGGCTGAAACGCGGTTATCAAGAGTGAGTGAAGAAGCACCGGCCTCATCAAGATTGTATTTTGGGGCAGAGACCAAGCCCCTAGAGTTTCTGGGATGAGAGTTGTCGAATCCACGGGAACAGAGTTCCCGTGAAGCGAACAAGTGATGAAGGTTTCTGAGAAATTGGGAAACAGGAGAGGTCCGAGAGGAATCATGGAAGCAGGGTCGTAGCAGTTGGTAGAGGTTTTTGGCCGATGTTCTTGAAGTTATGAAAAAGGTGGCCATTTTCGGAGGGGAAAAGGTGTTGGTGTAGAAAAATCCGGAATCCTTAAACCCTAGGGAGGCTTTGAAAACCCCGGGTATTTATACCAGGACGCGCTTCTCCCTTGCAATTCAGTTAGAGAACCCCAATAAGAAAAGGGGTTTGCTTAGCTAGTTAGCTGCAGTCGAGCCGCTCTCACGTAAATAATAAAATTACTGTTTATATAAAAAATAAACAGTAATTTTATTATTTATGTGAGAAGTTGCCCCTAATATTTTTTCATAAGAAAAATAGAAAAAATTTGATTGCAAGCTACTATTGTATTAAGAAATAATATTTGTATTGGTGGATTGTAAAATGTTGTATAATTATTTTGATAAAAGTACGTAAAAATGAGATTTAGATAAGAAAGTTTATTTTTTAAAAATAAATTTTACTTTTTTTAAAAATAATTATATAATATTTATATAAAACATTATTTAATAAAAAAATATTTAAAAATAATTTCTATTTCATCGCAACATTTCTTCCCTCATTTTGTTTTTAAAAGTTTTTCAAATGTAAATACTTTCAAATTAATTACTATAATTTTTTTAAATAAATCAGTAAAAATTCTTCAGATTTTCAAAAAAAAATAAAATAAAATTTTTCAAATCACAAAATAAAAAATTGTATTTTAATAATATTTTAATTTTCTAAATCTTTTTATTTCTAAATCTTATAAATATATACTAACTAAACTATCTCACTATTATTGATCAACTATCTTCCTAATATTCACAAAATTATTATCTCATTTCATTCTCCAAACCTCCTCTAAAGAGAACTCTTATCACTGTGAATAAATTTTGCAAAATCTTCCCATAATTTTATTTAATAAACTAGATCTATTTGGAATACTACAATTTTCAAAGAAAAATATTATTCTCGTATAGGTGTATAAAGCACATCTAGTAAATTACATACATGACATAATTTAATTTGGAATATAAATTTTAAAATCAAATCTTATAAATCAAGTATTACCATTATATAAATGGTATACTCTACACATCAACTTAAAAATAAATAAATAAATAAAACTGTCAATCAAGCGGCCGATAGAAGAATTACAGCATGCATGATTGTTCTTCTTTGGATTGTTCTTTCTGATTTGAAGATCAATGACTTTCGGTATTAGAGACAACACCGGCCGTGTGAGTCGAAGAAGGTGATCTAGGGATCACTAATTTATTACTAATACATCATACTTCATCATCAATATACTCCGAAAACCAATAAAAAAAATTACAAAAACTTTGGAGGTGTCCATGATGAATATAGTCAAGATGGTTGATACGAAAGGAACTTGATTTTTTTTTTTTTTTTTTTTTTTGTTTTGAGGCTCCATAAGGCGTGCAAGAGTGTGCTAATTACTTGTTAGGTAAAGGGAATGAGCTAGATAAATAAATTAATGATACATAATATTTCGTATGCAGAGTCCACAATTGAAAAAGACAAAGGTATGGTGCTAGCTAGAATTAATGGTCATGGATTAATGGTGGCCATCTACAATTTATGGAGATGGCCAGAGACAGACCAGCAAGTTTTAATTTAGCACCAAGATAAAACTTTTACATATTAGTAATGGATGAAAGATGGTGATGTGTGGTGTTCATATAAACCAAGGCCTTATTTGTTTTTCCAACTTTTCTCATCTCATCTCAAATTCATTATTACACTTTTTTTCAAATTTTCATATAAAATAAAATAAACAATTTAATTTTTTCAAATCCCAAAATAACTTTTTCAAATCTCAAAACAAAACTAATATTAAAAATATATATATTATAAAAATATTTTATTTCCTTTTTAATTTTTATCTCATCTCATCTCTAAAAATAAACAGGACCTAAAACTCGATCGATTGTGATAAATATAAAAAGATGTGTCAACCATCCAAAAAAATACTACAAATAAAATATTGAAACTGTTATGAAACTAAAAAAGAATAGCTAATGATTGAAAGATTACAAAAGAGAAGAAGAGATTACAAAATACTTTGTTCTTCAAGAGTTCAATATCATTTACTTCTCTTCTTTTCTTATATTTTACAAATGATCCTCAAAATCTCTTTTATAGGCAATTTACGTGGTGATTTGTTGTGCTAATCAATTCACATGCTCAACAACCAAGTGACAAGTACAACAAATTCTCACATGCACAACAACCAATTCACATATTTGAATAGTTAAGTTTACAACAAACTATATGTGGTAGTTGGTGGTCATCCACATATTATATAACACTCAACCTTCGATAACCATCTGTAAAGAATCTGTTTCGTTAAAACCTTGCCAAGAAAAACATCATAGAAAAAAAAATCAATGACGAAGAAAAAAGAGTACAATATTCTTATATACCGCCAAGTACTTTAAGATTGTTTCATTAAAATCTTGCAAAGAAAAACCCAGTGGGACAAAACTTTAGCGAAGGAAAAAAAAGTACAATCAACACAAATTTTCAGGACATTTACTCTCCCTGAAAAGTGCATGATGATAGATTTTTAAGTTTTCGCCTTCCAAGATTCTGCACAATTTTCTTAAATGTCGCAGTTAGTAATGCCTTCGTGAATAAATCTATCAGATTATCACTTGATCGTATCTTTAATATATCCTTCTCTAACTTGAGTAATTCAAGCAATATTATTTTCGTACAAAATTGTTGGACTATCATTGATTATGAAATATCACTTTTATTGGATATGTTAAGTCATTGATCTCAGTCAAATATATTTTCTACTTGCTTCATGAATTACAATAATCTTTGAATGATTTGAACATGTGGCAGATACAGGCAGCTCCATATCCTCATCCGATTTTGTCCGATTTGGCACTTCAAGGCCTCACGGGTTTAAAATGCATCGGACAAGGTAGAGGGAACCCCACATATAAGGCGCTTGACAGACTTAGTTTAAATTTAAGACCTGCAATAATACTTAAACTTTCCCAAAGAATATGCGTTAGTTTTTCAATAAACAAATATGATTTCAAGTAGAATTCAAACATATTTTTCCATCTAAATAATGCATTAGAGAGAACATGATAATATTCTCATCTAAAATATCACCCCCATTTCGGCGTTATTAGGGAGAACATGTTTATGCACGACAGAAAGAGCACTGAAAACCATTCATGTGTGATAAAAGTTGTAAAAGCTTGAGACCTAGTTTTATAGGTTCGGCAAAAATTCAAATCTGCTTGATATTGTTGACAAATGAAATTTTTGCGGAGATTTGAAAGCTCTGGGTTTTAAGGATGATCATTTTCACCCATCGGATATTCACACAACATCTCATATTCTTCATTGATCTTCATCCAGAACGATACTATGGCTGAGAGAAATTCTTTTATTAGTATTCCAGATTTGAACCAAGAACCTTTTACACCTCAACCACTCATCTTTACTCCTGAGATTGTCAATACTATGATAGGAGCAGAGATACATATATTTAGTAAAACTGATCCTAAAATTGTTGCAACATCAAGAACCTTCAGTTCTCAATATGATGCCTCTATTATAACCATGTCTCGGAGGCTACTGGCGAGAGAAAGTGAGGTTGATCATCTTAATAATCAAATATCTGAATTGCATCAAAAGCTTGCAATTAAAGATAGAAACAATAAGAAGTTAAGACAAGAAAACAAAGAGCTGAAGAAATTTGCAGACTGGTATTCTCGTGACCTAAAATCACGAATAAAAAAGTTAGAATGAGATAGAATTTAAATACAAAGTCAACAACAACAGCTAACAGTAGAGGTTCAACTTTTACGAGAAAAATATGGATAACTGCAATTAACTTTGCTGGCTTTTGAAATTATGCATCCAGCATATCTTGTAATCTTGACTAAGTGAGATATGAAGAGATGATGGTTTGTCTTATTCTTATTTCCATCTCTATAAGAATAGTTTTCAGTTTTATCTAATTTGTATCAAATTTTCTTCTCATTTCTGCAATTCATCTACATTCTCATTCTACAAATTTTCAATGGCTCATCAGTTTCCTTTCGGTATCCCTCGTGATCAAAATATGAAGTATTCTTTACCTCAATCACAAGTTATTCATTCATCTTCCGCAGGTGCCATATTGCAACAAGCAAATGATTTGACTCATAAGTTAGATCAAGAAGCCATTTGTGAACTAATGACTCTCGAAACTCGATACTCATCATCCATTGTCGGATTTTTCGATCGATTGAAGTCCAAAAATCGTGAGGTTGAAAAACTTAACGAGAGAATTTTGGCACTTCAATGATTTGCTCAAAAGTCTAACAACAAAGTTGTAGAGTTAAAGTAACAAAATAAGGATTTAAAATCATTACCTGCCTATTCATTTCGACTGCCTAATCCTTTAGATAAGAATGACATGTTGCTTTATGAAGAGCAAATGCATTTGAGAGATGAGGCTAAAAGTCTCAAATTTTTGTAACTCATCTAGCATTTGAATAATAAGATTTTTCTTTTTCCAATGCATTATTTAAATATATAGCAGTCCTTGTGATCTATTCGGTAGTTCTAATAAGGTAAATTATCAACATAAACTATAACAATGAAAAATCTGAATTCTGATAAAAACACATAGGCATATAGGATTATTCTCAAATCCTTCTTTCAATAGATACTCGCTGAGTTAATTGTACTACATACGTCTGAATTGCTTTAGTCCATATAAAGATCTTTGAAACTTTATAAAGTATATGCTCTTATATGTACTTGGATTAGATGTTTCAAGTATTGTATATCCTTCATGGATTTTCACATATGTATATATATACACATATCATGATCTAATGATCCATATAAATATGTAGTAACCATATTCATCAACTGCATATCTAATCCTTTTGTAATAATCAAGCTGATTAAATATCTGAATGTAAATGTATTCATAATAAGGAAAATATGTTTCCTTATAATCATATTTTACTTATAATCAATCTCGAATTTCTGCAGGAAACCTTATGCAACAAGTCGTGCTTTGTACTGCATAATTTCATTTTTCTCATTATGCTTTCGTATAAATACTCACAAGCATTACACCCTTTGGTGTTTGAACAACAGGTCCAAATATATCTCACTTCACTAACGAGTTTAATTCAACTTCAACAGCTTCTTTCTATTTTGACCAATCATTTCTACATCGACAGTTTTCGACGATTTTTTTCTCACTTTCTTCATTACTTCTAGTAATCTCAAAAGCCATCTTATATGAAAATATGTTGTCGACTACATTTTTATTTTTATCCAAAATTTCTCCAATACTCATAAAATGTATTGAGATCTCATTATTTTTAGGTATATGTTCCTATTCAGGAGAAAACATTTCATAAAACACCTTTTCAGGAGCTACTCTTCAGAAGTTTTCTCTTCAGAAGGATTATACTCTTCAAAAGGTTTGTCCTCTTCAGGAGTTTTCTCTTCAGGAGGATTATACTCTTCAGGAGGTTTGTACTCTTCAGGAGGTTTGTCATCTTCAAGAGTTTCCTCTTCAGAAGAATTATACTTTTCAGGAGTTTCCTCTTTAAGAAGTTTGTACTCTTCAGGAATTTCCTCTTCAGGAGGTTTGTCCTTTTCAGGAGTTTTCTCTTTAGGAGTTTCCTCTTCAGGAGGATTATACTCTTCAGGAGCACCGATTTCTTTTCTCTTTTGCACTAATAGGTTTTCAATACTCCAGGTATGTCTTAAACTCATCTATTGCTGTTTTAACAACTTGTCCTTCACGGATTTCAATTCTTGCTTAAGCATTAACAGTAGTAATATATTATTTTACAACACATTTAGTGTCAGTAAATACATCCGATAATTGATTTGTAACACTTTACAAATAGATAATCGTCTAAACTTCTGGTTTACATTCATTTGTAAGAGGATCAAATTTAGACAGGGTTTTATTATCCTAAGTAATTTCTTGTCGTGCTTCAGGCACCGACTTTTCATTATTTCAAAATATGATAAAATATTACTAAACTTTACTACAATATATATAAAAGTTTAATATAAGTGAATCAAGTGTTTGGTCGTACAACAGATACGTGACCAATGTTCAGTCATACCACATCTATGACAAATATCTTCATCTTTCTATAAAGAATTATTCTGAGGGCTTTTATCTTTCTTTGAGTTGTATCACTTCTAGTGATACGGTATATTTATATTATTATCCTATTTAGTATTGTTGCTTCTGGAATTCACACTTCTATAATTTTTCTACCATGTCTTCGCCCTTGGTTCCTTTGGAAGGATGCATCGTTCACTTCTGGAAATTGTGTAAATCCAGTATCATTTACTTCAGAAAATGATTTGAAACTAATAGGACGTAACTGATGATTTATTAACAAAAACTCATCATTTAGCTCAATCACTAGAAAACAAAATAAAAATTCAGAATATTTGTTGAAGTTTCATTCTTGATACTGCTATTGTAGGAGCACAATCGAGACATGAAAAATAGTATATGTCTTCTTTAACATATCATCATCAGTGACTTTCTCACTGTATAATTTTAGTATTGAGCTGATTTTAAAGAGTGCAGAATTATAGTCACTATCACTCTTAAAATCTTGCAACTTAAGGTGCAATAAGTCATAATGAACTTTTGGGATGATTACATCTTCTGAGGTTCATATCTCTCCCTTAAATCATTTCATAAAATAAGATAATTTTCTTTCTCACCATGAAATACACAGTATGGTTCTGCAGAGACACGTAATTTTCTTTTTTGATTGTAATCTCTCAAATTCATCATATCCAAATAGATCTCATCAAGGATCCAGGATAAATCACTTTTTTCAAAAATGTAAATAGTAATAAATTTTAATTTTTATAATATTTGACATTTTCTACATATATGAATCATAAAATAAATATATTTATCTAAGAAATATATTCACATAATTATGAGAATAAAAAAATTTAATTTTATCAAATAATATTTAGCAATATTACATTTCATATTCATCTCAAAAACTACAAATAATATATTAAAAAACTTGTTTGAAGTAGAAGACCACTAGTTTCAGTATCGACAGAATTTCGTGCTAATAACGTGTTATGAAACTAAAGAAGAATAGCTAATGATTGAAAAATTACAAAAGAGAATAAGAGATTGCAAAATATTTTGTTCTTCAAGATCTCAATATCATTCACTTCTTTTCTTTTCTTATATCTTACAAATGATCCTCAATACATCTTTTATAGACAACTTATATGGTGGTTTGTTGTGCTAATCAATTCACATGCTCAACAACCAAGTGACAAGCAAAAAAAACTCTCACATGCACAACAACCAATTCACATTTTTAAATGGTTAAGTTTACAACAAATCATGTGTGGTAGTTGGTAGTCATCCACCTATTATATAACAGAAACAATAAGAAGAGGGAGCTATCCCTCCATTTTAGATTGGAAAAGTCTATAAGATAAAGTAGTTGAGAGAAAAAAAGACTTTTAATAGATCTAATGAATTACAAGAAACTACTTGATCAATTTATAAAATTGCTTTTGACTATAGCATTCCTCATATATATATATGTGTGTGCGCGCGCGCGCGCATGCGCACATATGTTTCAAGATTTGCTCTATTGTTTGCAAACTTTAATATACCACCATGTTCGCAATATAACCACTAAACTAAGATCGTGTAACGTCATCAACTTTCATCCATATTAATGATCATATTTAATGAGAGTGGACAAATTTGGTCGCTTGGAAAACAAATGATAGTTTGAATTTTACTTTCTAATTAAGCTTTGAAAATATGTTTCTTAGCGTTCGATTGCAACAATCAATTGTTTAATACATCCTTAAACAGACTTAATTAGTGTATATTCTTGACTATAGTGCCAAATAGTTATTTGGTAGACCATGTTAGACTTATCTTGTTATGTAATTAAATTTCTATTAGTTTATATGAAAAGTTGGTAATAAATATTTGTAGAGATTTTTTACCCTCTGAATTTGGGACGGATCCGGCAAGCATGGAGCATGCATTAGAACCTGGAAGAGTGACATTTGATGACAAAATGGTGGTAAGGAAAGTCATCCAAGAAGCAAACATTCTTTTCACATATGTTTCTGCAAACTGTTTTGCTCGTTACTTTCTTGGCGGTCTGTGCCAGCCTGACAGAATCATTTCTTCTAGGGATTCTGTGTTCATGTTGGGAGATGGCAACACCAAAGGTATTTCCTTCACAACCTTTCATTTTGCCTTAAAGATAACTTATGAAAGCAGGTAGAATTAGTATTCATTTCACCTTACTCAGCTAGGGCTGACTCCATTTCTGGATCACAGGAAACCATGCCAACTTGTGAATTTACTTTTATGTAATCCTTCTAAATCTGTAACACTTCACTTAAATCTAAAAAAATAGTTACGACCTTTGTTGCTATATATTGGTTTTAGTTTTTTAGTTTTTAAGATTTACTTGTATATTGATTACAAAAGAAAATTATTATTGTGATATTTTTCCAGCAATTTATGTTGATGAAGATGATATTGCCACGTACACTATCAAAACCATAGACGACCCTCGAGCTCTCAACAAAACAATATACATCAGCCCCCCAAAAAAACATTCTATCTCAAAGAGAAGTTAAGATTTGGGAGAAATTGATCGGCAAAGACTTGCACAAGTCTTCCATATCCAAGGAAGAGTTCCTAGCTTCCTTAGAAGGTAAGATAGAAAAATATACCCATTTAAATTTTCTTTCGAGAATGTTTGGTACACAAAAAATTATTTTACAAATTTACTAGGCTTAATACATTTAAAGTAGATCAGTACTACTAGATATAGTTAAGATGTGCAAGTCTCGCTTGAATTCATTACTTTTTTTTTAATGTGAGCATCACATATATCCACTTTTTTTTTTTTCAAAATGAGTGAACGGAACTTAAATATTCAAAAACTATATAAATCGTTTTCCTTTAACGTATCACGTCAAGTTGTGTCGGCTTATAAATTTTATTTTGTATTTTTTTAAATTTTTTGCAGACCTAATTATTATTATTATTATTATTATTCTAATCTAGCTTATAAGTTTGGTGTTTAATTTGTACATGTTTGGTTAATCTTATATGCACGCAAAAGGACAAGAGTATGCACAGCAAGTTGGATTAATGCATTACTACCATGTTTGCTATGAGGGATGTCTAACAAATTTCAAGATTAATGGAAAAGAGGAAAGAGAAGCTTCTGAGCTTTATCCAGAAGTGAACTACACTACTGTGGAGGATTACATGAGACGTTATTTGTAACAATTACATATAACTAAATATTGTTCCACCATTATTGATGCATAAATTTGGTTTGGACAATAATTACTGAAAACTTGAAATAAAATAACTTTATGGAATTGTACTGAAAATATATAAGATTGCTTTTCAGTTGGTAATCAGAATATAAGATTTGCTCCAAATAATAAATATATGGCTGATCATATGTCATTCTTTTTTTCTTTTCCATTTTCACTCATTTTGAATTGGAGTTATGGCGAGTGGCAACATTCTCAATGTTCTATGAAAATTATGTTGGGTTTATGCAAGTAGGCTTGTTCATCTAGGTTTCGAATATAGAAATCCGATTTTTGAATCTAGATTTTTCTTGTATCTTTTAAATGAAAATGTTAAAGTTATTGAAAAATAAAGAAAATTTTAAAACCTGAACGTGCAAACCTAATCAGAATGAATAGGCCTAGCTGCAATACTATCATTGGTTATAAAAGAATTATAAAATAATAATATTTAAAAAAATATGCCATTATTCATGTCTTTGTGTAAATTTATTAGAGAGAGAGAGAGAGAGTATATAACCAATCCCAAAAAGTGAATTGCAAGGGAGACTGAAATATGTTTGAAGCTTATAAAAAATAAATATACAAATAATTGAGAGTTTAACTTTATGATATAATAATTTTACTATCACATCAAGTTACGCCAATTTTGGTTAACACAATGAATATGGGCTTCGTGTTCCTAAAATAACTTAATAAGTCTTCAAATTTTCACTACAAATAATTTAGGATACTTTTGGAGAAATTAAATTTTTTTCTTATATTCGCCTCTAAAATCACTTCATTTTAAAGAAATTCTAAAAGTTTTTTGTAAACATACAAGTAAAAAATTAAATAGAGCCTTAAAGTTTTAAAATTATTTCGGATGTAATCAGTTTGGACTGATTTTAGACATTGTTGAACCGAACTAGTCTAAGTGCGTTTTGGAATTCTTATAATTGACACTACAACATATGTGCATATTTGCTGCGTTTCTTTATTCGGCATTTGTTATTGACAAGTGTTTTTGCAGCTCTTTCATTTCATCCGCGTGCGAATCCATGACTCCTGGAGACTGATGGGGCCGCCGTTAATTAAAGTGAAATTTGCAATGAAAATCTATCATAGTAAAGAAAGGCTGCCACAAAATACTGCGATGAATTTAAAAAGAGTCGTTTTAGAAATACGCGGATTCCACCATATGTGTGCCTGCAACATTTACTCTTCTATAACGGCAACTTTGTTCGTTGTTAGAGCGTTATTTTTTATCCAGCGTTAATAAACTGCAGTTATTAGGCAATTTTAACGACAATTTTTGTGCTACCGTCGTAACAAGTAAAGACTTAAAAACTTTACCTTTTTGCATCTCACATTTTAGAACTTCGATCTCTCGATTTGTCGCCCCTTTGCTCCCGAGAGAACCCTAGATAAAACCCCCCCTCGTCGGCAAAAATCACAGAGGGAGGGTGGGAGCTCTCGACTCCGCCCTCCCTCCTTACCCTACCGAGTAGGAGGCGTTTTCCTTCAATTTCCATTAACTGCAGTTTTTCTTTTTTCAGGTTTCGTTCAGATGTGGTTGTGGTTGTGTTTTTCCGGTGACCTACCGCCTACACGCGCATCACAAATGGGATCCTTAGGCACCAATCCACCAACACCCCATAGGGCTCGCCGTCAGGCTCGGCACGTAGCTCCCTTCGCATCATCGTATGGATTCGCAGAGCTTCACGCGCCATCTCCAAATGTGCGGAGTTCGCCACTCTAACCACCATTTTTGAAATCTTTGTTCCCCAAAAGTCTTTGTTCTTGTGTAACAACACTTATTTTTGAAATAGCAATCATAAAGCGAATTTGCTTTCCTTTTTTTCCCTATCATTTTCTTTATGATCTCTATGTGTCTCCCTACAAAGGAACAACTATGAATGCTTGCTTTCTTCAAATATCCGGGAGAAGTGAACATTATTAAGCTTGCGGTGAATATGAAATCGCAAAACTCGATATCCCATTTGTGAAAAATATTTTCCCGCATATGTAATGATCCATTAACAACGCTTAGATGCGATTGGGTGGACAGGAACAACGGCGGTCAACTTGGATCTTTATTGGTGTGAAGATCATCGAGAAGGGCAGCAAATTTTTGGCAGATCCCTAGCGGAGAGATAAAGAGCGGATGTCACGCTTGTTTACCGACGTTTCATCTGCGAGCTAAAAAAAGCGAGTGATCACTTTTAGCTGCGTTTATTTAAGTTCTTGCTGCGCTTTTAGCTCGCAGCAAAAACTAGCAAATGTTGTAGTGTGAAATTGATTGGCTCATCCAAGGAATCGAATTTCAAAACGATATACAGGTGCGATTGGGTTTTGGATCTTTTTATTGGATTGGTTGGTTTTTCTAATCCAAATGAATAATTTTTAGCCCAAATATGAGTTTTAAAGCTCAAAACAACATGCATATAATCAATTAACTAAATATATAAAAGCAAAAAATAATGAGTAAGGCTAGTTTTTTTAAGTTTCGCAAGCGTTGCGTATAGAGGTATAAATGATTCTGTCCGCTCCAATCCAAAAAAGTGATGGCCGATCTTATTCGATCCAACATTTTTCCCACCCTGAACCAAACTGAATTCAACATTGGTCCAGATCACTCCAATCCCATTCAATTTGGTCTATGAGGGTCTGGATATGACAATGGGCTAAATTAAGCCCAAGATCCTGCAATGATCAAATATATTTTTTAGCCCAATTTTAATTATTTTCGGATCATTTTACATTTTTATCACATATTTAAGATTAAAAATATATATATATTAAAAAAAACTTACTCTTAAAAAGAAAAATAATCCAAATAAAAATGAAGTAGAAAAAAAAAAATTCAGTTCACAAGAAGAGTCCTACAATAAATATTTGTAATGTATTTAATATTATTAGTATATAGTAAATTAGTAATAGTGTTAGAGTATAATACACTAATGTATGTTATGTATTTATCAAATACTCAAATTCTTACTAATATTATAGTGTGATACACTAAACTGTTAATATATAGTAAATTAGTAATAGTGTAATACACTAAACTCTAAAGCTTAATACGCTAATGTATTTAATCGAAATTATAACAGTAACATCTTACTATACTATTGTATGATATATTATATTAGTACTATATACCATACTATTAGTCAATGACTCAATAATATATAATAATACTAGTAACACTAGTATACTATATATTGTTAGTGATAAATTAGCAATAATATATTAAATAATAGTAATACTCTTATTATTTATTACTAATACTCTATCTAGTTAATAAGTTATAGTGATTTCATAGTAACGTATTAAGTTAATTATACTAATACTATTATAGTTTATAAATGTATACATATATCATAATTTATAGTATATTAGTACTAATATATAATATTAATATATTAACATATTATAAAAGTTATAGTATACAGTAATATATTAATATATTATAAAAGTTATAGTATACATTAATATTATACTACATATTATAATTATACATCAAAGAGAATATATATATATATAAATAATTTTTTTTATTAAGGTATTCGGTCCGGTCTTGTCAGGGGGAAATTTCATGGACCTAGACTAGACCAAATATTATTCGGTTCAATTTCTTTTTTGAATTGGATCGGACCATACGCTATTTGGTCTGATCCAGTTTAGTCCAAAATCGTCAGTCCAATCCAGACCAGTTTTCTTACGCCTTTAATTGCGTACTCGTTTTGAAAAAGATACATGGGTCTACTATTTTAATTTTTTCATATAAAACTCATATTTACTTATTTAAAAGAAGTGTGCGGCGCTTTGTTCTTGCACACTCTATGATTGTAAATGAGATCAACATAAAAAAAATTACATTTTTAATAGTAGATTCTTCTGTTTTTTTTTTTCAAAAAAAGTGTACAACGCTTAGAATTCATAATTGTATTTAACATTAAAAAAAGATTTAGCCAAAATACACTCATTAGTTTAATTAAAAGCGCCATTTAATAATGTCTAGAAAGACCTATTAAAAATTGCACATAATAACATTCCTAAGGGCTAAAACTAAAAGATAACCTCCAAATCTATTACTTCCATGAGTTTTCAACGGACTCAAGTTTTGATATTGAGGATCCAAACTCCTTAGATACAGATCCAAACTCCTTAGATACAAATCCAAACTCTCTTAGATACAAACTTAGGTCCTGCAGAATCTAAGTTATCTTTCATACCAATTCAAAAAATAAATATATAAATAAAGATCATACTTACATTTGCCTACAAAGATACAAAACTAATTCCAACCTAGAAAAAGATTTATACAAAACTCCTTCAATACAAACTCCTTAGATGTGAACTCAAACTCTTTTATATATAACTCTAGGTCTTTTGTATACACAAGATATATACAAAACTCCTCAGATACAAACTCAAACTCTCTTAGATACAAACCTAGGTCCTTAATATACAAATAAAGATATCGAGGTATATACAAAATTCCTTAGATACAAACTCAAACTCTCTTAGATACAAACTCAGATCCTTTATATACCTAATAAAAATAAAGGCATATACAAAACTCCTTAGATATGAACTCAACCTCTTTTAGATATAACTCCAGGTCCTTTATATACAAAATAAAGATCAAGATATATACAAAATTCCTTAGATACAAACTCAAACTCTCTTAGATACAAACCTAGGTCCTTTATATACAAAATAAAGATCAAGGTTTATACAAAACTCCTTAGATACAAAAAGAGTTTGGGTTTGTATATTCTTCCAAACTAAAGAGTTGGTAGTAATAAATGTATATACCTACAGCATATAATAGATACATATATTATATAAAAGTAAATAAAATAAATATTTTGGTACAATCCATTCGACTCCAAATCAGGAAAATTGAATCGATTTTAGTTATGTTTGAGTGTTGAGAAGTATTGTGAATAATAGTAAAAAAATAGGTAAAAAAATATTCATAGAATATTAAATAATAGTGAAAAGTAATGAATACTAGTAAAAAGTAAGTGAAAAGTAATAATATAGTAATAAATATTAGTTAAAAGTAGATAATAAATCATAATAAAATAATAAATAATAATAAAATATTCTGAAAATATTTGAAATATTCTCGTATCTGACCGCCACAATTCCTCTGAGTAATGCAGGGATAGAATATTAGTGGTGACTTGAACTCGCTGCAAAAGCTCTTGACAAAATTTTTAAAAAAAAAATCAATGAACAAATTTCACTGGTTTCACTAGTATTTTGTTAAAATACATTATAATAAACTCTCATTTTCTATTAGCTACAAAATACTTAAAATAATGATCAGATTTTCTATGACTACCAAAATACTTATAATAGTGATTGATTTAACTATTTGAACTACTAAAAGCTTTTCATTTCTATTAGCAGAAGCATGCCCACTGTCACCAATACCATGATTTTGTTAAAATACCAAAAGTTTCACTTGGTTCACTAGTATTTTGTTAAAATACATTATAATAAGCTCTCATGTGATAGTTGATCATTATTCTAAATAATGACTACCAAAACAACATCCAAAAATAAAATAAAACCAGGGATAAAAAAATAGATTATGGTTCAATAACCAGCAAAGGAGAAGATATCAAGAAAAATGTTACAAACTAGATCATGAAAAAAAATTATTAAGAGAGACTTTGTCTATATATAAATCTAAAAAAAATTAAAAAGTATGTAAAATGATGGGGCGCACACATGCAGGTCTTAATAATATGGAGGTCACATTTAAAAAAAAAAATCTTGAATGTCTAGCGAGCTAACCAATACCCAGCAACACAAAACAATAATTAACACCAAGTATTCAAATGGAACATCAATACACTTTTAAGAAGAAACACATGACTTTCACAACTTGAATGAATTCTAATTAGACTTGATAGAGAAAGAGTAGCAATCAGTGTGCAAAACGAACCCATCTTGGAGGAGATGAGTCCAAGCGAGGTGAATAAATCTGAAACAAAAAAACATGTATCAATAATTTAGAGGTTAGATAGTTACCAAACAAAATATCAATAATTCATACGAGAATACAAATTGGGATAACTACCAACGGAATGGATATGATTATTTAATGCAATGTAAAGAGATTATAAACATGAGAATACCTGCCGAAGGAATCTAGCCCCTGCATGCTTATATAGCCTCGATGTCTCAAGTTGTATTCTTTCCTTAAAAGAGAAAAATGACAGTGTTAAAAGGAACCAAACTTTCTTGTTGGGAGACAAAAGAATTAATAAATGCACCAATATGGCACCTAAATTGATAAAAGTGATAAAATTCACGCTAATAAGTTCAAAAGAATCTAATAGCATATAAGATAAAGCCAAGTACAAAGATCTACTCAAGAAAGCAGAGAGCTTTTGGAACCATTTGTGCATGTACTTCTATCCAATAGACTGTCAATTACATATTAATGGTGAGGTTGGGCAAAGAAGCCTAGTGTAACAAAAGCTGGGCCTATTCCATGATTAGATTCCCTTTTTACACCCAATGACAGAGTTTAAAATAAAAAATAACATTAATTTGTCTTCTAAGTTATTTTTGTTTGCAGGTGTTCGTTCATGTTGAGGCTGTTCAGAATTTATTGTATTTAGGATCTCTTATTTATTCGAATTTGTAGAGAAGTCATGTGTTGAAGATGTGTGTAGACTCATTGTCTCATAGTCTATAATTACTATTTTCTAGCCATTTCAAGGGAGAAGTTCAGACATCCTAATACCAAGATCTAAAGTGTTTGTTCATGTTTTCATTTCGGTTCTGTTAATATCGGGTTAGGCTTGTACTAAAAAGATGGCCATGTACACAATTCATATTTTTGTGTTTGGCTTATGACACAACCAAAACAGATGCACATCCAGCTGTATACAAACTGAAATAATTTTCTATTTTCAAGCAGACATGACATCGTTACTAATAAAAAAATGTAATAGAAACGAAGTAGAGCACATCTCAAAAAATTTAAACAAGCATTGTGGGGTTTCTGCTCTGTTTCAGATGCTCAAATAATCATGTAAGAGTTGAATGTGGCAAACTGAATGCCACCTGAAATTACAGTCAATTGGTTTATGAGCATACGTCAATGTAAAAACAAATATTACTTAACAGATAACTAAAAAAACAATAAATTATATAAATGAGGAGCCTTAAATGGATAATTACTTGAAAGTGTTTCAGAGAACACATTGCAGATCCTTCCAATGCCACTATCACTGATTCTTAATCTGAAATTAGGAAATATAGCGTTAAAAAATAGAATCGCACACATCATGAGAAGTGAAGAAGCTATTATTCTTAAGTTTATAGATATTTAACCATCTTTTGCTAAAAGCGTACCTTTAAAGAATATTTGAAGCCAATTTGACTCACAACTCAATAGACAATCTACAATGCTAGGAGTAACAACTACCCTCTAGATACATGCTTCACCATCAAACCCTTTCAAGATATATCCCACTGTAACAATTGCCAGAAATGAATGCATGAGATGTTCATAAAAAACTTAGAAATCTTGCAGCCATCTTGCAGCCACATATAAGGTTTTAAAGAAAATCTCCCTTGCTTTGTTTCTATAATATATAAAGCATATATATAACAAAGCAGCAACACTATCTAGCCCTAACATTTACATTCAATAATCTCCCTTGCTTTGTTTCCATAATAGAAGCCTCGTAAGCCTCTTGATACAAGGAAAAACAGGGGGTATCCTTTTATATATATATATATATATATATATATATAGGTAATCAAAAGGATTTCATTTTTAGAAATAAGCTAAGTCCAGGAAGATCAGAAGCACACAGTTCTACTATCAAGAGTCAAGACACATTGAAAATAAACCATCAATCTAGCTAAGTTATTCTGTCATATAATTTCTCAGAGTACATTGATGGACAGAGCAGCAAAAAAAAGTATTATATTCAAAAGACAGACTTATTTGAGTTGTAATTCATTACAGTTGAATTAGGATAGAGTTTGGTTCAATATAGGATTATAAGAAGTGCAAAACTTGGCCAGATTGAAAGTTGGATCGAGAGAATTTATACAGACTAGTAGCCATGCAAGTCAGATATTTTCACTCTTACTTTGTCCTTGGTTTAATTTCCAAAGTAGCATCCATATTAATTATAAGTTACATTATAGTATTATATATATATATTAATCTATCAAGTTGTTAACGAATTTGAGAGCCTCAAATACTATGAGAAATGTAAACATATAAAGTAGGCCGTTCTACACCATTTATTACTCATAATTTAGTGCTGCCTGAAATAGTTATACAAACAAGAATCAACGTTGTAAATATGTCTTATCTCTTTTTCACTTAAATTCTTTAATTAAGTACTTCTTACTCGAATTTGAGAGTTTTTTTTTTTTTTTCCTTTCTTTCCCGAATATACATTACTTTAATTTTAACTCCTACATATATTGTGGAAAGAGAATTTGGGTGGGGGGTTGAGTTTTAGCTAATTGACTCCTTCTTGCACCTTATAAACAATTTATCGCACAGAGACATTACATGACTAAAAACATGGCTGGTCGAGGCAGAATTTACAAAGGAACAACAACTACCCAATAGCCAACCTGAATTCATCCTTTTTCATTTATTGGTATATTTGGGTGTCTAAGAACAAAATCTCGACTAATCCCGGACCTAAAATCCATGTATTGCAGCAGGGAATTCCCATGTATGAGAAAATTAACATGATGAATTGGCAGCGCTACACCTCATGATCAGCTAAGTACCAGCAGGCAGCATGCAGTAACTTCAGAGATCAGATGTAGAACCCTTGTTACCTGAACATCAGAATATCCATATAGCATATTGCAGAGTATATTCGATTGCATAACATGAGCATGTACAATGCATGCACCAGTACTTTCCAATAGCAAATTTGGACCATATAATATAATTTAATTATGAGTTAAATCACAGCTAGCAAATATATATATATATATATATATAGCATCACCATGTATGACCATTTGGAGGAGAATACATATAATAATGGACAATATTGATCATTTGGATCATATATATAAAGGTTATGAATTTAATAGAAGTTAAAATAAGAGTTATTCTGTTAGCAAATCGGCATAAATCGCATGCAACCAGGGTCGTTCTCTCATAAGGCAAATTAGGCGATTGCCTAATGTCCTACATTAGTGAAAGAAGGCCTAGAAAATACTTTTAAAAAGTTAATTTTTTTTTAAAAAAATTAATTATCTAAATTAAACAAAAAGACGTTAACATTAAAAATTGAAAAAAACCAGTTCTCAACTCCACGGTAAAGAAAATGCTAACAATTATAAATAAATAAAAATAATTATTTAATTATATAGTCATTGCAACTTTTCTTAAGAAAGTCAAAGATTACAATACCAATTGAGAAATTCAATGCTATCAATTTATCTCTACAAAGCAATGTTTTAAATTTCATGGCCGGTACATATTGTATTATAGATATTAAAATATTTTATTAATTAAATATATGTATTTATATATATGATTTATTTATATATTAATTATTATTTTAAAATATAATTTATATATTTTTTTTATATAATTTTTTTATATAAACTATTTTAAAATAATACATGAAATAATACTAATAACAAAATATTTTATTTCAATATCTTAATCGGTATACTTATAAGTACAATATTCAAAACTTTACTATAAAATCCTTAAAAAATATTTCGTTTTAATTTATCATCTTGGGCCTTAAAATTTATTTAGCCAGCCTGGATGCAACTAAACATTAATTTATACCTAAATGACTACAATTCATTTCATTTTCTTAAAAACCCGAGGATAAATATGTATATAAATTGCAGAAAATACAAGAATTTTTGGAGTGATTCCAAATTATAGACCCTCTTTTCTTCAGATCACTAATTGACATACCGAGGAGGCTCGACAAAGTACTCTTTGAGAGTTTCGCAAACCAGCTGTTGCTGTGAGTCCATGCTCCATCAAAATACATACATCACTACTCTTATAACAAACCCTCATCTTTATACTCTCTTGGAACGTACTGATCCTCTACTCGAGCTAGCGGCCTTAATTGATCATCCCTTTCTGGTCGAAGTAAAAGCACAAGAAAATGGCGGAAGAGACGGATATCCAGACAGTACCCCAGAACCCTATCTCGTCGCCAAATCAGAGGCCGCCATTGCGGGATAATGAAGACGATGATATGGCTAATACGCCGGACGTCGAGAACATGGCGATAAAGATGGAGAAGGCGGAGAAATCTTACATGGTTTATGAAGGGCAAGAAGGGAAGCCTGCTGGACCGGAAGTTTGGGGCTGGTATCTGTACGAGTTTTGCTCCTACTTCGTTCATTCTGTTCTTATACCCATCGTTTTCCCGCTCATCATCAGCCAAGTCGTGCCGAAGCCGAAAGAACCTCCTCAGGGCTGGAGCAGGAACCATAGAGGCTTTGTTTGCACCCAGAAGGAAATGAAACTGTAAGTTTTGTTTTGTTTTTTTTCCCATATTCTTCTCTTTTTTTTAAGTTTTGATCGGTCTATACAGTAAATTAATGTTGATGATCATATGTTTATCATCATGATGATCTTCCTTTTTTGTACTGAAATTAGAGTGGCTCTACTCTATAGCCACTCCGAGATCCCACCGAGGTAAAATTGTTGAGCTGGAGACAGCCCCTATTTGGGGCAGTTGGAAAAGTCCAGTCACATAGTTCGTGTTAACGGTAAAAATACTATATATAAAAAGTAAAAATACTGTTCATGATTGTCTCACTTTTCCAAACAATAACAGTTCCCAATAGTTTTTCAAAATTGTTTGTTTGTTGTTTTTTTTTTTTTGCTAGTTTATTTTTTATAAATTTTTAACAGTTTTAAGATTATTTAATGTAAAAATTTATAATATTATTAAAAAATATTTACTTAATCATTAAATTAAAACAAAAATAGGGAGATGTGATTTTAGAAAATAACTTTAATATTTCTCATGAAATTATTATAGGGTGATACTAGGAATCGGTTGGACTATCCTCAGTATCAAATGCAGTCCTAAGAAAATAAAAGAAAAAACAAAATTATTGTGTTTTTTTTATACAATAAAAAATATAATAAAATGAAAAAAACAGAATAAAAAATATAACGAAAAAATACAATAAAAATATACAATAAAAATATAAAAATATAATAAAAAACACAATAAAAAAATAAAATAAAGATGATTTTAAGGGGATTCGGCCCTTAGCCGAACGGAGCGGCCGCCAATGGCGGTGGGCGACACTGCCCATGTCAACGGACCCATTTCGAGTTTAAGGCCGCTGGGGGCACACCGAAATTTGTCGAGGCTCACCGTCGCAGGAGTGAAATCGCCAGCTCCTTCTGGTCTCGATGGTATGGGCAGCAATGTTTTTATTTTCGTACCGGTACCGGCCGTACCGGTCGAAACGCACCGTACCGACTGCTGACCAGTATAGAAAAATGTATATTTCGTTTCGGTCAAAATTTCGGCCGTTTCGGCCAGTACCGGCCAAAATACCGAATTTTGGTTGGTATCGGATTTCGTATTTCGGAAATTTTTTTTAAAATATATTTGTAATTTTTTTCTTTTTTTTTTTATTTTTAAAATGTATATTTTGTTTGTATAAATTATAAAATAATTAATAATTTTATTTATTTATATATCTAATTTATTTATGTATAAATTATTCCGAAACAGTACTGGTATCGAAATATTTCGTTTCAGTGACTTGACCGGTACCAGTACCGGTACAGTATTCAAAACCTTGATGGGCAGTGTTGTCCACCGCCACCAAGGACGGTGGCGACTGTACTTCTTATGAAATTCGGTCGGATCGAACCTCAAATTTCCTCATTATCATAATGAGATGGGCATTGGACACATCATTCTACTTATGATCAAGGAAGAGGTCATGTCTTCCAAAGGAAAATTCTAGTACTTGATTCATGAACATCATCACAATTAACTCATAGTACTTACCTAATGTGCAAAGAAAACAGTAAACTTTCAAAAAGAACAAATCTTTTCTTTTTTTTAGTAGATAATTCTCATATTTTATAATGTCATATTAAATATTAGATATATAAATAAAATATACTTTTAATTATTTAGTATCATATCATAAAAATAATGAGAAGATAGTGAATATATATATATATATATATATATATATGAATAACATTACTCAATATACATGAGTAGAATGCTCATGCCAAGTAAAATTTTTCAAATACTATTAGAGTAATATATACCATTGGGTGGATTTGGAATGCAGGTACCAAAGATTGACAGTCCATTCCATCAAGATTAGCGATTCGACACGAATGTCTCCTTTAGGATTGACGTCGCTTTCCTGGGCTATCGGCTTAATCGTTGCTGCTCCGGTACTGGGCTTCGTTTTCTCCCGCCTTGACCGTGGCCGGCACCAACTAGTCATCGCTGCATCCTCCATTGCCATTGGAGTTGTTTTCTGTCTTCCTGTGGGATTCTTCAAAACCGAGTGGATCTTCCTTCCATACATTGCCGCCATTGTTGCCGCTCATACTGTTGCCAGATCCTGCCACACCCGCCACCTCGGCCTAATGGTTCGCGGCTTTACGGGGCCAAACCTTCACGAACGCCAATTCCCCACAAGAAGAGCTATCTCCGGTTGGTTCTCCCTTTATGGCACTGCCGCCGGCTGTGTAGGTTCTGCATTCATTTCGGCATTCACATACCATATGCTTCAAGAGGCGCCGGATGAGGAGCTTTTAAGCCTTTGGATTGTCTCCATCTTCAGCGGCCTCATTTGGCTCGTCGGAATGTTCCATGTCTTCACTAGTGCGGCCAGAATCTCCATAGACGACGATACTCCTTCGCAGTCAAGATCCCATGCTCTTTCCATATTTAGGCATCCTCATGCAATAGGAAGTCTTGCCGGAGTTTTCCTTTCATCATTTACCACAATGTGCATCTTCACCGGAGGGGTGCTGTTTCTCGTGGGCGAACTGTGTCTGGAGCCGAAATTTCTACTTTATTTCTGGTTTATTTATTTCATCTTTCCTTTATTTTCTCTGCCATTGTTGCAACCACTGCAGCATCTTATCAAGGCAGACGCAGTGAAAATGCAGCTACTTGGCTTCTTTATATCGGCAACCACGACAGGGGCGGGATTCTATTACAAGAAATCAGACTGGAAAAGACACTCCGTGTTGTTTTTGGCCGCTGCTCAGGGCACTTCCACCGGCCTTTTTTATGCTTTCGGACGGGTTTTATTGCTGGATTGTTCGCCGCCGGGAAAAGAAGGTGCTTTTTCTCTCTGGTTCTCGTGGATGAAAGCTCTTGGCGCGTTCGTTGGCTTTACAGTTGCATCTACATCCTCCGGAAAGATTGGCACTTCTTTTGGTACAGCATTCATCACCGCCCTGTTCGGAATTGTTATGCTGATTTACGGAAATTTAAGTGATTTTGGAGGAGCAGTGGCTGCCGGACATGTGAGATCAAATGATGATAGCGAGAAGGGATCGCCGGAGCACAGCCTGGATCAAGGAGGCATGCAGTTTAAGGAACTTGAACATGGAGAAACACCATAGGGAACTGAACTCCAATGGAGTCTTAACTAAGTATTTTCTTCAACATTGTGAACAAAGAGATATCACAACAAATGTTGAGTAATTATGTACGTCTTTTGTGTGACATTCTTTGCTAATAATTAATTCCAACGTGATTGTAATGGTTGTGTAACTCTGTTGCCTGATGTTGAGTGGAAGTGCAAATTAGTCTATCAATGGATTAAATTTCTGGTGTCTTGTTCTAAATTTTAATTATCATTTTGTATTTTGTGATTACTGTATTTAGTTTAAACCATAAATATTGCAATTGTAAAAAAGTTTTATAAAGGTAAATTTATAAATTGTAGTTTCCGGACATTAAATTATAAAATTAATTTCATTTTATAATAGATATAAAATATTACATCGAGTTACATTAATTTAAAAATTAATTTTTGAAAAATATTTGGTAAGTGTAATATTTAAAATTTAAGAGAAAAAAATCATTCTCTTTTTAGATTAGGGATCTACCTGAAAGAAGGCTACAATAATAAAACATGGATGGTCTGATTTTTTAATTATAAAGAATTAAGGTAACTCATAAAATATGATAATCGATTCGTTAGGATTTGGTAAAAAAATATAGAAATAATATTGAAGTAGAATTCTTAAATCATTTTGGTAATAAGATAATGATATAAAAAAATATAGATTTTTCAACAATATTATATAAAGTGGAGTAATACATAAATGTCGTATAATCAATTTAAAAAAAAATGAGATTTACTGTTTTTTTATATAAACTCTATTTGCTCACATTTTTTATAATAATTATATAAAATTTATATATTTTACGACTGTAAATATCATTTCTCAGTACCTAAATAACTAAACAACTTTGATTAGGAGAAAAAAAAAAAAAAGCGCTAAACAACTAATAATGCAGGCTCGACTTATACTGACTGCGGACAGCATAAAACCAAGGCAAAAATACTCTTAACCCTGAGACTTGAGCACACTAACCAGATCCCCAAACAACTCTCGTTACCGCCCCCCAAATCAATGCTGGGTCTTCTTCCAAAGAGCGATACATAAAACCGAAACTCGGCAAAACCATTTCTATAAAGGCAATTCCCGACGAAAATGATGCACAGATGGTGTGCGAAGCTTCGGACTCTGGCCCTTCAGTCGTCCCCCACTCTTTCGTCTCTCTCTACATCTACTTCACGTCGCCTTATTCACTCTTCCACACAGCTCCATCAACCCTTCCATCTGGCTTCCAGTAGATGCCGCTTCAGGCACCTCAATGCATCTTGTACGACCCATTATTCGATAGTTTTGCAGCCACACTTTGTGTCTCCCCCAGTTTCTCCATCTGTAAGTTGAGTTTGTGTTTATTTCGGTTTTATTTTTAGCCATTTCCCTTATTGTCTGTTTGGTTACTGAGAAAATGCCCCTGATAGGAAGATTCTGAATTTTGGACGCCATCGTTTGTGGCAGAAATATTAATAAAGAACCTTGCCTTGGTTGAACTCGCTGATTCATTTTCACTATTGAAATTTGAAGTTTGAGTATTCTTGTGCTTGTAATGGAGAATTCTTATCTGTAGTTGTTGATATGTGTGTAGGTAATTCAAGTGCGGCACGTCTCTTCCCGAGAGCGGAAGAAGAGGAGAAAGCCAATGACACCGGTCACCTCTAAGATAAAGAAAACTAAAATGAAGTTCTATTCGTAGGTTCAATCACTCATAGCCCTTGTAATGAAATGAATGTCATTCTTTAATGGTTTTGGTATCTCTTTATCAGGTCTTACAAGTCCAGGTTCAGGACAATGAATGATGGCAATATCAGGCGCTGGAAGGAGGGAAAGCGGCACAATGCACATTTGAAGGTTTGACCGCATTAAGACCATTTGGAATGTAACTATCAACTCTATCTGTTATGGAATTGAAGGCCATATAAATCCCATCAGAATAATTAGCACATGTGAAAATGAATTTACATATAACATTATGCTCCACTTCATTCAGAACTGTATATCGACCCCAGAAGTCCACTTCAGGGCTGTAGTATAACTGTGTTAAATTTTTATTTCGTGTCATTATGGTTTATCTCTTGGTTTTATTGACCCCAGAGTATGAGTCGTCAAAGCAATTGATATGAGTTGGAAGTGTGTTAAAGTCTCTGTGTTTAAACATCCAAGGAAAGCAGGTTGTAAAATCACCTTTAGATTTATAACCTGCTAAATTCACTTGTGCCTTCTTAAATCAATTATGAAAGTCAAAGGAGTGATGCTGGATCTCCATCTCCTTTGGGCCTTGATGATTATGGAGATATTTGTTTTGTAGCTTATATCATCACGTATATGTGATGACAGATTGGGGCTTAATTGAAAATGAGAAATGCACTGCTGAATCTTGCTGCCTTACCTTTCTAGCTAGCTGGTAGTCCAGTGCCCAGTGTCCTTGTGGCCTTCACTAGATTGATACAGAAGTTTTATCCTTCAGGCTAGAGCTGGTGTTGTCAAAAGTTGATTTTCGTTCTTGAATTTGCTTCGTACCTTTCTCTGCCTTTGGACCAAGAATACTGAATTTGCTGCCTAATCCAAGGATGTTGCTGTTAGAATGTTTGTTAGAGTATCTCAAAATTCTGTGAATACTAATGAAATTGAAATGGATTAAGTTAAGATGTTTTATTGGGTTGTGGGAAAGGAGAGAGAACAAGTGGGTAAAAATATTATGAAGTTAAAAGATTATTTGAATATATTTTTTCATTACTATTTTCGTTTTGAAGTTTGAAAAAGTTGTATTGCTTTTTGTGTTTTGTTTTGGAGTTTGTAAAAGTTGTATTGGTTTTTTAATTTTTGGATAATGATGAAGTAATAATTAGATTAAAAAGTTTAGATTTGAAATTGAAAGGTATTTTGTGTTTAAGTGATGTTGGGGAATGAGATTATGAGAGTTTTGAGAATTTCCTATCTCGTCTATACGTCCAAGCGTCCCCTAGTATATATAATATTAACTATTAAGCTATTTTAATTATTGTAGCATTTTCTTGCTTGGGGTTTTCCCTTGCTCCAGAGGAGATGCTGGAGATCCTATTTGCTTTTATTTTCTGCGTAGATAGGAAGGCATTTAGCAGGATTTATGCAGAGAAAAGGAATTGATTTGCAGTTTGAAGGATACCAAAGGAATACCAGAAATTCAAATTGAATTTTGTTGGTAGTAATGTGCATGGGAGTGAATCTTAACATTGAATAGTTGCAAAGTTTTGAACTACAGAGTGAGAGAGTTGCCTTACAGTTATCTCACTTTTGCATTTGGTGTTGAAGTAGATCCAAGATGGTGTGGAAACCAGTTGAGGAGAGATATAGAAGTTTTGTCCTGTGTTGGTGGAAGTCATCTACTGGCCAAAAGTTGGAAAGAATGTTCTTGCTAGAAGCTCTTTGTTAAGTTTTTTTTCTTTTGTTCTTCTTTATCTATATATTCACCTTTTGAAAGAAAATTCAAGAAGGGAGATGAATATTAATTCTACCTGATTGGTCAGTAGGAGACTAGGAGTTTCTTATGTGAGAAGGGGTTTGGCCACTTGATGTTATGCACATTAGAACAATGCATGCAACCCTTCCAAATAAAAGCTTATAGAATGCTGCAAATGAAGATGTGATGTTTTGGGGAAGAATTGTGAAATGTGGGGATCATTAGCATCTGCTCTTTACTCAATGTTGGGAGGGATAATCACATGAATGCCCTAAAATTCACTCAAAACATTGCCATGATCTTAAGATAAAGACATTGAACTATTAAGAGCTCACTAAGATATATTTAGAAGTCTACCATTCTGGAAGAATTGCAGGAGTTAGAGAGTAGGAAACTTCTGAGAGATGTCTCGGAGGAGATGCTCTCGAGTAAGGGTACAATTATGGCAAATCTAGAGAGGGTTTTGTTGGCAGAGGAAATTTCATGGCGACAGAATTCCAAAGCCCTTTGGTTAAAAAAATGAGATAAGTGTACGAAATTTTTTCACAAAGTGGCAAACTCTCATCAACATAGTAACACTATTAAGTCGCTACATTTAGGTACACATGTTATCTTCTCCTTTTGAATTACAAGATCATATTGTGCAGTATTATGAGACTCTTCTCATGGAACTAGCCTCTTGGAGGCTGAAGCTTGATGCCTTGCCTTTTGAGGCTATGGACTATCAAAGTACAAGTGTTCTGGAAAGACCCTTTGATGATGATGAGATCTACAATGTCATCGCTAGTATGGCTAAGGATAAAGCACTGAGACCCAACGGTTTCTCTATACTCTTCTTTCAATCTTGCTGGGACATTGTGAAAAGTGATGTTATGCAGGAATTTCATGAATTTCATTCTTTTCAGAAGTTTAAAAAATCCCTTAATACGAGTTTCATTGCTCTCATTCCCAAAAAATACGGGGCTTCGATTATTGAGAATTTTCGCCCTATAAGCTTGGTTGGCGGCATTTACAAGATTATCTCGAAGGTTCTTGCCAACTGTCTAAGTCATGTGTTGGAGCAAATTATCTCTAAGTTCATAATGCATTTATTCTTGGGAGACAAATTTTTTGCTCGGTGTTCATTGCAAATGAGTGTTTAGACCATCAACTGCAGGAGGGAAAGTCAGGTATCCTGTGCAAACTTGACATGGAGAAAGCCTATGACCATTTAAATTAGGATTTCCTTCTATAACTACTTGGGAGGTGTGGCTTTGGTGTTCAGTGGATCTCATGGATGCGCCACTGTATCTCCATCGCTCAGTTCTCAATTCTAGTGAACAGTACTTCCACTGGATTTTTTTACAACACTCGGGGCTTGCAGCAAGGGATCATTTATCTCCCCTTTTGTTTGTTATAGTTTTGGAGGCCCCCAATCGGATGGTAAAGGCCTTTGTTGATGGGGGATTCCTATCTGGTTTCCAGGTTGGTAATGGCACTAGTAGTCCTATTATCATCTTATATATTTTATTTGTAGATGATACTCCACTAATTTGTGAGGCGAATAATGGTCAAATTCAATCTCTACGAGCACTATTACCATGTTTCGAAGTAATGTCGGGGCTCAAGGTGAATCTTGGCTAATTGCCAATCGGAGATGGTTTCGATGGGTGTGGTCCCATATATCCTTAGTTTAGCAAGTTGGTTGGATTGTAAGGTGTCCTCTTTACCAATGAAATATTTGGGCCTTCCGTTGGGAGCAACTTTCAAGGCTAAAGTCATATGGATTGGGGTGGTAGAGAAGATACAGATGAGGTTGGCTGGTTGGAAGCAGGTGTATCTCTTGTAAGGGGATCGTCTTACTCTTATCAAGAGCACTCTTACTAATCTACCCACTTACTTTCTATCTTTGTTTCCTATGCTTGCAGGGTTGGTTAACAAGATCGAGAAATTCTTTAAGGCGTTCTTATGGGGGGCATGGAGGAGGAGAAGAAATTTCATTTGGTCTGATGGAAGACAGTATGTACTCCAGTTATGTATGGGAGGTTGGGAGTGTTTAACTTGAGAACTTTAATAAAGCTTTATTGGGAAAATAGTTATAGAGATATCACTTGGAGGAGGCACTGTGAAAGGAAAGTACCGATGCTAGACATAGGCCTGATCATCTCATCTTAAACTCATTATTACACTTTTTCAAATTTCTATACAAAATAAAATAAACAATTCAACTTTTTCAAATCTCAAAATAAAACTAATATTAAGAAAATATATTACAACAAAAAAAATTTTTCTGATAAGTAAGAAATAATTATTATTGATATGAATGAAAAAAGTTTATTTCGTGTACACAGGAAGTATACAACAGAATACCTAATGACAATCTAAGAGCTGAAAAAAAAGACAAGAAATCATGAACATTGTTTCCATTTAATACAATGGTTGAGAACCACAACATTAAAGTGTGAAAAAAAAATTTTTGTAGCTCCACTGCTGACCGCTCCTTATCTTCAAAGTAACGTTCATTCCTTTCTAACCAAATAAACCACATAATGCACAACGGGACCATCTTCCACGCCAATGCCACTTGAGGACAACCTTGCACCTTTCTCCAACCACCCAACAAGTCCACCACCTTTGCTAACATAACCCAAGCCACATCAACCCTTCGAAAGATCTCATCCCACATTGTTCTTGCAACCTCACAATGCAATAATAGGTGGTCCACCGATTCTCTGCTCTTTTTGCACATGTAGCACCAATCCAACAAAATGCATCCCCTCTTCCTCAAATTGTCTGTTATCAAAATCTTTCCAAGAGCAGAAGTCCACACAAAGAATGCTACTTTAGAAGGTATGCTTGACCTCCAAATGTTCTTCCATGGGAAGGGAGTATGATCCTGTGTTAATAAAAGTTTATAATAAGCCTTTACCGTACACCTTTTGTGACCATTGGATCTCCACTTTATTCTCTCTCCTTGTAGGATAGGAATCCTTGTGGCATATATTAATCTGAAAAAATCTGAGACCATGGGCAACTCCCAATCATGGAGATCCCGATTAAAGAGGATGTTCCAATGATGAGAGCCATGAGAAAATGACCGCATATCCGCCACTTACAACAATATTTTATTCATTTTTTTTAACTTTTATCTCATCTTACCTCATCTCATCTCTAAAAACAAATAAGGTCATAGAGTTGCTTGGAAGGGTTGGTGCTCTAATAAAGTGAGGGGGTATGGAGTGGGTCTATGGAAGTATATAAGGAGGGAGTGGCCATGCTTTACCCAACATATTCATTTTGTAGCTATTGAGGGCAATCGTATCAGTTTTTTATGAGATGTGGTGTGGCGAGCAAGCATTAGAGAGAGCTTTTCCGGTTCTCTATCGTATTGCTTCTAACAGGGAGGCATCAATGTCGGATTTGCGGCTAATTTCTCATGGTACTCATTAGTGGAATATCCTCTTTAATAGGGATTTTCCCACAATTGGGAACTATCTATTGTTTCCGATTTTTTCAGCCTACTTTATGCCATGGGACCTCCTTTGGCACAACATGACAAATTGAAGTGTTGATCCAACAATCATATTAAATGTACAGTTAAGGAGTGCTATAAAATTCTGACAATATAAGACCTTATTTGGCACACCAATCCATTCACTTGGAAGATCATTTGGAGGTCTTGTGTTCCATTTAAAGTTGCTTTTTTTGTATGGTGTGCCACCCTTGGAAAGATTTTAACTACGGATAATTTGAGGAAGAAAGGTTGTGTAGTGATAGATTGGTATTATTTTATGTAAAAAAAAAAATGGAGAATCTGTGGATCATCTTTTACTACATTGTAAGGTAACAAGGGTATTGTGGGATAAAATATTTCAAATGGTTGATGTTGCTGGGGTCATGCCTTCGAAGGTGGTGGATTTATTGGGTTGTTGGAAGAAGATGGATGTCCTAAAGTGACAGCCATGTGGAAAATGATCCTATTGTGTGTCATGAGTCACTTGGTGCATTTGATCAGAAAGAAATGCTCAATGCTTTGAAGATAAGGAAAGCACAATGGCGGAGCAGAAGAATTATTTTCTCCACACGTTTACTATTTTGGTTTTCAGCTATCGTCCTAAATGGGGATAATGCTCATGATATTTTGTATTTAATTCCTTGCTTTTAAAATGTGCTTAGGTGTTCTTTTGTATACTCTTAGTGTACACGGGCGATGCCTACTTTATTCATATCAATAATAATTATCTCTTTCTTTTAAAAAAAAAAACTAATGTGTGATTTTAGTTTTATATTTTTTGCCTATTGTTAATACTTGACAGTGTTTCTATCATTCTGGAGATTCAAAATAGAAAGCTGCAAATCATGACTTTGAAGTTATTTGAGTTTGGAGCAATGAATTCAGTTGATGAAATTAATGAACTGGTGTTGTTTAATGCAGTCAAAGATATCAAAACGCAGACTCAGACAACCTGCTATCGTCCCTGCAGCTTATGCCAAAGTGATGAAGAAGCTGAATTTTTGTGGTTAACATATCTGGAGTTTTCTATAGGTTTTGCCAGCTCCTTGAATGAAAGAGGAATAAGTTCACCTTTTGTCTTTGCATTTTTTTTCCTCCCTTTTTAATATTTGCATCGCAGAATCCTTAGAGCCCGCAGGTTGTGGAACAAGTTTCTGTAGCTGGCTGATTGCTACAATTGATATGTTCAAATTTGAGGCTATGGATCAAAATGATTAGCGGTTTGTTATTTGATAAACTAGTAATTTTGAAGAATTGTCTTTGATGGGAAAATTTTTGGGGGGATGAAAATAATGTTCAAACTAGATCTGACGGCTGGAATAATATCACCACTAGTTTTAACCCTGATATACAACATCAAAAAGATGTTGGACGGGAGTATAGTACCATGATTAGCAAACTAAGCTGTTTCTCTAACGGCTAATATGGTATTTCATCTTTCCTCTTAGTGCTACAAGGAGATAGCGAGGTATGCAAAGGTTCAATGAGTAATAATCAGGTGTATTCCACCAATGCCTTGACTTATCACCAAAAAATCAATTAATTACTTTGTAATTTACTTAAAAACTAATTTAAGACAATATTAGAGTTACAAAGAGATCATATGAGAGTAAATTTAAATTGAGTTTATTTTAATAGAGTGAAGTTGGGTTACAAATGCCTTTAAAAATAGTTTTTGCACCAAGTTAATCACAATTTGACACGCAGGCATTTTCAAATTAATTTTAATGAATCTACTCACACCAAATTAACTTTGTTCTGTCTTCTTACTCTCACGCGATTCCTCCTCTCTCTCTACAGTCGGACCTCCTTCTCCTCCAAACAAGCCTTCATAACTGGTCACCTAAGCCACCACCTCACACCAGCACCACTCCCTTATGCCCGTGACCCCTTTCCACCAAGCCCAACTTCGGAAGCCTTTCATGTAGTCCCCAAATCAAAAATGGATTCCTCCACTTCAGCCATTGTTAGATGTTGCCTGCAACTCCCAGCAACCATCTCGAGCTACTGTCAATCTCTTATCATGTCGGTGACCCATCTCCATTAGAATCCAGCCTCCCTTCTCATTCTCTTGGTTGAAACACCCAATCCCAGAAATGGTTTTCAAAAATCATGGGTTTTTCTTGATGTGTTGTCGTTTGCCGCCTAGTTTTATCGCTATCATCATGAGCTTCTTTTATCTCATGCAAGCTCCCCCTAATTTTATCGCTATTTTTTACATCAAGTTATCCATTATAAAAAATGAAAGAGGGAGAAAGGATTTTTTAGAAGAAAAGAGAGGGAGAGAGGGACTTCTGGAATGTGAGTTAAGGGAGAATGGGGTATAATTTTGTGCAAGAGAGTTCATTGATGTTAATTTAGAAATGCCTACGTGTCAAGTTGGGATTGGCTTGGTGCAAAACTAGTTTTAAAGATATCTGACCTAAGTTTTTTCCATTTTTATAATACGTTAGACCTATTTTTTATTGAAAGTAGTTTTATAATTTAACATATTATATCAAAATACATTAATTTGTGATTTCTTTTTTGAATAATGCTATTTTGACATTTTATGTATTTTATTTATTTATTTATATATTTGATATAATAGTTAAGAAAGTGATTATCATTGATATTTTTATATTTAAAAAAAATTAAAATGATAAAAAAATGTGAATAAAATTTTTTTTTAAAAATGAGAAGATGAATTTAGTCTTGTACTTATTTGCAATGGGCTAAATTAGGTGGCAGAGTAATATCGCTATTTATTTTTACAGAATTTTTTTATAACTTTTAATTTAATTTAATGCATACAAAATGCTTAGGTTGATGATGATAGCTTTCTGATTCCGAAAGCGACACCACCTATCAGTATGGCAAAGAATCTCAATGGCTGGGGTTTCTGTCTCGTTTCCACTACGAATCACGAAGAACACAGAATTCTCTAAGAACAAATTACAAGAGTAATTCGGCATTTGTTTGCATTCTTGGGCCTTCCGGGAGAGTATTTTATGCATTATCACGCCAGATACAACATCTTTTATTTCATTTTTTTTAAAACATTCTTCTTAAATTAATTGACTTCTTTTACTCATTATTTATATACTAAATATTTAATAAAAAATAAAAATAAAAATAAATAAAAATGTATAATGTGTCATGTAGAAGTTGATGCATAGAAATTTTCTTTTCATTATAAATGATTTGATACAGCAGAAAAGAAATGATTTTTCTTCAAAGTCTAAATTCACATATGAAGTGCAGTAATTTTGTAAAAAAATGGATTTTATTGCAAAAAGAATATAAAAAATATTTATTCTAAGAAAACTATTATGGATCCCTACTTTTGGATTCCTATTTGGAAATTCTTATTTGGAACTTTTTTTTAATTTTTAATTTTACATCATTTTTATATAAGTGTTTTAAAACAATGTTATGATTTTTTTATATTTTTAAAAAATATTTTAAGATGTTAAAAAAATTATGTAAAAAGATTAAAATTTAAATGTTTTAAAATGTATATTATATTTACATGATTTTTTTAACATCTTAAACTATTTTTTAAAAATATAAAAAAAATTCACAATATTATTTTAAAATACTTATATAAAAATCATTAAAAAAAATTTTAAAAAAATGTCTCAATAAAAATCTCTAAATAAGAATTCAAAAGTAGAAATTCTAAAATAAAAATTTCCAACATTACTCTTATTCTAATAAGACATATAAAATGGAGTACACTATAAAAAATATATAAAAATATTTCTTTTTAATACGGTATATATTTTTAAAAAAAGATCTCCTCAAAACTTTTTCATGCTGCATTTGAAGTATTACTAAAAAAGAGCAGTACTAAAATACAAGTAAATTTACGTGTGTATTCATTTATACGAACAATAAAAATATTGTTTATATAAGTGAGTGTGCGCATAAACCTACTTGCATATATATTTTTTTATTAAAAAAATATTGTGTATGTGTTTATTAGATTTAAATATGAGATAAATTGAGATAAATTTAGTTTATTTTTAAATAAAATTATTATTTAAAATTTTAAAAATATATATGTTAGAATTTTAAAAAAATTATATTAAAAATTATATTTTATATAAATAATAAAATAATAAAATAAAAATAAATTATGATGAGTTGAAGTCGAATCCAAATCAAGCCTGAGAGGACGGCTAAAAGCGCTACTACGTACTCCTCCTTTTCAGCTGGCAAATCCCATGCTATTGGAGCGTGTTCCACACGTACTTATATGAGGGCGTGGGCTGACAAATTTTACCGCAGTAAGAACACAGTTCTTCGAGATTTGAGAAACTGGCTTGAGTAGTGGAGTCCCAGACTCCCAGTCCCTTGAGATATGAGCAACCCATCCCCTGATTTCTGAAACCAATATTTCATCCACAGAGAGTGAGAGAGCAAGCATTTTAGCTGCTGCAGTGAAGCATTTCACAGGGGCCTGCTTTCCAGGTAAAATGATCGTGTTATTTCCCACTTAAAATGCAGCATTGAAAGTCTACAAAAAGAGGAGAAGTTTTCGTGTTGATCTTCTTCTTCTTTTTCTTTTGTTCTAAAGAGGTAGGGTCTTTACCATCTACTGTTTGAAACTTGCTTTGACGTTTGGCCTTGTTGGGTTTCCTTATCTCTGTCTGACGTTTTTGAGAGACAAGTTTGGGTCTGAATGGCATTTGTGAGTGATGGTACTTTTATTTGGATGAGGTGCTTTACCTTTAATATTTGATCTTAGAGTGGGTTCCTGATATGGGTTTTTCTTTCACATTGTTTCTCTCTCAAAGTTCTGTGCTTTTCGAAGCGTGATTCTGTTGTGATTTTGGGGTTTTTTTGGGGGGGGGTTAAAGCTTGCAACCTGCTGCATTTGGGCACTTGTTTCTCTTTGAGAAAGCATTATGGATCATTTGACTTTCTAATTTTAAGTGCGGCACGAGGGTGGAATAGTGTCTCAAATGAGTCTTTGAGTTGTTTTTTCGGCCGGGAGCTCCTTTTTGCTCTGAAATTTTCGTGCTTTTGTTCGTAAAATTGTGATGTAATCTTTGGGCCTTCGGGCTGTATTTTCCTGGAAAAGTTTGTGCCTCTTGCTCCTATGGCAGTAGATTTTTCATTCTACTGCTCTTGTACAAATTTCTCATCAAATTACAAGTTAATTTGTTTTTTTAATATTTTGTTTTTAATATGCTTTTTTCTTTCCTTTTTTTTTACTATTGGGGCACATTTCAATTTGTTGACACAATGTATGTCGTTAGTTAAAGATTTCAATTTTTCATATTTACGTCGTGTGCATGCCTAGTGTGCTTGTGTCCATGTGCATGTGTTTGTCTGTATGTTTGAGCACGCTGGCTTGTTCTGGGCTCAGAACTGTTTGAATATTTGTGTGAGTGAGATTGTGATTGATTATGTGGTTAAATCCCACGTTGAGTAACGGTGATAAGTGTAAGCAGTTGATATAGACCTAAATCCTCCGGCTTAAGTTTCTGGGTTAATTAGGTGGCCTCTCATATTATACCATGCCCTCACAAAGAGACTCTTCATGATGTGAACTCAAACTCACAAATAAAAAATCTTTCAAGAATAGTATTGCAACTGTTGAATTGGAAACTTCTATTACGTTATGATTCAAACAGTTTGTAAGAAGCGAAACACTTCAGAACAGTCGGGCTTCTAATAGGGGAAGAGCAGCCCTCCATTTAGACTGACACATAGGAAAAAACACAATAAGCTGCTTAGGCTTCACCACACAGAATCACAATAGGCAAGAGGCAGTTCCATCTTCCCCTCTTTTTCGTCTTTGTCAATTACCAACCCATCATTGAATGCCAGGGAATGCTTAGAAATGGCAGCAGAAACACCGCTTTCGCAACTGGAGATTGATCCTTCTAGTGGTCTTTGAATCCGAATCTTCTATTACATATAATTCGAACGGTTTGTAAGAAAACCATGCGAAATGACTTGGGGATTTTTCTTATTTATCATTCCAAGTCTTTGTAAGGAGCTCGAAATCTTAAGAATCTCATGCATTCAGATTCTGATGTCTCTTATCTTTAGGAGGTCTTCCTCCACCAGCAGGTTTTTTCAGAAAACTTCATTTATTTTGGTGTAGATGGCAGGCAGGTCCTTATTTCATTTATAATATGGTACCCATAGTAATCATGCAGGGTTAATATTTGTAATTCAAAGTCTTTCTCAAGAAATTTGTTGTGTGATTGAAAAATTCAAATGCCAAATGTAATCTCAGTTCCTTTGTTCAAATATATTTTTTCTAGGTTCTTATTTGGGTTGGGTATTGATAATTCTTGGTTTGCAGGGTTAATATTTGTAATTCAAAGTCTTTCTCAAGAAATTTGTTGTGTGATTGAAAAATTCAAATGCCAAATGTAATTTCAGTTCCTTTGTTCGAATATATTTTTTCTAGGTTCTTATTTGGGTTGGGTATTGATAATTCTTGGTTTGCTTTCTAGTTGCTGATATATTTTTTCTCCAACTCTTTGATGCTGCCCTGCTTGTTGATCTAGAGTGAAGCATTTATTTTTATGCAGATTTGTGTTTCTTTCAACAAAAAATACTGCCGAGGGCTGGGAGTTTCATTATTTTGCTCACTTGTATCGATACAAATGGCAGATAAGGTACTAGTATTTTCTCAGAGCAGTGTTTGGGTGATGCAGAGCTGAGACATCAAGTTGTTGTGAAGATGGGAACCTACTCCAGTAGGAACACTATGATACCTGAAGCTACTGCAGGGGCATCTGTTCCACATTTTACCTGGTTTTATCCAGGAAGCTTTCTATCTGCATCAAAAACCAGCTCAAATTATTGTCAAGGAACTCAAGCCAACCCTGAACCCGGTCTTCCTATTGGTCCAATCCGAACAATTGCTGCTACAACTGAACCAATGAAGAACGTCAGCTCAACAACTAAACCTGCTAAGGGTAGGAAACAGAAGAATCCTATGAAGGGTCCTAATCAAGTTTCATCCAAGTCTTTCAGGCCAAAGCAACCCAAGAAGACTCCCAAGAAGGCAAAGGGACAAAATACGCCTGAAGGAAAACGTGAAAAAAAGTTGATGATTAATATTGATATGGACAAAGCCGGTTTTGATTCCTCTGAGGTGCCGCCTCCATACTGTTCTTGTACAGGTGTTGCTAGATTATGCTACAAATGGGGTGCTGGTGGATGGCAATCCTCATGTTGCACCATTAACATATCTGAATATCCTCTGCCTATGAGCTCTACTAGGCCTGGTGCTCGCATGGCTGGGAGAAAGATGAGCAACGGAGCGTATGGGAAACTTTTACTGAGACTTGCAGCTGAAGGTCGTGATCTTACGCATCGAGTTGACTTGAAGGACCATTGGGCAAGACATGGTACCAACAAGTTTGTCATAATCAAGTAGATCTGGTTTGTTGCTGTTTCTTAAAGATAATCACATTAAGTAGTATGTATATGTAGTTTCTATGATCTTTCCTACTTCTAGAACTTATTTGTAACAAATTGCTGCTTTGAATGGAGGAGTCTTCTTATGACGTCGCTTTCTTGCTTTGCCATGACTGTTGTTTCTTTCCTTCCGCGTCTTGTTGGCTTGTATCTTCCACGAGATTGTTAATTTTGTTTCAAATGTAAATCCGGTAATCAACATGTATTTCCACTGATTATTAGCACCATTTGCTTGTTTTCCAATTATTTAATTTGAATGTCTGAATTAACTCTTTTTTATATTTACTCACATATGCATTGGAAGTAGAAATGTTATTAGCTTGGGATGCTGTATATTCAATGAGCTAAGAAAATTCAACCATGTTTTTAATGAGATGGCGGAATTCAGGCGGGGATTGCATTTGGGAGTATACATCAATGTCATATTTATGAATTATGTGGACTTAAATACTAATTATGAATTTTTTTTTTCATGTTTTTGCTGTGTTATCGTTCAAGTCGCGTCGGGTATGTATAAATGAGAACTGAACAACACTTTTCTTCCTCTGTTTGTTGCTCAGGTTTGTTTGGAGGGGGAGAAAGGAAATGTCTAAAGACTTGTAGTCCTTTCTTCTCTAGTACACTTCCCTTCTCTCCTTGAATCATTTCTTCTGTAGTTCTCTGACTGTTGTTCTTTGTTTATTCTACATTCTATAGAGCCACTTTTTTTTGGGTTTCTTCCACTGTTCCACATACTGTGGATTCAACTCTCTGGGGCATTAGTTTCAACAGTAACAAGCGGGTTGTTTCGCAGTTTCATCTTCAGTGATATTTATGAGATTTCTTTTACATTTTTTAGAGAAGGTTTTGTCGATATAGTCTGAATGTATGTCGTGCCATATTCACTAGGTTCAATCTAATAAGATGATTTAATCGTTAATCCCATATTCCTCTTTCTCTGATCTATGTTACATAATAGAATGCCTTTGCTAAAAACATATATTCTTATAAACGTATCTCTATTGGTTACAAAAATCCTTTAATTTCGGAAAAACATAGGAATATCTTTTTTTTTGATAAGTAAAAACATAGGAATATCTATTTAAACTTTTTGGGTTAAAGCTGGAAAAATAGTTGTTGATTAATCTTAGCACGTAACCTTGTTTTACACACACGCACGTGGATAGGCAAACATTGTTTTACATCTCATAGATTTATTTCTTTATTTAAACTCTTATTATTTCAGATTCACACAAATCTTAAATCAAAGATGAACTTATTACTTAAAAATTAAAATATTACATATAATAAACTGTGTAATTGTCTATTTTCAAGCAGCTTTGCTTGCAAAATTAAAGATTTTTTATAATAAAAGCTGTGCCATGGGTTTTGCAAGTATAGGACATTCTTTATGACAATTTTTTGTTTTTTAATTCATTTGTTAGCACTAAAATTGAACTCATCAAAATTTTCTTTCAAAATTTTATGGAAAGGCAACACCTAAAAAAAAGATGAAAAATTATTATTTAAAAGGTTGTTCTACACTACCTTCACAATCTTCACACACCAATATTTTTTATATTTTTTAATTTTTTTAATATTTTTATTTTGAATTTATTCTTTTTAAAATAATTTTATTTTTTATTCATTATTTATATATTAAATATTTAATAAAAATAAAATAAAATAAAGTATGGTGTGTGGAAGTTGTATGAATAGTAAGAGATTGTATAGATTTTTTCTTATTTAAAAGCCAAATTAAAAGTAGTTGTATTTCATTTTTTCTACTTATTTTTTCTCATTTTTCATTAAATATGACAAAAGATTTTTTATGAGTCTAATATAGAATTTTTTTAAGTATTATCTTTTTATCAAATTTGTAATTTCTATCAAATTTAAAAAAAAAAAAAATGATGAGTTCAATACTAGTATTTTTACCTTTATTGATGTGGTGCCGTTCAAGTGGTTTCATGCGTCAATCATTTTAAAAAACAGTTACATAAAAATGTGTCATGTTAGAATATGTGACTAAAGATAAAAAAAAAGGTGTAAAGAAGTTTATGCATCCTTTTTTAAAAGACATTATTAAGAAAAAGAGATGATACTTTATATAAATTTCAAGACAATTTCCTTCTTAGATAATGTAGATTTCTTTTACTTTTCCTTACTTATGGGCTAATCTTTATCGTGCTTTTATAAGTGGATTCCATTGATCAATGGATGAAGTATATTGCTGAAAGGTTTGGTTATGATACCATAAAGAAACTCACACATCCTTCTCTAAAAAGTCTTGTTAGGAAGGGGAGAGAATACCTTGTATAAAATCTAAGACAATCTCCTTAAACAATGTGGAATTTCCTTTAGAATGGAGAGTAGTTTTATTGTTGGAAAAAACACAATTTTTTAGTCTGCTTCAAATAAAAGAGCACTGTTCAGGTCTATACACAATTTTTCACCATTCCCATGAGTAGGTGTGTGCGCAGGTCTGTTTTGCACAAAGATTTTTTCAAAATAAAAACTCTATTTATAGTTATTTTTGCATACTTGTACACTACATTAGTGTTGTTGATTGCATCACTTTTTTTTAAAATAAAATAATTATTTTGGTCAATAACATTAGTGGTGTGAGTAAGGAGTATGCAAAAGTGATTGTATGTAATAGATTTCAAACAGAGAGTGGTTTTAATGGTGATGCAATAACGGTATGAGAAATTCCTGGGAAAAACAATGCCAGAAAAAGGTTTCCAATCTTCTATTAACTTCTTAATAGAACTTGATGTCTGTGTTCATTCTCTATATTACAGGGCTCCACAGCATTACAATAAGTACATACAGAGTGTTGTCTCTCCCATCAATAATAGGCTAACACTAATCTGAGACATGGCTACGAAGGAATTGGGAAATCTGGAAAAAAAAAAAACCCGAAAGTGGAAGATGATTTTAGAGGGTTGCTGCATTGTCCGATTAAAAGGCAAATTTTTACGCTTTTGTCGCTTCTACAGGAGTTTTGGTCTTGCTGGCGATTATCTGCTCGTAAAGGTCTCTTATTTTCAACCCAACAATGGTTTGGAAAAGACCTGTTCCATTGTTACTGCCTGGGAAATCCGAAAGCTTCAACATTTGTTGGGTGACTTCTCCATAGAACTTGGTAGAGATGTTGCTTAGATGGCTTTCCACGTAAATTAGCTCATCTAATCTGTCAAATTGGCCATCCATTTCCAGCACTGACACCTAGAAACAGGCACACATTTTTGTTAAGAGAAATTCTATTTCCAGTTTTCAATTAGGGATTAGGTGTGCAAATCGATTGATGTTTTTCATTAAATGGAAAAAATCAGGAATATTATTGTAATTTTGAAAAAAAATTAAAGATAAAATTGTTCAGACTTGCATGAGCAATTTCCGAATGAGAACTATACATAGACTAACTCATAAAGAAAATTATGAAAGAAAAGCATGAAACTGACAGGGTTTGAGATAAATCTAATGTACCATATCAAGTCCCGCCAGTTTTACAACATTCATATTGTAATTCTCTTTATGAGCTAAACATTTCAGTAAGAGATGGGTACCTCGTGGCCGAAATAAGCATCGGGGCCATAGGAAAACTTGATGCCAGGGTAGGAACAAGTAAGCTTTCTTCCACAAGGAATCCATGAGATGGAAGAACCTTCATCAAACAGGTAAACTGGGCTGAAAAACTTCACACCTTCCTTCATTATCAACTTAACTCTCAAAATCTTCCCCTCATTGTCATCCGGGATGAGTTGGGTAGGCAGCACTTCAATCACTGCATCTGCATATTGCTTTTGTGGGTCTGCACACACCAGGCACAAACACAAACATTGAGTTTTCTTTTTTTAAAGGAAGAGAATTGTTATAGACATAAAAAGATTATATAAAAATAAATTCACAAACTGAAGTAACAATGTGTCAAAATTTGATAAAAGATGTGCACAAGCTAAAATAGACTACCGATATATGCGTCGAAATCAGGCTTTCTGGCTTCGATGCTAGCTTTGATGCTTTCGAGACTGTGTCCTCTCTCTGCCATGTCCCTCTGAAATTTACATAACATGGTCGTTCAGTTCAAAGAAATCAATTGAAAAAATTGAAAAGAAACTTTGATTTTAGAGTGGCTACCTGAATTTTCCATGCAAACTTAACCTCATTACTGATGTCCAAGTAGATACTGAAATCCAGGAGGTCCCTTACTCGCGCATCATACCTAAATGTGGACAAAGATAACTGATTTATTGATCTGAGGAAATGCATGGACATAATTATCAAAGAACTACTGCTTTCTTCTCATATGTTCCCTTGTTTATTTGTTTGTCCAATGTACAACATAAATGAAATACAAAACAACAACATTCGTAGGCTTCGAGACGTTCAAACTTGGACTGTTTAGCCCAAACAAACAAATGGGATTAACTATTGGAGTTCATGTAAGTTTGTCTATGCCTGCCTGCCCCCTGCTCGACAGTTGCGAGGATAAAAACAGAAACTTTTTTAAATTAAAATAATACCATAATGTTCCCCTTTAAAATAGTAAAGATAAAAACAGCTTAAAAATTAACCCACATCCTCGTAAATTTCAAGAAAACGACCAAAACGGTTAAAGGAGTCTTCTTTTTCCAAACGATGCAAGAATATATCCAGGATTTTGTGAACAACAAGTTTGTGTATTTGTGTATGAGAGAGAGAGAGAGAGAGAAATTTTATACTTACATGGGATGCAAACCTTCAATAACTAGGATCTTGGGAGGCTTGATGAGCTCAGGAGGATCCAAGAGACCAGTAACATGGTTGTAAATGGGTTTTTCAACAGCAATCCCATCCTTGATTGCCTTAACTTGCTCATACATAAGATCAAAGTTATTGGCTCTTGGATCAAGTGCAGTGACTCCCTTCTTTTTCCTTCCAGTTCTATCCAGAGAGTGATAATCATCCAAGCATATCACAGTTGTGGTGTCACTAATGAGGGTGTTGGAGTCAGGGTTGCCTCCCTTGGGTGGCTCTGCTGCACCTCCAAACACATTAGTCAGCCTCCTCATGAAGGTGCTCTTCCCACAACCTGAGTCTGCTGCCAGGCCAATCACTATTGTCTGTGAGTTACCAACCGAGCATGTTATCACATATGGGCTGCTGCTGCCCGATCTCTTGCTGGTTTTCCTGCCACTAGTGGTGTAGAAAAGGACCTGTTTTTGGTGAAGTCCCAAGTGGGTTTTTGACGGTGTGGAGATTGAACATGTGGAATGGAGGGATTGAGTTGTGTAAACTGCACAACTTGCCATTCTTTTCCCTCTGCTCAAGAATTAAGAAGAGATGGTTGAATTGGATTTTGAAAATTCTTAGTTGGGTTTGGGAATATACATGGAATGGGTTTGGATTATTGTTTTCCTTCTGATTTTATATGAAAGATTTGGAAAACTAGTAAGAGAAAAAGGTAAGAGGTAGCTGAGAGCAGAATGCTGTCTGGAAGGGGGAAGGAAAACGTTGGATTGGAGATGGGAGGCTGATATGTCTTTTTGGTTACTGGTTTATGTCAATACCCCTGGTTTTGGACAAGTTTGGAGGTAATGGGTGGCCTACACCAATGGGAAATGGGTAAAATAGTCCAATTTTATTTTCTTTGCCCAGCAAAACAAAAGTCATGGTTAATATATTGATGATATTTGAGATCAAAACTCGCATGGAGAAGCATGGTGGTGATTTATTGTACTTCAGATGTTTGAAATGCCACGTGGAAACAAGAGAGTGGCTGGTTGAAGATGAGGGGTGAAGGGTGTGGAAAGGAGGAGAGATATGGGGCCTATAATCTTACATTTTCAATCTTGGACTCTCCTTCTATGAGAGTGTCTTTGCGTGGCTAGGATGTGGTCCTCAACATTGCTCACAGTGAGATTACAGATTAGCAAAAAAAAAATTTTTTTAAATAAAATAATAATAATAATAATTTCACCTATATAATTCTTTTTCGACTTATCATGAAATTCTTCAACATCAACTATCATAAAAAAATTATCGTTATGTAATTTATTTTTTTCTATTGTAAAAAAAAAAAAAAAAATGATCTGTTCACATAAAAATAACATAAATCTTTATAAATAAAACAATTTAAAATAGTACGCTCTGTGGAAATTTGGTTTTGGAATGGAGTTTGGATGCAGTTGTATTTTTATGTATTTGGTTTTCGATGAGTATTGAAGTTGCTGTGGGTGAGGCAGTTCCATCCATTTGCATTAGAAAATTAATGTCGGCGGAGGAAATTGGCAGCGCGGCACGAGATGGGGCCGTGGGACGACTCCTTTGACTACCCACGTAGACGGGGGCTGGCCCATTGTCTCGGACCTCTTTTGGAGCGAATCTTTTTGGTACCATTTCATTTAAGGCCTGTTAGTTTTCAAATATGAGATTAAGATTTAGATGAATTGAAATTAAAGTAAAAAATTAAATAAAATAAGATTATAATATATTTTTTAATATGATTTTTATATTAAAATTTAAAAAAATTAATTTGTTTATATTATTTTATATTAAAATTTAAAAGATGCAATAATTAAGGGAGTAGGAAGCAAGCTGTTCCAGCTGCTGGGAAGGCAGTAATTTGCAGGGTTTGAATATATAGGATTTAAGCAACCATTTGGCCCTTTGGGGACTCCAAAAGTACAGAATGCGGCTCGAAAATGCTGCTTGACATTTGTTATATACAGTCAGTTTTTTTTTGTATAATACACTTTATTAAGATAATTGACCTATTTTATATTAAAAAAATAATTCAATCAATTATATAAATAAAATATGTAAAAAATATGTAAAATGACTGCATATAAAAAATTTTATTATATATTACAGAATAATTGTGTGAACATACACTCGGGCAGGGCTGTTAAATGGTGAGTATATTCACAAACAAAATATTTTATGTTAATTGGTTTTTTTTACCATAAACAATAAATAATATATCATTATATATTTAAAACAAACGCTGTAAACGAATTAATATCACTAGAAAAATAAACATGTTATCCTACTAATAATATTGCAATACTCTTGAAGTGTTAAATAAATAAATAAAAGTCTCGTTTAGATTTAGAGATGAGATAAGATGAGTTAAAAATAATAATAAAATAAGTAGTTTTGATGAGTTGAATAAGTTAATGAGTGGTTGAGATGAGTTGAAATAAATATATATTTTCGTCAATTTAAATTAGTTTGATAAATGCACTTACTTAAATATATCAAATTTTAAATTAAATTAAAAAATATTTTTTATATAAAATATATATAAATATAATAAACTTTTTTTTTAATTTTTGTCAATAAAAAATGATATGATAGGCACGTATGTAAATTGCTTCTTTCAAAACTTTGTTTAATCTCATTTCATATCAATATTTAAACAACGATAAACATTTTCAACTTGAAATTACCAACTTTTTATATAGTGATTATAATTTTCTTAAACTTTTAAATAAAATATAATAAATAATTAACCTTTTCAATTTTTAAAATAAAATTATATTAAAAAATTATATTCTATAAATATTATAACTTTATTATATTTTTGTTCAACTTAAACTATTTTATTACTATTTACAAATTATTTCACTACTATTCACATATCATTTAATCTTCTCTGACCATCTAAACGATGAATAATTTGTAATCGATTTAAGAGATATTTGGATAGTGAGTTGAGATGATATAAAAGTTAAAATTAGCTAAGTTTGACAATCAAAGTATTCTCATAATATTTTGTTACTATTTATTATTTTATTATTATTTTTGACATATTTTTTATTACTATTAATTCATTTTCACTCTTATTCAATATTTTATTATTATATTTTCATTATTTTTTTACTACTATTTACAATTCTTCTCACTATCTAAATGTATTAGAATAAAATATTGTTAAAATCTAATATTTTTAATAATATTATTATTTTTTAAAATTTTAAATTATTTATTATATTTTATATAAAAAAATCTAAAAATGATAATAAATAACTAAAACGAGATGAGTTAAAATCACTTTTATGTCCAATTCACCCCTAGTCGGAGTGACAATGACATTCCTCACGTCATAATTAACCTATTAATATAATCTTTGCCCGACAAAACTACCTGGCTTCAAGTTATGAATCTTATGATGATAACCAGACACCGCCCATGGTATATAATTAGCCAGACATTAATTTATTATTGTTCTTTAGAATATATAATGTGAGTTTTGAATACTGTCGTAGGTTTCAAATGCCAGCCCACCTTTCTCCGATGTTTCACGTTGTCACCTTGTTTTTTTTTTAGTCGGAAATTTACTATAAAAATAAAAATAAAATACTATATATGGTGGCCGGACCTAAACATCATCAAGGCCTTTTTGTTTTTTTAACTTTTCTTCGATTGAGTCAACTAGATTTTGTCTATTTTTATATATGCATGAGATGAGTTGAATTAAGATAAAAATTAAAAGTTAAATAAAATATTATTAAAATATATTTTTTAATATTATTTTTATTTAAAAATTTAAAAATTGAATTATTTATTTTATTTTATATGAAATTTTGAAAAAATTATAGTAATTAGATAAGATGAGATTAATAAGAATAAAATAGGCTTTCAGTTGGATCCAACTTTTTAAATTCTATTTGGTGATTATTTTGATTTAAGCATTAAAATGAAATATTTTGACATATATATATATATATCAATATTTTATTTTGAGATTAACTATATATAAAATGATCATTTATAAAATAATTATGTGTGTGTGTGTGTGTGTGTGTGTGTGGATCATCTATTTATTTATGTGTATCTATATATATATATAGAGCCGAGGATTTATAAAAGAGAAACGAATATACATTAAAAACATAAACAAAACAAAAAAAGAGATAGATATTACCATGTTAAAATTTACTATTAAAAAAGTACAAATTTGAGTTGACACATAAAAAAATAAAAAGTAAAAAATATTAAAAATAATGAGATTAAAAAAAAAAGAGAGAGAACGACGAGATATATTAAATTTCTGAGAAAATTATGCGAAGACTATCTATATTTAAAATTTATAAAAATGTTATCCAGACTTAAAAAATTATAAATTTGCTATTAAAACAACTTGAATGGGACAAAATTTAAAATAAAATGGATTAAGAGTATATAGTGTACTGGATAATCATAATACATAGGACGCGAATGATACATTTACAATTATTTTTATATTTTTTTATATAATCACGTATTAAAATAAGATTTTTTTATGTAAATTTATGTTATTTTTATAAATTACTTTACAAAAAGATCATTTCATTTAAAATATAGTTATATAAAAGGTTAAAAAAGATATTATATGTCTATCATTTTCCACAGGGGGAAAATGAGTAATGTTGGGAAGTTCTACATAACCCACAACCTTCTGCACACATAATATTTTTTCATTTTATTTTTATTTTATTTTTAATTATTTTTAAATTAATTAATATTTTTTTATTCCTTATTCATGTATCACATATTTAATAAAAATTACAAATTTAAAAAAATGTGATGTGTGGAAGAGGTTGGAGGTTGTAAAGAATTTTCCGAGTAATGCTATAAGTCCCACTTTTGAGATTCATTTTATCATCCCACTTGACGGGAAAAATATAGTTGGCAATATTAGATTTTGATTGTTTTTTAAAATCATATAATCTCATTTCAAATTCAGTATTATATTTTTTAAAATTTTAAAACAAAATTAATATTAAAAAATATATATTATAACAATATTTTATTTTATTTTTAATTTTTATCTCTTCTTAAAAGATTATAAAAAATATTATATGTCTATCATTTTTTTATAGGAGAAAGGGGGGCAATGCTATAGGTCCCACTTTTGAGTACGAGTAGCAATATGTTACATGATCGTTAACCCAACATGAACACGACATGATAATAGCAGGTTATGACTTAGTCTTAATGTGTTTCGGGTCAAAATAGATTGACCCGTTACGACACGATTACGTAACGAATTGATAACGGGTCAACCTATTTTTATTCGTTATAACATATTAACAAAGTTAAAAATTATAAGTATACTATTACATTTAAAAGTAAAATTGTTAGAATCTTAATTTTGATATTTTTATTATTTAGAATGTAATTTATAATTGTAGTTAGTATTATAATCTTTTATAGATATTATGATTTTAACATTTGTATAAAATTATGCTAAATTTAATGAAGTCAAACGGGTTAATTTCGAGCATATTCAACACATTTATATAAATAAATTGAAATATATCATATTTTGTCGTGTTAACGGATTGACACGACACATTATGTTAACGGGTCATGTTAGGGTTTAAAATTTTGACACAATAAGCTTAAACGTCGGATTAGGGTTGACCTATATAATATATATATATATATGTGTGTATTGACACGATATGAATACGACCTGTTAACACGATTTGACACTCCTACTTTTGAGACTTATTTTATCATCCCACGTGAAGTAAAAAATACAATTGGCAATATTAAGTCTTATTTAATTTTTAAAATCATATTATCTCATTTTAAATTCAACATTATATTTTTTTTTCTTAAATTTTTAACTCAAATTAATAAAAAAAATATTATAATAATATCTTTTTAACGTTATCTTATAAAGCAAACCAAAAGTTAGTCTTCGTCACTTGACATGTAGACCACCCACGTCCGCATCTCCATCAACAAGCCATCAAGTTAGGAATCAAACAAAATCATGTTTCCCAAAACCAGCTTTGCTTATCGAATCGTATTTCAGTGAATTTCAAACTGACGGAACTCAAACAAATCATATTTCCCAAAACCCTTTCAAGAGCAAACCAAGCGCAACAAATGGCATGTTTTTAGTCCAAATCCAAACATTTCGGTCCAACCCCATTTTATACAAAGAAAGAGGAAAAAAAGAACAACTTATCCCAAAACCCACGTTAACAAAAGCACTTCCAAATTGAAAAGCGAAACCATGGGAAAAAAAAAATTCATAAATTTTGAAATCTCTTCATTGCTTTCCATGGAAATCGTAAAGTTTTCTTTTTTAAATAAAAAAAAATCACATAGAAACTACAAAAAAAAAAAAAAAAAAATTCAACTAACGCAATCATGGAAACGGAAAAAAAAAATGCATTTACTTGAAATTATGTAGTATCGATAAGAGATGAGAACAATGGGAGACGAGGTCGGAGAACTTAGAGAATGAGGTCGGTCAGAGATGGAGACAAAGGGAGACGAGATCGGAGATGTGGTCAAACAGGGACCTAAAGCCAACAATCTGTTGGAAATGGAGGTTGGAGAGGAGCAGACCTGTTGCCGGAGATGGAAGTACAAGATGCAAGCTGAAGACGAGGTGGATATTGCTACGGGTGAAGTGTAAAAGCGTGTGCCAGGTGTATTTTCCACGTCAAACGAGATGACAAATCGGGATCCAAAACAGGATCCCTAGCATTTTTCTTTACCCTTTTCTTTGGAAAATACTTTATACCACCGAGTCATTGACCCCGCCGCGACTTCACCAGCGTGGCACACTAATGAAACGGCGTAGTTTCAATTTTCACAGTCATCCCCCATTTTCCTTCGGTCATTCCTTTTTCATTTCATTTCTCTCTCGATTTCTTTCTGTTTACTCTTCCATTTCCCTTTCCGATGTCGTCTTCCCTCTCTCCTGAAGCTACATACCCATTGTCTTCCATCCTAAAGCCACGAACCAGAGCTCACGAAGCTCACGAACCAGTCCATCCTCGATCGGGAACCCACGAAACCCACAAAACCGCGAACCCACACGAACCCACAAATCTATACGAACCCAATAACCCACATGAACCCCCTTCCCACAAAGCCCCGAAACCCTAAACCCAAATCTACCTAAAGCTTATTCTCTGCTCCAAAACTTATTCGGAGGTCACTTCTCTATGCTCGTAAACCCAAGTATTTTTCGGATTGTTGCTTTTAGTGTTATGAAAATGTTGGATTTCTGATTGTGATTGTTAGAGTGTTGATCAGTTGAATTTGAAGTGTTGATTATAATTTTTTGAAGTGTTGAAAAGCCTAACCCTTGCAAATCCGAACAAGTTGCTTTCAGGGGTCACTTCTCTCTGCTAGAAAACCCAAGTATTTTTCGGATTGTTGCATTTAGTATTATGAAACTGTTGGATTTCTGATTATGATTGTTAAAGTGTTCAGTTAGATTTGAAGTGCTGATTGCGATTTTGTAAGTGTTGTTGCAAATTTGTTTTTGTTGTTTTCATTGTTTAAGATCCATTGGCTTATTTTGAGCTTGTGTTTTCCAATTGATCCTTACTTATTTATTGGTTTCTCTATAGTTGTTGATTGCGATTTTGTAAGTGTTGCTGCAAATTTGTTTTGTTGTTTTCATTGTTTAAGATCTGTTGACTTATTTTGAGCTTGTGTTTTCCAATTGATCCTTACTTATTTATTGGTTTCTCTATAGTTGCTTATGTGATTTTTTTTTTACAACCTCAACAATCAAGGTATGTTCACCCAAATGAATGATTGTTTCAATATGGGTACATCATTTTAGTCTCATTTACCTCCCCAATCTGTATGCCTTCATGGCGGCTTAATTTGTATTTTCTACATATCTTGATTAGTATTGCTGAGAGTTAAAAACCTAGTAAATGTTTTTGTAGAAAATTTTATGGATTTTTAATATTTGCCTTCTTATTTTTAATACTAGAATGTCAGCATCATCATCATCATCAATATCTTCATCTTTTGCCAAACGTACTGTTAGCCAACCACTGTACTTTTGTGAGCTTGAAGTCACACTGAAGTACTCAACTACTACAAAAAATCCTAGACATCCCTTCTTAGGGTGTCCACGGTACAACAAATAGGTAATTTGTATGTGTATAGTTTATCTAATTTTTTTTAGATGTGTACAGTTTATAATTTCTAATAGTTCTTATGAAATAAATTATCTGGGATTGCCATATTGTAAGTTTTTCAAGTGGGTGGTGGATAGTAATGAAGTCACTGAGTTCCAACTTCATGAAAGACTGAATGGATTTTTAAAAAATGAGCAAGGGGTCAAGAAGATACTCAAGGGGCTCAAAAAGAGAGAGATTGAGCTGCGTAGCTTAGTGGATGAGATAAAGAGAGAACAAATGGTTCTATCCAATTAAATCGACCAAGTTATGCAGAACCAGTTGGTGCTTAATGCAGAACCAGTTGGTGCTTAATGCAGAAGAAGCTAAAATAGGCGTTTAGGCAGACTATTTATTATTTATTGCTGTTTTGCATTTGTACATGTGCTTTATTTAGTACTATATAAGTAAATCGAGCATTTTGGAGCTGTAATTAACTAGATCGACATGGACTTTTGTAATATATGAAGCTTTACCCTAGCTAGCTTTCAGTGCAAAAATGATTTAAAATCCAAAGCTGCCAAAGTAGCACTATATATATATATATATATATATATAACATTCATGAATGGGATGTTTGAAAAATCAATCTACAAAAACATTCCACGTGACCATGCAACTTGTTTGTTGTAACGTCTGCTGATATGTCCAGTCGATTATTAGATGCATGAGATTATAATGTCAAGTCTTAAAAAGCGTAAAAAGTGCGTCCATATTGGATATCGTTGTTGTTATTTTTAATTATTATTGTGTTTAAAATAAAATAAATAAACATCTAAAATGGACGAATGGGTACTACAAAAGAAACCATGCAAGATTAGAAAAGAGGAAGCAACGAACAATGAGTTCCACATCCAATAGTTCTGAATAATAAAAAAGAAAAAAAAATGGCAACTTCCTCACTTCATTTCTTTCTCTGCACTCTATACCATTAAAAACCCAACTTGCACCATTCATCATTAACCCAATACTAGCACAACATTTGCTCAATAACTAGCACAATATAACTAATCATCAACAAAGCAAAATGATTCATATATAACTCAAAACCTGCTCAAAAAATATTCCCGTGTATATACCATATGATCCATATATATACACATAACCAAACACAATTTCTCACAACCGTTACTTACAAAAAATCTATCATCTTTGTCTCAAATCAGCCCAACGTGAATGTCAAAAAAAGAGAACAAAAAACCCAAAAAATGGGTTGAAATACATTCACTATACAACGAAAATGGGTTGGAATACATTTCTTATACAAAAAGATATCAGTAGTAACCCATCCATCAAACGAGGGTCGTTATTCTATTGGTTGCGATCCATCCAAAACAAATTGCAGCGGTTGTGATCCATCTAATCTAAATTGCATCTATAAATAATAAACTCATCCATAATATATTAATCAGCTAAAATATATAGTAGTAAACTTGGAAAAAAAATCGAGTAGGATCTACTTACGCTTTCTTGACTCGGCATTACTGTTTCCGGGGGCTGAGTTCCAGCAATATCTAAAGCTACGCTTCCTAGCAACTCACTCAGTTGGAAATCAAACATAGATTAGAGATGTTAAAAAATATGAATTTTGAATGAAAGATGGGCAAAAAATAAATAAAAAAACATGTCGATGATGCTGGATGTTACCAACATTGGAAAAATCCATCTCTGATCGACCAAATAAATTCCTGCATGTATCTCCCCTATCCCCAACTTGGGCATCTCCTCTATCTCGCTATTAAATAAGTAATAAACATGAACACATTATCGAAATATTATTTCATTTTAGAAATTTAAATAAAATACTCATATTCAAATAAATTTAAATAAAATATTCATAAGTTTACTTCTTTTCGCTTCCCCTTTGTTGGTGCTTTCTTTGTCTTTCCTTTAGCTTTCCACATATCCAACTCCATTTTCGAGGCTCTCCTTTGAGATGGGGGTCTGCCATTCCCTTGCATAAAAGGCGGACTGCGTACTTGCATAGAATCACCGCCCGTACCGTCCGTTCTCATACCATCAACATTGGTTATCAATGGGGGTTCCTAGTTAGTACGATACAACTCAATCGTTGCATATAACTTACTTTTCGTATCTTCAGTATGCTCTCTTGAATATGCTGCATATGTAATCATCTGATAACAGATAGACAACAAACTTGAGTATCTGTTAGATTATTCCCGTTGGTCCCCTACATCATATCTACTGTGGATTAACGAATATTGTCTTTTAATATCTTTCCTCCATCGATCTGAACTCTTCAAAACGAATTTCATCCTTAACTAGATACGTCTTTACTGCACCATCCTCCTTATGTAACTTTGAATTCATATCGATTATGTCGGTGACCTGCTGTTGAACTTCTTTGAACTTCACATTCGTGTACAAGGTCTGGAATCTCCTCTCAATCGGAGATCTAGATATACAGGGAATCGTGACATTAAATAAATGGAAGTCCGCGAGATTTTCATTCTCAATTTTTTGTTTCAATGCGATATCAAATTGGTCCACAAACTCCTTCAAGTTTGTCTTAGAATTAACATAACCGTCAAAATATGCATTTATGCTCTCGCTCCGCTGGGTTGTATTCATTCCAGCCCAAAAAGACTCATTCAAGTACATCGGTACCCAATGCTCACGCTCAACATACAGGCTCTGCAACCATGGATTCTCAGTCAAGCTGTACGTGGTAATCAACTGAACCCAACGTTCCTCAAACTCTTCAACAGATTGGGTTTCATAAATGCATCTCATCAATGCATTCTTCATTCCAGTTTTGTAGGAACCATACGAGCTAAGTTTCTCGGGGATTTTCTTCATTATGTGCCAAAGACAAAGTCTATATCGAGCTTTCGAAAAAATAATAGCGATTGCATTTTTTATCGTTCTATCCTGATCAGTGATGATAGCCTTTGGAGCGATACCATCAATGCACTTCAACCAAGTTTCAAATAACCAGACAAATGTATCAGTATTCTCATTGGCAATCAAACCTGCTCCCAATAAAATTGATTGACCATGGTAGTTTACGCCAACAAATGATGCAAATGGCATATTATATCGATTCGTTAGGTATGTAGTGTCGAATGTGATCACATCACCGAAATATTTGTACGCTACTCTACTATGGGGGTCCGCCTAGAAAACATTTTTTAACACTCCGTCATCATCCACGTCCATTATATAAAAAAATCCAGGATTTTTGAACTGCATCCGCAAAAAATACTCTCGAAGCACTCTAGCGCCACCTGCGCCAAGTCATAAATGCCTTGCCTTGTCAACATAGTTACGACAATCTTTTTCTGTAAATGGGAGCTTATCATATCCACTTGCGTCAAAAGCAAGAGATCCGTATGTCTTACTTGTTTGGATGCCCACTTGATTATTTGTATCTAGAACTCTTTTAACGACATCATTGACTTCTCTATTACATCGAAAAAATCGAGCCTTCCTTGGACTAAGGCCATGGTTATGAATATTGTGTCCTGTAGTCAGCCGTAGCTTTCCATCTTGCCTTAAGGCATTAATTTTTGCTTTACATTCTGTTTTTCCTATAGGACGTGAGTTAGAAACGTTTATGGTTTTATTCCGAGCCTTCCCACCGCGGGCACACGCAAGAGTGACATATCTAACTGTATGAGTCTCATCATCTTCTCTCTCTGTCCGTTTCATCATCACCCAAACCCGTTTTTCTTTCCATATTCCTTATAATAACTTAATAAATCTTCAAGGGAATCAAACTCCATCCCTGATTTGGGCTCCTCAATCATATTATCGTCCACTTGCATATTTTGAGATATCCCGGCACTGACATCTTTGGCTTCCCTAGGAAGTGGTTTACCTTCAATATTTTCTTCAACTGTAGGAGATTCACATGGCAGTGGCCCCAATGATGGTTCTTTCCCGTCTCCCATGCTGTATAAGATGATACAAGTTCAATATATGTATGCCAAAGATCGGGTTGAATATTTGTGAAAAAAAAAATCAATTTTTTTGGCTAGGCATAAATACTTTTGGTCAAGCATACAAGTAATTACAAAAATGGGCTTTGAAAGGTTATGTCAATGTATTGCAGACAAAATTAACATAGCTCGGGAGATGACAAAGATCCATCAAGAGGTAGGCTTTACATTGTTTGGTACGCCACAAAAAGACAGCCAAAATGTGCTCATTTCTGGTATTGTTGCATGGTGCTTGTAGACAGTAAAAATACTGAATCTATCTTGCCTATTTTTATGATCAATAAAATTTTCAAAACAACCTACATCATGGAAATAGAACCTACATCATTCCTTTGTATAAAATTTCTAGGGCAGAGAATTTAATGGCAACAGAACCTACATCATTCCTTTGTATAAATTTCTAGGGCAGAGAATTTCATGGCAACAGAACCTACATCATTCATTTGTATAAAAAAAAAAAATCGGCGAGACCAAGCACTAAACATCAGGCGAAGAAGCTGTTCATACCACCGGCGAAGAAGGTCTCTTTGGTCTTTGAGCGTGCCAAAAATCAAGTCTTTCTTTACTGTTAGGTTTCAAAACAGTGAAAAAAAAAATCCAAGCACTAATGCAAGATGCTGGATGGCAAATAATGAAGACCAAGCACAAAAAACTGGACACAAAAACAAAAAAATGGAAGAACTAACAGATGGAAGCGAAACGAACCGGCAAGACCAATATCGGGACGATGACAACGACCGGAGACTAAGACAACGCACGACAATCAAACACAGAGTGGTTGGGATAAGCTAGGCGGAGGTGGCTATGCTTTCCCGTGAAGTTCAGATGGAGAGGAGAGGCTGGAAAGTGGCTCTGCTTTCGTCCTCTGCTTCTCTGCTTTCATCGATCTTGTTCTATACGCAAACTGATTTCCCTCTCTCTTTTATTTTTATTGTTTTAATAATTTAAATAAAGCGGCTGACGTGAGTAATGCCCCGTCAGCCGTGAGGGAGCGGCGGGGATCCGTCACGGAGATCCCTAGCTCTACCCTTTTTCTTTTCCTAATACATATAACTTATAAGAGCGTCCCGAATTTGTCCCAAAATGGCAAATTTTTTTCTTCTTATTTTTGATTTTTTAATCAATTTTTTTATAGTTTTGAATAATTAAAAAAAATCATATCATTATTAAAAAAATATTTCTTTAATCATTTAATAAAAAAAATAAAAAATAAAAATAAAACTCCAATTTGGGAGAAATACTATTTCACCCGAATCGAAATAGCAATTTTCTACATATAAACGGATCGATTGGGCCGACGGTCATGATATTTAATCAACATTATTTAAGTTCGTACAATTCTAAGTGGTGCTTAAAACCATATTGGAAATAAATGTTTTCCTTTTATTTGGTCCAAGGGCTGGAAAGCATTGATAAAATGAGAGAAAAGGATAAAGTAATGCCAGTCTTCATCTCTTTTTTTTCTTTTTATTAATTTGTTATTATTCAATAACTTGATATTAGATAATTAAAAATTATTTATTATATTTTATTTATAAATGTACCATTTAATATCGCATCACGAAATGATAAAGAGACAATGAAAAAAAACTTAATGAATATATTTTCTCAAAAGAAAATGGACAAAGGAAATAAGTCTAGTTTAGTTATGCAGTTCAATTTAAATAAGATGAAATTTTTTATTGAAAGTTGAATAAAATATTATTATAATATAAAATTTTAATATTATCATTGTTTTGTAATTTTAAAAATTTGAATTATTTAATATATTTTGTATAAATATTTAAAATAATTATAATAATTATATGAGATGAGATAAGATAATTTGATTTCGTATAACTAAACCAATCCTAAAAGATTGTTCATACACGTCAAATGGTCAATGATCTTTCAACATGATTAATGTATTTGGATGTTGAAAATATTTGAGAGTGTTTGTAAATAGTAATAGAAAATAATAATAAAATATTGAATAGTAGTAAAAAAATAATAAATAATAATAAAAATAGGTGAAAAGTAATAATAAAATAATAAATAATAATAAAGAATATTGAGTAATATTGAAAAACTTCTGCTTCCCAATCCTGCCGTTGTCACCTTATTAATTTCAAATTTTCAATGTCTTCTCATTGCATTCCATTAAATGTAAATGGATAGTTTCGTTCTTTCCTCTTTCATTCATAATTTTTAATTTCGTTAGGTTTCGGTTGAAATTTCTCGTTTGGATCAAATATCTAGTATACTATATCCCCAATCCATTTCACTTTGAATTCCGGCCTATTTCAGCCATTTCAATCAAATTTCGGCCATTTAAACCATAGTTTTGAATTCCATTCCGTTCTAGCCGAAACGGTTGGAATGTTCCGTTCTGGTGCCTCAACCGGTGCACTATACCTCCTTGTCCCGTTCCGGTCCAAATTCCAGCCTGTTCCAGTCATTCCGATTAAATTCCAGCCTTTCTGGTCCCTATTCCGGTTTAGTTTATTTTTGTAATTTTTTTTGTATTTGAATAATATTATTTTTAAAATTTTAAATTTAGATGGTATTTAATTAATTATAAAATATAAAATATATTTATATACTTTGTAATTTTAAATACGTTTTTTTTAAAACCATTATTTTTTAATATTTTATCTATTTATTTATTTTTGTATCTCAACTCAAATTTGTTTTTTTTCAACTTATAATCATTTTATAAATCTTTAATTTTTCTAATATTTACACATATATATGATACATACTTACATGTATATGTCTTTATTATATTAGTTGTTAGTTTATATATATATATATATATATATATTATAATATATAATTAATCCCGAAACAGCACACTGAAACAGACTAATATTGAAATATTCCTTTCGAGTGTTTCAACTGGAACGATCACCGAAACGAAATTCAAAACTTTGATTCAAATTGTAATTGGCATTTTAGTTATATTCCATTTCGAATTATTTTTATAATTTTTTGTGTTAAAATTGTATTTAAAAAAAATTATATCTAGATGATATTTAATTAATTATAGATTATATAATGTATTTATATAGTTTTCATTTTTTTGTAACTTTAATTATAACCCCTCATTCTCTTTTTATTTTATTTTTAATATCATTGTTTTTTATAATTGATCTATTCTTTAATTCTTTTTTGTGTCAACTTAAATATGTATACTTACACATATATGTATTTAATTTATTAGTTGTTAATTTATATATACAAATATTTATATATAATATAATTAGTCTTGAAATAGTACATTGAAATATACAGATATTAAAATATTTTATTTTAATAATTAAATCAAAATGATCATCGAATTCAAAAGATTACTTTCATTACTCTTTTAGGCTCCATTTGAATTAAAAAATTAGATGAGTTTAATTTATTTTTTAATATTATTTTTATTTTAGAATTTAAAAAAGTTGAATTGAAATTTAAAGAATGTATATTAGGATTTAAAAAAGATACATAAGAATTTGTATTTTATATAAAAAAATTAAAAAAATATAATAATAAATTAAAAATAAATTAAAAAGAATTTTAAATCCGAACTGAAACTTATTTTCTTTGTTTTCTCCAAATTTAACTTTGCCAACTTGAAAAAGAATTTCCTGAATTATTAGTTATTAAACCACCACCATCTGTCAGTTGAGGGGTATCTTTTGCGGAAGAAACATTTCTTCTACCGTTTGGTTTGTAAAATTACGACAAACCCAATTTACCAATTCATTTTCTTTTATTTTTTATTTTTGAATGCAAATTACGGTTTACCTCTTGGCTTCTCAAGTTAGCAAACTATCTTCAACAAAATTCTTTCATTTTGGAGGGAAATGTTGTTATCACAGCTTAGAAAATGTGGCTTCTCCAACAGTATCGCAAATAATTCAAATTAAAACGAGCACTTTTGTAAAAAAAAATAATATATACAAATTTTAAATGCATAAATTCTGTGCAATTTTTTTTGTTATAATAAAAAAGTAAATTTTATTATAAAAAATGTAAAAAAGTTATTTTAAAAAAATAAAATTCCCATTATTATAAAATATTTGTACAATATTTGTATATTTTATGTTTATATTTAATATTATTCTTTATACAAATTGGAAAAAAAAATATCGATCACAAAATCGATATACGTACTCAATAACATAATTAGCAACAACCAATATCGCTTTTGATTTTATACTTTTAAATAATATCCCTAAATGTATTTTGTATATTCACACTGAAACAATATGTTTTTTTTTTTATTTGAAAGAAAGACCACAATTCATTTCATAAATAAAGTTTACAACTGAGACTAATAACTCTGGAGAGATCCGTATTACAAGTCTAACTAAACAGGAAAATCTGTAGCATCCCTGCACACACAGTGACAGACTTTGTCTTAACTTCTAATCTCTCAGACGATCAAGTCACATAAAAGTGATTTGTCTGAGAGAAGTTCGGAGTAACCAAACTCCCACCACACGAGTAGGGGGAGGAGATTACCACCTCCCTTCTCCAAAGGAGAATGAGGAGATCGCCAACTTCCATTCCCAAAGGAGAAAGATGAGGGTCAATCACATCTTTCAAAAGAAGAGTGGGGCCAAATAAGGAATAAACCTATTCCTATTTATTATAACAAAACATCACCAATACAAAAAGGACAACAACTACATCATCCACAACACTAACTAAACAAACGAAACTTAAACAACAAAAAATTGGTTCAAGGACAAAGGCCAGAGCCGACAGCGGAGGTGGCGCGTGAGATGCTCGCGCCACCCTGGGGAAGTGCAGAACCGGCATCCCAGATGCTTCCGACGGTGCTGGGCCCAGGGCCACAGCGCGTGAAGGCGATAGGCCTAATGAGTTGAAGGCGCGTGCAAGCACCGCTCCAACTTAAACCCGCACATGTAGCTGACGCGCCGCTATCTTGGCGAGGCCATTAACAGTTCTGAACATTGGCGGCTGGCAAGTCCCGTGGTGGTGCGCGTGCTGGTCGAAGACTGCCGAAGGGAGTCGTGACTCTAAAATGCATATTCGTCCGTGATCCAAACCTGCGAAAACCACAAAAACCAGAGAAACCACAAGAAAGAAGAGAGGAAGGGGAATAAACAGCTGCAGGAAGAGAAGAGACTGGAGAGGAAGGCACGGTGGAGGACACAAGACGAAAACCGAGAAAACAGGGGGAGGGGAAGGAGAGGCAAAGCGGGGGAGGTAGTGAAGAGGAAGTAGGAGCGGAGAGGGGAGGGGAGGAGAGGGGGGGTGGGGGAGGAGGGAGGTGCACGGCTCACACCCCCACCCCCGACGACACCTAGTGGTTAAGGAAACCCTAAGGTTTCCAAGTAGAGAGGGAGGGAGCGTAATGCAGAGAGCGATCTCGGGGCCACCCAGCCAGATCTCATCATCAAAATGGTTGAAACAACATGTTCTTGAAACAATATGTTATAGCTTTTAACTTTTATCAATAAAAGTTCGTTTGCCTTTATAAACTATTTTATTTTATTTAATATAATTGTTATAACTTTTTATATAAAATAAATTTATAAATTGATGTATTTTATAAAAAATTTTAAATATATTTTATAATAAAAATAATTTTATAATTCGATATATAAAATTAAGTTACATGTAAGTTTATATTTTTATAATATGTTTAAAATATTTTTCAATTTGAAACTTCACCGCCAAAATTAGAAAGGGCAGCCAGCGTAAATATTTTGACATCTCGGTGCATATGTTTAAAACCAAACTTCCATTACAAGAAAATTTTCGAGTGACAACTGGCGCTCGAACACTCTCCGATTGTCTATCTGTTTCCTTCTGAGAGGCGAGAATTTGGCACTCTATTCGGAGCTTTTCTCTACAAAATTTTAGTGGTCTGAAGAGAGAGAGAGAGAGTAACAAAATGAATCGGCACCACCAAGACTCCAATCCATTTGACGAGGAGGAAGTCAATCCCTTCTCGGTATCTCTCTGTCTGTCTCTCCTTTCTTTTCGGTTTCGACATTTTTTTTTTAATCTTAATTCTTTGTTTGCCTGTGTGATTGGATTTGGGCTGGTGTTCGGTTTTTTATATGTTTGGGGTAGTTTGGGTATTTTGTTTTGCTGGCGGTGGGCGGGAGCGGGAGCTTTGATCTGGATCTGGAAGTCCCGCTTATTGCTCCGTTTGGTTGCGAAGAAAATCGGGGAAGGTTTTGTGCAGTTTGAGGTTTAAAATGAGATCGAGGTGTTATTCGGATATTAAATTGTAATGAAATAAACAATGTGTATCCCTGGGGTTGACTCAAGTGGTAAAGACAGTGAGCTTGGAGAATGCTCACCGGTTTAAGGTTCAAATTTTCTTGGCGGCAAACAATGTCTAGGCGACATCGAACTGTAGATTTTTCTTTATATTATTCGAGCTGTACTTGCAGAAAATTCTTTGTTAAGGATGTTGTTTCTGAACACCCGATACCAATAATAAATAAATAATGTGCGTAGGGAACCCAATGTTGCAGCCCATAAGTTTGCACGATATAGAACATCTGTTGAAAGCACTGAACTGATCGTACGATATGTAACCATTGACTATTAGATGTAACTGTTTCATTTGAACTCCCTGTCTAGACAGAATCATTTTCAGTAAAGAGATGTGGTTAAGTTAATTGCTTATCCAGTGTGTCGTCATATGGGAACTTCTTCTTTTGCAGAAAGGAGCTGCCGGTCCTGGATCAAAGCCACGCATTCCCTCATTGGGACCTGAAACCCTGGGCTTTGGTCAGAAGCATGATGCGACGGTGGACATACCATTGGATACAATGAACGTACTGAAGTTGCTATTTGCTTTACTATTCTGTTCTGTTCATTGGAACTTTTTGAGAGATTTGAGTTATGACTTGATGGTATGGCTTGCATAGGACTCTAAAAACAAAGAGAAAGAACTTGCAGCTTGGGAATCAGATCTCAAAAGGCGGGAAAAGGTTAGTGCTTCGGTTCTATGATTAAGGTCTTTTCTGAGAGTTTTTTTTTTTTTTTTTTCTACATTGAAAATTATAACCTTCATTTCTAAAGTTGAAGATTTTGTTGTCTTAGGTGACAATGATTTTTATAGCTTGTGATGCGTACTTGATATCATTTTTTGGTTGTGGTCAAACTTACGTGTGATATAGGGTTTGCCCAATCATTCTTGTATTTGAATGTACTCTAACTTGCCTTTCATAGGAAATAAGACGGAGAGAAGATGCTGTTGCTAAAGGTAAACTATGACGCCACAACATTGTTTCTATAAGTAACTACGATGTCATACGGCATCTACAGGTCATTATGCATTTTTAAATCTGTTTTTGTATTCTCTATTTCTCTAATTTGGTAATTCTGCTTTCAATTTTGTGTTCAGCTGGTGTCCCTAATGATGATAAAAACTGGCCTCCATTTTTTCCAATTATTCATCATGATATAGCCAATGAAATACCGGTCCATGCTCAAAGGCTGCAGTATCTGGCTTTCGCAAGTTGGCTAGGTATGGGAGGTCCTACATTATAATGCGTAAACTTGTGTGTTCTGAAACTATATTTATATGGATGTGTGTCTTGTAAGTAGCATTGTATAGCTCTTAACAACCACTGCCTTTTCTTACATTTAGATCTATATTTTTCATTTATATCGTCTACAAAAATTTTGTTTTTTCCTTAAAAAAAGAAGCAGCTTAGATCTTCTACTGAAATCAAGAATTGGAAAATGTGATACTTTTTTTTTCTTTTCCTTTTTAATGTCTATATCACAAAATTTTAATTCTAAAAGAAGTTACAGCAGAAAAGATTACAACTAATGCATCTTCTTTATGACGAGGTGATGTGGAGGTAAACTCCATCCACTCAGGACAACAAATTTCTTTCCAACAAAGAGGATTGCGTTGGTTCCATTTACTGTTTAATTGCTAGAGAATTGTTCTTTTCTTTCTGTATAATTTCTTCATGCATAGTTTGCACTAATTGGCACATTTAGTGGTTGATAGAGACTAAATGGTTACTAGAAAATAGACTCGATTTTTTCCACTTGCTTTTTTAATATAAGTAAACGATTTTATTCTTACTAATTGAAGAGTAGGCTTAGAAGAGTAAAAAAATTTCCTCTTTTTCTTTCCAAAAATTATCTTTGTTTCTTTAGTTTTTATATTTTAAAAAAAAATTTACTTGTTCTTTCCAAAAATTATCTTAGTTTCTTTAGTTTTTGTATTTGTTTTTAATCCTGAACTCAGCTTCATTTGTGTCATTCCCTCTTATCTTTGGACTCTTTTTTATGATTTTTCTTTTGTGTTATTTCCTGTTTCCACTTGCCAAACTGCCCCTTTTTCTCTAAATGTTTTCAAGATTGTAAATTCCCATTATAAGGCTCCAGTTGTGGTTTTTTCTTGCTAATAACTTTGCTAAAAAACTACTTATTGTGGAAGCCTGCTGCTATATTTACTATTGTTGTAGTACTCTTTGTGCAGGTATAGTTCTTTGTCTGGTTTTTAACATGATCGCTGTGATGGTGTGCTGGATAAGAGGCGGGGGTGAGCTTCTTTTGTTCAATCATATCTGTGCATTCAAGTATGGTTAGGCATTGGTTTCAGTTCAGTCTGACTCTTCTGATGAGGTTCAGTTTCTCAGGTGTCAAGATTTTTTTCCTTTCCACAATCTATGCTCTACTTGGATGCCCAATGTCATATGTGCTATGGTATAGGCCTCTGTATCGTGCTATGAGGTTAGTGTTAATAATGCAGATATGCAGAGAAATAGTGATATGGAAACTAATTTTCTTGTCTGCAGTCTTCTTTCCAGGTTGTGTTTTGACCTTCCTTGTTGATATGGTGGTCTCTCTTACTTGAACACTAATCTTATAAATTTCTATATATGGATGTCTTCTTAACCGAACATACATATTGATTTGTGGCTTAGCATGGGTATTGATAGGCGTGGTAGTGTGGTGGTAGTGGTTTGATGGAGGATGAAACTATTTTTCTGCATGAGAAAAGAAAAGCTCTAGTCTTTCATTCTATTTATGAAGAGATGATAACATATAACTTTGAGTCTATTTTCCCCACTGAAGTTGATAAATACAAGTCACAGTCGCTAATAATTGGTTGGGACATTTATCGCTGCAATGACATTAGAAGTAGATACAGCTCAAGGCACATTAGGCTGGATCAGTGACCTTACCCTCCACCTGTTTATTGGGGAGGAGATATTTTCTGGTCTAGAGACTATTGGCGATCTCTTTTGTTTTGACACTATTGTTTGTTTGTAATGATTTTCTGTTGTTTCAAAGTTCAGCACTTCCAAATGTTTGCTCTCTCTCTCTCTCTCTCTCGTGTGTATGTGTATGTGTGCAATTCAACTTAGTCAGAGGAAACATTTAACTGTTTTGTACTAAATTCAAATAATTCTTCAGTATTTTCATTGAAGTGTGGCGTTGAGTGTGCTGATGGTTGTTGTGAATGGATTTGTTTGCATTGCAGGACAGATAGTGCTCTAAAATTTGGTTGGTTTTTCCTATTCTACTTGGTATGTGTCATATTTTATATCATGCTCTCTGAGCCATTCTCTTTATGAGTGGGTGTCTCATTTTTCTGTCCATCAATCCATTTGTCATAATGCAGATTCACATTGGGTTTTGTATATTCGCTGCGATTGCACCTCCAGTTGTCTTCAATGGGAAGTCATTGACGTAAGTTATTGATTTATCAGCTGTATGACCTCAAGCTTGAAATGGTTTTGATTTCTGATTAATATATCAGACAAACATGTTTGTAATTAAGTATCTTGTGAAGAGAATTGATGAAAAGTTGAAAAGGGTCATGTGCCAACCCACATATTGCAACAGGTAAAGATGATTCTTTATATGCCTCATATGGTGTATTTGAAGGTAAAAGATAGTACGAAATTTAAGGATCATGAATGGATGCTGGAGGAGTTCAAAACTTTTTTTTCTATTTATTTTTTCATTTGGACAACTTCCATATACTTTAATAGGCTTACCGTTCATGATTTTCTTATATCCTTTTCTCCTTCTAGATGGATGTTTCTCTTGCATACTTCCTCTGGACCTGAGGTGTACCTTTTGTGCTTCTTAATGAAGTTTTATTACTTATCCAAAAATAAATAAATACAGATGAAAAGAATGATTGAGCACTTTAGTTGCTGCTTTACATGTGTTTAGTGACTGTAACTTAATCGGACAACGTTACAAATTATGTCTAAAGTTAACTAGGCCAAAGAAATAAACTTGTTTTGTAAACATTGAGCAGGACTTAACCTTCTTGATATAGACTTTTCAAGAACATCTACGCCAATAGGCCTTTTATGAGTGACAAATATCCTTGAAAATGAATATTCTGTAATGTAATGGTAAAGAAACTAACCAACTTTTATGGGCTGTAGTCATCCTCCTTTTTGTAGAATTTTCATTGTTGAGCCGTCCTCCTGTTAACCCTTTTTAGTTAAAGGAAAGGGACTGGGTTATTACTTAAAAAAAGAAAGTAAATGGATTTGGTTTTTCTTATGGAATTTTTTATCACCTTGTTAATAAATTGTATAAAGTAACACGAGAGCCTGATGCTGCGGTAAACTTAATTTCAATCATTTAGAATTTGGGGTACTAACATGCTTGCATCTTTTCCATGGTATCTTTGTAAATTTGATACAGGTGTGTTGATGAGCTTTGAGCCCTGCATCTATGGTGCTTTTCTCATGTCGTAAATCTTTAACTAATGTATCTATTTTATTCTTTATTTCTAATTTAGGGGAATCCTTGCTGCAATTGATCTCTTCAATGGTCATGTAATGGTTGGGGTAAGTTGTTTAATGTTTGCATGCCTGCATTGCTGTTCCTATTTTCTACGTACATTTGAAAATAAAACTACACAAGTCATGAAGTTGTTCATATGATTTTAGGGTAGTTATATTTGAATGCTATTTCTGTCTAAAAACTGTTTCTTTCTGACCATTTTCTGATCCGCATCATGCAATCCTACCATGATGCTTGCTTTCTGATGCTTACTTTAAAAAGCAAATTTACTCTCTTAAGGCCTCGAACAGTGAAGACCAAAATGCTATTAAGAACATTGTGTAACTTTTGTTTAACTGCAACATATTAACAAATATGGTTTTTGTAAGTTATCTGATTTGGTGCTAGGTTTTACCTCATGTGTCATTTGGTTTTACTGCAGATATTTTACTTAGTTGGCTTTGCCTTATTTTGCTTGGAGTCTCTTCTAAGCTTATGGGTACTTCAGGTCAGAATCAGAACACATACATTGTCTTTTTCCTAAGTATTCAGAGTGATTATGGTAGCCCCTCTGGGTTCAATACCATACATATTCTTGCACTTAAAGTAGTTCATCTGTCGTCTGTTCTTTCCTTCTTTTTTCTTTTTCCCCCCTCCTCCCTTATCTCTTTTCCCCGTAGGTGCTGAGTTTTTTGCAGCCAACATAGATACAAGTAGAAAACAAGATATAATAAAGGTGAATACAAGTGAATTTGAAAAAAAAAATGTTAGAGATTCAGGTAGAAATAATTGCAAAGGGCATGCGCCAAGAATATTAGCACTTAAAGTGCTTAAGAAATCAGTGAAGGTTCTACTTATCAAAAAAGAAACCAGTGAAGTTCTTACTCTACATATATGCAATGTAAATATCAACTGATGACTTTTACTTGTAAAAAAAGAAAAAGGATCAACTTTCATTTGTGCGCATATATTTTTTCTTGGGAAAAAGACATGCAGGGTAATTGTTATGCAGATTTCTTATAGAAAAAACTCTCTGACTTGGTTTACATCCTTTTTTCTTCATTTGTTTGTGCAGAAAATATACATGTATTTTAGGGGGAGTAAATGATGGGATTCTGGGTTTGTGATCCATCTCAAATCATACAATACCGTTGCTTCGCAGGGGTGGCTCAGTATATTCTTCATTCTCCTATTTACATTGGTTTCATTGTGAGAGTTGATTCAAAGATTTGCATGTTCTAATGATCCCAACAACCCATATGTATATACGTGTATACATATTCATTCATTCTAGGACTGCCACCACCGGATTGGAATGCCACTTTGGGGATCTTCTTGAAATCAAACTAGGTAAACATTGATCCCACACTGATACGAGTTGTCTTTGTGATCATGTGGATATTGTGCTTATTTTCTATCTACACCTTTTGTTTGATTGATCGAATGTTGATTACGAATTCAAAATCAAGAACAAAGTATTAGAGGAATTTCTTGGAAGTTGGGACTATATATTTATAAAGTAGTGATAGGGTTATCATCACTTTATCACTCATTTACTATCTATAATACATTTATTTTTTTTTTGTATTTTCTTTTATATATTTTTTTAACATCCTTAATGATTAAGAACAAATTTAATAAATATATAATTTTATTAATAATTCATTCCTTAATCATTAAGTAAAAAAATATTTTAAAAAAAAATTAAAAAAATTAAAAAAGTGGTAAATGAGTGGTAATTGAAGTGTAACTCTTATCATTATTCATATATATAACTTGGCCTTGCACTTTCGTACTCGCAAAATTTGAAAATTCAAGGATTCAAGGTAAAGAGAATGAATATTTAGATTTTGTTTAGATTGAGAGATAAGATGAGTTTTGAAAGTTGAATAAAATTTTATTTTTTAATATTATTATTGTTTTAAAATTTTAAAAAATTAAATTATTTATTATATTTTATATGTAAATTTGAAAAAATTATAATGAGATTGAGATAAATTTATCTCAATTTTAAATTCAAAACGGACCATATTGGTGCATGGTAAAACCGTTATTTTCCTAGCCTCTTTTATTCAGCCTTCCAACTAATTGGGTTTGCTCCGTGCTCTTTCGTTGTAAAACTAGAGCCCAATTTAGTCGTCTTTGAATTTCTGCTGGTTTACTAGGGACAGACATGGTAATATGTATGGAGACTTCGATCCCTCCCCATGTAGGAAATGGAGTGTGGGTAGCACCCTAATAAATAAATATAATAAAGTTGATTTTATTTTTAATTATTTTTCAATTTCTCAGCTAGGATGTTCAGTTTGGCATGTAAAATTGAAAAATATGATAGTTTTTGAATATGGTTGTAAAAATAATCCGGTAAATCGAAAAATTGGCCCAGATCGATAAATCTAGTTCAGGATATGTTCTTTTCTTTTAAAAAGCGGATAGATTTGGTCCAAGATCAGTTCTACACTTTTTGGGATCAGATTGAATTGAACCGGATCGATTTGCATATTTATATAATTCTTAACATTATATATAATATAAATTATAGTTATATACAAAATAATGTTATGTTATAATTTATAACATAAAATTTTAATTTTAAACGAGTAAATTTATTTGATCATATATTTTAAATATAAAACATATATAATATATTAATTACATTTTTAGACCTAGTAAATTTTTAATATATTCTTTTTATAAATTGGAACTTGATTAAAATTACAAAATCAGACCAAACATGACTGAATTTAATAAAATTAAAAGTATCGATTTAAAAGAATAATCGGTAAGAAATTAATTCTTAAAAATGAAAAATTAATTTCTATTAATTCAATCTAAAAATTAATTTAAAATTGGATCAAGCCGGTTACATCCATAATTTAGAATATAAAATATTAACTTTTAATAGTTTAAAATATTAATTTTGATATTTTAAGATGTAAAGTAAATATAATTTTTTAGGAATAGAAAACGAAAGAGCTTTTGGGTTTGTTCTCCTTAAAATATTTATATTATCTCGCTGTTGGCTGTGGCTGTTGACTTTGATAGGATTCACAGCTTTATTTACGGTGACACGGAAGTGTATGATTTACTACTGTCAGAGAATCCAAGTAGACAAAACCCATTACGCCAAGCTACCTCAGCAAAGCCAATACCTTATCATCTCCTCTCACACGCACTTTTTGCCTACTCTCTCTCTCTCTCCAAGTCTAGAAAGAGCTGTGGAGAGAGAGACGGTGGAATTGGTTTTATAGGACAAATAGAACCCAGATTAAAACACCCTTTTGCGTCTGAAAGGAAGCGACTATTCTGAATCTCTGATTGTCTTATGTACTGTACTGAGACAGACGATAGAGCGAGATAGAGGTTCTTAGGACGAACAAAGCCAACATCCGAGTACCCTTTTGTCTCAATTTTTGATATTTTTTTTGGAGGAAAGGGATATTATGGTGGGTATTTTCTCAAGGTTGTCTGTCAGCAGGGCTGGACATCGTCGAACTCAGAGTGCCCTTGTAAGAATAGACCTTTCTCCTTTGTAAATGATTGGTTTCTTCTTCTTTATTTGCATTCCTGTAATCTGGTCTTTTATTTCATTGGGTCCTACGATTTGTGAAGTTCCGGTTTGATTTGGACTTACGTTTTGGATATATTGTCGGGATCTGCCCCTTATGTTTGATGCTAGATATTGTTATTAAGCTTCAAACTTTCTGAAATATTATAAATTTCTTCTGTTTGGATCTGACTGTTTGGTCGTATTTTATATTTTCCTTTTGTTTTTCTTTTGAGTTGGTTCTAATGTATCTAGCCGGCCTGATCTCGGACATCTGACCATTCACCTGATGTCAAATGAATTACTCATAATTCTCGATTGAATTTTCAGTTGGATTAGAGGACTTGGAATAACTGAATAAGGAATGTGCTATTTAGGGTTTATCAGGATGGGATTCCGGTAGTTAGCTGCCTATAGCCTAGATCAGACGATTGGTTTGAATTGTTTGACTGCCGGAGACCAAAAATTTAGGACCTTAGTTTTTTTTTTTTTTTTTAAATTGAGCTGTACGTGCTATTTCTTTTCCTACGTGGAGGAGTTGTTCTTCCTTGTTACCTTTTGAATTAAACACCATATCCTGCTTCAACTGTAGCATATTTATATGATTTTCATCCCCTCAACTTCTTTTATGAGTTTTCATTGGTGCTGTTTTTGCGACATGTTTGATGTTTGTACATGGGAATTTTTTGTAGATCGTTTGGCTTACTAATGATTTATCCGATGCAGGATGAGAAGGAAGCATTGCCTCCAAACTCAGAAGTTACAGGTGTAGCTACGCCTACCGGTGCCATTTCTGCTTCTCATGGGATTGAAGTAGCAGTGGAGTTTAAACCGGTAGAGCATCCGACTGAGCCTCGTGACAATGATAGACCTATTCAGTGTCCATTACCTGAACCTTCAATTCTCAATGTAAGCTTGAAACTTGTTGTTTCTTTTATTCTTTTTTGTTATACACAGCAAAGAGTGTAGGAACATTTGTTTCTGTGTCTTTGTGCAGTGTGGTGGAGTGCTCTAGATAGGTTGGTTTGATTAGTGTATACCAGACCAGTTTTTTATTTTTTATTTTTGAATTAAGTTGCAATTAGACACTCTTTATTACCCTTTAATCAGTGGTAAATTCTCTAATGGAGATATGACCAAAACATTTCTGGATAATAAAAAAATCCCAATCAGCATGTATAATGTATTAATTGTTTTGTACATGCAGCAGATTCATAAATCCTTTATGATTTCACTCCTGGTCAATAGGCCCTAATCTCCTCTTTATGATTTTATTCTTCAATTACATTGACACTTTGTCAGACTGTTTTGGTTTTCTTCCATCTCAATTAAATGACAGCATTGCTGGTTGGCATTGTGAGAGAAATGTAATCTCTCTCTCGCTCTCTAATGAAGTGGTTATTGCAACATTTCCATGTTGGTAATGTGCATTGACAACCTGAAAAAGTATGCCAAATCCAATTTCTGAAACGATCATAACCCATTGTTTTATTCAAAAAGCTTTCCAACTCTTATTTGATTTATTCTACTTGTATTGCTTCCAATACAACTTGAAAGACAATGTATATGTACTCTCCACCATGGTCCAAATTCAATCTGCGTTTTACAAAGCAAAGGATGCAGGACCTATTCTGTAATGCTAAAGCTCGGACAAAGCTCCTTATCTCCTTTAATTGGGAATATATATGTTTCATAAATCCACCAGTGCGGCAAGACAATCCCATTGTCAACTGAAGTCTGAATTTCATATTTAGTAATTTATGTGTTTTCACGGCATGATTCATGACTGGTGAAATTGTATGAAGCATTATGTATATATATTCCAGTGTCAGCTTCACTTGCATGATAACAGAAAGTTTAGAGCAGTATCCAATGCAATTATGGATTGCACAGGATGGCTTATATAGATCATTTAAATTTGTGCCATCTAGGATGTCCTTTTGATGCTACATGCACATGTTGAAATAGGATTTGAAAAAAAGCATAATGGGCATAGGTTCACTAAGACTTGGATAGGAGAAAGACAGTACAATCCTTCTTTCTCCTTCATACATGTTGTTCTACCAAAATTACTTTGAATGGGCCTTGTTAAGTGGCTTTAATTAGAACCAAGAAATGTTCTGGAATTTGTATGCTAAGAAGCTACAGGATTCGAGAAGGCTAAGGCCTGGGGTAGGTTAACCTACGCCTACCTGTTTCCTAACTATGGCATGACTGATGAAAATCAATGTAGGTGTTGCATTCATTTTTGTGCATGACTAAATAACAGCCATATTTTGTTAACTCACCCTAAAACTTATCATTGAAGACTGTTTCATCCTAACTTCTTAAATTTGATATCTACTCTCACGGTCATCAGGATGGAAGAATATGGAAGGAAAGAGCATCTGCAGGTGTGCTAAGGAAAACCGATCTGCCAGTGATGAAGGAAGATGCTGCTCTTGAATCTGAAGCTGCTGAGACAAAACAAGGGTCAACACGTTCCAATCGCATGATTCTACCTTCTCTCAGTGCTCCTGAACACAATCTTCTAAACCTACTTGAAGAGTAACGCATCTGGGATTCAAAACCTGGTATTGTTTTTGATTGTGATACAATCTTGATTCAATCATATGCAATTTCACCTTCTTCTTTCTTTCACCTTTTTGTATCTTTCTTGTAATATCTATTTTCCCTTTTTTAATTTATATTATTGCTTGAATATATTGTATGTATTTCCAAATGAATTATTGCAAAGTCACACCCCGTTTACGTATATTTATGAATTATATGGAATTGTCAGCATACACTCAGAGGTTCCAAGTTCCTTTTATTTGATTGTTTTTTTATTTTTCACAAGATTTATTAGTTGATGCTGAGATCATTGAGTTCTCTTTGATTTGACTGAGTAATTTGGGGTCCTTTACTCGATGCTTAATCACTATATTAAGATATAGCTTATCATGTATCACCACCTGTTGTTAAATATAGGGTTATATGCATATATTAGCTCTTTGTTTTCTTTTCATTTTGAACCATCATGATTATCTATCCATTAGTATTCCATTCACCACTTGTACTCACTCAATATGGGATATCACACACAGCCTCACCGGTATGGGTGTTCATTCGGATATGGTTTTTCCCAGATCCGGATTGAAACCTGGAAAACCGGACTATCTGGGCGGATAACCGCCCAGATTAAATTCGGGTGGATGTAAAGATTAGGATATCCGCCCGGATCCGGTTACGGATCCGGATTTTAATCCAGTTATCCGTAACCGATTTCATCTTAAAATAACTGTAAAGATTATTAAAACGCTGTTGTTTTTGCAAATATATATGCCCTCTGAGTTTGGCCTCTACACGTTCACTCGATAACCCTCTCCATCTCTCAAAGTTCTAAAAGCGAAACCCTAGTTGTCACTGCGAGGTTCGCCGCTCACCAGTCCCCAATCACTACTCATCGCTCACCATTCACCCTTCATCGTTTTGTATCTCAGGAGGTCTGCTGATCAAGTTTTCGATCTCAGACGACGTGATTCCCTCTTCGGTGGCAGCAACTCCTCCCCCTGGTAAACGCATCAGTATCCAGAGCGCCAACATGCTCCCCAACGTGTAGCAAAAGGCCATCGACACCGCCATCTCTGCCAGCACCTTTCTAATACTTATTTTATATATTTGAATTTGAGGTTCTTTGTTTTTTATTTTTTAAAAAGAAAACGTGTTTGATGTGAGATTTAAAAAAATCGCATTTGATGTGGGATTTGGTTAAAAAAATGGTGTTTGATGTGGGATTGGGTTTAATGAGGCTTTTGAGAAGAAAGGTGTGGAGAAGGACGTTGCGGAGTAGAAGTTTGACAAACGGCATGGATCCGGATATCCGAGTTTTCAGGGAAAACGCAGAAAAATTTGGATATCTGGTTACAATCCGGATATCCGGCTTTAATCCGGTTATCCGTCTGAATCAAATCCAAATTAACTCCGGGTGGATAACCGCCCAATTTTTAGAATCTAGTCTGGATTTGGTTAGAGCTGGATATTCGGATCTGGATGTACACTCCTACTCACCGACGTGCCATACCAATGCCAATAGAATCGCGATAAGTGCAATTTCCGCTCAGACCTTTCCGATCGAGTATCTACTAATAACTAAAGTGTGTAACCAAATATGTGTATAACCAGCGTAGAAATGAGATTGGATTTTATGCCTCAAACGGTTTGGAATATATAGCCATCATTATCCATGAAAGCATATCCCAATTCACGTTTCTTATTATTTTTTTGGTAATTTTATAATAATAAGTCCCAAGTTTGATCTTACCTTCGGATTTAATTCTTAGTAGTCAAAAACTCTTTTTTTAATGATTTACATGTCATATTTTTTTTGCTACCAAAATTTCTCTTTAAAGTGAATGATCTTCCAGTCTAATGACATATGTCTCTTTCTTTGCCCATAAGAATGTCTAAGAATGGAGTCTTGCTAAATGCTACTTATGATTAATCCCTCATCAAAAAGAAGAAATCTTTCCTTTCAAATTATGGGTGACACAATTTGTAAACAAATCTCACAAATGCTTAATCATTTGTAAACACAAACTAATGAAGGTTTTTTGTTCTTGGGTGTCAAAATTTGACTCAAAGGGCTCACCGAGTAGCTTACAGGGGACTCTCCGAGGGTTTAGATTACAATGATTTGAAACTGTTTGGTGTTCATCATTGAAAATATAAGGTTTGATTTGGAAAGAACATCAAGCTATGGAGATTATTATTGTTGTTAGTATTATGAATATAGATTTACTTCCATCCCCAAGTACCCTGTTTGAGCTGACCTTGCCTCTGCATTTGACATATTTCCCAGCCTTTAGGTTGAAGTCCTTTTCTTTGGCCGTCTATCTTTTGCTTCTTGCTTCTCTCGTGAATCAACAGGATGCAAATCGTTAACCCCTCCATATCAATTATCAACTCAAAACACCAAAGGCATGAAAAAAGGATGATAAAATTCGGCAAAGAGATATAATTAGGCCTCATTTGGATAGTGAGATTAGATAAGATGATTTTAGATGAAAAGTTGAAAGTTGTATAAAATATTATTTTTTAATATTATTATTATTTTAGAATTTGAAAAAATTGAATTATTTATTAGATAAAACTTTTCTGTATCCAAATAGGGCCTGAACTGTTTGGTTGTAGATTGGAGTACTTGAAAATACAGATGGTTTCTCTTCCACAAGTTTCTGCAGTTGGGTCCTTGAACTTGGTCATCAGAGCCAGGACTTGTTTGATTGTCCACACTTCTCTTGATTCTTGATTTTTTTAATAATAGAATTAAAAAAAAAAACATGGCAGATCAAAAAAGCCTATACAAATGCAAGGCCCTCTCTCTCTCTCTCTCTCTCTCTCTCTCTCTCTCTCTCTGAGTCAGAGACTCGAACAAGCAGAAAATTAGAGAGTTCAATTCAAAGTGCAAAGTTTTTAATTTTCCCATGTACCAAACAGGGTATAAGAGTTCCACAAATAAGCAAGTCGAACATAACAAGAACATCAAACAGTAAAACTAATATCATTACAGAAAAAGGAAAATGAAACTATACAGGGAACTCTCGTGCTTGAAAGGGGTGCTGGACGGTAGGATTGACAAGTTGCTTTCGAGGGCCTCTGAAACTTCCATGATTCATCCAAAGCTTCCTTTCCCATTTTCCATGCAATCCCCTGACTCTGACATGGCTGCCTTCCTCCACAACTGCACCACCACCAACTTCAATGGCAGATGAATGGATGGTCAGGATTATCAGGGTTGTGAATCCAAGGATGAAAAAAATAAAGGGTGCTGCAGTTAAAGCTCTCAACTCCACCATCTTGCTTTCTTTTTTTAGTTTCTGCCTTTGTATCTCAAGAGTCTTAAGGTGGGAAGTGTTTGCGTGATGCTAATAAAAGTGTGTTAAAGAATAACTTTGCTTTGCTGGGAAGTCATATGGAAATCATTGAACCACTCACTGCAGAAATTGATGGATTTGCTCCTCATGGTGGTGTGGTTGGTCGGTTGGTGTTTCCTTTTTTGTTACGATTCTATTAGAAGATTAAGGTTTCGTTTATTTTCGAGATAAGTTGTAACAAAAAATTTTCAAGTATTTTCAGATTATTTTATTATTATTTATTATTTTATTATTACTTTTTACATATTTTTATTATTATTTATTACTTTTTTATTACTATTCAATATTTTATTATTACTTTTCACCTACTTTTTATTATTATTCATCATTTTTCTTAACAATACTTCTCAACACTCAAATTTAACCTAAGGCATCATTTATTTTCGCAGAAGAGACGAGTAAAAATGAAAAATAAAATTGAATAAAATATTATTATAATATATTTTGAATATTATTTTTACTTTGAGATTTGAAAAGATTAAAATTGTTTATTTTATTTTATATAAAAAAATTAAAAAAATAAAAATAAAATAAAATAAAATGAAGAAGAGTTATAAAAATAAAAGTAAGATACAAAGCTAAATCAAAAACACTAAAAGCAATCACACTAGTTTTCCCATTTTAAATGCAAAATGGCTAACAATGATTCATAAAATGTCTCCATTTGGCAGTATTCTCATTAGATTGTCTAAAACTATTTTTTAAAAAATATAAATTTACACATTTATAAAAAAAAATTAGTCATATATTTAGTTTTTGTTGGACAAAATTTTAGTTTTACTATATACAAAAAGTATTTTTATTCTCTTCTCATACTTTTATCTCTCCATTTTTTATTAAATATGACCATTTTTTTTTTTATAAATGTATAAATTTATACTTTTTAAAAGAGAATTTTAGATAATCTAATAAGAATACTCAAATTTGCGCATAGTTATTCTCTATATTTGGATAAATACTATTCATCTAAGTAAAACTTTTTTGTTGTTTTTTTCTGTTCTTATCTCTCTCCTAATCTTTCTTGCAATCATATTATTTGCTAAATTGAATATATAAAGAATAAAATATAATAGATGATTAGAAAAGTAGAAAAATTAAAAAAAAAAAAGAAGACTATTTATACTTACAATTTTACTTACATAACAATATGTGCGAACTGCTATTGAAAATGTTAAAAAATTTATAATTTGAAATGAAAGTTTAAAAAATATATATATACTTATAAAATATAACTACGCAATACATATAATATTATACGTAAAAATGTACATACGTGTAGCAATAGTAATACTCAGATTAATATAGAACACACCTTAATTAAAATAGATAAAGTGACTTTAGTTATCTACTAAATAATAAAAAATTAAATAAATCATAAGTGGCTTTCAAGCATCCATCATGAACCTTAACTAACTAATAATTACCAGATTAGAAATGAAAAACATCATCATGAAATCCCTAAAGGCAAGGCATGCAGACACGTGCACCTAAAGCACTGTCATCATTATCCATCTTCCGAGTAATCATCTAATCAATTTTATCAGTTGTGATAACATATGCGCTCCTCCCTCCCTTCATTTTCCAGTTGCTCCACTCCTCTAATTTCAAATTCAAAACTAAAGCATGTTGTAGCTCTCATCGTCAGGTTTTATGAGGTCTATGCATCTTGGAAAACATGATGGAAGTCAAAGAAAAAATATATAGGCTCCGTAATTAGGTTTGTTCATTAAAGTCACAGTCTTAAAATTTTCTTGATTCTGTTATTGACTCTGTCTTTATTTAAGAAGTTCAAAAAAATTATTCATTTTTCGAATTCAAATTCCCATAATTGAAACTCAGATGAATAGGCCTATCAATAATATTACTTATCATTTATTTTTGTATCATTCTCACATTATTTTATGATTTAGTAATAAATAATTAGAGACTAATTATTATATTTTATAGTGAGTTTATCATCTAATACTAAATTATTAAATAATAAAAAAATAAGTGATGAATAGATTTTTTTTTATTATAAACTATATCTCGTTAAATTTAAAATTTTATAATTTAATACAAAATTAATACGATGGTTGTGGGCAATTCCGCATCGACTCAGTGTCATGAAAATAGGGTATAAGCATGATCTATGACAAAAATGTCTGGCAGAAATTATTTCTTCTTCTTTTTGCACTCTCAATACAAACACAAAAAGCATTTTCAGCCTAATTTGTATGATAGGCTAAAATCAAAATAACTTTTGTAAAACTTAAAAAAATATATATTAAAAGGAATTTTCTTCCTTAATTATTTTCAAAATTCAACCAATCCCAGTAACATATCTTGATGGTTTCACTATTTTCACAAAATCTTTACCTGCGTCAGTACCGACCAGTTCTCTCTCCCAGTCAGTCGGTTTCAGGCAAATTAGGTGCGTTTGGATGTTAAGTTATGTTAGGTATTCAAGTCAATGTGGAGATTTGTTGAGTATGGCTTAGGAATACATGTCCAGACCTGTCTCGCTCGACCCTCGCTCGAGCGAGACTACGAGACTTCCAGACTTTTCAACCTGAGACTTCGCTCGACCATCGCTCGACCTCCAGCTCGAGCGAGGATCAGGCAGTGACTTCGCTCGACCCTCGCTCGACCTCCCGCTCGACCCTCGCTCGACCTCCCGCTCGAACGAGATGCCACGTGTTGCCAGGTGTCCGATTTCTAGTTGAGCGAATCTGACCTAGAAGTCCTCGCTCGATAAACTCGCTCGAGCGAGATTGCATAATATAAATATCGCGAAGGCATTTCGCGCAGCGGACGACGGAAAACTTCAGAGCCTCTGTTTTCCGCGCCAGTGAACAGTGCTTCCTCCTAGATCATTTTCTTCTCCATTTCTCCACTATTCTAAGTGAAACTTGTGAGGATTGAGTGTATACACGTGAGGTGAGTGTTCTCTGTTGTAAGAATCTTCTGATTCTCTCTCTGTAACCTCTATTTGATCTAGTGAAGCTTTGAAACCAACTACACAGTGGATGTAAGCTCATTTTGAGCTGAACCACTTAAATAGCTGTGTTCTTTCTGTGTTTACTGTTTTATTTCTTATTGTTACATCCGCTGCGGTTTATTTCATATCTTTGTTGTTTGTTTCCTTGGCTATTTCCCAACAAGTTAAGATAAATTAAATAAAATATTATTTTTTAATATTATGAGTATTTTAAAATTTAAAAAAAAATTAAATTATTTATTATATTTTGTATATAAATTAAAAAAAGTATATAAAAATTTAAAAATATTATAATAATTAAATGAGATAAATTTGATAATCAAACTAAGAAACCTGTCGATTTGATTTTCGTCCATAAATGTGATATCATCAACCTAAAAATTATAATTTAAGAAAATATTAGTACTTCGTATGATGGTTTGTGGATATACTAGTTTTTGATGGATACAGAAATGATTTCATTCTATTTCATCTTATCACATTTTATCATTATAATTTTTTCAAATTCTAATATAAATTATATTAAACAATTTATCTTTTTGAATTTCTAAAATAATAATAATATTAAAAAATAATATTCTAATAATATTTTGTTCAAATTTAATCTAAAACCCTAAACATGGTTTAAATGAAACGCTTTTCAAATTCAAACAAAGAAATTATTTGCTAATAAAAAGTTTTAAAAAATCTTTAGTTTTTGTTTTCACTCTCAATACAGACAGCATTCAATCAAAATAATTTCCATCTTATAATTTACCAACCAAAATTAAAACAACTTTTGTCGAACTAAAAAACGACTAAAATCAGTTTTTTTCCTAAACATGTTGAAGCCCATTTTCAACGAAAAATACTATTTGTTTCTATTTAGGATCTTATTTAGATTTTTAGATTTTTACTTTATAATTAAGTCAGTATTTTAAAATAATGTTGTGCTTTTTAAAAAAATCTATATATTTTTTAAAATGTTAAAAAAATTATGTAACAAAATCATACTTAAAAAAAAATTAAATCAAAATCAAAAATCAAGACGTGTAGCACGGCCCAACAAATTCATGTCTTAATAGATTCCTCACTTTCAGAAAATCTTAAAAACTTCCTACTCAGAAGATTTTTTTCTAAAGGTTTTAATTTTTTTTAATTTATTTTTACGTCCAAACGTATTAAAACCCATTCCAGTTCTAACAAGCTTAGGCCCGTCAGCATACTATCCAACTTTCGAGCCCAGCCTATTTCTCTTCATTCTGGGACGATAATCTCTCCGTTGGCAACAAAGGCTCTGCAACCTAGAGTAACTACATTTACTAAGCTATCCGAACTTGAGGTGATGAAGGTGATTAACTTAAAAGTGAAACAGCTATGAAGAGGAGATATAATAAAAATAAATTAGTAAATTGATATGATTTTATATAATCGATTAAATCTATTTTATAATAAAAATAATTTTATAATCTAACGTATCTTATCAAGATATACTAACTTATAAAGTTACTTTTTATATAACTTATTTTATAGTTAAAGCATTAATCTTAACTAAATAGCTCACTATTTTATTTATTTAATACAATTTCTAGAGTTTTTAACTCTTTATTGAAATTTTCATATTCAAACGGTTGATGGTTTAGTAATTTAACGGAATTTTTCCTCCCTCGATCCTTATGGCTAACCCATGAGGGATCTTTGGGGAGTGGGTTAAACAACCCGACCAAGACCCAACAACCCACCTTTGAAAGGAGTCCGTGGGCCTCTGCAAAACACTAGGCCTATGAGCAAAATCCACCTATAAAACAATCCACGAGTGAAAAAGCATATCATAAAAGGTCAATAGGATTCGACATCTTGACACCCCTCATTTACACTTGACCTTCAGAAACTTGAGCAAGCAAGTGGGCAAGAGATACGAGAAACCCTTGCTCTCCTAATAACAAGCATAAAGAGGGTTGGCAAAAGACGTCCGTAGAGTCAATGAGTTAAGGAGTCACGCCGCATTAATAGCGTTACTTTCTTGTCTATATGCTGCATTAATTACACCCCCAAGAGCCATGCTATATTAAAGAATTCTGCTAAATGAACAGATGAAGTGACATAAACTCCTCAGGCTAGGCATGGGTCCCTATCCAGAAATTTAGTATAAAAGTCGACCTCCAGATACGAAGAACTCTATCTGATTGACTGATTCTTCTAAATTCATGCATAAACTATTAAGGAGATACTAATTTAATAATCGAAGACTCTTCGACCTCTACTAAGGCTCTCCACTCTTGGTATTTTCTTTAGTGTGTAAGTAAAAGATCCAAGATTCAAGTTGCTAGAATTAGGCTCAAAGGTATACGAAACACGACATTAATAAAAATACTTTACTTTTCTACTTACATATTGCCATAAATCAAATAACATAGATTGTTAAAATTAAAGATTATGGTGTGCCAGATTATCTTTTTAACATCTTAAATGATAAAATATTAAGATAAAATAATATTTGACAATACAATAAATCATAATTATAACTTGGACCTGAAATATAAGATTTTTGATAGTTTCCAGATGAAAAATGCATTTACTTATCAATTTCATTATTTTATTTGCATATTATAACTTTACCATACTAATGGTTCAAAAAAATAAATGATACAACTATTTTTATAATCATGTCCTAAAATAAGAATATTAATGTCAAATGATATTATTTTTATAAATTGTTTTATAAAATAAAATTATATTTGAAGATATTTACTCATCACACCATTTACATGATATAATTTGTTAAAAAATAAATTATATTTATAGTTTTAGGATATATTATAATTGAATCACAAATCACATAGTCATGAGCCATGTATTTCTTAAACTTATTTTTCAAAGTCTGTTTATTTTTTTCAATTTCCCTAAAATAAATTTATTTTTTTGATTTTGTCTATTAATATTAATATATTTTATTTTATTATGCAGATTAACAATTTTATATAAAAGTAGAGCTTGTTTGTTATATTAAAGTGAAATCTATTTGCTAAATCAAGTTCAATTGTTTTATGTTAATATTTATTTTATTCTATAATATTTATAAGCATAATAGAACTTATATAGATATTATTCTTTTTTACTATAAAATATGTCTCATAAAAAATATGTACTTGGATATGAAAAACTTCAAAAAAATAAAAAAATAAAAAAATTGATTGAATCCCAAAAAGGATCTTTAAATAAATTCATTACTAGTAATAAACAAAATATAACAAAAAATTGAAGTGAAATATCTATAGATGATCGAGAAATATACCAAAAAGAACTAAAGGATAACAATATAAATAAAGAAACACAACAAAAAGAATATGGGGATAATAAAGTCATCCAACAAAAAGAATATGAGAATAGTGCTCAAGAATGTACTACTACAATTCTTGCTAAAAGATTTGTAAAAAGCGTAGAAGAAAATAAAAAAGTTGAGAATATATCTAATTCTATTCTTTCAAATATTTATGACTCTACTCAATGGAAACACGTTGATACAAAATTAAGGGATTTTTAGTAGGAAAATGTCCAATTAGATATATCGATATAAATTTTTCCAATGATGAAAACTCTAGACATTTTTTTATTACATATTATATACGAAACTTGTCAAATGGGGAGAAATATGATAGAAAATAGCCAGTGTATTCAAAAAACTTGAATAGAGTATTCTGTTTTTGTTGTAAGTTGTTTAATTTAAAACCTAATATAAATCAACTAGCTAATGAAGGAACTGATGACTGAAAAAATCTTAGTATTAAGTTTAAAAAAACATAAAACAACTAATGAACATATTACTAACATGGCTGCTTGGTTTGATTTGGAAATGAGATTATTAAAAATTAAAATAATTGACAAAAGAGTCCAAGAACAAATTAACAAAGAAAAAAAGCATTGGAAAAAAATATTATTGAGAATTGTTGTTGTAGTAAAAATATTTGGTAAAAATAATTTACCATTTCGATAACAAAATGAAAAGATCTACCAAGAAAATAATGAAATTTTTTTAAGTTTAATTGAAATGATTTCTGAGTTTGATCCAATAATGCAAGAACATATTCAACATATTCAAGATGGTGAAATTCATAATCCTTATTTTGAGCATAATATACAAAATGAATTAATACACTTGCTAGGAACTGAAATTAAAAATCATATTATTAAAACAATCAAGAAAGCAAAATATTTTTCAATTATACTTGATTGTACCCAAATGCAAGTTATCAATAACAAATATCTCTTGTAGTAAGATGTGTTAATGTTTTGACAAACCTAATAAAAACAGAAGAATATTTTTTCAGAGTTTATTAAAGTAGATAATACTAGTGGCAAAGACATTTTCAATGAATTATTAGATACAATAAAAAATCGTGAACTTGATATTAATAATATTCGAGAACAAGGTTTTAATAATGAATCTAATATGAAAGGCAAAGAATAAGGGATGCAAATAAGATTGCTTGATATAAATTTCAAAGTATTTTACACGCCATGTAGTTGTCATAATTTTAATCTTGTTATATGTGACGTGGCTAATTTTTGTCCTAAAACTATTTCATGTTTTCGAATAGTACAATGTATTTATTCTTTATTTTCTTTATCAACAAAGCGATGAAAATTTTCACAAGATAATGTGCCAATTCTAACCCTTAACCACTCTCACAAACATATTGGAAAAGCCAAATTGAAAGGATTAAAATAATAAAATTCCAAACTCCACAAATAAGTGAAGCATTATTGCAACTAGCAAAAATGTATGAAAATCTCAAAATAAAAAGTAAAGCTAATTGTTTGGTAGTATAATAAATTGAGAACTTTGAATTCATATTAGGCATTACTATATGATATGATATATTATTTGTAGTTAATACTGTAAGTAAAATTATGCAATCCAAAGATATGCATATAAATGTTTTAGAATTAATTATTTTTTATTTATAGTAAATCAAACAATTTATTCAATTTAACATATTTTTGAACAATTTCAAATATATGAAAATAATTTTGGTTTTTAATTTAATTTTAAAAAATTTAAATCACTTGATGATGATAGTTTGCAAAAAAATTGTCATAATCTTGAAAGCTTTTTAAAAAATGATATTGAAGGTTTAGATTTATTTTCTCAAGTAAAAGTTTTAAAATATTTTTTACCAATAGAATAAAGCACTCCAATTAATATATTAAATTATATAAAAATATTTGATTCTTTTTCAAATGCATGTATTGCTTAAATTTTTCAAAATTGAAATTGATAAAATCTTATTTAAAATCAACAACGTCTAAAAAAAAATTAAATAGATTAGTCGTATTATTAATGGAGAAGAAGATTTTAGAAGAACTTGAATATAAAAATTTGATTAGTAATTTTGCATCTCAAAAATTGAGAAGAATAATTTTTAAATAAATTAATTAGATATAACTTTAATTTAATTTAATTTAATTTAATTTAATATAAATAAAATATTCCATTTTAATTTCTCATATTAGGCTTTAAAATCTTTTGAGCCGACTCCGCTAGAATAGAGACTGGAACGAAATATTCCAATCAAAACGATCGAAACGGAATGAAATTTAAAATAGACGTCGGTACTCTACGCAAATCACACTCACCGACAAGGCACGATCATCTTTAGAGAAACTGCCTTTATGCCATGACCAGCCAAAATTAAAAACAACTAAATAATCAAAACTGAATGATTGATAATATTTACCGAATAAAGAATTTGTTCGCATATGTTCACACATAGAATACAAGAAAATTCAATAAAACTCCATCTAATACCTAAGATTCAAAATTTCAATTTCTTTCATTGTCTTGGCAGCCAAATACAATATATAAAAACCTGATTCCAACTTTCTACCATTTAGAATTCAAATTATCGGATCCTAATCATAGACATCCCCAAACAAAAATTCAAAACAAAACTGCACGTTCTGTGATATTGAGTATCTTTTGAAATAATACTTGGTTTGAATAGTGAGATGAGATGATATATATTTTGAAAGTTGAATAAAATATTATTAAAATAATAATTTTTAATAATAATATTATTTTATAATTTGAAAAAGTTGAATGATTTATTATATTATATATGAAAATTTAAAAAAATTATAATCATAAAATGAAATAAAATTAAACGAATTGAGATGAATTTATTTTATTTCATTTTGAATCCAAATGGATAGGGGTGTTCATCCTAAATCTGGAATCCGAATTCAAAATTTTCTTAAACATTAAATTTTTTTTTTAAATATTAATAAATAAATAAAATTTTAAACCGGGCCGAGTTGTACCCGATCCGAATGAACAAGCCTACAAATAAAACCTTAAAATTTTGGGTAAATTCAATAACTGTGTGTGGACGAATCAGTTGGTTGTAAGTCTTGAGGTCACGAGAGAGAGTGAGAGAGAGATGGAGTGGGAGAGGTAAAGTCTTTTAGTGGATTTCTTATTGCGCGTCTCTTAGTGATTTTTAGTAATATGACACGTCTTTATTGATCTTTGATAATTAAACCTTAGAGGAAATACCGGTTAAAACACTCACATTGGGTGCATCAAATGCACTCAATTCCTGAATTATAAGATTTAGTTTGGAGTTTTACCTCAAAATTAATCCACATATGGATCCTCATAATGGGGGATGGGTTTAGTGTTGCTACAATAATCTCCTATATTTGAGGATTATAATTTATCCTTTTATAAAAATTTAAGTATATTTTTTTAGGAATAGTTAAAGATATGAAATAAATTAGTAGAAAAAGTAATAAAAATATTATTATTTTAATTAAAAAAAAAAAGAAATGAGATATATGAGGTGTTTTGAAAATAAGTAAAATTTCAAAAGAAATTATGAGTAGATTTTTTTCTTAAAATTTTAAAAATATTTTAAAAAATGAGATGTGAAAGCTTTAGAAGCGCTTTTTATTAAAATTTGTTTCTTTTACTGTATTTTGTGCTTGCCTTTGAGTCTATACTGTTGAATATTGGTCATCTTTTTATGCAATACTAACTTTCAAAGAAAAAAAAGTTTTTGATTGGAAAAATGTTTTCCTTGTTTTCTTAGAGCACTTTTATCGAATTGTCTAAAGTTTAATTTCAAAAAATATAAATTTACATATATATTAAAAAAATTTGGTTACATTTGATCAAAAATGAAGAGAATAAAATGAGAAAAAAGAATAAAATTATTTTTTATCTTCAAAAATAAATAGTAAAACTAAAAATTTATACAAATTTTTATCTTAAATTTTTTTAATATATATGTAAATTTATATTTTTTAAATTTTAATTTTAAATAATTCAATAAAATTACTGTTAGTAAGATATCAGAGCACTAGTAATGAACTTGTTATAATTTCCTTTCAAATTATACACTTTTGCATATTTTTCAAAAAATTTTCATCAAATTTGATCAATAGTAGGGAGAAAAAGGTAGAGAGAATGGAATATTTTTTCACTTGTAAATAGTAATCTTCCAAAACTCTCCAAATTCAAATTTGACAAAATTTTTTTAGAAAGTGTACAAAAGAATTTAGAGAGTTTTGGAAGATTACAATTCATAAGTAGAAAAATATTCTCTTTTCTTTATCTTTTTCTCTTCACTATTAATCAAATTTAAAGAAATTGTTTTGAAAAGTATACAAAAGCATATAATTTCAAAAAAAATTATAACAAATTCGCTAGTGTTTTCAAAGACTTCAAAGATAGAAACCGGGTTGATCCGGAAATGAACCGAAACAGCTGGTACTACCGGGTCTTCAAAGATAGAGACCGGCGTTCCTGTACTTTCAGTATCTTTTGTTCTTTTCTTTGAACTCAAGAAAAAGAAGCTTCTCTCTTATAAATACAAACCGGTTCCTCTTGCTCTCTCTCTTGCTCGCTCTCGCTCTCGCTCTCGCTCTCGCTCTCCGTGCGTCACAGACATGGCTGCGCCGCTGCAATACCTGGAGTCGCTGCGCAACGCGCATCCGGAGCTTGCCGACTGGTACGCCTCTCTGGCAGATCTGTACCAGAGGAAGCTCTGGCACCAGCTTACCGCCAAGCTCGAGCAGTTTGTCGCCCTCGCCGTGTTCCAGGTCTGTGCTTTCTTTCGCTGCCCAATTCTTCTGCTCCAAGTATATTCTTGCGTGTATGGGTTTGAGGATTAGGATTTTTTAATCTCAAAACGCCCCTTTTTATATGTGAGGCAGAGTTTTGTTTTATTTTGTTTTCTTCCTGGATAATTAGGGTTTCTATTCAAAATGAAGATTGGGAAACTTGGTTCTGCGTTATGAACTGAGGTTTTACGTGGGAATTAGGGGTTTTAACGTGCCGCTGATCATAACATTGAAGAAACTTTTTGTAGTGTGCATGACATTTACATTATTTGTTTGTTTCGTGTTTAGCTTATTATTGGTTACCCTAGATATGAGTGGATGATGTAGGCAGGAGAGATATCGAGTCTTATCTCTAGAATTGAATGTGAGAGATTTAAATTAATCTGTAAAGGGATTCTCCCGTATAATTGGGCTAAGCCTATTATCATTATGAATAAAATCTAGTTTTCCATCAAGAAAAAAATTAAGAATAATTCTTCCTTCAGTCCATATTTGGTGGCAGTCCACATAGAAATGTTCCTGTTTTATGACTAAATGAAATGAATTTTATAGATTTTTAGAGTTTTTTTATTTGTAAATAAGAGTATTTAAATCAATTCTATTCAAAAATAGGGATTTTGCTGTTTGTTTATTGCTTGAACTGCAAAGGAGTCCAATTTTTTGGACTATATGTAGCATTGCCCAAAAATTAAAAAGGATTCAGTCTTGGCTGTTTGTTTTACAACTGTAATACAAACCATATGGTAGTTTTTCTCAAGTTAGAATACTCATATACGCATCACATGTGATTAATACTTTTCGGTGTAACTGGTTTAATGTGCGCGCACACACGCCATGGACTTATATTAAGATGGATGGTTAATGGATCAAAGTTTTCGGAGTATAGTTATAGTGTTTACTTGATTTGTCAGTGATTATTCTGAATTTGGAGTAATTGAAGGAGTGCCCTTTCACCTATGTGTATATTGTAGGTTATGAGGTTTGTCTAAACATGATAAACTCCAACAGATTGTGCAGTATTCTAAGGATAGGGACACCCCTAGAAGTAAAATGAGTCTGTCAAGGTCTTTGCCATGAATGTATCTTGTGAACTCTGCACCCAAAGGGTGGAGTGTCATTTGTTATTGGACATTAATTACATGCAGAAATGAGTCTGTTAATATTTTGCTATGAATGGATCTTGTGAACTGTGACCTAAGGGTGGGGTGTGATTGAATATTGGGCATCAATGACATGCAGCCAAGGCATATTAGTTATATTTGGTAATTTAATAATTCTCCTATTCTTGCGTAATAACCCCAAGCCCTTAGTTGTCATGATTGCCATGCAAACTTTTGGCTATCATTGCTTTGTCTGTATCCTCTACAAACGATATTGATAAAAAAATCCCCCGGCTTAAGAACTTATGAAATTTTAGTTGCTGCATTATATAAAATGTGATAAGGTTATGGCATTAACATGTGTATGCTTAAATGAGGTTAGCCGTTAGATTGCACACTGATTATTGTAGATCCAGTGCTATATTTCTTGTTCAAATACATTTTATTGCAGAGTATCTGATTCACTTGCCAATTGAATTACATTGTCCAAGTGATTGACCATGATTTTGCACTACTACTATGCTTTTATTTATTGGCTTGGGTACTATGAATTGGACATTGCTCTCCTCAAACATGGTTCTCAACTTGTTGGACTTGGAAAAGATTAAATGTGATTTATCTTTGCTTATGTTTCCTTTCCATATGCATCTAACACTTTTTTTCCTGTCAAATTCAATTTCAGGCCGGTGATGCTCTGATACAGTTATACCACAATTTCATCACCGACTTTGAAACTAAAATCAATCTTCTCAAGCTTGCACACTTTGCTGTCATAGTTTCTAGGCAGTATGCAGAGAAAGAAGCTGCAATTACCTATCTTGAAGGGGTGATTGAGAAACTTCGAGCCACCAGAGAGCAGCGTATTGAAGAGCCAATACTTTACATCAACATGCAAATCGCCACATTTAGACTTGAGCAAGGGAACCAAAAAGAGTGCAAGAAACTTCTAGAAGATGGAAAGAGTGCCCTTGACAGTATGACCGACATTGATCCATCTGTGTATGCTAGCCATTATTGGGTTTCATCTCAGTACCATAAATTTCGTAAAGAATTTGCCGAGTTCTATAAAAGTGCTCTTCTTTATCTGGCATATACATCAGTGGAATCTCTCTCAGAATCATTTAAACTGGTTAGTGATTTTGATTGTGCTCTTCTATCTCTGGGTTACATGTCAGTTGTTGCATAAAATAATTGTTGGTTTGCTTTCTCTCGCCCAGGTCATTTTGGTATGTCATCTTACATTCATACCGTAAGTTTTGAAATGTGTGATTGTGACCCAACGATGGTTTGCTAAGTTGTGATACCCCATATGATAAGGATAATGATAGGTAGTGTATAAGATTTCACATTGCTTGGAAATGAAAAGTTTTTGCTCTTTATAAGGTTCAAATGAGACTCTTATGGTATCATTGAGTAGTCTCTTTGGAGAATAGATCATGTGGTTTGGGTCTTCCATTGGGGCATTATATATAGTATCATAGCCTATTACAATAAAAAATGTAGGACTTCAGTTGTACCATTTACGATGGACTGGCCTGACGAGGACGTCGTCAATTTAAGGAGAGTAGATTGTGATATCCCATCATATGATAAGAATAAAGGTAAATGGTATATGAGATCTCACATTACTTGGGAATTAGAAGTTCTTACTCTTTATAAGATTCAAAAGAGGATAATTGTATTATTGATTAGTCTTTTTTAAGTATAGGTCATATGGTTTGGGTCTTCCATTGGAGAGTTATATAAGTTACGTGCCAATGGTTGCATACAAGATCTGTGGAATTGTAACTAACAACACTCTATGAAAATAAAATGTGGTTTTCTCTTTGGTCAAAGTATTATCCTGGAAGGTAAATCAAGATTGTATCCTGGTTTGAGTGGTATAGTTTGATGGTGATTATGCCAGTCTCATGTTCAAGCTTAACAATGTGTGAAAACCTAGTGGCGGTAATGACTAGTGCATGAAATAAATAAGTGTAAATTCAGGGCCTGAACATGTTAAGCTTTTAATTGGCTAGGATCTGTAAAGAATTTTTTCATCATGTTGCTTCAGATAATTGTTCTAGTGGCTCACTTTGTCCAAATTCTACTGCCTGAGGTCATCATGGAAAGAAATGAGGCTAATGCAACTACATATTACCTAAATCTCCATTTTCTTTGAATCCTAAGCACTTCTCTATGTTCAATCTTTTTGAATGCTGGTGTTCCTTTTTCTAAAATAATTTTTATGTCTCTTGATTCATATATTCAAAATTTATTGTAATTAGTGCACAAATGGTAACATCTATTGACATCCTCTTAAAAGATCATTATAACATTCATTAGATTACATTTCATATTATTTTTTATTTATAGAGATAATCTTACTTGCATGTATATATATAAAGATTGTTTGCACATTTTGTGTCTATTATGTGATTCTAACCTTTGGATCCCGAATTCATATTTTAGGATTTGGCATTTGATTTGTCCCTTTCTGCACTTCTGGGCGATAACATCTACAACTTTGGAGAGCTCCTTGCCCATCCTATTGTAAGTGTCTTCCTATATTCATCTGTAGCACTTTGGATTGAGTATAGGAAGAGCGGTGAATGGAATGATACTATTCCCTGGGAGGCAAAAGTATAAAACCCATATGTGGTTTGGAACTCTCCTTGAATCGCTATTCTTTCATACTGGTTTATTACTATATTTTCCTTGAATCAAGTAGTATAAGGCTGCTTATCCATCCTGTTGGCAAAATTCTTTTCCTTTATTGATGCTTATTACAATGCTTCAGCAGACTCGATTATATTATCTTTCATCTATGGACACACCAAAACCAAATTAGTCAAGATTGGCATAGTAGTAATATTAAAATGTATTGCAATATTTAAAGAATGTTCCCGGATGTTTATATAGTTTCCTTGTAATTTTTAGAGGTAAGAGTACATTTTGATATAATGTTTACTGGGAAGCTGGAAAACAATATAATGATATGGATTCGTTTCAACACTATAGGATTTTCTCTTACCAAATTCTTCTGCAGCCTTCCATGTTGAGGGATGACATCTTTTAACTTCTGCAGATTAAGAGTCTTCTGGGGACAAAGGTTGAGTGGCTCTATTATATTCTGGAGGCATTCAACTCTGGTGATTTAGTTCGTTATCAGGAACTATGTCGGGTGCATAATGCTGCTCTGAGGGCTCAACCAGCATTAGTTGAGAATGAGAAGAAGTTGTTGGAAAAGATAAACATTCTCTGCCTGATGGAAATTATTTTCAGGTTTAAAATCTTGTGTCATTTTTTTTTTTACTTTTCATTTGTGCCAGTGAAAATAAGTTTTTTGGTTTTCTGCTGGATAGGATTAGTATGAATCATTATTGGACTGAATTGCTACATGTTCCCTTGCAGCCGATCTTCTGAAGATCGAACTATACCTTTAAGTATCATTGCTGAGCGCACAAAAATTTCTATCGAGGATGTAGAGCATCTTCTTATTAAGAGCCTATCTGTAAGTCCATGTTTTGAATATCATTATTCTGCAGTTGAGATTCACATGCTTTGTGAATCGTATTACCTTTACTAAGTTTGCTGCTTTGCATGTGTATCATTCAGTTTATTTGTTTATTCATTTTAAATATTTTAGGTTTCTAACTTATGAAGAAAAGATATTATATATTTCTCACTAAGTTTGGTGTAGCTTTTCTAATTTTCTGGGAACGGGGAAAACTTATGCTCACCGTTCTGGTTGGTCAATTTTCATCATCAAAGATGGAAAATCCAGTGCTTTCCCATAGACAAGCGTCGCTTCTTGTGTTTTTCACTTGTTTTTTTTTTTAATTATGGAAAATTGTCTATTCGATACTTAAAGCTCCGGGAGGACCATGCTGCAGGTTCATCTAATTGAAGGTATAATCGATCAAGTCGAGGGAACCGTGCATGTATCCTGGGTGCAGCCAAGAGTTTTGGGGATTCCGCAGATCCAATCCTTGCGTGACCGTCTGGACAATTGGTTGGATAAAGTGCGCAGTGCTTTGGTATCCATCGAGGCAGAAACACCAGATCTCGTTGCATCCTGATTTTTGTTGCCTGATTTGCTCATGCCCATTGTAACAACTCCATGACATAAATGGGGGGAAATTGCAAAGGCGACCAAAAAGAGACACAAACTCCTTAAGTCACACGGTCAGTACCGCTGCCAGTTGTATGCTTCCTTTCTGTTTGCCTATTTTTGTTTTAATCATTTTCCCGGAAGGAGCAGCCTCTATTGTAGTTCACTTCATGGTCATGAGTTCTGTACTGGCATGCCCAGAGACATGGTGCATCAAATGAGAACGAACGGCTGTTCTTAATTTGTTAGACCATTTATTTGGAATTTTTCTTACATACAATCAGATATGATCTTCTTCATACTGTTAAAATGCTTTTCCTTTTCTTTGATGGTTTTCATTTTGTACGTTTTCTTATACTGCTACATCTGAATAGGCTAAGGTTATGCAATCTTTGAAAATTTGTTAGATCAATTAGGAGATCTTATGATACAAAGTTTATTCACAGACGTGGTTTATGTGATATGTTAGATTTAGTTTATGATGAAAAGAGTATTGCAATTTAACGTAATATACCGATCCACATCTGTTTATAAGCTTATTTTTATAAAATTTATTTGTGGATAAAAGCATTTATCTTTTCAAAAACAGGATCTTCTTCCTATTTATATTTGAGAAAGGTTATTTTAAGGTTTCTACATCACACATAATCCATGTAGTATAATTTGATTTGTAAGATTCAAGTGCAAGTTTAGGATTGTGATAGAAAATATAGTTTATAGTTTATAATTTTAAGACTTATAGCTTATAACTTAAATAATAAGTTCTATACTTTATAAGTTATTTATTGTTTGGTAAACATGTATTTAAAGCGTTTTTAAAGTTAGTTACAATAATTTTTTCAAAATATATAGTTATTTATATAAGCTTTTTTATAAAAGTTTCAATTTGATATTTTTTGAAAATTTTGATTTTTAGATTTTATAATTGATTAAAGCACATTTTATAATATTATTAAACATATTATTATTTCTTTAGAAATGCTTTTAATTGCTTAAAATTACTTTTTAAATTTTAAAATGTAAGAGTATTGATATTGGATTAGCCAAAAGTTTTCTTCAAATAGTATAACTTTGTACAAATAAAAAAAAAAAAAAGTGTCATATTTGATCAAAAATGAGAAAAAAGGTGTAGGAAAAGATGATAATTTTTAAAGAGTTTTGATATTTTACTATTCATTTTTCAAAACAAAAAGTAATTTTTTACCTTTTTCCACACTCAAAAATGTCATTTTTTATTAAAGATGATACTTTTTGTTTTTTTATATTTGTATAAAATTGTATTTTTTAATAAAAATATTTGACTAATTTAATGTTAGTGCTCTAATCCCAGATAGGTTCTAAGTATTGTTAGGTACAAGTTTTAATACAAGTTTTCTGGAAGGAGTGGGTCCAACTAATAAATAATAGTTTTGTTTTGTTTTTTTCACACTTTTCTAAGGTGGGGTCTAATCTTTTATAGTATTTGTATGCAATCTGTCTATTTAAAATTTGAATTAGACTAGTTTATTTTTGTTTATTTGGAGTTTATACCAATCATTTATCTTTTTTTTAACCTTTCTTTCCTTTGCCCTTACCAATGTTCTCGAGTGTCTGAGAGTAAACTCTCAAGGTCTGTCTTTCTTCTAAGTTCCAAATTAAAGTATGTTGTAATTTTATTCAAAGTATTAACTATATCATTGCAAACTTTTAAGGCCTAAGCATCTTGAAAAGATAATCGCTCGAAGTCCAAAACATTGGACAAGAAAATGGATATATATATATATATACACACACACACACACATAACCTTATTTTTCCCGTATTTTATTATTTTGATGTGATATCATCAACTTAAAAATTATAAATTTTATTAAAAGAATAGTACGATGGTTTATGGTAATACTATCTCAACAAGGGCGGACCTATGTTCATACTCATAGGTGGTCGCCCCCTCCCCCGGAATTTTTTTGCAACCCTGCAGAAATTGGAAAAATTCCAAAATTATCTTCTAAATTACATGCTCTAGTCTGTTCCTATGGTAGGTTTTTTCCTTTTTCAATTATTTATTATTATTTTTTTTTACAGTCAATCATGTGTAATTATTCTATTCACCTAGGTATAACTACTGATACTGATATAAATATATTATACAAAATAAATTTATAAATTATTGTGATTTTATGAAATTTCTTAGATTTTAAAAAAAATTAGTTTTATAATTTAATATACTATATTAAATCACATCAATTTATAAATTTATTTTTATGTAATTTTTTTATAATTACAATATTTTCCTTTTACAGTAGTCAGAATAAATAAAATATTTAATCTAAAAGTCTAGCCCGTTTGAATTGAGAGTTGAGATAATTTTTGTTTTTTTTAATATTATTATTATTTTGAAATTTGAAAATATTAAATTGAAATTTGAAAAATGTGTATTGAAATTTGAAAAATGTGTATTTGATATTTGTGTTTTGTATGAAATTTTGAAAAAAATATAATGATAAATTTGAGATAAATTGAGACAAACTTATCACGTCTACGAATCCAAACCGACCTTAAAACTAACCAAATATATTATCTTTTCATATCACTGGCTGGCAGCTGCCAAAAAATCACATTTTTAAATTTTCACGTAACCTAACTATTTCTATTCCTATTTGTATACTCAATGAGCATGACTCAATTTTATTTGTTTTTGAATCGACTTCTTTCTTTCAGCCCTCCTCTCAAGCAAAATTCTTTGAAACCTTAGGTTTTTGTTGATTTAGCTGGCGGCAAAGGGAGCGGAGCTCCGGCTCCATTCCTTTTCCGTCTTTCCTTCTCTCTCTTCTTTCTTTTCTCTTTTCTTTTTCCGGTCACCTTGTTTGTTGGTGGTATTTTCAAAATTTTTGGATTTTGGAAACTGGTTTGGCAGGAATGAAGGATCTGAATACCCTAAACCCACCACACACAATGTCGCCATTCTCCCTGTCCGCCGATCTTAGCGTCGTCGAAAGCTTTTGATGAACAGTGAAGCTTGTGTCCCTCACGCGCGTAGGTCCAATTGTTGATGTTATGCAATGAGCCTCACTTATGGTGGACCCTGCTCGCCGGTGGTGGCTTGGAACGAATTTGAGTGTTCGAAAATGTCATGGTCTGCGATGATCCATTCATAGTGTGGCGACACCACACGCGCCACCACAAGTCGGCCTTTTGTGTTTTAGTTTCTGTTTTTGCGTTGTTGGTTGTTGTTTTGTGAATATTGTTTGTATAGAGAAAATATTAAAAATGAAATAGTCTCTCAGACTTTTTGTCTGTTTGGAGTTATAATTTTCTCCTCATTTGGAGGAGAGTCTTAGTATATGCTTACTTTTGGAAGTAGTTTTAGTTCTCTCAGATTTTGTCTAAGAGACTTTGAAGGAGTGTCATTATGTAATTAATTGACTGATTAGTCACAATATAGGCTTTATGTATTCTAAGTTTCAATGAATGAAACTATTTCTCTAAACAAAAATATATTTATTTATTTTTCTCATCCTTGCACACTCTAAGTTATGGTTTTCCTTTGAATTATTCCTATTACTATTATAGTGTGAACATTTTCTATTATAAAATTTATAAAAACTAGATTATATATTCAAATAGAATATACGTTTCTTACAGGTAATATGTTAGTTTATATTTAGAAAAAAATTATCAATAATTTCACTTAAAAAATGATAATAGATAAATTTTATTTCATGAACAGTTGTCCTCAAACTTAATTTAAAGGAAAAATTCTAAATTCATATTTTAGTTTCTGTTCTTTATATAAGAGTCTAGTAAAATAGAAAACGTCTTGCATTCATAGACATGTATTTTTTATATACAAATTTATTATTATGTATGCTTATTATTTTAAATATAATTATGTGTAAAAAATATATATTAGTTATGCTGATACATATGACACATTTGGCAGTAAATAATCTCTCAAATTTTGGTCTGTAGAGATTTAAAAGTTGCGTTCCAATTATTATTAGTTGGCTCGTATACTGAGTTATCTCAGTTATATTAGTCACATTTGTAAATTTCAGTTTCAATGATTGAATGAAGTCAGCCTATTTTTCTTAAAAAGAAAAACATAACGTGATGAGAATATGGTATTAGTATGCTAATAACTCTAATTAAAGAGCCATGTGCTTTAGATTATCTAATAATTAAAAAAATTCCCAAAAAAATGCTGCAAACCTTAATGTTGGGTAATAAGAAGTTTTTTGAAATCCTAGAATTTTTTTTCTTTTCACTCCGAAGTTTTAATTTAATGTTTTAAAAAATTCTTATGTCCAAACGGTGCAAATATATTAAACTTGGTTTGTTTTTATAAATAAGATGAGAGAAAAGTTGAAAAAATAAATAAAATATAATTATAAAATATATTTGTTAATATAAATTTTGTTTTAATATTTGAAAAAATTAAATTGTTTATTTTATTTTTTTTATAAGAATTTAGAAAAATAGTAATAGTGAGATGAGACGGGAGTGTTTGTAAAAACAAATCAAGTTAAAACCCAATCCAATTCTAACAAACTTGGGCCCATCAACATTCCATCCGGCTTTTGAGCCCAGCCCCATTTATCTTCATCCTCGAATGAACCCTCTCCGTTGGCAACAAAGGCCATGCAACTTAGAGCGACTAAAGTGTATATTTGGAATTGCGGTAGAAATATAACTTATAATTTAAATAATAAATTATATATTTTAAAAATGATTTATTGTCTGGTAAACATATATATAAAATGCTTTTACAATTAGTTATAGCAATATTTTTAAAATATATAGTTACACGTAAGAATTTTTTGATAAAAATTTTAATTTAGTGCTTTTTGAAAAAGCATACTTTCAATTTTTTAACTGATTAAAATAGTTTTTTATAAAGTTATCCAACATATCATTTTTTCTCTAAGCTTTAAAGGGCAACCACCCCAAATAGACTCTAAATAGCTATTTGAACTTGAGTGGATGAATTAAATAGTAAAAATGATATTTATAGTTATACAATGCGTAAATATTATGTAATATTTTTTTAAAACAATGAGTAAATATGAAATTCACATAATTTTTATTTTTTTATAATAGATTCTACTTATTTTCAAAATGATTAGGTATTATTTATACATTATACAAGTGAATCACTGAATATAGTATTACTTATTAATTAAATAATAACTCACCATATTTTCTCTATTAATACAATTAGTGTTTTCCCCTCTTTATTGAAAATATCATATTCAGACTGTCGATGGTTTAATAATATTTCATTTGTATTTTAATTTAGGCAGAAAAAAACATCACTCACTATTCCACTTATACATTGCCACAAATTAAATGGCACGCACAGCTAAAATTAAAGATTATGTCGTGAAAAATCATTTGTTTTTATCGTCTTGTGTTTATTTTATCAATTTAGTTATTTTATTTGCGCATTTAAAAGAATAACTTTACGATACCTAGGATTCAAATGAGTTGATACATGACCAATTTATAATTACTTTACAGAACGAGGTTGTTTTTTTGTTTACCTAAAGTGATATTACTTTTAGAAAAACAATATTTGTATACGTACAAATTTGCTTACTCTCTTTGAAAAAATAAACAAATATGAAATTCAAGAAAAAAATCATTTTGTTAAGAAAAATAATATTTACACTTTTAAGTATGCAAACTCCTGAGAAAATATTATATGTAATTTTGAAGTTACAATTTTAACATACTCTCCATTAAAAGAAACGAGAGTCTCAATTAATAAAATAATTTATATGAACTAGTAAGAGTTGATTCAAATAGTTGGTGCATTTGAATGTCAAGATAGGGTGAGTTAAGTTGAGATGCGTTGAATAAAATTGGAGGGGGTCCCGCCCAAGCGATTGGGTCTCGGGCTGGACCTTAGGAGGAAGACCTGAATGGAAGAATGGGCCCAAAGCTAGAGGAGGCAAGCCAAAGACTATGGAAGGCGACCAGAGATTAGGCAAGAGGCGAAGATCGCTGCAGGTCAAATCACAATCAAAACAGAATCATAAAAGTAGACATTCTCATTCCGCATTTAATGCCGAAACCTGTTACAGCCATGACGAATTTAATGCTAAACTCCGCAAAAGTATTTGGAGCCTCTGGCACACCTATCACAAGTAAGGACCCCTCTCACCGCATTAAATGCGGATCGGGAGTACAGGCATGCCTTTGCGATGAAAAATGGAGTTGGCGCGGCACAAAATAAGGTATAACATGTCATGACAGAATCTCGAATGCAGAAAAATCTACTCAAACTCAGCAAAAGAAATGATGGTCTGACAGATGAGAATGATGACTACCATACAACCAAGAACTGCTTAGCTCGAGGCTTGTCAAGTCCTATAAATAGTCAGGGATCTCCTTGTGCGCAAATAATCAATCTATTTTATTCTTACACTTAATATTCATTCGTCTTATTTGCTAATTTTGGCATCAGAGTGATCTCACGACACATTTGCCCACACATTGTTCTCCCACATCAGCACGAATTGTTAGACATCATCGAATTGCTTAGGCCGCGGAACACGACCATAACAAAAATATTATTAGAATATTACTTTTCAATATTTTAAATGTCTTGGAGTTTGAAAAAATTGAATCATTCATTATATTTTATATAAAAATTTTAAAAAGTATATAAAAATTCTAAAAAAATTATATTAATAAAATGATGAGATGAAGTGAGGTGAGCTTAAAAACCAAACTAAGCCGACTTTGGATTTGGAGGTGTTTTCTGGTCATGTTTAAGGTTTGTTTTACAAACTGGGTTTTACTATGAGGGGGTCTGGGGAGCAGCCACACTCGGCGCACTCCCCTCACATGAACAGTGTCGCGCACAGTGCGTGGCACTGTTCATGTGAGGGGAGTGCGCTGAGTGTTGGCTACTCCCCTCACTTTTCCTTTTACTATTCACAACTCATTTCGTACTTTCAATTCATTTCAATCACTCATTTCAAATTTCAATTCATCTCAGCCACTCATTTTATTACTATCCATAATTCATCTTATCTTATATCTGAATTTAAACTTGCCCTAAATCTTCTTAGAAGCAAACTATATCTAAGAATTATCGAATTGATTTTTTTTCTAATTATTTGAAATGCACTAAGATTTCTTGTCAAGAATCGTGCAGTATGCATAGATGAAAAATTAGATAAAAAATTATAGAGTGAAGTCACGTTTATGTGAACAATAACAGGTGAAATAACAGGTAAGAATGAGTACATGAGTATAGCTTCATTCTAACATTACTCTGCACAAATTAATCAGGATACTATTCCCGAATAACCAGATGCCAATAAAAAGACAGATTTATATGCAAAAGATTGTAAAAACATTTTCCTTGTTCTCTTATTAAAGATGGAAAGGTCTTAAAAAAAATAGAAAGCGGGTTGATCCAAAAACGAACCTAGACAGCTGATAACACCGACGGCGTTTCTGTACTTTCAGTATCTTTTGTTCTTTTTCTTTGAATTCAAAGAAAAAGAAGCTTCTCTCTTAAAATACAAACTCTCTCTCTCTCTCTCTCCCCGTGCGTCACAGACATGGCTGCGCCGTTGCAATACCTGGAGTCGCTGCGCAACGCGCATCCGGAGCTTGCCGACTGGTACGCTTCTCTGGCAGATCTGTACCAGAGGAAGCTCTGGCACCAACTTACAGCCAAGCTCGAGCAGTTCGTCGCCCTCGCCGTATTCCAGGTCTGCGTGCTTTCTTTCGCTACCCTATTCTTTTGCTCCGAGTAATTTTGTGTGTGTATGGGTTTGGGGATTAGGGTTTTTGAATCTCAAAACGCCCCTTTTATATGTGGGGCAGAGTTCTGTTATGTTTTCTTCCTGGATAATTAGGGTTTCCATTGAGAATGAATATTTGGAAACAGGGTTCCGTGTTATGAACTGAGGTTTTACGTGGGAATTAGGGGTTTTAACGTGCCGATGATCATAACATTGATGAAACTTTTTCTAGTGTGCATGACAATTACATTATTTTTGGTTTCTTGTTTAGCTTATTATTGGTGACCCTATATGAGTGGATGATGTAGGTAGGAGAGAAATTGTTACTCTAGAATTGAATGTGAGAGATTGAAATTAATCTGCAAGGGGATTCACCCGTGTACTTGGGCTAACCCTATTATCATTATGAATAAAATCTTGTTCCGTTTGGGTGTTGACCCATCCCAAACGGCAGGTTAGGTATCCGGAATTTGAGGTTCAATCAAGCGTTATTCGGCAAGTGGTTGTGGAGATATCAGAAGGAACCAGAGGCCCTTTGGAAAGAGGTGATTGAGCGCAAATATGGGGGAGATTTTTTGGGGGGGGGGGGGGGGGAGGGGGGTGGAGCACTCGGGAAGTTAGAGAGGCTTGTGGGATAGGGGTTTGGAAAAATATAAGAAATGGGTGGGGGACTTTTCATTGGCACGCGAGACTCTGTTTGGGCGTTGGCACTAGTATTAAATTTTGGAAAGATGTTTGGTGTGGAGAGAGGGCTTTTCGTGATCTTTTTCCCTCTATTTTTCATATTGCAAGTGCCAAAGATATCACTGTGGCAGAGGTCATGGGGGTATCTGGGGGACAAACGCATTGGAACATAATTTTCAACCGAGCGGCGCAGGATTGGGAATTAGATAGTCTTGGAGAATTCTATAGTCTCCTATACTCACAAAGGCCAAACATTCTCCATGAAGATAATCTGTGGTGGACCCCTACCGGGAGAGGAGTTTTCACAGTGCGTTCGTTCTATGAGGTTTTCACCCAAGGACCCGATATCCAGTTTCCATGGAGAAAACTTTGGCATCATAGGGGACTGCCTAAAGCGGCTTTTTTTGTGTGGACAGCTTCTCTTGGCAATATTATCACTATGGAAAATTTAAGAAGAAGAAGAAGGGTTATTATTGCAAATTGGTGTTGTATGTGCAAAAATGGAGGCAAGTCGGTGAACCATCTTTTTTTACACTGCGAGATAGCCAGGATTATCTGGGATGAGGTGTTTACCAGAGTGAATTTAGCGTGGGCCATGCCAGAGTCAGTGGTGGCAGCTATGGCGTGTTGGTCTTCTATCCGTAATGGCCGTCAGATAAAAGCTATCTAGAAGATGATCCCCATATGTATTATGTGGTGTATTTGGCAAGAGCGCAACGGGCGTACTTTTGAAGACAAGGAAAGATATCGAAAGGAGCTGATAGTTTTTTTCCTTAGAACTTTATGTACATGGACCATTGCCGTGGACTTTAATGGCATGGACCTTCATGAGTTTTTGCTTTCGAATGTGCCATTTGGATAGGCCTTTCACTCGTTGTAATTGGCTTTGCCATCTTTCTGATTTATAATACAATTTTACTTATAAAAAAATAAAATAAAATCTTGTTTTCCTATCAAGAAAGAAAATTAAAAGGGATTCAGATTTGGTTGTTTGTTTTACAACTGCCACACAAAACATATAGTTGTTTTTCTTAAGTTAGAATACCTATATAACGCATCACATGTGATTAATACTTTTCAGTGTAAACCGGTTCAGTTTGTGCGCGCGCACACCATGGACTTATATAATTACATTAAGATGCATGGTTAATGGATCAAAGTTATTGGAGTATAGTTATAGTGTTTACTTTATTTGTAAGTGATTATTCTGAATTTGGAGTAACTGAAGGAGTGCCCTTTCACCTATGCGTATGTAGGTCATGAGGTTTGTCTAAACATGATAAACTCCAACAGATTGTGCAGTATTCTAAAGATAGGGACAATAGAAGAAAAATGAGTCTGTTAAGGTCTTTGCCACGCATAGATCTTTTGTTTTTATTAAGTAAAAATATATTAATATCAATAGGCAAAACCAAGTATACTGAGTGCATACAAGAGAGAACACCTAGTCTATAATAGAGAGCCCCTAATGAAGATCACCCAAAGGGGGATAAATTAGAAACCTATCCACTATACACTAAACCCTATTGGGACAAAACATGCCTTCCCAAAGTAAAACAAGTCACTGTAACTACCCCAACCCTTTGTTTCCCACACAATTAATACTCCACCTAGCCTATTTCATTCATATCAATAGTATTTATCTCTTACTTATTAAAAAAAGAAACAATTAATACTCCACCTGAATGATCCTACGAGGACGAATGGATCTTGTGAACTGTGCACCCCAAGGGTGGAGTGTCATTTGTTATTAAGCACTAATTAGATGCATAAATGAGTCTTGTTGATATCTTTGCCATGAATGGATATTGTGAACTGTGCCCTATGGGTGAGGTGTGACTGGGCGTCAATGAAATGCAGCCAAGGAATAGTAGTTTTTTTGGTCATTTAAGCATTCTCCTATTCTTGCATAATTTGCCCAAGCCCTTATTTGTTATGATTTCCATGCAAACTTTTGGCTATCATTGCTTTGTCTGTATCCTCTACAAAAAAATATTGATAAAAAATCCCCCAGCGTAAGGACCTATGAAATTTTAGTTGCTGCATTATGTAAAATGTGATAAGGCTCGGATTATCTGATTCAATTGCCAAGTTAATTACAACGTCCACATTACTTAGCAACATTTTTCACTATTGCTATGTTTTTTATTTATTGGCTTGGGTATTATGGATTGGAAATTGCTCTCAAACATGTTTTCCTAACGTGTTGGACTTGGAAAAGATAAAATGTGATTTATCTTTGTCTATATTTCCTTTCCATATGCATCTAACACTTCTTTTCCTGTTAAACTCTATTTCAGGCTGGTGATGCTCTGATACAGTTATATCACAATTTCATCACCGACTTTGAAACTAAAATCAATCTTCTCAAGCTTGCACACTTTGCCGTCATAGTTTCTAGGCGGTATGCAGAGAAAGAAGCTGCAATTACCTATCTTGAAGGGGTGATCGAGAAACTTCGAGCCACCAGAGAGCAGCGTATTGAAGAGCCAATACTTTACATCAACATGCAAATAGCCACATTTAAACTCGAGCAAGGGAACCAAAAAGAGTGCAAAAAACTTCTAGAAGATGGAAAGAGTGCCCTTGACAGTATGACTGACATCGATCCATCTGTGTATGCTAGCCATTACTGGGTTTCATCTCAGTACTATAAATTTCGTAAAGAATTTGCCGAGTTCTATAAAAGTGCTCTTCTTTATCTGGCATATACATCAGTGGAGTCTCTCTCTGAATCATTTAAACTGGTATGTGATTTTGATTGTTCTCTTCTTTCTCTGGCTTACATGTCAGTGGTTGCATAAAATAATTGCTGGTTTGCTTTCTCTCGCCTAGGTAATTTTGGCATGTCAAATTTTGGCATGTCATCTTACATTCATACAGGAAGGTTTGAAATGTTTGATTTTGGCCCATTGATGGTTTGCTAAATTACATGCTAGTGGCTGCCTATAGGATCTGTGGAATTGTAACTAATAGCACTGTATGAAAATAAAATGTGTTATGCTTTTTGGTCAAAGTATTATTCTTGGAAAGTAATCAAGATTGTGTGCTGGTTTGAGTGGTATAGTTCAATGGTGATTATGCCAGGCCCATGTTCAAGCTGAACAATGTGTGAAACCTTTTTTTTTTTGATAGGTAATAAGAATTTTATTCAAGCAAATGGGCAAAACCAAGTACACAGGAAATGTACAAGGGCAAGTACCTAGTTACAAGCTAAAAAGGGAAAAGACAAAGCATTACAAGAATTCCCATACCTTGCAAGATTTTGAACCCCAAAACTAAGGGTATTAAAGAAAAAGACCCTAAAATTCCCCAAAGAACGTTCACAATTATTAAAACATCTTCTATTTCTTTCAAACCATAAACACCAAAACAAACACAAGGGGACAACTCTCCAAGAATCAGCAAAGCCTCCGTGAACAAGGGAATCATTCCAGCTTTCTAAGAAGTCCACCATGCGCAAAGGCATAAGGCATAACCCATGCAAAACCAGCCCTATTAAGAATTTCATTCCACATGGTAGTCGCCACTTCACAATACAAAAAAAGATGGCAAACGGATTCCCCAACTTTCTTACACATAAAACACCAATCAATAAAAGGCAGCCCCCTTTTCCTCAAATTATCAATAGTTAAAACTTTCTCAAGACAGACCAACCAGCAAAGAAATGCAGCTTTACTAGGGGCTTTTGGTTTCCAAATGCATTTCCAAGGAAAGGCATTATCGCCCTTGCAATTCAATACTTTGTAGTAAGATTTTACTGAAAAAGTGGATTTGGAATCATGAATCCACAACAGCTTGTCCACCTTAGAAAAAATCAAGCTTCATCTCATAAAGCTTAGTAAAGAAATCAGAAACTTCACAAAGTTCCCAATCCTGTAAATCTCTATTAAACTCCACTTTCCAAGTAATCAAATTATTTAAAATCTGAAATGATTCGGCCACAGCCGCCCCTATATTTCTTACTATCTGATAAAGGTTAGGATAACTAAATTTGAGAGCTGAATCCCGCAGCAAACATCATGCCAAAAAAGAGTGTTACTTCCATCCCCAACTTTATATTTAATGTTTTTGACAAAATCCCCCCAACCCGTTCGAATAGATTTCCAAAGGTTCATTCCAAAAGTTCCTTTAGCTTTGTTTGAACACCAATTTCCCCACATTCTACCATATTTGGCATCTACAATCTTCCTCCATAGAGCATCTCTCTGAAAGACATACCTCCAAAGCTGCTTCTCAAGAAGTGCCTTGTTGAAAAGCCTTAGATTTCTGATGCCAAGCCACCACAAGAAACTGTGGCACAAACTTTATTCCAACTCACCAAATGAAATTTTATTTCTTCCCCAAAGCCATCCCATAAAAAATTTCTATAGATTTTTTCATTTCTCTTTGCAACCCTCGTTGGAAGGGGAAAGAGAGCAAGGAAATAAAAGGGAAGGCTAGTCAAAGTACTTTTAATCAAGGTGATTCTACCTCCTTTCGAGAGAGAGATCTTCTTCCAACCTGCAAGCCTTTTTTCAATCTTCTCAATCACCCCATCCCAAATAGAAAGAGCTTTGTGGGAAGCTCCCAAAGGAAGCCCGAGATATTTAATGGGAAGAGAAGAAACTTGACATCCCAAAATGTTGGCAAGCTCGAGAGGGTTGCTGAAAGAACCCTCACGCACAATTTCCGACTTAGTGAAGTTGATTCTGAGACCAGAGACTGCCTCAAAACACACCAACAAAGCTCTTAAAGCTTTCGAATGATCGTGATTAGGGTCACTAAAAATAAGAGTATCATCTACAACGAGCAAATGTGAAACAGTAATGCAATAGCATCTCCAACCTTAAAACTCGACATAAAGCCACTAGAGTAGCCGCATCGATCATACGACTCAAAGCATCCATGACAATGACAAAGAGAAAAGGGGATAAAAGGGTCTCATTGTCTTAAACCTCGGGAGCTACTAAAGAAACCGACCAGGAATCCATTCACCAAAATAGAAAATCTGGCCGTTGAGATACAATACCGGGTCCGTGAGCACCACTTCTCCCCAAAGCCCATTCTCCCAAGTAAATGAAGGAGGAAATCCCAATTGACATGATCAAAAGCCTTTTCCATGTCTAATTTCACTAAAATTCCAGCTTGGTCCAACTTGAGTCTACTATCTAAGAACTCACGAGCAATTAGGATGGAATCAAGAATCTGACGGCCCCGAACAAAAGCATTCTGTGAATTGGAGACGATCTTACTCGTAACCACACTAAGGCGAGTGACGAGCACCTTACAAATGATCTTATACATCCCGTTTACCCAGCTATTGGACGAAAATCTTTAATTTCCACAGCACCAACTTTCTTAGGAATAAGAGCAATAAAAGTAGTGTTGAAACTCTTTTCAAACTTCATGAAGGAATGAAATTCAGCAAAAACGTTTATGATATCATACTTCACAATGTCCCAACAAGCTTGAAAAAAAGCCATTGAAAAGCAGTTCGGACCGGGAGCCTTATCCTTAGACATACCCCTAACCACATTGAGAACTGCTTCTTCTTCAACAGGTCTTTCAAGCCAACATGCTGAAAAGTGATTGATAGAATCAAAATGGAGCCTAATTAACATAGGACTCCAAGTAAAGTCTTCCTGAAAAGCTTTTCATGGTAATTCACAATATGATCTTCAATCTCATTCTTATCATGAACCACATTCTCAACAATATGAAGAACTTTAATAGCATTATTCCGACGATGAGAATTGGCCATCTTGTGGAAAAATTTTGTGCATCTATCACCTTCTTTCAGCCATAGAATTCTGGATTTTGTCTCCAAGAAATTCCCTCCATGAGGGATATTTTTTCAATGTCACCCATAATGGCTTTTTTCTTTTCCAAGTCTTCCAAAGACGGAGGATTCAACAACTCCAAAGCCTCTAAAGCATTCAACTGATCCAAAAGGGTCTTATTATTATGCGCCATGCCAAAGGTCTCGTTATTCCATTTCTTCAAATCTTTTTTGAGCTCTCTAAATTTTCCAGCCAAGATAAAACTGGGGGTACCAGAAAATTGGTAGGAATCCCACCAGCTTTTAATTTTCTCAACAAAGCTTTCATCCTTCAGCCACATATTTTCAAATTTAAAGTAACTTCTTCCCCTGAGAAAATCCCCACAATTCAACAAAATGGGAAAATGATCAGAACCAATACGCTGCAACCTTAAAGAGCTAACATCTGGAAAGAGCGATTCCCAAGAGGCAGAAACCAAGAATTTGTCGATGCGGGAACAAGAACGCCCATTTGACCATGTGAAATTGCCTCGCCGTAGGCAATTCAATCATATTTAAATCAGAAACGAGCGCAATCAGATATGGCTTTGGAAAGAGAGGAAGTAGAGGAACCATCTCTCTCAAACGGAAATCTAGTAATATTAAAATCCCTTCCAAAACACAAAGGGATATCCCACCAACTACAAATTGCTACCATTTCATCCCATAAAAGGTGACGCCGGACAGAATAGCGATTATTCTGCAGGCTAGTTTCAACAGATGAATTCACAGGGAAGAACACGAGAATTTCGCCCAAAATACAGAGAATACGTCTCTGAGAAAAAAATTGAATATTATCAAAATGAAAGAATGTCGAAAATCAGTCCACAAGCCGGACTAAATAGCTAAAATTCGTCTGTAACCGAATTTTACCAAAAATGGCAAAATCCCGAAAATAACGTAAAGTTCAAATTTAAATTAAAATAAGCAATCTGCGAAAAATCCGGAACAAATCGGATTTAAAATGACTTCCTAACAAACATACGAAATATTACCAAAAATAGTAAAAATAACTAAAAATGACAATTCGGAAGGGAAAACAGCGGAATTTGAGGTCGAAAAAAAGGCACATGGAGCCATGCTCAATGTGGGACAGCGTGCGCGTCGAAAAGAGCTTTCCGAATTGGGGTCTTATGCGCGATTCTGACACCCGTAGCCAAAGTTATGGCCAAAAGACTGAAACGCATCTAAAACTCTCCCAATTAGAAAGAGATCACGATCACTTCCGGCCTTTACGTTGATCTGCCAATTCATGGTACCTCAGCGCCATCAACATGCAATCAGACAGCTCAGCATCATCTGTCTCGGATCCCGCTGCATCAGTCGCCCCGGGTTGAAAAGAACTCGTTCTCGAGTTCAAAATAGTGTCATCAGAATCCACAAAAAAAGGGCTTAGGTGCTTCACATTAAAGACATCAGAAGTCTTTAAATGACTAGGAATGCGCAAACTGTAAGCATTATCATTGATCTTCTGCAAGACCTCACATGGTCCAATCTTCCGGTCCTTAAGCTTACTATACTCACAAACAGGAAAACGATCACGAGTTAATACAACCCAAACCAAATCACCAACATCAAAAAGTACCTGGCGACGATGACTGTCAACCCGAGTCTTGTACTTGGTATTGCTCTCATGAATAGCCTGTTTCACCTGCTCATGGATGCCCCGAAGATGCTCTGCCATCTCATCTGCTTTAGTACTGAAACGTCCTATACGTGGAATAGGGGCTAAGTCCAGTACCCCGGATGGGTTTTGACCATAGACAATCTCAAATGGGCTTAAGCCTGTGGTTCTATTTTTCGATCTATTATAGGCAAATTCCGCTTGAGGTAAAGCCAAATTCCACTGTTTCGGCTTAGTTCCTGCCAAACACCTCAAAAGGTTGCCCAAACTCCGTTCACCACCTCGGTCTGACCATCTGTCTGAGGGTGGTAGGCGCTGCTAAAATTCAACTGTGTCCCCAATTTCCCCCATAGGCTCTTCCAAAAATGACTGATAAACTTGGAATCACGATCGGAAGTGATAGTCTGAGGAACACCATGTAAGCGCACTATCTCCTTGAAGTAAAGATGGGCAATTCGAGTAGCATCCATAGTCTTCCTGCAAGCTACAAAATGGGCCATCTTGGAAAATCTGTCAACCACAACAAGGATAGAATCTGAGGTTGGGTGCGGGGTAAGCCCAACACAAAATCCATGCTGACATCTAACCAAGGCGCTTCAGGAACAGGTAAGGGAGTGTACAGGCCCGCATTGGTGAGAACTCCCTTAGACCGCTGGCACACATAACAACGGTCCACATAATGAGCCACATCACTGGTCAGCTTAGGCCAATAAAAGTCAGAAGAGATAAGGGCCAGTGTCTTGTCTCGCCAAAGTGTCCCTCACTATGAAGTTCACTTATAATTTGCTGTCTCAATGAACAATCTGGAATGCACAACTGTAATCCACGAAACAGATAACCATTATGCAAAATAAAATCATGACGGCGACCATTAGTTACCTCCTGAAATATCCTTCCGAAGGAAGGATCAGCTGCATACAAATCTGGGAAAGCCTCAAAGCCTGCAACTCTTGTACTCATGGTAGTGAGAAGTAAAGTACGACGGCTTAGGGCATCTGCGACGCGGTTGAGGCTCCCGGCTTGGTGCCTCAACGTAAATGTAAACTCCTGCAAATACGCCACCCACTTGGCATGTCGTCTACTCAGCTTGTGTTGGCCATTGATATACTTCAGGGCCTCATGATCAGTGAACAGGATGAACTCCCTCTGTACTAAGTAGTGACGCCAATGCTTCAGAGACTGAGCTATGGCATAAAACTCAAGGTCATAGGTGGAATAATTTTTCTTTGAGCCCGATAGCTTTTCACTGAAAAAAGCAACTGGACGTCCTGACTGGCTCAGAACACCACCAATGCCAACACCAGATGCATCACAATTTACCTCGAACACTTTGTCAAAATCAGGAAGTGCCAAAACTGGCGCCTCGGTCATCTTCTGCTTGACTTGTTGAAAACTAGTCTCTGCCTCCTCAGACCACTTGAAATCACGTCCTTTGAGGCACTCTGTGATAGGAGCAATCAGAGTACTGAAATTTCTGATGAACCGTCTGTAGAAGGATGCCAATCCATGGAAACTTCTGACCTCGTGCAAGGTCCTTGGTTTAGGCCACTCCAAGATTGCGTCTATCTTTGATTGATCTGCATGAACACCATCAGTAGACACCACAAAACCAAGAAAAGTTACAGAAGTAGTGAAAAAAGAACACTTCTTCTGATTGACAAATAGGCACTCTGTTTTCAGCATCTCAAAAACAGCACGGAGGTGGTCAAAGTGTGAGGCCCATGTCGGACTATAAATGAGAATATCGTCGAAGTAAACCACAACGAATCTCCCCATAAAAGGCCGCAATAGCTGATGCATAAATCTCATAAATGTGCTGGGTGCATTGGACAGTCCAAAAGGCATGACCATCCACTCATATAACCCGTGTTGCGTCTTAAACGCCGTCTTCAACTCATCTCCAGGCCTTATTCTGATCTGGTGGTATCCACTTTTAAGGTCAATTTTTGAGAAGACCTTAGAACCGGATAGCTGATCCAACATATCATCCAGGCGGGGAATAGGAAACCTGTACTTCACAGTAATTTTGTTGATTGCTCGACTGTCAACACACATACGCCAGGAACCATCTTTCTTTGGCACGAGCAGGGCAGGGACTGCACATGGGCTCATACTCTCACGAATATAACCCCTCTCCAATAACTCCACCACCTGTCGCCGCAACTCTTCAGCCTCCTTGGGACTGAGGCGGTACGCTGGTCGGTTAGGCAAGCTTGACCCTGGAACGAGGTCAATTTGATGCTGAATATCTCTCATAGGCGGTAGTCCAGGAGGGAGATCCTCTGGCATCAGGTCAGCGAACTCTGCCAACAATTGCTGCACCTCTACTGGAAAATCAGAGTCTACGGCTACTGCACTGCTCTCGAAAGGTAGTAGAGCATAGACCACGTCCCCATGCTCAATCTCATCTAAAAACCTGGACATGGAAAGCAGGTTAGTATTATTGGCTACCGGGATAGGAGTGGGTCCTTCCCGCCGGGGCGCCAACACAATCTTTTTTCCCTTGATGTTAAGGGAATAAGTATTTTTCCATCCATCATGAATGACACTGCGATCATACTGCCAAGGTCGACCCAACAATATATGACACGCATCCATAGATACAACATCACACCAGGCATTATCGAAATATTTTCTGCCAATTGAAAAAGACACAAGGCATCGCCTATCTACTGTTACCTCACTACCTTTATTCAGCCATGACAACTTGTATGGCTTAGGATGAGGGTCTGTCTTCAACTGCAACTTCTGGACAGCTTCCTCGGATACTACATTCTCGCAACTACCGCTGTCAATGATCATTTTGCAGACTTTATCTGCAACTGTGCAGGTTGTGTGAAAAATATTGGTTCTCAACCAATCATCCCCTGAATCGCCCTTGGGAGTCAGTAGACTCTTGCGAACGACCAGAGTCTCATGGCCATCTCCATGCAGCACATCGTCAACTTCATCATCGTCATACACGGGCTCGCCAATCTCCTCAGGCTCGTCTACTACGTCCTCCTCAATCAACAAATTTTTGCCCTTTTGATTAGCAGGCTTCCTGCAATTAGTCGCTTTATGCCCTTGTTCCCCACAACGAAAACATCTAGTAGTAGGGTTAGAATTACTCTGTGATGGCTGCTGGACAGGACGGGAATCCTGAGGGCGAACTGGATGACTGTTTTGATCGTTCCTGATCACTGGCCTCCTGTTTTGCTGTTTTTCTACAGCAAGTGCGCGCTGGTATGCCTCTGAAACAGTCCACAACGAGTGAAGGTTGAGGACGTCTTGCAAGGGTTGGCGCAAACCCCCCAAATATCGCGCCACCAACTGCTCCTCCGTCTCAAATAAATCGTTCCGTGCGACCAACTGGTAAAATTCTTCTGTGTAATCATCGACTGATCTCGCGCCCTGCCTCAACGCATGGAGTCGCTGAAACAAGGTTTGAGTGTAGCCGAAGGGAAGGAAGTGACCCTTCATCTTCTTCTTCATCTTCTCCCAATCAGTGATCTTGGCCTTGCCCTGCCTGTCGCGTGAGCGTCGCAACTGCTCCCACCACGCAGATGCTCTGCCTTTGAGTTTGATGGCGACCAGTTTCACTTTCACACGATCAGGGACTTCCTTGTAATCAAATATACGCTCCACTTTATTCATCCAATCAATGAATCCCTCGGCCTGTAACGTACCAGAAAACTCGGGCAGATCGACCCGAAAACCGAGGTCTACATGACGCTCCTCCCGACCACGGTGCTCCCGGAATAGAGCACGATTGTGATATGGGTTTTCGAAAGTAGACTCAGAATCATGATCGGAGGTCTCATGATCCTCAAGATCGCGCGCCGCCAAGCGCTGGGTTAACTCTGCGACTTGCCTCTGCAAATCCTCAATCATCGCATCCTGAACGCTATGATCACGGTACTGGGCTTCCTCCTTCGGACCCTGCCCACGACGACCGCGACCACGACCACCAGCCATTGAAACTGATGAAATTTCACCCCAGGAAGATGTTGAAGCTCTGATATCAACTGACGCCGGACAGAATAGCGATTATTCTGCAGGCTAGTTTCAACAGATGAATTCACAGGGAAGAACACGAGAATTTCGCCCAAAATACAGAGAATACGTCTCTGAGAAAAAAACTGAATATTATCAAAATGAAAGAATGTCGAAAATCAGTCCACAAGCCGGACTAAATAGCTAAAATTCGTCTGTAACCGAATTTTACCAAAAATGGCAAAATCCCGAAAATAACGTAAAGTTCAAATTTAAATTAAAATAAGCAATCTGCGAAAAATCCGGAACAAATCGGATTTAAAATGACTTCCTAACAAACATACGAAATATTACCAAAAATAGTAAAAAATAACTAAAAATGACAATTCGGAAGGGAAAACAGCGGAATTTGAGGTCGAAAAAAAGGCACATGGAGCCATGCTCAATGTGGGACAGCGTGCGCGTCGAAAAGAGCTTTCCGAATTGGGGTCTTATGCGCGATTCTGACACCCGTAGCCAAAGTTATGGCCAAAAGACTGAAACGCATCTAAAACTCTCCCAATTAGAAAGAGATCACGATCACTTCCGGCCTTTACGTTGATCTGCCAATTCATGGTACCTCAGCGCCATCAACGTGCAATCAGACAGCTCAGCATCATCTGTCTCGGATCCCGCTGCATCAAAAGGCCTCTGCAAGAATCAGAGTTCGGTCCATAGATGCCGATGAAAGCCCATTCAACATTATCATCAACATTCTTGAAGTGATAAGCCACTAAATACTCCCCCACGAAGTGCTCAACTAACTCAACCACTCCTATCCCACATTACAATTATCCCTCCCGAAGCTCCATAAGAAACAAGCTCGATCCAGCCAGCATAATTACAACTCCAAAGGTTATGAATAATTGAGAGATTCACAACCTTTAATTTAGTCTCTTGGAAACAAATGATATCAGCTTTCCACTGTTGTAACAAATTTTTAACATGTAGATGTTTTTTAAAATCATTGAGCCCACTGACATTTCAAGAAAGGATCTTGGGTTTCATTGGGAAATACTTACAACTCTCTCCTTCCCTTTTTTACAAGTGGAGGAGTTATCTTTCCTGTTCCCATAATTAATGGAACACTGAAGCCTTTTCAGTTCCCTCTCTTTTTTTTTTTGGTCTGATCTGGTCATTAGAGGATCATTAGCATGCACAATGGCAGTGAACAAGGCACGCATCTGCTCCTCAAAGCCATCACAGGAAATACCCACTACATCCCTTATTTCATCAACTTTCTTAATCACCTGGTCTGGAGAACTATTAGACCAATCAAAACCAGGATTAATGGTGCGAAGAGGACTAAAATCAGTTTCAACTTCCTCATCCGAGACTTCATTACCACCCATAACCAACTGTGAACAAGGGACAACAGAATCAGAATTATCAGCACCCATAAAATCCTCTCCCAGGGCCTGATCTTCTACACTTACTAAATCCGAGAACCCAGATTTATGAGAAAAAATGGAGTTCGACTCCAAAGAATCCTTACAACCTTTGGAGTCTCAGAGATTCTCGACCCTAGCAGGGTCATCTTATTTATCTACTGACTGATCCGCCATAGAACAACTCCTAAGAGGCTTGGAAATCACCATCGGAAGTTTCTGTATAGGGGGTCTTCTGGCGAGATCGCCATATGGCTGAGAAGAGAGGGAGGCTTCATTGCGATGGGGATGGATTCAGAAACCGAGGATATCGGACCACTGGGCACTGTCGGAATACACCCGGAAGGTTCGCCTATCACCATCGGCAATTTTTGTGGAGGTGGAACTGTCATTGGCGCCGTTGCCGGAGTGGGCTTGAAGCTAACTCTTTTCGGGTTCTCAGTGGGCTTGGGCTTAGGCAAAGAAGAGTGACCTTTGAGAGAGGGTTTCACGGGTTGAGGGATGGACTTCTTCATGGGCTTTAAGAATGGGCCACTAGAAGGCCTGCTGGGAAGACCAGAGCCATTGAAAGGGTGAAGTTCAAAGGAGTTGCTGCTGAGCCTGGGCCAGAGACCCAGCCCAGTATCAACAAAATTCATCAACGATTCCAATCTGACCCTCCATCCCTGTAGTTCAGCTTTAATATGCCACAAAGTCCCTTGACTTCCCCCTTCGATTGCAGATTTAGGGAAGGCCAACCGGCATTACCTTTCGACATCCAACACAGATTCGCCGGAGGGGACAGATGGGGAATGGCGTTTGGGGCTGCCATCTTAGGCCTGAGAGGAGGGAGGTCATTGTTCCTATAAGCTCCATTCGAACGACCAGCTCTGTTTTCAGGAATAGAAACAGAGGTATTTGAATTCACAAAGTTTCTCAACAATTGAGCAAAACTGATCCAACCATTGCCTTTCTCGCCTTCAGGAATAACAATGATTCCCTTGCCTAAATCCGAGCCTAACTCCATAAGTTTCAAGAATCTACCATGAGAGTTCTGACTAAGTTTGTACCAAGAACACCCTGCTGCCATCCCTTTTTGTTTGGTAAGGAATCCTGTTACCTGAGACCTTGAAACAATCTTCCACAGCCTTTGCCAACCATACAACCACATCTCTACCGACATATAGAGCCTTGGTAAATTTCCGACATTTCTCAACTAAGCAGAAAGTATTGTCCCCCTTTCTTCTTGTCAAAAACTGCTTAGCTTCAATTTATGTAGAGAGTTCCATCGAAAGCAGTAGCAAGAACAGATGAAACAGAAAAGAAAGTAAAGAGAGGAAAAGAGAAAGAAGACTAGACAAAGGAGAAAGGAGAGTTAACTCCGGTGAGAAGCAATGTATGAAACCTAGTGGCTGCGGTAATGACTTGTTTATGGAATAAATAAATTTAAATTCAGGGCCTGAACATGTTAAGTTTTTAACTAACTAGGATCTACTCAGAATTTATTCATCATGCTGCTTCAGATAATTGTTCTAGTGGTTCACTTGGTCAAAAACCTACTGCCTGAGGTCATCATGGAAAGAAATTATGAGGCTAATGCAACTAGATATGACCTAAATCACCATTTTCTTTGAATCCTGAAGCACTTCTCTTTGTCCAATCTTTTTGAATGCTGTTTTTTTTTTCTAAAATAATTTTATGTTGTTTGATTCATATATGCAAAATTGCAAAATTGATTGCAATTAGTGCACAGATGGTAACATCTGTTGACATCCTGCTTAAACAAGATCATTAAAGATCCTCAGGTTATGTTTTATTTTATTTTTATTTATAAAGATATTCTTACTTACATACATACAGATAAAGGTTGGCTGCGCATTTTTTCCATCTATTATGTGGTTCTTACCTTTGGATCCTGAATTCATATTTTAGGATTTGGCATTTGACTTGTCCCTTTCTGCACTTCTGGGCGATAACATCTACAACTTTGGAGAGCTCCTTGCCCATCCTATTGTAAGCATCTTCAGTAATGTTCTTTTCTTCTGTAGTACTTTGGATTGAGAATAGGAAGAGCGGTGAATGGAATGATATTGGGAGGCAAAAGTATAAAACCCAGATGTGGCTTGGACTTGTCCTTGAATCGCTATACTTTCATGCTGGTTTATTACTATATTTCCTTGAATCAAGTGGTTTAAGGCTGCCTGTTGGTGAAATTCTTTTCCCTTATTGATGCTTATTACAATGCCTCAGCAAACTCATTTTTATTATCTTTCATTTATGGACAAACCAAAACAAATTAGTCCAGATTGGAATAGTAGTAGTAGTAAAATGTATTTGCAATATTTAAAGAACGTTCCTGGATGTTTTTATAACTCCTTGTGATTTTTAGAAATAAGAGTACATTTTGATATGGGAAGCTTGAGAAACATTAGAATGATATGGACTTAGTTTCAATACTTTAGGATTTTCTCTTACCAAATTCTTCTGTAGCCTTCCATGTTGAGGGATGACATCGTTTAACTTCTGCAGATTAAGAGTCTTCTGGGGACAAAGGTTGAGTGGCTCTATTATATTCTGGAGGCATTCAACTCCGGTGATTTAGTTCGTTATCAGGAACTATGTCGGGTGCATAATGCTGCTCTGAGGGCGCAGCCATCATTAGTCGAAAACGAGAAGAAGCTATTGGAAAAGATAAACATTCTCTGCTTGATGGAAATAATTTTCAGGTTTAGAATCTTTATGTTATTATCTTTTGCTTTTGATTTGTGCCAGTGAAGATAAGTTTTTTGGTTTTCTGCTGTATAGGATTAGTATGAATCACTGTTGGACTGAACTGCTACATGTTCCCTTGCAGCCGATCTTCTGACGATCGAACTATACCTTTGAGTATCATTGCTGAGCGCACAAAAATTTCTATCGAGGATGTAGAGCATCTTCTTATCAAGAGCCTATCTGTAAGTCTCTGTGTCTTTGAATATTATTAATGTGCAGTTGAGATTGACATGCTTTGTGAATAGTATTACCTTTACTAAGTTTCCTGCTTTGCATGTATATCAGTCAGTTTATTTGTTTATTCATTTTAAATACTTTAGGTTTCTAACTTATAAGGGTATTATATGTTTCTCATTAAGTTTGGTGTAGCTTTTCTAATTTTTTTGGGACGGGAAAAAACTTATGCTCACTGTTCTGGTTGGTCAATTTTCATTGCCAAAGATGGAAAATCCAGTGCTTTCCCATAGACAAGCATTGCTTCTTGTTTGTTCACTTGTTATTGTTTTATTATGGAAAATTGTCTATTCGATACTCAAAGCCATGGGAGAACCATGCTTGCAGGTTCATCTAATTGAAGGTATAATCGATCAAGTTGAGGGAACCGTGCATGTATCCTGGGTGCAGCCAAGAGTTTTGGGGATTCCACAGATCCAATCCTTGCGTGACCGTCTGGACAATTGGTTGGATAAAGTGCACAATGCTTTGGTATCCATCGAGGCAGAAACACCCGATCTTGTTGCATCCTGATTTTTGTTTTACTGATTTGCTCATGTCCATTGTAACAACTTCATGACATAAATGGGGGAAAATTTCAAAGGCGACCAAAAAGAGACAGAAAACTCCTCAAGTCATATGGTCGGTAGTGGTACCGCCAGTTGTATGCTTCCTTTCTTTTTGCCTATTTTTGTTTTAATCATTTTCCTGGAAGGAGCAGCCTCTATTGTAGTTCACTTCAGGGTCATGGGTTCTATAGTGGCATGCCTAGAGACATGGCTGGCGCATCAAATGAAAACTAACGGCCTTTTCTGCGCTTCAGAGTGGTTATTAGACAAATTATTTGGAATTTTCTTCTTAAATGCAATCAGATGTGACCTTCTTCATTCTGTTGAAATGCATTTCTTTTTTCTTTCAGGGTTTTCATTTTATATGTTTTACATATTCTGCTACATCTGCATAGGCTAAGATTTATGCAATTTTTGGAGAACTGCTATACCTAAAAAGATATTTTACAAAACAAAGTTTATAAACAGACGTGGCTTAGGCTTAAGATCATATGTTAGATCTAGTTTATAGTGAAAAGCGTTTTACGATCTATCGTAGCAGATCAAGTCATGTCTGGTTGTAAATTTATTTCAATCACATTCCTTTTCAAAAACAGTATCTTCTTTCATATATATGTTTTCCTTTTTATGCATGTGTCAATGTATCTATCGTACAAACATCTCAAAATCCCTCAACTTGCCATGAGTAAATGGAAGCTTGGGGCATTGGCATTTGTTATATCTAAATTTCTTTCAAAATCTGATGTAAAATATAAGTTTAATGGAAAGTTAATACCTTTATATTCATAACACTACATTGAATTTATTATTAAATTTATTAAAATAAAAATATAATATACAATTTATGAAACTAATAAATATATTTATAATTTATTTATCCAACAAAATAAAAAAAAAATATTTCAATGGAAGATAGTAATTTTTAAAATATGAAGGATGACACTCAAGTACTGTAGCTTAAAGTTTGAGTATGTAGTTTTGATGAGTCCAATATAAAATTATTTTAAGTAAAATTATTAAATTAATATTTGATAAGTCTAATATTAATGCCTTTCAAGGGCTCTATTTATGGGGAATACACCTGGATTAAGCTTACAAGGGCAATTTCATATTTCAGAGATAGCATGAATGATTTAGGATTGGTTTGTTTTTAGAAATGAGATGATTTAAGATAAAAGTTAAAAAAAGACTAAAATATTGTTATAATATATTTTTTTAATTAATTTTGTTTTGAGATTTGAAATATATATTTTGAAATTTGAAAAATTTAAAACTTATTTATTATATTTTATATAGAAATTTGAAAAAGTGTAATAATAAATTTGAAATGTGTATTAAATTTTTGATTTTATTCCCATAAGCAAACCGGGCCTTACCAGTTTCTTTATTTCTTTTCCTGCCCTTTCTTAAAAGAAATTCACCAATATCTTTTTACCGGTAATGGCAAATTTCTCTCCTCATTTTTCAAATTTTTAATTTTAATTTTGTAACGGGTTATTTGTGTAAAAATCTTATCAAGCGGATGAATTAAAATTTCTAGGGTGAATGCCAAAATTGTTTGGGGTTGACTTACAAATTGGATGGTTGGTAATTTAAGAGATTTTTCCAAAAAATAATAATAAAAGTAAAAACCTGAAATATACCACCACTGAAACATTGTGTGATCAAGGAATCTCAAATCCATGCGTATACATAAAATCAATCAACAGCCACCACATAAAATGAGAAAAAAACAGCCATCAAAATTCCAACATGAAGCAGCCCCACCAATATCATTGAAACTTGGTGATTAGAAATGGAAACATAAATAACCTGAGGAGCAGATGATGGCTTAGCATATTACATTCTTTCCCTTTTTTCACTAGGAAATGTAAAGCCAATACAAATATGATCTCTAAAAGCATGTCACTCTTGCCTGACAAAAGGCGAGGAGCTAACATCTGTGCTATAAAACGAGTCTTCTATTCCACCATAGTTGTCATCCTTCTCTTCCTCCCACTTGAGAACCTCTCTTATATACTTGAATGCCTCGTCAACAGTCACCCGATCCCTTGCCCTAGCCTGCCACACAAAAAGCTTTCTACCTGTGATGGAAGCATAAAGGTCTTTGAACTTTACCGCAACATAGAAGTATGCCTGATGGACTAACGACTGGTTGCTGTGATGCATCTGCACCGGACTGAAGTCATTGAACCACTCACAAGAACTTAAATGCACCCGAATCACCTTGTCCTCGAAAAGATCATACTTGTTTAATATCAATAAAAATGGCGTGTCCTTAAAGCAAGGGTGTCTAACCATACTCTCGAACAGTTCCTTGCTTTGCATCATTTTGTTCCGAAGCACTGGTCCACTGCCATTACTTCCTGAGGTAAGCCCCATCTGATCATAGTCACTAAGAGCAACACAGAAGACTACCACGCGAACATCTTCAAACATTTCCACCCACTTACATCCCTCATTCATGCCCTTGGCATTTACCCTTATAAGTTGGAATCTGTTAAAACACAAAAAAGTTCAAAATTCTGTCAAATTCATACACCACACACAATATCAATTAGATCTTATATTAAACAAAAAATATGACCTTCCAAAACAATAATTACAAAATGAATGTCCATGTTCTAATAATAATAATAATCAATTAGAAAGGCTCTTGGCAGGTGCAACTTGGCCACATGGGATCAGAAATTAGGTTAGTGTGGCAGCTTTTTACAATACTGGATATCACTAGATTGTCATTCAATAGACAGATGCCACACCAGATATATTCAGACCGAGTAGAAGGATCAAGCAGGGATTTTTATGACCATACACAGAATGGTGAGTAGTGAGATAAAATTACTTGGTCATTGGAGGTGGAGCCTCTAGATTGCCTGTATAGGTTTCAGACATTGGACTACGATCATCAAGCGAGAATTCTATGAAAGCCAAACCATTTCCTTGAGTCACCCCTTCTGCATAGATTATATCTCTCTCTGAAGGTTCATACTCATTGCTCGATATCTCGACAGCCTGAAAGAAACAAGATTAATTTAGGTAGCCATCCAAGATGAGTAATGCTTATTTACTTTATATTAATCCGGGAGATTGTTGAAAATAATATGAATAAATTTGATTCACATGTGACCGGCAACCACTGCAAAAGGTCCCAGACTGACCCACACTGACAGAAGAGACAAACCGATACAACATTTTTTGAATGGGAAGGAGTGGTGCACACTTGATTTTCAGGAATAATTCAGTTTTTGAAAAAAATAAACGAACAGTTAAACATGTGGTAACTACATAAACATGTAGCAAGGTAAGATTTGCAATGGAAGGTTGTAAAATGAAAAATAAATCAAAATGAGATTTCAATGAGAATCTAAATAAAATACCCTGCTTAAGAAGTACTCTGCAACATCCGGGAGGAAGTGAAGCTTATCTTTTCTTTTATATGTTTCCTGTATGGCAGGATCCTTCCACACATCTTCAACTAATGGAGCATACTCCCGAGTTGCTGCAGGGAAGAAAGCATCCAAATCACCAGTGGCTATAATCTCCAGGAGCCAATCAGAGAAATGCTTCAACTTTGGGTTTATGGAATAGATGCATTGATTCGTTCCGTTAGGGATCAACTTCTCCATCTGAAACAAGATTGAGATCAGATGTTACACATTCGAAGCACTGTAATGCAGTTAAAGTAACGCCTTCTTTCACTTTGCATATGGCCTGATCAACATAATCGTGACATCAACATTAAGAAAGAATTACTTGTCCTTAACAAAGTTTAAGGCTCTAATTTGAGAAGCCTTGGACTCCCTACCACCTCAACACACCTATTCTATTTAAAGTGACTTGTCAATGATAATACATAATAGAAACTTCTCATAGAAAACTTTCCTTGCTTTTAGGCTTAAAACTATTGGTAAAAGTTTAAATGAAGATTCAAGGCTATTCCTTTCACATTGGATTTAGTCTAAGAAAATTTCTTTCTGTCAACTCTGTTATTATGTCCAAGCTTTAGCAAAATAATGTGATCAATAGGATTCCCATCCCAGAAACTATCCCACTGACAACATTTTATTTGAATATACACTCAAGTTTTCTTAAGAAGAAGAGAATGGGAAGCTCTTTTTGATAAGTAAAGATGGGAGTTTCTTAAAGCTACAAATATTTCACACATAAGTACAGGAACAATTCACTATGCAATGAATTAATGAAATTTATCTCTTACTTATCAAAAAAAAAAAAAACTACTGCAATGAATTTAAACCTTATAGACATGCAATACATGGCCAAAAAATCTTGATACATAGGTAGCCAAAAGGGCTAATAACTCATAGGGTAGTCTGCATAAAAGTTGCTAGTTGGCAATAACATTTCTTTGAACTAAGAAAAATCATGTGTAGTGCACCCTCTACTTACATCAAAGATTTGAAGTTTCTGGACTTCAACCAAATACTTCCGTAAAGAATGGTAATGAAAGATGGAAACAAAAAATTCTATAAAAGTATATCTCCTGGCAATGTCAAATTCGACTCATACAACTGAAGTATCAACTAAGATAAAATCTTCTAGAGTCTTTAGGCTAACTCCAAGGTGGAGTTCTTATAATCATACAGTTATTAGGATCCATCAGCTCTTTCTCAAAATTTTCAGAGATGGCCAATTTTATAACATTGGAAAAAAAAAAACAATCGGCAGATGGGGCTTTCATGTGGGGGCAGTTGTCATGGCATTTTCTACAAGATCCGAAAATCCCCAGCCACCCAAACCTAATCCATGATGAACCCACTGAATCAAGTTATACATGATTTCCCAGCCGTTGAAATCATGTCATCTAAACATCTAGCTTAGCAAGAAACAATGAATTAGGGGAAAAATCTCTTGAGCTGGTAAATGGTGAGAAGAAACCTTTTAATTAAAAAATAATATGTAAGATGGGAGTTACCAAAAGGAATCAAGAGGATCTTAATCTTCAAATACTACTTAAACCTGGTTTAACATTATATTTGCAGATATTACCTGTATCATTAGTCTGATCACGGGAACCTATTGCTCTCATCCTGTACACAGCCTCCTCCTCTAAGCGTTCCCGCCCATCAAGCAAAATGCTAATATATCTATATATGTTACTCTGGATCATCAGCTTAATATCCTGCAATTCTTCTAAGGCAAAATTGTTCCCATACAAAAATTTGGCCTGCTCAGTCATTGATAAGTACCAAGGGAAGTGAGCATCAATAGCAACAAATGATGTAGGGGAAAAAGATGCATATTAATGCAAAAGAGACATATCGATGAAAGGCCTTTGTAAGAACCCAGTGGACATGACATTTGGTAAAAGAAACGTGAAATATGCTTGTGATTGTATGAGATTAAGTTGGAACCACAGAATGAACCAGGGGCAGCCTAACATGAGTGAGTGTGTGCACACGTGTCAAACCCCAAAGATTAAAATCCTTCAAACTTAAAATTTCACTCATTTTGAAAGCAAACATCCCTGGCCATACACTGTAATCAAATAAATAGACAATATTCAGTCCATTGTGTTTTTACAGCCTATTTTACCAGAGAGGTGCTAAAATGAGGTTCCCCACTTGGAGAATTCTCAAGCCTGCTCAATCTTTATGAAACTTGTAATTGTTTTCTGGACATGCAATAAATATCCATTAATGCACGGTTCTTAGCTTTAAATGTTCAGGAGAATTTCCATAGCAATTAGGCTTCTAGGTCTAAAATTCAATTTGTTATAATCATCCCCAGATTTTACAACTTCCGTGATGATTAAAATAAAATGATTAAGAAATGTAGATTAAGAGTCAACCCAGCAGTATGAAAGGTCATACAATATGGAAATGAGTTTGCAGATGCAGATATCATTATCAGTTGTGATGGGTATGGATGCGGTACCTGCTTAAAGATAGTGCTGGTTCCAGAGCCTTGAAGTCCAAGAAGAAGAAGTTTCTGAGTTTTTTTCTGTTCCAGATAATTTGGAACTGTTGAATAATTGCTAGCCTCATCTCTTGGTACATGAGGTTGACCATGGGGCACAGGCAAAGAAAAAAGGGTACAGATAAACCGTATTGATGCCTGTCTAGCAAAAAGCAAATCCAAACTGTTCATATAAGGTTCCCATGATCACATACGGAGAAGTTCAAAACAAACTTTTTCAGAACATACCTTCTCCCAAATGTTTCCCCTAATATTGTTCTGACCTTCCTCTTCATAACGACCATCATCATATACCCAAAAATGAGTGTCACGTGGACACTGCACCTTTGCCAGCTGAAAGTATTAAAAACTAGATTAGTAAGATATTAGATCAACTTTAAACCCTTCTCTTTTTGGTAAGTAAACATAACTACAAACTGAGTGTAAGTTAACATATCAAAGCATTTAATGAGACCAAATAAAATAAAGTAAATGAGATGTAGAGCATTAGAATCAAAACTGTTATCTCCCGTCATTTTCAGTTACTAGATTTATAAAGAAATTTCAAAATTGACATCCGAGAAGCTAGATAAGTGATGTCACAAAAAATATACATCATCAAAACAATTATAAGACAGGGAACCAACAAGGAATATCACAAGTGCATACACCAATAACATGTATCTAATATTCAGATTGAGTGAATATTATCCATTATGCGTAAATGCAATGAGTTACAGCTTATAACTAAAAAAAAAAGATACATGTCCTTTTATAGCGACAAAGAGCTTACCCGTAGCACCCTCAATTCGAGCTTTGTGATTTCTCGGCCATTGATGTAGACTTCAGTGTTCCCATTGCTTGCATCGGGGCAAAGTTTACCAGTGAAGTTTAAGTTTGAACTTATGATTATATCAGGTTTTTCACCCTCCTGTCAAATCAACAACGATGGATGCTAAAAGAAACTCAAACCCATTTGGGAAAAATAAGATTTCTGACCCATGCAATTGCAGAATCCCAAACTAAAAAGAAAGTGAATTGATTGGGTTGAACATGCCTCACCTTTCCCCACATACCAGATTCCTTGTCATACCAATATTGACCAGGCTTCAACTTTCGAGGAGGCAAAGGACATCCAAGTAGTTCTGCCATCTCTTCCGACTTAAGAGGGAATCCATTGACAATTAGCTGTTCTGGCCGAAGCTGATTAGCAGAACATTCTCTCTCAGCTTTCATAATCTGCTTGACTTCCAAAGGGCTGAGTAATTGGGATAATACCCTTGAATGTCTACCTAATTTCAGCCGCTTTGATTCATCAATCGGCTGACCAATGCAAGTTACACACTTGCGCCCTTCAGGCATTGATCCCATGGCTCTAAGAACACAATTGCTGCAATATTTAGCATCACACACTAGGCATGACTCCTTTGTCTCCCACTTCCCTTTTCCACACCGATAACACACTCTACTCTTCTTCTTCTTCTTTTCTTTTGACACGCCAACATAATTTACAAAATCTGGCTTCTCAACCTCATTCTCTTTTCTGTCAGATCTATTAACTGTGTTGAAAGTGACTACTGGTGCTCTCCTTACTTCATTAGCAACCTTTTTAGGAAGATTATGGACTGAATTTGGAGAAACTGATGGAGAAGCAGAAGAAGAATCAGGGTTTTGCAAGACAGATGCTACAGACTCTGAACTGCCCGAGACCCCTGGGCTGTGAGTAGGCAAAGTCGTAACACCAACAATACGAGACACTGGCAAAGGTATAGGTTCAACGACTGGAGGACCCGCATTGGCAGCGGATCTTTGCGATTCAGATAGGGGTTCGGCAGTTGGGATCGCCCGTAAGTTTACATTCAGGGGTTCCACTCTAGGGACTTCATACGTGACCGGTGGGCCCTCATACTCTATGGCAATAGAGTAATCAAGATCACTATCATCTTCAGGCAGAGGAGCTCCTGGTGGGAGCATCTTTGTCACTAGTTTTCTCCAGCTCTCTCCCCCACTTTGCTCCATTTTGGCCATAACACTACCAAATTAACAGATCTTCAAGAAGGACCTCAAACTATAACTTAATTTAATATCACCAATAGTATGCAACTATGTCCTATATAATCGCAATTAAAATCCCAAGCATTACACCTTAGTGTAACATTCAACGCCAAATATAAGAGAAGTACAGAGAATAACCAGGTAAAACAATGGTGAATTACGACTTAGAAGTTTAGAACGGATAACATTCATCGAGCAGCCGCAACCGACCGGTCATCCTTTGAAAATCTCCAAACTAGAAAGATAAATAAGAAACTGATAAGAAATTTCAGCCAAGTTAAAAAGGAACTAAAACGAATTTGCGAACTTTTTTGAGTCGAAGCACGAATTTCAACAAATCCCACAACAAGATTTGAATTTATTTGTATTCAGAAACGGGAACCCAAGTTGATGTAGCACAATTCAATAAAAGGTTTAAACTTATTCCTAGCCCAAATTTTGAACAAACCATAGTCAAACAACTCGTAAACAAAAACAAAACAAAACACGAAAAGGAAAAAAGAGGAAGAAGAGGCAACGTCCAAAAAACTAGAAGAAAGAACAATTCTAAATTCAAAGGAAGATCAACCCCCCAAAAGAAAGATCAATGAAAAGGAAGTAATAACCGAACTTTTAAGAAGGAAAAATATTTGATGCAGAGCAAGTACGTACCTGAGGGAGGAGGTGGGGGTTAAAAAGACAAAATCAAAGCAAGAAATCTAGGTAAAATCGAAGCAGCACTTATATTATTAGCATCTCTTCTTTCTTTCTTCTTCTGCTACTGTTTCAGTTTTGATGGCTCCAGAGAACCAAAAAGGTCAAAAGCTCCTGCAAAAGCCCACGTTTGCCCAACCCATTCATCGATATCAAAGAGTTTCCCTGTTTGGACAGAGAGAGAGAGAGAGGAGAGAGAGCAGATTGAAATAATGGGCCCCACACTTCCACTAGTCGTCGGGGTAGCTCCTGCCCAGTTTGTCTGACTTTCGTGTAGTGATGAGGACAGGTGAGCTGTGCTTCACGCGTAGACTCAGCGCGTGTCTGTAACGACCAATTTTTTAAATTAAAATAATTCGACTTCTGAAAATAAAAATGCACGAGAACACGTGGACATCCCATAAATATCTAATATGAGATAAATTTAATTTTGAATATTTCAATCAACACTTATTTTTTTATTATATAATAATAAAATAGTATAGAATAAATTTAACTTTAGTTATTTACATCAAAAGATTTTTATATTAGATTATCTTTTTTATTATATAAAAATAAAATAATATTAATTTAAAAACATATTTAATTCTTTTAATTATTATTTTATTTTATTTTATCATATTTTACCAATAAATATAAATTTGTGATGAGAATAAATATAAATTTAGTGTCATCAAATTTGTAATGAATGATAGTTATGATGCGAAGAAAAAAGAGAAATAATAATAAAATATAAATTTGACTCATAAACAGTTGCTATCAAATTTGAAATTTAATTTGAAAATTATTGTAGCTAATTTTTAAATTTTAGCTAATCTATTGCAGACTTTTTTTTGTTGTCTAGTAGTTAAATATGTGATAAATGAGCTATTTTAGCTAATTCATTGAAAATGTTCTAAGTTTTGTTCGGATAAAAAAAAATTATTGCAACACATTTTATCTTATTTTATTTTATCAGTATAATTTTTTTAAAATTTGCATATAAAATATAATAAATAATTCAAAATTTTCAAATCTTAATTTAATTTTTTCAAATCTCAAAATAATATTTATATTAAAAAATATTTTAATAATATTTTATTTAATTTTTTAACTTTAATCTTAAATCATATCATATAATCTAACTATTTAAACGGGACCTGAATAAAGTTTAGAAAATAAAACCCAAAAGTGAAGAATAAAACTAGACAGATGGTTTTTTATCTTTAAATCACTGTTTGTATTAAAATTTTAAATTAATAAAATAAATAAATTTAGTTATTTATATTGTAATATTAACAAATTCGAAATCATCAAAAACAGTTGTCTGAATAATCTTCTGTTTCTCTTTACATTTAAAAAAAAAAAAAAAACTAAAGAGACTAGAGAATAGAAGACAAGACAACTGACGACCAAGGTAAGTTAGTTTGATGATGTTGTGGCCCAAAGCGTGGGTCAAAAAAGGATTGATCATTACCAAGTCCTAAAATAATGTCTCCCCAAATCCAACTGGCCTTCATCTTTTACTATGATTTTACGATGTCATGTGACGCATTAATATGATTATTCATAATTTAATGATTGTCAATGTGGACTAGGAACAAGGCATATCCTTGTAGGACTTAAAGGGTTAGAAATTATCGTAAGGAAAATGACAGTCAGGAACCCAGTTTGTACCGTTGGGTTTGACTGCACTGTTTTTTATTTAATGATTAAAAATTAATTATTAATAAAGTTGTATATTTTTGTAATGATTAAAAATGTAAAAATATATTTTAAAAAATCCAAATACAAGAATAATTCTACATGGAGTCGGATTTTTTAGAGTCGGATGGGAGTCGGCTGACATGGCGATTCTCTTTACATAACGTTTCTCTCTCTTCAGTGCTTTTTTCAACTCCATTTTTTGCATTTTCTTTAAAAAAAATTATTTTTTCATTTATCGGCTGATGTATCGTGTTGCCACATTAGTCGACTCCCATCCGACTTCAAAAAATCCGACTTCATAGAAAATGATTGATATAAAAATAATTTTACAAATTAATATGATTTCATGTGAGCCATCAGATCTGCATTATAATAAAAAATAAAATTATAATCTGATAAATCATATTAAATCATATCAATTTCTGAGATTGTTTTTGTGAAATTATTTTGTGATTAAAATATTTCTCAAAATAAATATGTACAAGTTGAATTCTAGCACTGTCCTTATTTATTTATTTATATAATAATCAATGAATCGTCTTGAGGAACTTACTAAAAGGTTGAATCTACTGAATCAATAATTTGAAGCATGGACTAACAACTGCACTACTCCAACTTAGCTATTAACCCAAATAAGAGTAAAATAAAATATAGACTTAAACATGTCCATTATTTAAAATTTGACCACACCTATCCCCTAACACAACTCAAAGTCTATATTATCGAAGACTAAAGTCTTTATCTTTTCCTTGCACTAATTTGAAAGCGCTAGCTTTGAATTATGAACATATAAACATAAAAACTATAGTCTATAAAATTTACTGAGCATTTAATGCTAATTGAAATATTTATATGGCCAATAAAATATATTGTAGAACCCAATAAAAATAGCTTAACGATAAGCATTATATCTATAAAGATATTATTAAATATACAAATTACTATAACACAATGTAAGATATTAGATCTACTTTACAATAATATAAACTTTATAATCTGTTACGCTATATCAATTTACATCAATTTATATATTTAATTTTATAACATTTATTCATAGGCTAACTGGCTAAGTATTTTTCTAACTTGAAAATAATCTTTTTCAAAATTTGAAACCTTTCCATAGTGAAATGATGTATTATTCTGTCTTCTAACTCAGGTTTTTCTTGGCAAATAAAGAGACTAATAATTGGAAAAAAGAAAACCAAAAAAGAGTAAATAATAATAATAATAATAAGTCGTGGGTTTAGGTCAGGCGCTTTGAATATAGAATAGAAGAAGAGTGGGAGTAGATGTGGATGTCATCAAATGCTTTGGAATGGTTGACAATTTGAATGAAAAATCAGATGATAGAATTATTCGTTTAAATAATAAGAAAAATAATATTATAAAAATAATCCACTATCCAAACTAGCCCTAAAATGCAATGCATCAAGATGTGACAGATCACATGGAGCACCAATACTCAGTGATCCATATTCGAGGATCCGATCATTGAAATTGCTTGATTTGTTTTCCTATGTTCACATTTTAAAGTGCATATTACTATTTATGGTTTAAAGTGAAGGACTTTTATATAATTATGAGGTACTAGAGACTTTTTTCTAAAATCAATTTTAAGGAAAAAGAATAAAGTTGTAATGAAATTCATAAGAAAATATAGAGAGAAAGAAAAGTTTCATAACAGGCACGGTTTTATTGCTTCCGATCAAAACAAAGACAATCTTTGTTTGCCCTGTCTTGTATTTATGTATATTCCCTACCCACTATCTCTCTGACCTCCATTCGTTGAAGAGTCGTGGGTGATTCGCTATTTCTAAGATTTCTAGTTGATTTACATATTCAACAAGAGTAATATATTATAAAGTACGAAAGTGTCATACATTTATTTAAAAAAAAAAGTATAGTTTATTGTTATTATTATTATTATTATTATTTTATGTATATCTCATATTTATTTATTTTTTATAAAATAATTATACGGCATACACACTCACAATTACAACTATCATTTTTTATTCAAAATAATAATGAAATGTTTGGGCAAAAAAGGGAGAAGAGTTTTGATCAATATTTTGAATATCGTACTAATAGCCTACAGGGATACTAGTTAAAGCATTAGAACAAAATATTTCAATATTGATATCGTTTCGTATACCGTTTCGAAATAATCTATATATAAATACATATATAAATTAGATTTTAAAATAATAATTAATATATAAATATATATGTGTAAATAGTCTAAACTGAATTAAGGTAAAAAAATTATAAGAAATGGGAAAAAAAAATACAACTGAAATATAAATGACTGGTACGGTTGGTACCTATCAATACAATTGGTACCTATCGATACGATTACCGGTATTTATTTTGATATAAAACATATATATTATCTAGAATCTGTACTGTCCAACTTGCTAGTATGGCTATACTGACCGGTAATACTGGCCGATACAATATTAAAAATCTTGGTTTTGATAGACGAAATGCTTACAAAGATTCTTAACGGTAAGTTTACATTACAGAGCTAATGGGTGAACACTTTAGTCCTAAATCTGCGTATACATTGGAGGAAAAGTTGTAGAAAATGACACAGTGAAATAACAAAAGATGCATAAGAGCATTCTCATTGATATCATATTTACTTATTATCAAAAGTGTACTTTTTGTAAACATACCAAAAAGATTATGTCATATAATTATATAATTGATGATTTATTATTTAAAAGTTAAGCAAAAAGTATATTTTTATTATTTTTCACATTTTCTTTTAATTATATTTGATTAAATATGATATAATTTTTTTTATATGTGTGCAAAAAATGTACTTTTAATGATAAAAAAAATGATACTAACGAGGATGCTCTAATACCTGGAATTGCACAATTTGACAGCAAAGATGATTTCAGGCATTGCAAGTTGCTAACTGTTGCCAAAACTGGGAATTATATATAGCATAAGCAAATAGAGGGGTGACACCGAATTTTTATGACATAAGCAGGGCGACTAAATTTAACGACTCATTCGTAATTATAATATAATAAAATATAAATTATTTTTAAAAAATTAATACAATGAGATTTTATTTAATTTTTTAAAATAATTTTGTTTGAATTAATATTAGTACAACAACTTAAAATGAGATATTAATATAGATTTTGTGCCTCAATTTAATAAGATTTTAAAAAAATATTTAAACATATAAATAATTTATTGTATTAAATATTAAATTTAGTATTATAAAACCTTGCACATATTGAAAAATATAAAAATTTACTTAAAGTTTTATTTACTAAAATAGTTTTTAATTTTTTAAAATAATTTTTAAAAAAGATCTCACTTTTGTTTATAGGGCCTTGCAATGAATGGGCTTTAGAGCACTAGCAATGGGTTGACTATATCCCATTGCAAGGTAGCCAGCCCATTGCAAGGCCGAAGTGAAGTTGAGTTTGTCAAATTTTCCCTGCATTAGACTAGCTATGTTGTAAAATATTTAGACTTGTTGAATAGTAATCTGTCCATCCTTGCCAAAAATAGTGAGTTATCGTTCATCAGCCATCTTAATATTTTATTCCATTTATTTATTTCTTTTTAGCGCGAAATAAACGTTTCTTTCCTTGATATCGTGAAGTCTTCCTTTTCTCTACTTGCAACTAACCTCGAACCCTGGTTTCTTCCAGGAAAATTTTCGATCGACTTTATCTAAACGCGCGAAAGATCGAACATTTCTTTCCAAACGTGCCAAAAAATTTTGAACCCTAGTAACTCTTCCTCTGATTTTTTTTCTCTCCCATTTTTGCTTCATCGATCGAAATTCCAAACGCGCGAAAGATCAAACATCCTCCTATTGTTTTCAGATGTATGCTTGGTTCAAGATCGTGTATTTCTAGCCTGAATCTTGATGAGACTTGGCATCTTCTAAATCTATGGGGTCGTCTCCTTCGATGAAAAAGTTGTAGTAGCAATCGGCATGATCATCTTCATCAACAGCTGTATCAATGTTTTCCTCGTTGCTATTCAAGTCATTCACGTCCATGGTAGAAATGAAGACCCTATACACAAAGGAATAGAACTTATGATATGGTTGCGAACTTGTGATCGATTTTTTAAGATTTTGGGTGTGGCGACAAGAATGAATTCACCTTAGAAAATAATTTTTAAAAAATAATTTCTTAGTAAAATTAATATTTAATATTTAATATATTACGTGCATTTGTAAAATTAAAAAAATAATTTATTGTTCACCAAAAATAATATTTAATATATTAAGTGTATTTGCAATTTTTTTTTTAAAAAGTATTTTTATATTAAAATATACAATATTATATTATTATTTGGACTTTGATTTAACTAAATCAATGTGGATCTCTTAACAAAACTATATGGATTGTAGCCAAAAGAAAATTTAGACTTCAATTTAGACTTAGCAATGATTGGACCATTAATTGTGCTCTTAGAAGTTTAGAACCTCACTTTTGTTTTAAATTTGTAGCCCCTGACCATAAGACTGACAACAAATAGCCCTATTTCTTGATTAAAACCCGGCATATACATTCGACCCAATTTGGATTTCAAACTCATCTCAACTTATCTTCATTTTATCATTACACTTTTTTAATTTTTATATAAAATACAAATTCTTATATATCTTTTTCAAATCTCAATACACTTTTTTTAAATTTCAATTCAATTTGTTTAAATCCCAAAATAAAAATAATATTAAAAAATAAACTAAATTTATCTCAACTCATCTTATCTCTGAATCTAAACGAAGCCAGTGATGGAGGGTAACTTCGTCCACACAAGGCTCATAACAATGCCTCTGGAGACTTTATCCTCTGAAACAAAAGGGTCTACGAACTAGAAGAAGAGGGAGGACGAAGATCTCAAATCTCAAACCAATTAACCATTCTTCTTTTGTATCTCCTAAATGCATGCTTTTTCTCTAACTAAATCGTATGCTTCATTTAGTTTGCTCAAGGTTGCCCCATAAACGAAGGCATAGACCTTAAAAAACTAGTCACCCAAACTTTTGCACAACCTCTTCTTTGAAGCCCATATCAAATCCTCCTAATTCTACAAACCCAAATCTCTTATAATTTCTTTCCTTCAAACTCGTGTGGGTTGTCCTTAGAATTGGCTACTACAGCTTCCATGAAACTCAACATTGAGAACGTAGAGAATCCCAACTCTATTATGAATCTATTGAGAACTCACGGTTTGACGCATAACCACATCATACACTAAATTAGTAGTCGTCCATTATTGCTTTTGGCCGATTTAGGCAATACCCTCAAGCCCAATATGGAGTTGTTTAAATCCTTGGGTTTCTCTAGCGCTAACCTCGCCAAAATGCTTACCAAATACCCAACTATGTTAGAAAGTGATGCATATACTACTGTTGATTTTTTTTAGAGCCCATGGTTTTAGCGATATGCAAATAAAAACTTTGATGATGAAGTGTCTTGAACTATATTCGTATAATAGTCAAAAAATTCTTAAGTCAAAGTTGAAGTTTTTCAAATCCTTAGGCTTGTCAGATCTTGAAATTACAGAGCTTTTATTTGCATCGTCTTATGTTCTGCAAACGAGTAGCGAAAAAAAACATATCATTTCGAGTGTTCAAGAGCTTAGGCGGATTCTTGGCACCGATGAGAATGTCCTAAAGGTTATAAAGGCACGCTGCAAAGTATTAAGAACAGACGTTGTACATAAGTTACAGACCAACATTACTACTTTGATAAGCCATGATGTTCCCCAGCCATTAGTTTTGTACATTAGTTTTGAGATATTAATATAGATTTTGTGCCTCAATTTAATAAGATTTTTAAAAAATATTTAAACATATAAATAATTTATTGTATTAGATATTAAATTTAGTATTATAAAACCTTGCATATATTGAAAAATATAAAAATTTACTTAAAGTTTTATTTACTAAAATAGTTTTTAATTTTTTAAAATAATTTTTAAAAAAGATCTCACTTTTGTTTATAGGGCCTTGCAATGAATGGGCTTTAGAGCACTAGCAATGGGTTGACTATATCCCATTGCAAGGTAGCCAGCCCATTGCAAGGCCGAAGTGAAGTTGAGTTTGTCAAATTTTCCCTACATTAGACCAGCTGTGTTGTAAAATATTTAGACTTGTTGAATAGTAATTTGTCCATCCATGCCAAAAATAGTAAGTTATCGTTCATCAGCCATCTTAATATTTTATTCCATTTATTTATTTCTTTTTAGCGCGAAATAAACGTTTCTTTCCTTGACATCGTGAAGTCTTCATTTTCTCTATTTGCAACTAACCTCGAACCCTGGTTTCTTCTAGGAAAATTTTCGATCGACTTTATCTAAACGCGCGAAAGATCGAACATTTCTTTCCAAACGCGCCAAAAATTTTTGAACCCTAGTAACTCTTCCTCTGATTTTTTCTCTCTCCCATTTTTGCTTCATCGATCGAAATTCCAAACGCGCGAAAGATCAAACATCCTCCTATTGTTTTCAGATGTATGCTTGGTTCAAGATCGTGTATTTCTAGCCTGAATCTTGACGAGACTTGGCATCTTCTAAATCCACGGGGTCGTCTTCTTCGATGAAAAAGTCGTAGTAGTAATCGGCATGATCATCTTCATCAACAGCTGTATCAATGTTTTCCTCGTTGCTATTCAAGTCATTCACGTCTATGGTAGAAACGAAGACCCTATACACAAAGGAACAGAACTTATTATATGGTTGCGAACTTGCGATCGATTTTTTAAGATTTTGGGTGTGGCGACGAGAATGAATTCACCTTAGAAAATAATTAAAAAAAAATTATTTCTTAGTAAAATTAATATTTAATATATTACGTGTATTTGTAAAATTAAAAAAATAATTTATTGTTTACCAAAAATAATATTTAATATATTAAGTGTATTTGCAATCTTTTAAAAAAGATATATTTTTATATTAAAATATATAATATTATATTATTATTTAGACTTTGATTTAACTAAATCAATGTATCCCTCTTAGCAAACCATATGGATTATAGCCAAAAGAAAATTTAGACTTCAATTTAAACTTAGCAATGATTAAACCATTGATCGTGCTCTTAAAAGTTTAGAACCTCACTTTTGTTTTAAATTTGTAGCACCTAAACCATAAGAATGACAACAAATAGCCTATTTCTTGATCAAAACCCGACATATACATTCGGCTCGATTTGGATTTCAAACTCATTTCAACTTATCTTCATTTTATCATTACATTTTTTTAATTTTTATATAAAATACAAATTCCTATACATCTTTTTCAAATCTCAATACACTTTTTTTAAATTTCAATTCAATTTTTTTAAATCCTAAAATAAAAATAATATTAAAAAATAAACTAAATTTATTTCAACTCATCTTATCTCTAAATCCAAACGGAGCCAGTGATGGAGGGTAATTTCGTCCACACGAGGCTCATAACAATGCCTCTGGAGACTTTATCCTTTGAAACAAAAGGGTCTACGAACTAGAAGAAGAGAGAGGATGAAGATCTCAAATCTCAAATCTCAAACCAAGTAACCATTCTTCTTTTGTATCTCCTAAATGAACATGCTTTTTCTCTAACTAAATCGTATGCTTCATTTAGTTTGCTCAAGGTTGCCCCATAAACGAAGGCATAGACCTTAAAAAACTAGTCACCCAAACTTTTGCACAACCTCTTCTTTGAAGCCCATATCAAATCCTCCTAATTCTACAAACCCAAATCTCTTATAATTTCTTTCCTTCAAACTCGTGTGGGTTGTCCTTAGAATTGGCTACTACAGCTTCCATGAAACTCAACATTGAGAACGTTGAGAATCCCAACTCTATTCTGAATCTATTGAGAACTCACGGTTTGACGCATAACCACATCATACACTTAATTAGTAGTCGTCCATTATTGCTTTTGGCCGATTTAGGCAATACCCTCAAGCCCAATATGGAGTTGTTTAAATCCTTGGGTTTCTCTAGCGCTAACCTCGCCAAAATGCTTACCAAATACCCAACTATGTTAGAAAGTGATGCATATACTACTGTTGATTTTTTTAGAGCCCATGGTTTTAGCGATATGCAAATAAAAACTTTGATGATGAAGTGTCTTGAACTTTATTCGTATAATAGTCAAAAAATTCTTATGTCAAAGTTGAAGTTTTTCAAATCCTTAGGCTTGTCAGATCTTGAAATTACAGAGCTTTTATTTGCATCGTCTTATGTTCTGCAAACGAGTAGCGAAAAAAAACATATCATTTCGAGTGTTCAAGAGCTTAGGCGGATTCTTGGCACCGATGAGAATGTCCTAAAGGTTATAAAGGCACGCTGCAAAGTATTAAGAACAGACGTTGTACATAAGTTACAGACCAACATTACTACTTTGATAAGCCATGATGTTCCCCAGCCATTAGTTTTGAAAATCTTATTTATAAGATCAAGGTCACTGCTTATCTGTAACAATCGATTTAGGGAGATTGTTGGCGAAGTTATGAAATTGGGTTTTGATCCCAATTATCTGAAATTTGTTCTAGCCATCATGTCTATGGCACTAAATAGTAAAACACTTTGGGAGCAGAAGGTGGAAGCTTATAGGAGTTTTGGTTTGTCAGAGGGTGATATTTATGCAACATTCAAGCAGCAACCCTTTTGTATGAGTTGTTCAGAAAATAAGATCAAGATAATGATGGGTTTCTTTGTGAACAATTTGAAGCTGAAGCCTTCGAGGATCTCTAACACTCCAAATCTTCTATTGTTTAGCTTAGAGAAGTGGATTATTCCAAGGTGTTCAGTTTTACAATTTTTGATGGTGAAGGGTTTGATCAAAGAAGATACTAACATTGTTGATCCTACGGTTACAATGGTTGAGAAGAACATCATGAAGAGATTTGTGAGCAAGTATCAAACTAGGTTTCTGATATTGTTAGAGCACACCAAGGGATGATAGAATTTCAAGGCCTCCCCATTGCACCAATGGAGACGTGATTGCTTTTGACATAATCAAATGTGACCTTGGCTATAGATCTCGAATGGAAAAATAATTTTAGGAGGTGTTTCAGCAGATTTCTATGGTAATCCATAAGTATTGCACAAATAAGGCAAAATTAGAAACTTGTTAAAGATGAGGTGAATGTTCCATGCATACTACAGAACTTGCCTGCCTTTTTTATAGTGATAGTTGTATGATGCTATCAATCTGACATTACATTTCAGGATAAGCAAGCCCTTCCCTAGCATTTCTTATTTAGAGGCATTCTAGGATGTCTAGGTGCAGGTGTGTGAAGACTATGAGGCCTCATGATGATTTTATCTCATATTACTTTTTAGATCTAATATGAAAGAAGCGTGGGAAGCATCTTTTTTCACTCATCATATGGTGTTTTGGATTAATGGTATTTGTTGAGCTCTCATGAGTAGATGCCCAAGATTCGAGTCCAAGTACATTCAGTTTCAATCCCCTTACTAACAAAAAACTATTTCATATACCTACGCATGCAGCTTTGGTTCATTGGTCATTAACCCTTATTTCTGGATCTTTATAGTTTATATTTAATGATTATCATTAGAGACAAATTGATCATATGATTGTTTTCATGTCCAAACTTAGCCTTACCATTCAGGTTCACTTCATATAAATTTCTTTTTTTGTATAAGAAAATGTTAGTATGTCTCCTAAGTTTGTCCCCTCAATTTGATTGATCGTGTATTTTATTTTATTTTTAATATTGCTTTTATTTAATGTTTTTATTGAATTCGACAAAGTGGAGTTAGAATTAGATTTATTTTATTTTTTACTTTTTTAGTTGGAGTCGGAGCCGTTTCCGGACCGAATCCGAGTTTGCCCTCTGACTCTAATTCCAACTCTGATATTATATATATATATATATGTGTGTGTGTGTGTGTATGCATGTGCGTGTGCGTGTTATAGAAGTAATATTTATCTATTGATCATATATACTAATATAGTTATATTCAATAATATATTAATGAGTTAATTATTAGAAAAAATATATATACGTATTTTATAATATAATATGTTAACAACACATATTAATTTACTAAATTATAATAACATGTAATTAGAAGTCTAGCATAATAACATGTAATTAGATGCTAGAAATAAGTGTAGTATAAAAATAAATTAGACACTAGCAACAGATATGGCATACAAATTAGTAGCTGAATTTCAAACCTATTATATTTATTGTTGATACATTTTTATAAATAAATATTTACTATAAATATTGATGTGGAATGACCACTAACATGGTATCTTGTTGATCCTGTTTAAAGAGTTTTGGTTATATTATTAGTAAATTTGGAATTTGAAAGTCTACAAAAAAAAAGAGTTTAAAATAGGTTAAACATGAAGCTAAAAAAATTCAAAACACAGCCAAATCTAACTCCCTTTCAACAAGTCAGGGTTGGATTTAGAATCTTTTGTGATAAACCTTCGGTCGCCTCCTCTGCCTAGGATTTTCTTAAAATCACCGCTGTCCCGCGCTTTTGGGGGGGGGGGGGGGGCTCCGGCTCTGTCCCTCCTCTGCCTCCTCCCTTCTTTTCATTTCTCTTTATTTTTTCCTGAACATCGCGGTTTCGTGGGTGGTTTTCGGGTGTTTTGGAGATGACGGTTTGTCTTGCAGATACACAGGAGTAGGAAGCCCGAAGGCCACCACGGGCAGAGCTGCCGTGTCCCCCATCCTCTGATCGTCTGGTCTCCCGACATTTTTTGTTGAAAGGAGCAGCTTGTGCTCCTAATGCATGGGCCCAATTTGAACGCGCATTGCTTTTGGTGGATTCGCCTTGCCGGTGGTCTCATCGGATGTTTTGTAATGGATTCGGGGTGTCTAGAGCTTCTTTGACTTACGGTGGATTACATTTATCGTGGCACGTAGTGTCCACGCGTCACCACAATGAGGTCACCTATTTTGGTCTTGCGTAGTATTTTTTTCGTTTTGTTTATGTGTTCGTTTGTATAAAGAAAATTGTAAGATGAAAAAATAGTGTCTCGGGCGTTTATCTGTGGAATCTTAATGCTCTTCTTTATTAAAGGATGATATAGTAGTTTATTGTCGTTTTGACAATATTTAATCTCTTAGATTTTGTCTACAGAAATTTAGAAGTGGATTTTATTTGATTTTAATTGACTTGTAGACTGAAATGAATAAATCATTGTTCGTATTGTATGCTTTATTTCATGAATTATAATGAAGTTAACATTTTTTCTTTATAAAAAAGTTGGATTTAGAATAAAACTTACAGAAGTCAAACTCGGAATTAAGATTTGAATTTTGACAAAGTCGTTGTCAGAATTGAATTTAAGATATTCCAACTAGGAAAAATGTTAGTATGTCCATTTATTTTGAAATTTCATATATTTTAATTTTTTTTGTTTAATAATTAAAGAAGGGATTATTAATGTATTCATATCATTTTTAAATAATTAAAAAAAAAAACCAACTAGTAATATACTTGAATGGTGTTACAGTGTTTCTCAAGTGACAAAATAGCACCCCTATCCAACTTGTGAGTTGGTACCCAACCGTCTGCAGCTAAGGTACACAAGTTATTGTGGGATTTATTATAATTTTGAAAAAAAAAAAATCTTCACCTTTAACAGCGGATTAAGCATTAAAAGTCGGATTGGGAATATAATTTCTTGCTTGCTGGACTTATGATTTGTTTATTTTTAAAGATGAGATTGAAATAAAATAAAAAGAGATAAGATAAATTGAAATTAAAGTAAAAAATTAAATAAAATATTGTTATAATATATTTTTTAATATGATTTTTGTATTAGAATTTGAAAAAATTAAATTATTTATATTATTTTATATTAAAATTTGGAAAAAAATATAATGATTAAATAAGATGAGATGAGATAAAATGAGATTATTTTTAAAACAAATAAGACCTTAGGCATGACTCGTGAAAAAAATCGAAGAAAAGTCATAAATACACCGATATTTTGACCTTATTTGGTTATACATAAAAAATGAGATGAGAAAAAAAAATTAAAAGTTAAAAATTAAATAAAATATTATTAAAATATAATTTTAATATAATTTTTATTTAATAATTAAAAAAATTATTTATTATATTTTATATAAGAATTTAAAAAAATTATAATAATTATATAAAATAAAATTAGATGAATTAAATTAATTTTTATGTTATCAATGCCAACCCTCTGTTAAATCATTTGTCCAGACAAAACAATGCAACAGATCGGTCTTCGGTGTGCCTTCGGAGTTTGGGGTATTCTTCGGTGGCCCTCCAGCTGAAAGCAGGCTTAGGAAATTCATTTTTTAGGTCCGGTTTGGATTTACCATTCATCTTTTTTTTTTTTTAATTTTTTTTTATAAATTCTAATAAATATTTTTTATTTTTTAATACACATTTTTTAAATTATAATTTAAATTTTTTAAATTTTAAAATAATAATAATATTAAAAAATAAATTAAACTCATCTTATTTTCAAATTCAAAAAAGTTTATTTTTTGGTGGCTCTTCAATGTGAACTAAGACCACGTTCCCTTTATCAAACTCATTTTTAAATTTTAATGAAAATTATAATATTTTCATAAATTTAAAATTTTCATATTTAAAATTTTATATTAGATTCATCATTAGATTTATTAAAATAATAATATAATAATAATTTTTTATTTCATATTTTGTAACTACAGTAATCAATAATAAAAGAATAATTATTTTTGTAATCTATATTTGGTGGACTGCATTGTAGTTTTCATTAAAACACTCATGTTTTATGGGTAAATGAAATATTTTTTAAAAATTATCAGAGTTTTTAATTTTTAAATAAGAGTATTTTAATCAATTTTATTTTAAAATAGAGATTTTTTTATTTATATATTATTTAGATTGCAAAAAAATTTAATTTTTTAAACTGTATGTAATAAAATCATTTGATTCAATATTGCACAAAGTAATTCTTTTGAGTTTCCTCACTACCGCCCGAGTAAATTAAAAATTATGAATTGATTGCGGTGAAAATATATGAATTTAATCAAAGGAGAAACTTGTTTGATAGCAAACAACAAACACAAATTATGACCCAGCCCATTTCGCAATGCAGTCCACATTCAGATTATGGTTTTTATTTTATTTTATTTTAAATTCTCCGATTCATCAAATGCTGTGAGTTTTTAATTCTTTTCCAAAATATACACTCATGACTCAACTCTTCAGTTTCGGAATGATGCAGTATCATCTTTTACTCCGACAATTTTGGAAGGAAATAGCAACTATCTCTTCCTTACAAATCTACGTAGGTAATTGCCGCAAGAGGTAGGAGGGGGTGAGAGTCTCGGCTCCCTCCTCCCCCTCTTCCTCCTCTTTCGTTTTTGCCGTGTTTTGTTTTCATTTCATTTGTTTTTTGCTCCATTTCAAGTTGGATGTTGCTCTGGTGATCTTCAATAGGGAAGGCCAACACGCGCTCCACCAGGCATCTCGTCCGGCGCTGATCTTTTAATCGGTTGAAGGTTTCATTGTGAGAAGCTGCGCATGAAGCACACATGCAGAATAGACAAATACGTACGGCGTTTTTGGGCTTTGCGACGTTAGTGGGTCCAATTGTGTTGGTCCAGTCATCCCCTGTGTGGCGCGTGTTATACACGCATCACCACAACTATGTATTCCGCCATTGTAGTGTTCTGTTATGTGTATTGTTTGTTTCGTCTTTATTTGTGTGTTGTAATTTGTATTAAGTTTTTAATAAAAAGGAAATAATTATTCCTTTTTTTTATTACACTCATCATTTAGAGGATGGTGATATTAATCTTCTCTCCTCCTTTGGAAAGTGATGATGTGTGTGATTTAGTTTATTTCACTGTTTTAACAGACAGTCATACTCTCCGATGACTTAAGATGGAAGTCTCTAATGGTGTTATCAATTAAAAAGATATAGGGATTTAAACAATATTCGTCACAAAAAAAATTGTGTATGAGAGTGCGTCAATTAGTTGGGTTAATTTGACTTGTAATCTGGGATTGTTTTGTGTTATCATGTTACAGTTGTAACATCAATTTGTTAGAATGAAATGCTGTATTTCTTATCAGAACCCTTCAGTTCCTCATGCAAGTACACTTCGACAGAATCCCTTCCCAACTTCATTGCACGACCCACTCTTATAATCCCATTCTTCTTCCTTCGCCCAACCTCTTTAGTGTTACAAAGCCCCATTCAAGCACTTTGCCCCACACGCTATGGTCATTGTCGTTGTTGCCATCGCTACCCTAAGTAAAGGGTTCTGCATACACCGTCTCTACCATAACCACTAATACTGTGAGTTTTTTTAATTTCTCAATTATTTTGCCTTTTGATTCCCGTACAATTTTTTACCTTTTGTTTTCAGGAATTATTTAATGTTGAGTACATTTGGTAAACTGTTTGATTTATGAGAAAATTGAAGAGAAAAGAAATTAGATGAACAAAGGGGTATAGAGTCGAAGAGAGAAATGGTCAGAGAGATAAAGGAGAAAATAAGAGAAAATGGAGGGAAAGAAATGCAGAAGATTAAAAATTATTAAATAATAAGTTTGGTTTGTGAACAATAGCCATTCAAATATAAAAGAAAGTGATCCGTTTCTGTAGTTCAAAATCTCATACGGATGTTTTTGATGAATTTAATGTAGGAGTATTTTAAGTAAAATTATCAAATTTTATAATATTTGTATTAGTTTTTGATGAAGTTAACACCAATGTTATAAACAGCACTCAAATCATCATTTTGATCAAAATGATCAGAATTTCTTGAAATTTTATTCTCAGACATGACTTAAAATATAAAATACATTTTCATTCCAAACATTATATTTTCATTGAATCATTACTTATTTTTTTAATTCATACATAAAAATCAATACAGTTTTTATAAAATTTAAAACAAAATACCAAAATCAATTCATTTTTTTCAAATTTAAAAACAAAAATAATATTAAATATTATATTCAAATAATTTAAAATCTTCAAAAATTTTCATCTAACCTACTTAAATACAAAACTCAATATAAATTTCTCAAACTTTCAAATAAAACACAAAATATAATACAAAGTTTTCAAATTTCAAAATAAATATATTATTAAAATAAAATTTTAATAATAAATATAATCAATCTTATTTTTTGAAATAATATATTTATATATTGAAAATACACGACATCTACCATTACACTGTTAATTCCAATCGGGTCTTTCGTAATTCCGACGATTGAAGTAATACCAGTGCGCGAGAGCTTAGGGGCAGCCGAGGGAGAAGAAACAGTTGGGCCTCATTGGCGGTCTCAAAGCAAAGGAAGGACTTGTACCGAGTTGTACGTACGGTTCGTTTTCTTCTTCTTGCTTACCGCTGACATGTGTTTCCAATTCTCTACGCATGTGCATACCTATCGTTCTTATTATCCTTCGTAATTTTCTGTGTCTTTGTATCGAAGCAGTAGCTTGAATTGAATGCTGGCTTTATTTTATATATGGAGTTCCATAGGAAACGTATTTTTAGGCTCAATTTGTTTGAATTTGGATTCAAGGTATGGGGTTTGCTTGTGAAACTAGGATTCCCGGAACAAATAAACGGTTTATACCAAAATCGATACCGTGTGGGAATTCGGTGTTAGAATTAGGAAGTTTCACGATTCATACTCGATCAAATACCCAAGTGCTGAAAATATTGAAGAAATTTTAATGGGGGCAAAAGAAAGCTTGAATCTTCGCTTTTAGCATGCTTACGCAAGGGAAGTTTTGTGGATTTTGATGGTGTAGTTTGGTTTCTGAAGTATTTGTGGTGTCGCGAGGGTGTAATCGGTCAGGCCCGGTTTGGGATCATGGATAGAAAATTTCTGTCCACCATTTTCCCAGACTAGACTAGACCGATTACCCCTAAGAACCAGACCGGATCGTTACGGTTGGTCTAATCAGTTTGATTCAGTCTAATTTGGCCATATGAGGTAGGAACTAGGAAGTAGGAACATTTTTGTCCTCTTTTTTTTTTTTTTTAAATAGATAAATTAATATAAAAAATTAATTAAATTAGTAAAATAGAAATTAAGTGAGCTCTTTAATGTGAATTATGTAAGTAATTCATTAAAAAAATAATTAATTATAATTTTATTTTTGATGTTAATAATTACAAACTTAGTACTTTAATATTGTATGTATCTACATATAATAACATTTATTATTATTATTATATTTTTTGATAAATAAAAATGTTATATATATCAAAAGGAGTAAACAAGTACACTGGTTGTATACAAGAAAATACCTAGTGCATGAATGCTCGAAAACACCTATCCCATGAAAAACCTAAAAAGCCCAAGAAAATTATCCAAAATACCACAAGCCCAAAATACCCATAGATTACAACACACCTCCCCAACCCTAACCCATAGACTGATAACCCCCCCGAAACACCCACATAGACTGATAACCACCCAAAACACCCACATAGGGAACATCTTCAGAGTCTCCTCCTTTTAGTCTTCCATCGACTTGAACTATCGTAGTTGATTCCCCAAGAAAGACGTTGCAGCTCCCTACTATTCTTAAATCTTGATTTGGTATCACGTGAGTGGCCCTCCTCAATTGCAATGAGTAGAGCGTTAAACTGATTTTCACATCCTCCATGTGAGATTCCCACGACGTGCTGAATCTCATTTACCTTTTCCAAAAGCCAATCAGGTGATGATCCAGTTATATTGCTAAGTGGAGGAAGAGATACCAAAGGGGCAACAACTTCTCCCGACATAGATCTCGACGATAACTCCTCATCGCAAGGCACCAACGACAAGCCTTCCTCCAAAACTACCACTTGCTCTGAGGACTCTGCACACACCACATATGTTGTGTTATTCATCTCCAAATTCTGTCCTGAACTTGTCTTGGATCTCTCGGAGGAAGCCATCTCGACAACTGGGGTTAGCCCAGGGGAAGTCGGTGACTGTGCCCCCCCGAGCACTGAAGCCTCCCCCCCTGCAAACAGGCAACTCGTTAGCAACAACTGGGAGTATCGGCGCCAAGAGGGCTGGGATTAGCCCAGAGGCAGTCGGCGACGGGGTCTACCCCTTGCAAACAGAAGCCTCTTGCAAACCAACCTGCACCTTTTCAATGTTTGCCAACGATGCTTTCGGTTTCCATTTCATTTTTGGGTTTCCACGACCTAGGCCCTTAACTTTTCCTTTTTCAAGCTTTGAAGCAGAGCCCTTCTTGTTGGTTAAGGACATAATTCGTGAGCTGTGACCCAAACTCAGGCCTTTTAATAAATCATTGATCCACTTCTTAACATCATTTTCTGAATGTTTTTAGTTTATTATTCACCCCCGTCACCTCTTTTTTAAGTAAAACCAAAGACCTATGCAACACGCTTTCTTCTGCACAATTCTTCTCAGAAAACTTGCTTCACCCCTCACACTTTTGCATGCTATCGCCCTCCGAAAGTGCCCCTTTCGAGTTCTCCTTTATTAAAATTCCATTGTTTTCATCAACGGAAGGTTGGTGCTGACCACCATATACAACCTCCCTACTCCCTATGCCGCCCACCACAACCTCTGCGTATGACTTGAGCTGCCTCCCATTCTCCTTCCCCTTCTCAGCTTCTCTGTCCAGAAGTGGTGCAGGCACTTATGCCTTCTTAGCCGATAGAACTAGCTTTAACTCCATAGAGAAACTCTTCCATCCCTTGCTTTTCACTCCTTCCGAGATAACTATCAAACCACGCTCTCCATTGCCACCACCGTATTCTGTTATTTCCAAAAATCGACCAAAAGTGTTGGCCCTCCTATGAGCAAAGAGGGCTTTTGGTCCATCCCTAAACGTCTTGTAGAACTTTGTTTTACTCCCCGATAGAGCACAATCGTTGATTACATTGGCCACCCAACACGCACTAGCATGACTAAGCAAAAGCTCCTTAAAAACTTTCCGCCCCCTCTCTGAGATGCGATAGTTTCCACCCTCAGTCGCCAAGATAAAAACCTTAGTCTCAATCAATAGATGTTTAATAACACCCATGATTAACCCCCAACAGAGAAAACGAAAATCACCAGGCCCATAATGCTCACTGCTAAGAAGTCATCCGTAACTCTGTGGGTAGCTAACTAAAGAATTGCTCACTGCCGGCATTTGCTGAGAAAACCGTTCAGAGGATGATTGACAAAGAAGCCGTTCGTCGGAGGGGTACTGGTGTCGGAAAACCTTTGCTAAGGCCGCCGGTCTTGTCTGAGTCGGTGTAGGTGACGGCGATGCAAGTCTGATGTCGGAGGAAGAAAAACGCAACTGAACCCAGCAAAAACCTGCTAAAAAAAAGGTCACGGAGAGTTGACCACCGTCTGACGACCCTCGGCGAAGTCGTCGAGGACCATCGACCACGTCTGTGCCGGCGGTGAAGGGTCACTCGCTGGTTTGGGGTGGGTGACGTCGATGTCAGCAATTTGAAATTTGAAAAGAACAGAGGGAGAGAGGAGAGAGAAAAGAAGACGGGAGAAAAGTAGACCTTGTGCCCATTATCTACTATTCCTTGTCAATTAACATTTATTATATGATTTATCGTATGATATATTAGTTAATTGATAACATATATTATTTTACATTTCATATAGTTTGGTGATAGATTAGAGAAAATCACATAATGAAATTATACGAATACTATATAAAATAAAAACTGTTGCTTGCCGTGTGGGAGCTGATGCTGCCCTAATTTTCCCTTCCCCTTGAAGAATATTTGGAGGTCCCGATTGCCTTCTAAAATAGCTTTTTTTTTTGTTTGGACTGTGGCACTTGGGAAGATTTTGACCACAGACAATTTGAGAAGGAGGGGATGTGTAGTGTTGGATTGGTGCTACATGTGCAAGAAGAATGAAGAATCAGTGGACCATCTTCTCTTGCATTGTGAGACGGCCAAGGGGTTGTGGAATGAGATCTTTCACAGGGTAGATGTTCCTTGGGTAATGCCTGCGACGGTTGTGGATCTATTAGGCTGTTGGAAGAAAATATAGGGTTGTCCTCAGGTGGCGGCAGTGTGGAAGATGATTCCGTTGTGCCTCATGTGGTGTATTTGGTCGGAACGGAATGATCGTTGCTTTGAAGACAATGAGCATTTAATGGTGGAGCTGCAGACTTTTTTTGTGCATACCTTATTGCAATGGTTCTCAGCTATTGTACTTAATGGAAACGATGTTTATGAGTTCTTGTCTGTCTTTACAGTCCATAAAATGTAACTAGGTGTTTCTGTTGTATACTCCATGTGTACACGGGCTATGCTTCTTTCATTTTTATTAATAAAATTATCTCTTGCTTATCAAAAAAAGGTTCTCCTTACTTGCCCCAAGGCTCGAGCACTCGTTGCTTGCCTGAGGTGTAGACACTCTTTGCTCGCATGGGATATGAGTTCTCCTTGCTTGCACGGCGTTTGAGCACTCCTTGGTTGCCCTTGGGTCTGAGCACTCTTTTCTTGCTTGCAGTTTGGACACACCCGTACAAGCACCCATTGCTCGCCCCTAGGCTAGAGTAGTTTTGCTTGCTCCCAGGTTCAAGGTTTTGCTCGGCCCAGGTTGTGAGCATTCTTTGCTCACCCCTAGGTCTGAGAAGTTTTGCTCGCCCCTAGGTTCGAGCACTTGCCTTCCGTGGTGTTTTGAAAACATCACTTCTTGTTTTATTTTTCTTCAAATTTCAAATAATCTTTATAGGAGGATCTGATCACATGCCTCCTAATAGACTAATAGTGATACTCTATTGCTTGAAATAAAAATAAGATTTTTTTTGTGATTATAATTAAACTTGTATTTGCTTTGGATGGCAGACTATCTAGGCCTGCCAGTTTCTGCTGTGGGCTTTAATTGGGCCCAAATATCTCCTCCATAATTTTTCTTGCGTTTTCCATTCTCATTCATTTGGTTTCTCAACACCCAAACAAACGGATACGTCCTTCCAAGTTTGATCAACCGCACATTCCAGGAAACCAATCCTCCAACGCCATTGCTCAGAAACTTAGCAGACTGAATCAATCTTAAGCATCGTGTTGGTCAACTCTAAGGTATTGATTCACCTTCAAAGCTCACTGACCCTTCTTCGTGCATTTTCTCTTTTGTTTTGTTTTTTTTTTTTGCATTCTCTGCATGACTTTATTGACTTCACAGACTACCTATACGTCTACCAGTAAGAAGCTATAATAAAGAGAAAATAAAATCCCATAAAAGCTAAGGAAATTGAGACAGAATGATTGAAAATTGATGTTTTCAATGTTTTATCTTGTCACTGAATACAATCCAAATAGTGGATATTGAAGGAGTCTCAGGCGAGCTACAATTATTTCTGTAAAAAGTCTTAATCTGAATTTATGATTTGGTAAATCCATGCTGTATTAGCACTACATAAATGGAAATATTCACCTTTTTTCCCAGTTTATGTGCCAGTGTTTTTGGATGGTTAAGTACACACTCACCCGTGGAGTTGAAGCCACAATGGCACCTCCTAACTTCGCCCTAGGGGGTGCTGTTTAAGCTAGAGCTTATTGGTTATTATATAGTTCTGCTTGTCTTTACTTTAGTTATTAACTACATTGGAAAGTGATTTCAACTTGCAGTCAACATAGTTCTTGTGGCTTTTTGGGAAGTAGATTTTGACTTCTTTTTTTATAGGTAAATCAATATTTATTTATTAAGGAATATCCATAAGAGATGGGTCAAGTCAAGTCTGAAAATAGAAATAGAAAATAAACAAAGAAAAGAAAAAGCATAGGAATGGAACTATTGATTATGGAAATGGGAGTTGAGAGGTTGATCGAGTGAAGCCAAAAACAGTAAATAAAAAAGAACTTAGAAGGATTTCTTTTTTATTACTCTCTTTGTTTTTTTTTGCTTTTTTAATTTGAAAATCGGCTGGGAAGCATTTTAACTTATCAAATAAGAGAAAATAACATTCTTTCAAGTCTAATTCTACCATTTATAATTAAATGCTTTAATTGCTAAACTGTATTAGATTCATCATTTGAATTTTCCTGTTAAGATTATCCCAGAAAGGAAGAACATTGCTTGTACATTTGACATTGGAGTGCCCCTCGACTAATGAAGCCATGCATCTGAAAATAAAAACAAGGAATCGGTGTTTAGAAACTAAAACTTATTACTTATCTTACATTTTCAGAAGGGCTGTTTATCTTCCATCTTAAAAGTTTGGTCCTCTTTTATTGTCTCAATAACCAATTTGCTATTATAGGTCTCCTCTTGTAGGGGAAGCAATAGAGATGCAGAAATTGGGTGATTTCAAGCTTCCTCACTTCTTCAATTATCCACCATATTTCACGTAATTTTCACTTTCTTTGCAACTTATATTGTTATTTTTCCTTTAATAAAATTGCTAGTATCTTTTTGTTACTCGGTGTCTTAATCTTTTTTTTTTTGTCTCCCTTATTATATCTCATCTCCTGTTAATCTTTTATTGTCGGTATGTACACTTTTTTAACAGAAAATACATTGTGTTATGGAGGTGTTTTGACTTTTTTTCCCCATCAGTACTTTGTAGTTTTGGGGGCATCCATGATCCCATCTTAGTTTGTTAGCCTAACTCACATTGTCAATGTTTAAACTTAACAAGATTGCACCAATCAGTACCGCCCTTTTAAATCAGCACCAGTTTTAAATTGGATATGGGAGACTGCCTCAAATCTGTTTGTGGTGTTCATAGAGTACCGATGGATAGAAGAAGATAAGTCCCAAAATCATAATTTAAAGAAACTGAACATGAGCTTCAATTTTGCTTCTCACCTGGGATAGGGGTAAAAGTTGACAAATGGTGATTTCTTGTTTGGTCTGAGAGAGAGAGAAATTGGAGTTGCAGACCATACAGGAAAACTCGTTGCAGGTTCAGCCTCAAATGTCTGCTCTAGTCCAGCTCTTAAGTTATGGCTACACAGGAAGCACTTTTTCTTTTCTGCTTTAAAATATAAGGGGGTGTTGAGTCCTAGCCCTCATCAGGTACCTAATATCATAGGAATTTTTTTGAAGCAGACAATGACGGGTTTGTATGGGCCTTTGTATTCATACAAAGTATATGTGGACATTAGGAGCTGCTGACATCTTTATCTCTTTCCAAACATGCAAAGTAAATCAGTCAACTCACAAAGTAGTTCTCTGGTTGGTGCCAAAGCATCTCTGTCCCCACCCACACCCCCCCCCACCACACACACCACCACCACCAACCCCCCTTGGCAAAAAACTGGACCACAACAATTTTAGGACAGCCGTGCTACATACAAGCGATTCGCATAACCATTGTGCAAGCAAAGCTGACATGGCCACTTATATTTGGAAGAAAAAAAAAGCAACCCCTTGGCAAAAAACTGGACCACAACAATTTTAGGACAGCCGTGCTACATACAAGCGATTCGCATAACCATTGTGCAAGCAAAGCTGACATGGCCACTTATATTTGGAAGAAAAAAAAAAGCAAAACAAAACGCAGAAATTTGTCTGGACACGATTGAGAAGCCAAACAAGCAGACTGTAGAAAGGTCTTCTTCATCATGCGAAGTTATCTACTACGAGGTATTATCATCCTTGAATTTTCCAGTCTTGGGTGTAACAGGATCATTTTTATTTTTGATGTGTTTCTTGGAAGACGAAAGAAGTCTGGTCCATTGAAGCTTGTAAATGCCTCTAGCTTTGTCGAGCACACCTACCGAGAATCACAAGCAGATAGAAATTCCAAAAGCTGCTTTAGAGGATGGCACCGACAGACCAGGTAACACAGAAACGCCGAAATCCTCACATAGAACATAGAGAAGTGCCAAAAAATCCATTTTTTTTGATAAGTAAGATAAATTTCATTAATGAGGATAAAAAAGGCAAAACCCAAGTATACATGGAGTATACAAAAGAGTACCTAAGTACAAACAAAGAGTTAAAAATTAAAGACAAGAAATCATGGACATTGTTCCCATTTAATATAATAGCAGAAAATCACAACAATAAAGTATGTATGAAAAAATCTTGTAGCTCCGCCAATGTATGCTCCTTGTTTTCAAAGCAACGTTTGTTTCTTTTCGTCCAAAGACACCACATTATGCATAATGGTACCATCTTCCACACTGTTGCCACTTGCGGACAGCCTTGCATATTCCTCAAACAACCCAACAAATCCACCACCCTCATTGGTATAACCCAAGCTATGGCAACCCTACAAAAAACCTCATCCCACAACACCCTTGCAACCTTACAATGCAATAAGAGATGATCCATAGATTCCTCATGTTTTTTGCACATATAGCACCAATCTAACACTACACATCCCCTCTTCCTCAAGTTATCCGTAGTCAGAATCTTCCCAAGAGCTGCGATCCATACGAAAAAGGTAACCTTAGAAGGTACACGAGATCTCCAAATATTTTTCCAGGGGAAAAGAGCATGCCCATATGTATCTTAAGATTTTGTAGTAGGCCTTAACTGTACACTACTTGTGGTCATTGAGCTTCCATTTCAATCTATTTGTCCGTACCAAAGGAGTTCTCAAGGGATGTAGTATATTAAAAAAAATCTGTAATAATGGATAATTGCCAATCATAAAAATCCCTAATGAAAGAGATATTTCATTGATAAGAACCATGAGAGAGTGACCGCATGTCAGCAATTGAGGTCTCCCTATTAACAGCAATGCGATAGTAAGCTTGGAATGATCTACCCAACGCAACCTTACCGCACCAAACGTCTTTCCAAAAACTGATTCTAGTGCCCTCTCTAGCCACATAGCGAATGTGATTTTCAAAACTTGGCCAGCCCTTCCTAATGAACTTTTATAGACCCACACCATATCCTCCCTGACTTCATTAGAACACCAACCCCCCCAAGTCTCTCCATGTCTAGAGTCAATAATCTCCTTTCACAAAGACCTCCATTCTGATGATGTCTCCATAACTATTTTTCCAATAAAGTTTAGTTAAAATTTTTCAAGTTACACACCCCCAGGCCACCATATGCTATTGGAGAATATATTGTCTTCCAATTAACCATGTAAAACTTTTCCTCCTCCCCCATGCCCCCCATAAGAAGGCCTTAAAAAGTTTTTCAATTCTAGTCACCACTCTTGCAGACAGAGGAAACAAAGAGAGGAAATATGTAAGGAGATTAGTAACGGTGCTTTTAGTAAGGGTGAGTCAACCCCCTTTCGATAAGTACACCCATTTCCACCCTGCTAGTCTTCTTTCAATCTTCTCCACAACATCATCCCAAATAGATCTAGCCATGAAAGTTGCTCCTAGTGGAAGGCCTAAATATTTTATTGGTAAAGAAGATACCTTACAATCCATGAGATTTGTTAGTCTGGTAATATGTGGAACTACACCCACCGTCACCATCTTGGACTTGTCAAGGTTTACCTTTAACTCTGATACTACTTCAAAGCAAAGTAACAGTGCATGTAAACTTTGGATTTGATTAGCATCCACATCACAGAAGAGTAGTGTATCATCTGTAAATAATGGATGAGAGATGTTAACAGACCCACTATTGCCATTTCTAACCTGGAAGTCAGATATAAAACCACCCTCTATTGCAGCCTTTACCATCGGACTGAGAGCCTCCATAACAATAACAAAAAGGAGAGGAGAAAGAGGATCTCCTTGCCGCAAGCCTCGGGAGCTCTAAGAAAAACCAGCGCGTGAGCCATTGATGAGAACTGAAAACTGTATAGTAAAAATACACTGACGTAACCAGGAGATCCACCTACCCCCAAATCCACATCTCCCAAGTAAGTATAAGAGAAAATACCAATTCATATGATCGTAGGCCTTTTCCATATCAAGTTTGCAAAGAATACCTATACTCCTCTATCGCAATTTATGATCCAAACATTTATTTGCAATAAGAACCAAACCAAGGATTTGTCTCCCACAAATGAAGGCTTTTGAGGTTTAGAGATAATTTGCTTTAGAACAGGGCTTAGGCGGTTAGCAAGGACCTTTGCAACAATTTTGTACACATTACTAACCAAGCTTATAGGACGAAACTCCTCAATAGCCGAAGCCCCAATTTTCGTAAGGATGAGAGCAATAAAAATCGCATTAAGAGATTTTTCAAACTTTTGAAAAGAGTGAAATTCACTAAAAACTTGCAAAACGTCAGATTTCACAATGTCCCAACAAGTTTGAAAGAAACCCATTGTGAAGCCATCTGGGCCCAGTGGATTGTCCTTAGCCATAGTTGTTATGACCTTAAAAATCTCCTCTTCCTCGAAAGGTCTCTCCAACCAACTCATACTCTGCGAGTCGATCTCTTCAAATGGCAAATTATCAAGTTTTGGTCTCCAACCAACCGATTCTGAAAGAAGACCCTTATAATAATGCACAATGTGGTCTTCAATGTTTGATGGAGAAGTAAAAACCTGATTATCGGAATGAAGAACCTCAATAGCATTGTTTCGTTTGTGAGAATTAGTCACTTTGTGCTGAAAAATTTTAAAAGTGAAAGAGAGAGCCGTCTAGAAATTTTTGAAACAGAGAAACAAATTAGATACAGAGATCGAAGGGGCAAATGAGAAGTGGTAGATGAATGAAACAGAAGACCCCTGAAATGAGAAATTAACCAAACCAGAGAAATTATTTTGAATTTTTATATTAGAACATTGAAAGTATTGTTCCTTTACTTCGAATTTCCCAGTTTGAGTATGTTTTCATCTGCCAACAGTTTTACAAGTCGAACTTCAATCTTTGTTTGTGATTATTGTTCGTTGGACAGCTTGTGTTCGATTTCGGCGTATGGAAGAAGACAACTCTTTGACCATGGGAGGAAGGAGAGTATGGCATGAGAGAGACGTTTCCTAGACAGTACTGGATGGAAGAAGTCGATTTATTGACTGCCACGTTGGATTGGTTACGCAGTCGTTGCCCAAGAATGCTTGCAATAAGAATTTTCCATAGAAATGGCGGTACAGTTGGATGTGTTGTAGAAATGACCCAGATATAAAGCAATATGAGGCTGTAAGCATTTGTTTAGGTGTTTAAGGGGTGAGGTGGTAAGCTAAGGAAACATTTTCCCATTTTGATTGTGCTGTTATACATAAAAAGAAAAAAGGAAAAACAAATATAAATCTTCTAACAGATGGTGTTTCATGGAAAAAGGTACATAGATTATGATGTCTGGATATTTACTCTTTCATTGTAAATGTCCTTTTCTTGTTTACATTTTGATCCTCTTAACATATCTATTCAACATGTCATTATTGATTCTTTTTTTTTTTTTTTTTTTTTTCATTTGGGAAGTGTGATTCATTTTATTGCACGACTTTTGGTGTATGTTTCAGTTTGCAGCCAGTAAGGGACACCCGTGATAAGCAGGTACAACTTTGGAAGGAACTCATCCTCGATTACTGTAGAACACAAAAGATATTTGTGGTTGGACTGGAAGAAGATTTTCCGCTATTTTCAAATCCTGTGGTTGAAAGTAAGTTCCTGTTCTTGTTAGCTTTCATATATCCTATTTGGATATTAAAAACAAAAACAAAATCCCCGAAAAAAAGAGCAACCTAAGCTATTGATGAAAAAAAAAAGATGACCTGTGTCCATACTTCTCTGCAGGATCTCTTAGTCATGAAGCCAGGAAAGCATTTCTCTCAGCATTAGTATCAGAAGGTTTGATTCGGTCACAATGGCTTTTTTTCCCTAGTACTCAGTTAAAAGATCCTGTGAATAATTTTGTGTAGGAGGTTTTTAATTGCATTCTTATGTAACAGGACGTGCAGAATGGTTGGATAAAGGACATAGGAAATGTCTAATTCTCTGGCACCGCATTCAAGAGTGGGCTGACATTATTTTATCCTTTGTAAGTTAATAATTTTGATGGCGAAAATAAAATTTCCAAGAAAAAAAAAATTCAAAGAAGTCGCTAGTAATTACTTCTAAATTCTTTCAATTATCAGTTCTTTTGATTTAGTTGTATTTTTTACTAGGTAAAAGATAATGGGCTAGAGGACAGTGTTATGACAGTTGAGGAAATACGTTCAGGGACTGAGTCTCGAGGAACAGGTAAACTTTGATTGTATATAGCGTAAAAAAGAAGTAATTTTGGAGATGATACCATAAACTCAGCTTTTTACTGGATTATATTGCTTTTGCTACCAAGTATTGCATAAAATTAGGAGAATGCTTTGGGAAGACGAGAGAGAAAATCGCGTTGCTCCACTTCTCTAACTGAGATTTTGCCACGTTGAAGAAAATTAAAAGTGAGAAACAAAACATTTTCCTGCATTTTGGACTATTTAAATTCGAACTGTCCCCTTCAACCACAATGGTAGTCGGAAAATTGTGGATGTGATACTAGAACTAGAGCTCCATTACCAAACTGTGCTGACATTTTAACTCTCAGTAGTTATCTAATGCTTCCAGGGTCACTGATATTCTTCTAAAAATCATTACTTTTATTTTTTTATATTAGATTTTTTAGATTGGAACTGGCTAATGATAGATGATTGGTATTGACTTGTATATTGTATGTACTTTCATCCATTCCCAACATGCTTGTTCCACTGATATATTTGGCTGATCAAACAAAAAAAAAAAAAGAGAGATTTTTTGGAGTTGTTTCCCAGGTAAGCTCCACCCAATTTCCCAATTTACTATGAATATATCTTATCTTTTCTCATTTGTATTTCATTTCAATTATTAAACTAATTGAAATGAATAGTAAAAACTGTAAGTGAAAGTCTCTTCGTCACATTCGTTCTCCATCCCGTTGTCGGAACGAAAATATCGCATTTGTATAACGTGTCCATAATGGAATTAGTTTATATCTAGAAAAAATAGGAGAGGCAGAAGAAGGGAGGGAGTTGGGTTTTTACTTGGATTGTCCCAGAAGAAAAATGTAAAGCATTTCTGCTCATCTAATTACCTTTTTGTCCTCTCTCACTCTCTCTCTCTTCTATTTTTCTTCCCTCTTTACTGCTTTGGCTGGTGGTTTTGTATGAAAATTATACACCTTGTCTTCTGTTAATACTTCAGAGCTTCATGGGATTGACCGTACGATACTAATGAGAGCTCTGAGACTACTAGAGCAAAAGGGGAAGCTTGCTATCTTCAAGGGAACTTCAACTGACGATGAAGGCATCAAATTCTCCTTGTAAACCCTCCTATTCGATTCCTTTCAACAGAATCATTATGCTATGGAGGCAATGCTGCCTGTTACTGCTGGTCTGTTAGAGTTTAAGAATGTGACTGACTGTTGCCCATCTTCAGTTGAGTTTTTTAGTTCATGTTTTGGCTCTTATTTTAGCAGTAGCTCATGACACGTTTGTTGTATTGAATTTAAGCATTGACAAGAATAAAGGACCGAAATATTTCTTTCCTTTCTGTTTGTTTTTTAGTAACCACATCACAGTAAAATAGATACTTAGGCCTTGTTTGTTTTTACAGATGAGATGAAATAAGTTTAGCTACAAATTGAAAGTTAAATAAAATATTATTAGAATATATTTTTGAATATTATTTTTGTCTAGAAATTTGAAAAGTTTGAATTATTTATTTTATTTTGTTTGAAAATTTGAAAAAATTATAATAATTAAGTGAAATAAGTTAAATAAGAATGATTGTAACAACAAACAAGACCTAAGTTGGTTCCTTAGTGCTCACGTAATCAAAAGGAATGCAAGTGTAGGTTTGAGAGAAAAATAATATGGAAAACCGGCCATGGGAAATTGAGGGGCATTGCATCTCACGTGGCATGATTGTAACTACGCATGTACATAGCGTTCGAGCCCATTACCTGATAGGGGGACACTAGGGACCGATTGGACCGATCTCCACCCAAATGAATAGCCGGCGCCTCCGTCGGCGACCAAAGATGTCACTGCCGGTGTCATCGGAACCGTCTTTCTTCGACAATCTTACGCATGAAACGGCGACTTCATGCAGCCCCCTACCTTCTCCAGACAGTTTTAAATTCGAAATAGACCCATATAAGGAAGGTGGGAGGCCGCAGGGGTGAGGTCGCCAGAGGGAGGCGATTCTGATGACACCGGCGATGATGTCGTCGGTTGCCGGGTGTTCATTTGGGTGGGGATCGGTTCGACCAATCTCCAAAATTCTCTACCCAATAACTCTCATTCCTCTTTTTTCGCATCCACAACTCAATCACCCCTTCCCCCATGCCACCACTCCCTTGCACGTTTTCCTCCTTTTTATCTCACCGTGTACAACTCTTTCTCGAGTCTATTCTGCAATTTGCGCCCTCCCTCTTCTGCAATTGAAATATTGTTTGTATATGGTTTGCAACTCGATGAAAGAAGAAGAATGTTTTACCTTGGCCTTTTCTTCTATTTTTTCTATTTTGAGATTTTAAAAAATAATAATAATATTGGCTGACATGGCAGAACGGTACTGCGACGAGGACGTGGGGATGGTTGTCCTTAGCAGTGCTATTTCCACTATTGCACGTTCTCCTCCTCTTTATCTCACCATGTACAACTCCCTCTCAAGTTCATTTTGCAATTTGCACCCTCCCTCTTCTGCAATTGAAATGTTGTTTGTATGGTTTGCAACTTGATGGAATAAGAAGAATGCTCTTGGCCTTTTCTTTTATTTATTCTCTTTTGAGATTGTTTTTTTTTTTAAATAATATTGGCTAACATGATAGAACGGTACTGCGATGAGAACGTAGGGATGGTTGTCCTTAGCAATGTTGTTTCCACCATTGGCAGGCGTCGTTGTAGCTCTCTGTATGGAACAACTACCTCAAGGCCACCTTTAAAGGCTATACTCACACCACATATCATGATTCATGTCAAACCGGGCATTACTTTCATCATTCATATTTATTTTTAGAAAAATGATATTTACAATCATGAGTGCATAAACATTACGCAATCACAAAGAAAAGTGAATAAATATAAAACAATTGTACGACATTTATACACTTCACGACTATATGCAATGTTACTCATATTATTATGAATAATTCTTCTTGCAATCTATATTTGTAGACTATATTGCAACCCTAATTAAAACAACTCTTGTTTAATGGGTAAATAAAATGAATTATCCATATTTTTGAAGTTTTTTTATTTGTAAATAAGAATGTTTTAGTCAATTTTATTCTAAAATTAAGATTTTTTTGACTGTACATTGCTTGGACCGCAAAAAAATTCATAAAAATGGACTGTATATGACATTGCTTTATTTTTATATTCTACATAATTCTTGCCGCTACTCACTTTTATATTCTTCCACACCCTTACCCAAATCAGCTAGTTGATAAATCTAATCAGCAATGTCTTGATCTACCGCAGGCAGCATTTCCCAACAAAGAACTACAAATAACACCAGCATTTCCTAACAAAGAGGCAGTTTGAATCGATAAATTATACCCATGATGTTGCTAAAGCAATAGATGCTAAAAATTTACAATGTTTACTTTTATATCTAATATACCAGAACACAAGGCATTATTGTAGTTAACTACAATACAAGACTTAAGAAATAAACCAGGGGGCATTCAAATTATATCTAACTCGGATAACACAACAGGAATGGCCAAATATGCTGCGAAAGGAAAGAAATTGAATGCTAATTCTTCAAAATGCTCGGAGAAACTATTAATACAACTGCATTGTATGGATGTACAGCATGTTCAACCATAAGATGGAGCCAGGCATTCATCAACCATATCCACGAGATTTGGGTTCTCCAGTGCTGCTGCCACCCGTTCTTTGTCATTCAGTTGTTTGTTAACTGCATATACAACAGAAAATTGAAAATGGGCATGAAAGTCGAGCCATAACTTATATAAGATCTTAATCACGGATTAAGCATACTAGATGGTGTTTACATGTCTTAGCAGGAACAACATGCGAAAAATACATCACTTCTACATCACCGTTAATGAACTCATTTTTTTTTTTTAATCTTTGAAGCACAAACAGAATTTGCTAAGAGAAATATGGTTCTGGGTTCATATATCTCTCAAGAGGTAATATTCGGAAAGCTCTTCATGTCAGTAGATGGAGTGGGGTCAAGGTAAGCTTGGTGGCATGTTAGCTTGGCAAAAGTGACTACATATTATGCATTACTTAGTTAGCATAGCAAGACATGCCATAAGCAGTGCAAAATATCTAGACCCATATTCAAAGTACCAGATGTCGAAGAGCATCCAAATGCTCTGAGAGAGAGAGAGAGAGAGAGAGAGAGAGAGAGAGAGAGAACCTGATGCTTCAGATGCATGAGACCCAGGGGCTACCCTTATATCAACCTAACCAAAATTAAGAACAAGTTGTAAGAAAGGAGGATGTGTTTCTTGTGGGTAAAATTTGAGGTGTTAAATAGATGGACCTCTTGTATACTTCCATAATCAGTCTACACTGCCTTTTATCTCAATAAAATTTACAATACTCTCACAAAATATGTATGTGAAGCCAGTTCAATATTTTTTGTTTATTTTTTATGAACAAAAAATAAAAATAAGAGATGTCCACTTTACATATATAAAGCCCAATATGCAACCAAAATATGAGAATTTATGTATTAATAGGTAGTCTGTACAGTATACACATCTTACAGCCTAAAAGATGCATGAACCTTCCCACCATCACCAACTTGTTTGTGTGCAATTAATTGCAATTCAAGTTCAACCATGCAGAATCTGTGTAGTTTGCAATTCTATATTGGGAGCAGTTTAAGCAGCTAGCAGTCCTTTTTGTTTTTCATGATATAGTTTAGACTTTGGTTGTGGTAAGTGTATTCGTCCCAGATGGGTTAGGCAGGATATACAACCTACAAAAAATTACCTTTCAAGAGGTAAAAGTCACCCCCCCTCACCCCCTTTTCACTGAAAAATGCAGAGTCATCCTGTTCAGTTAGGTATGCAGAGGCAACCGTCCAGTCCATCCGATAGATATGGGGGGATTAAAATGCATGAGGATGTCTATTATGTTGCTTCGCTTTTAACTTTTTCCCTATGAAGGAAAATCGCCATGTTTAATTCTATGTTTGCTGTTCTTAGCTGGACAATGAAAAATAACTTTCTTTTTGCTCACCAAACAGAGTGGTAAATAAAATAGCTTCTATACAAACACAACACTGAACAACCTGTCTTTAATGTTATTCACCATCATCGCATTCCTCATCAAAATGCACTAGTGTCCATTATACATAATACAGTCCTTCAACTTATGTCACTCCATATATAAATTCTGCCATTACTCCAAGAAGCATTTAAAGACCATAACAAGGAGGCTTCGGTGGCAGACTTCTTGTCTTTTGATCATGGGGTCCCACAGTGGAACATTGTTTTCACAAGAGATAACCATGACTGGGAGCTGCCACTTATTTCTGATTTTTTCAGCTTGCTACATTCCATAGGACATAGGACGATGCATGGGGATAAGCTCCAGTGGAGGACCATAGCCAGCAAAAAGTTCATAGTAAAATCCTATTACACAATCTAGTTTCCCAAGGACATGTAGCATTCCCATGGAAAAGTATTTGGCGGTTCGGTGCACCTACCAAAGTGACTTTTTTTGTATGGACTGCTGCTCTTGGGAAAATTCTTACCACAGATAACTTGAGGAAGATGGGCATTATCGTGATGGATTGGTGTTGTTTGTGTAAGGCTCACGGTGAATCAGTAAATCATCTATTATTGCATTGTGAGGTGACACGGGTTTTGTGAAATGTTGTTTTCAGTCGTGTGCATGTTGGGTGAGTGATGCCGGAAAAGGTAATTGATTTGCTTGCTTGCTGGAAATGGATCAAAGGCTGTCTACAGGTGAAAGCTACATGAAAGATAATTCCATTGTGTATTATGGCATTTGGTCGGAGAGAAATGAGCATTGTTTTGAAGACAGAGAGCGAACTATGGAGGAGCTCCAAAAGTTTTTTCTGCATACTCTTTTATTATGGTTCTCAGCCATTGTACCCTCTGGTAGCAATGTGTATGATTTCTTGTCTTTTAGTTCAAACTTATAGAATGTAACTGGGTGCTTTCTTTGTATACTTCCCGTGTACTCAGACTATGCCTTTTTATATTCTCATTAATAAAAAGAGGTTTATTACTTATCAAATAAAAAAATAAAAAAAGACCATAACTTCTAACAGTTGAGTGAAGTAGCATGATGACATCTCAGACATTCCTAAGCAATCTTTCAGATTTATATCTATTGTTCAAAGCACACATTGCTTCGATCAACACTAAACTCCTGAGGTGATTGCAACACTCTATGCATGAGCCCCCCCCCTCCCTTTTTTTTTATGAGTAACTCTATACATGAGCCTTAGAGCAACGCACGAACCTGCCAGCTCCTTAAATCCATCACCCCCCACTCCGTGCACCAAAGAAAATAACAAAAGAAAATATGAGTAGCCAACTTCAAAAATAATAATTCCACAAGTGAGCAGAAGAGTTGATGTGTTATCAAACAGACTCCTATACAGAACCTCTTAAATTATCCAATGTAGTGGTTCTCTGTTACTGCTCTATCATTTGTTAAACTAAAAGCTTTTGTTTAACTGTGCATGTAGACAAGTAATAACATGCTGAATTCTGAAATTAAAATAAAAACATAGGCGTGAAGTTCTGATATTCCATAATATGTCATCAGCAATAAAATTAACATATAAGGAAATAGGGTTGATACCTTGTAACGAGAAGGCAAGCTCCTCAAAAGTTTTACTCGCAAGCAAAGTCCAATAATTGTCGCCATGCTGCAGTGTTCAACTGTGGGAGTAAATGTGACTCTGAAACAAAGCATCAGCATTTGTTAAATAAGGAGAAAAGAATACAATAAAAGGAAAACACATTGCACGAAAAATAGGACAGAAGAATAGTGTCTACCTAACATAACTTTGCATGTCATCTACTTCGATTGCATCTTCTGTTATTACTTTGAGCTCCTCCAGCGAGTATGGGTGCTCTGGGTCCTTTATATCTCTTACATGATTTAAGAATGTCAAGAAAAACAACAAATAAAATTTTCAGAAAAAACTGCCCTGCAAGATTAGGTACAAGTTCTTTCAAAAACCAGACGAGGAATTATATAGTGGATCTGTATGCATCTTATTAGAAGAATGATGTTCACAAGAAAGTGGAATATAAACAGACTTCGTTGTAAAGTTCGAAACTGAACAAAAAGGTTTAAACTTTATACCTAATACTTCAAACATTCAATATTGCAATGTTTAGGTGATGATGAAGTACTATTGCATTTGCATCTATCTATTAAGTATTAACGCACATAAATGTCCTTGAAAAAAAAAAAGTTCCTTTGATCCATTGATGATTCAAAGTTCTGCAAATAGACCCCAAATCCATACCATTGTCCATTTCATGGTATCTCACACAGGAACTAAAACCAAACAAAAGCTCAAAAGCAACATGAACGCAACAAAAGAAAAAAATCAATGTCTGGAGCCAAATCCAATGCCAAACCCAGTTCCAGTCCCATGCTAACAAAAAACACAAGCTTAATATGTGCAAGTCTCCTTGAATAGGTATAAAAAGTATCTAAATCAATACGAAATATTAATATCAGAATACCTAAATAAAGTCCCCCACCCCCCAAAAAAATGGGAAAACAGGAATAAATATCAAAGAAAAGGATATCGAAAACTTCTTGTTGATCAATGGGTTCCGCGGCGTATTCATCTGAATAATCACTCGGCGCGCTTCGAGCTCGACGCTCTTTCTTCTCGTACACGATGGGGTTCGCGTTTATTAATTCGGAAACCATTTTTCCCTACTAAAAATTAAAAAAAAAAAAACAAAAACAAAAACAATTCAGCCAACTTGTTTCTCATTCAAACAGCATCATAGAACACAGAAAGAAAAGACTGGGAATTAGAACTAAATAATATTTTACTAAAATTATAATACCAATTAGCATGGAAAAAAAAAACTCACCTTTCTACGACATGCCCATTTAAAATTTGGGGCTTCTTAGTTCTTACAACAAAAAGGGGGACCAAAATTTAAAAATAATATCTACGAAAATAAGATTAAAAGTGGGAGGGGAAAAGAAACGGAAAGAAACCTTTTAGCTTCTCGATCGTTCTTCTTCTTGTTTCTTCTCCTCGTATCGAGTTGCCTTGTTACCTCTCTCTCTGTCTCGCAGCTCGCCGTGTCCCTCAGACTCTCTTAATTCAATCTTTTTTGTGGGTCTCGTTGGGCATACCTGGCAGTGCCACGTCGAAACAGCCACGTCAGCAATATATTTTATAACAGAAATACTAAACTCATGATTCTCGATTGTGGTTTTTTTTTTTTTTTTTTAAACTTAATAATTTAGAATATATTTTTTAATGATATTGTTTAATTACAGATTTTAAAAAACGCTTTTAAAAAAAATTATATCAAGCGGAATCCCAGTGACTTTTCAAGAAAAAAGTAAATAAATTAGAAGCACTTATTTTTCTGCTCGGGAAATTCATAAGAGATATGCATGAATAAACCAATTCTGGGAGCAGATATTATAATGTTAAAATAAACAAAAATTCTATAAACAAACGCAATAACCAAACGCGGCTGAGCAAAAATCAAAATTGCACCGTTAGAGAGTATGGATGGGATTGTATTTCAAAATTTTAAAAATATTTTTAAGTAATTAAAAGTATTTTATTAAAAAAATAATATGTTTAAATAATTTTATTAAAAATATTTTAATTGATTAAAAAAATTAAAAATTAACTTTTTTAATAAGTATTAAACTTAAACTTTTATTAAAAAATTTCTACACATAATTATATATTTTTAAAAAAAATTATTGTAATTAATTTTAAAAATATTTTAGATATATAAATCTTAAATAATAAATAATTTTTTAATAATAAATTTATTACATTAAATTTTAAATAAACCTTAAATTAAAAAAAAATTCTTACCGCTTTCTTGCACTTATGTTTAGGATTGCGTTTTGAGGTTTTAAAAGTGTTTTTAAGCAGTTAAAAATGCTTTTAAAAAAAATGATATGTTTAAGTAATTTTATTAAAAGCGCTTTAGTCAGTTGAAAAAGTTAAAAATTAACTTTTTTTTAATAAGTATAAAATTAAAACTTTTTTTAAAAAACTCTTACAGATAATTATATATTTTTAAAAAATTATCATAACTAATTTTAAAAATATTTTAGACATATAAATCTTAAATAATAAATAATTTTTTTTTATAATAGAATTTATTACATTATTTTTTAAAATATAAATTTTAAACTAAAAATAATATTTTTCATCGCAATCTCTCAAACGTGGAGAGACTTCCCTTCTCCTCTTCTTTTCTTCTTCTCCGCTTTATTCTCTTATCTCTGTTTTCTCACTTTTTCGTCTATTTTTCACCTTCGTTCTTCCATGTTCTCTCACTTCTTCTTAGGCAGGAGATAAAAATTAATCAAATTTCATGCTTTCTTTCTTCTTCTTTCTTTCTCAGTCATTACCACGTTGAATTGAATAAATGTTGCTCTTCGGGAGCTTCTTAAATCCAGAACTTATAAAAAAAAATAATAATAATACAAACATCTTAAGATCGAAACAAAAATTCAATCAGAGCATGCAAGTGGGTCTTTGAATGGAAACCCAGAAAATTTTAACTCCATTTATGATCCAGAAGCTCCAAAAAAAATAAAGAGAAGACAAGTAGACCCAGAAAACGATTGACTAAAACCAAGAATTGGAAAGTAAAATCAGAGGTGCGAATAACACAGCAGAGAGCAAAAAATAAACGAGGATGGACGAAACGAAACCTGATGATAGGTAGTGCAATCGTCTTCGACGATCCAGCCGGCCTCAGAATAGAGCGCCTTCAAGACAAGATCAGAGTATACCTTGGCAGTAATGGCAGCAATGAGGTGTTCTGAAACCCCACACATATGGCCTCTGTCGACCAGGGATAGATCAGATTTTTTTTTTTTTTTTATTATATTTGTTTTTTTTTTTTTTTCCTTTACATAAGTTTGCCACGTCCTCCCGTTTGTGCGACTGTTCCTAACAAAATTTTAAAAATAAAATTAATATTAAAAAAATATTATAATAATATGATAAATTTTTTAATTTTATCTCTGAAACAAACCGAGCCGTTAAAAAAAAAAACCAAAAGAAAAATCTACGAAAATTTCTTAATGGGCGAGAAATCAGTGACCTTCTTCCGGAATTATCGTTGCGAAGAAGAATGGAATAACTTTTCACACTAAGACAAAGAAGGTAGGTTGTTTTCGTGGAAAACGTGACTGCGATGATCGGAGATATGGGCAGTGGGTAATTTTAGGGATGAAACCTTCACCGGAAATTGTGTGTAGTGAGGTGCTCACTGGATTTATGGGAAGGGGGAGGAAAATTGTAATGTGTTGTGTACGTGGCAAATGGGTATTGTGGGCTGTTTATTTGAGATTATTGGCCGGCCGGCTAGTAGTTTTTCTCGAAAGGATTTCCAAAGAACAAAGGCCATCAACTGATCTTCTGATAGCCCTAGCAGATACCATCACTGTGATTCATCTTCCGCAGCCGTAGCATCTCCTGTTGCCAAAGTGGAAAAGGAATGAGAAAATAACAAAAGCTTGCAGATATGGAAGCATACAGGTAAGCACACAGGATAGCGAATTTTTCTCTGCTCTCTTACATGCTCTTCTTGTCTCATAAAGAATTGCTAAAGCGAATGGGAAAATAACTTGTGATGATTCTATGAGACAAAAAGCGAATTTGGTAATCCGTTGTAGCCCCTTCGGAATTTTACAAGCGCTATGCAAAATAGCCAAAGTCGTCGGGTTTTCAAAGAACAGAGAATCGAAAAATTTTAACACCCTGGAAATAAACCTTACGAAAGCCATTTTGGCTTTGGCCACGCTTGAGGATATTTGAATGGGACGGCCAAATGTTCGAAGAAATCAGCAGAGCAGAGGCCACGGCTTGAGGAAGACCAGAACTCGGAACAAAAGCCAGATCCTTTCCCGTCACCGTCGATAACAGCAGCAGAGCAGAGGCCACGCTTGAGGAAAACTGGGTTTGAGGAAGTCTAGGTCACGGGAAGGCAAGATCCTCTCGTTTCGAGTTTTGGTCTTTTTGAACATCTCCTTTCCTGCTAGCGTGGAGGTGTGTTAAAAGGTGGCTTAAGAAAAGAATTTCCGTGAATTAAGACATCGTCTTTTTTGTGTTTTTTCGAGAGGCCCCTTCAGTTCTGCCTAAAATCAGTGAATCTCTGAATCGATTTCCAAACTGTCTTGCATTTTCCGCACTCCCCAGGCTCGCTCCTTCCCAACATTTTCTTTTCGTGGAAACACACTCCATCCCCCTCTCAGCCCTTAAGTCCTCGATTTACTAGTTAAGAATTGGAATCCCAGAAAACAAAAACAACGAAAGCTCGCTGCCCTGCTCTCCGAGCATGGCGGAGTCCAGCAAGTCATCGAATACAGGTATTTATTTTTTTACGTGAATATCTTGCTTAGTGGTTTTGGTGCTCCGTTTGTATTTTATGCTATGAGTTGTTTTCTGCTCCAGCTGTTTGTTTGATTGCCTGTGAGACCAACACAGTTTCTTCTTAAGTGAGTCCGTCATTTCTTCTTTGTTTTTTTTTCTTCCTTTAATTTTCTGCACCATTTACTTTCCACCATGATAAAAATTTACTACGATTATTTTGAGGACAAAGTAAGATGTTAATTTTCTAGTGTGTGTGGACGCGTGCATCTTGTATATATGCTGTACTATGTGCATTATATAAACATATATATATATAATTTTAATATATATTATGTATATTATGTATATAATATATATATATATATATACACACATGTATTATCTTTCTAATTGGAAGTCTTCATGTGATTGTAAATGAAAATTGGCCTCATGTATCACGGTTTCTTACAGGAAGTCATTTTTTGAGCTAGAATCGTTAATAAGGAGGATATTTACAAGTCCCAAATGCACAAGCTCTTTATACAAAATTGGACCCCATCATGAAAAAATGTGAAATACGTATTTTTTCTTGATGAAGCCCACATTATTACACAAGACTTGTACATTTAGGACTTGTACCAAACATTATTATCAATAAAGTAGCCTGAAAACTTAACACCTCAAGCCTTGAACAACCTGGGAATTAAAATAAGCAAGTGAAAGAAAGTCACGTGTGTAAAAAAAATGAATATTGGAGCCACCAACCTCATAAGGTCGAATTAGATAGCCACCAGGAAGCATTTCAGCTCTCTTACAAAACAAGGAGTGGGAGGCCCTGCTGGGCTACCAGTAAAAAAAAGTCAATGATCTCTCATATATCTACAAGTATTATTTTGAAAAAGTGAAATGCTTCTATACGGATGCGCTGCAAAGGCCCTATTTACAGCCTTCCAATAAAATAAAGACGCATAAAAAATTTCACCAAATCATCGATACAACTAGTTACATGTGATACAATGAAATCTGAAGAGAAGGAAATCTGAAGGCCTTTCGTTCGAGTCCCAGAAGCATTTCACCTTGAAGAGAAGGAAATCGAAATTGATGCCGTTCAATCGCCTAGGCCATATCCACCTCTGACGCCTATTTTGACGTCGTTCACTTACCCAGACTATGAATTTATGTATGCTTGAGAATTTTGATGCTTTTATGAACTATCTCAAAGGTGGTCTGTCTGAATTTAGGTTCTTGACCAACATGGTGAGTCTGCAACTTTTCGGAAACAAGCTTATGGGGCAAGTACCACTGGAGTTCAGTGAATTCAAGAAACTGGTAAACCTTTCTCTATACACCAATGGATTGTCTGGTCCTCTACCTCAAAAGCTTGGGTCTTGGAAAAAACTCGATTTCATTGACGTCTCCGAGAACCTCTTGACCGTTCCTATCCCGCCGGACATGTGCAAGCAAGGTGCCATGAAAATGCTTCTCATGCTCGACAACAAATTCAACGGTGAAATCCAACCAATTGTCCAACCCACACTTGTTTCAGAGTGAGCAAGAACTCACTTTTGGGTACAGTTCATGCTGGAATCTGGGGATTGCCGAAGGTGATCATAATTGATATTGCATCCAATAAGTTCCAAGGCCCAATCACGTCCCATATCAAGAAGGCCAAGTCTCTATGGTAGTTGTTCCTCGGAAACAATAGCTTATCGGGTGAGATACCGGTCTATATCTCAGGAGCTACCTCACTTCAGTCCACCTTGTTGAACAACAATCAATTCTCCGGTGAACTCCCATCTTCTTTGGGGTCTCTATCGAGTAGTCTTTAGGCTCTTGGTCTCTCCCACAACCAACTTTCAAGTGAGATTCCGAAGACTTTTTCGTCTCTCCGACTTACCCAACTCGACCTATCTTACAATAAGTTGACCGGCCCTGTGCCGTAATCTCTATCTAAGGGGAGCTTCGTTGGGAACCCAAGCCTATGTAGTGTTGGAAAAGGTTCTGTGTTGCCATTGAGAAAGGGACGGGAGGGGGCACTTGCGTTTTTGTTGGGAAGCCTGCGAAGGAAAGGGGAAATGACTGATTGCATGTGGTGTTGCACCACAATAACTCAGGTGGGAAGCTTACGTGGTGATCAATGACTGGCTGGCTGAACTATTGGGATTTATAGCCGGACCAGATAGAAGGTTTCTCTTTGAGAAAATAAAAATTAAAATAAGTTATAATTACTTGAAGACTTCCAAATACAGGCAGAAAAGTTACATTTGTGTATTTTTCTTGCCCTTTTTCACATAAAAAACATATATGTATCCATATGATGATAAAAAATACGCCATAAAGAATGTCTCTTTTTATATTGCTTGGAAAGGCTCAGTAGATCATTGTCTAAAGAATCCACTCTAAAACCTTATTGTCAAATTTTGTTGTTCTGGATACAACTAAGAGGGCTGCAGACTTATCAAAAAACAAAAAAAGACTAAGAGGGCTGCAGACTTGTGTAGTTGCCTGGAATTTTTGAAGAACCAAAGTTCTGATTATTCTAATTTTTGTGTCTTGTAGAAAACACCAATGTTGACCGCGTGAGGAACTTGAATGTTTCACTGCTGGATAAAAGGGACAATGTTATGGAAATCCTATATGGGAAAGATGGAAGTGAAAGTGTTGAAGAACCTAAGGTTGGAATGAGTTTTTCATCTGAAGAAGAAGTTAGATTATATTATATGAAGTATGCTAAGCAAGTAGGGTTTGGTGTATCAAAGAGAAGTTCTAAACCTGGAGATAATGGGAAGTTGAGATATTAATATTCTTAAGCCAAGACCAGTGGAAAAAATGGGGTGCAAGGCCAAGATCAATGCGGCTTTAACTTTTGATGGAAGGTTTACTTTGTCTACCATTGTGCTTGAACACACGCATGCTTTGAGTCCAGGAAAAGCAATATTTTTTAGATGCCATAAGAGGTTAGTTCCTAAAGCAAAGAGAAAGCTTGAATCCAATGACATATCTGGGATACATACAAGTAAGAACTATAAATCACTTGTTGAAAAGAAGATTTCTGAGAATCTTCCTCTTGAAGAGAAAGATTACAAGATTGGGAAAACAAGGCAGCATCAGCTAGGAGTGGGAGGTAGAGAAGCTCTTCGTAACTTCTTCATTAGTATGCAACAAAAAAATGACCATTTTTTCTACATGATGGATGCGGATGATGAATGCCAAGTGAGAAATGTGTTTTGGGCAGATGCCCGATGTAAAGCTGCATATGAATCTTTTGGAGATGTAATAACATTTGACACAACATACTTGACCAAGGCATATAAAATTCCTCTTGTATCTTTTGTGGGTGTGAATCATCATGGTCAGTTGATTCTTTTTGGGTGTGGATTGATATTAAGTGAGGATACAAATAGTTTTGTATCGTTGTTTGAATCATGGTTGAGATTTATGAATTGTCAAGCTCCCAATGCAATAATTACAGATCAAGATAGAACACTGCAAAATGCAATTGCAAGGGTTTTCCCTAGAGCTCAACATAAATTTTGTTTGTGGCAAATCATAAAAAGACTTCCAGAAAATTTTGGAGCACACTCCCAATACGAAGCCATTAAGAGCAGTCTACAAAGCTGTGTATATGACTCTTTGAGTCGTGATGAATTCGAAGAAAGTTGGCAAAAATTACTCGAGAGGTATAATCTTAATGATAATGCTTGGTTGAATTTGTTATATGGTGACCGACATCTTTGGGTACCATCATACTTAAAAAATACATTTTTGGCTGGGATGTGTACAATACAACGGGGTGAAGGTATGAATTCTTTCTTTGATGATTATGTGAACTCAAAGACCACTTTGAAACAATTTTTTGAGCAGTATGATAATGTCTTGAGGAGAAAGGTTGAGAATGAGATTACAGCTGATTTCAATTCTTTTAGTACACAAATTCCTTGTATAACCCATTATTCTATTGAGAAGCAATTTCAAGAAGTTTATACCATCGCAAAGTTCAAAGAAGTTCAAGATGAGTTTAGAGGACTTTTATATTGTGTTGCATTTTTGCCTACATGTGAAGGTTCAATTCATTTGTATCAAGTGGCTGATGAGATAAAAGTTGATGGATTCATAAAATGTGCAAAATTTTGTGTTGCCTTCAATGAAGCTCATTCTGAAGTGAAATGCCCTTGTAACTTGTTTGAGTTCAAAGGAATCCTATGTAGACATGCTCTTCGTGTGTTGACCATGTTACATAAAGACTTGTCATCAAAATATATTTTGGATCGATGGAGAAAGGATTTGAAACGAAACTATACTTTTGTTAAGAGCAGTTATGATGATTTAAGTGGGAATCTAGAAGCACAAAGATATGATAAGCTGATTAAGTCATTCTTTGAAGTAGCATTGATTGCATCAAAAAGCGAGGAAGCTTGCATGAAGTCAATTAGTCATATAAGTCGATTGAAGGGGGAATTGGTTCATCATGGGTTAAGTTGTGATAGCAGTACACCGTCCCATCACCTCCCAGGTGCTTCCCTCGGGATTGCAATGCAGGTATTCTTTTGTACATGGTTTATAAACTAATAATGAATGGCCTTATCATTATGTAAGGATCTTAACATGTGTTTTACGTTTTTCTTTTTCTAGGCACCGCATCATACATTTGATGTTATGGATCAGGATGGTGGAATGTCCACTACAAATGAAGATGCACATGTTAATATTCGTGAGTGGTAAATTTTGTTTGATGAAATTAAACAGGCGGTTAAATTTAATGTTACGTGTAGTTTTGTATATAGTTTTCTATTTGTAGTAGGAAAGAAGTAGGTATTTCACTATTTCCTTTGTATACGTTCTGTGTGTTTGGACTAATGCCTATCTGTTTGGAAATAAAATCTTTTATTACTTATCAAAAGAAGAGTTGTATTTGTAGCATTTATGAGTTATGACAATGGTGAATTCTCAGACTGGTCTGCCGGTTTTTGAAGTAAGAGTGATGGGTTTCTAGGTGAGCTATGGAGCTGATTTTGTTCCAAGTGTCGATGGTCTGCCTGCTGCTGAATTTGTTCTGAATGTTGATTTTTTTTATTTTTTATTTTTTTTCTGGAAAATAAAAAATGGGAATTGATGGAATTTATTTTGTATGTTCTTCCCTGGTTGGGATGTTTTGTCATTAAGACTGAACCGTGGGCATGTGTGGACAGAAACTATTATTTCTTGTTCCCCTGCCTATAAATTATGTATATATTTAATTTGATGTATTTCTATATTCCCTGGGCTATCTATGTTAATTGAAGGTGGTTATAAGTTTTATATATGAATGGTTGGACATTGTTGTTATACTAAATGCTAGTGTCAACAACAAATGTGACAAGTAGCACATGGGAAGCTTTGGGCGATAGAAAGACAAGATGAGATGATTTTAAATGAAACTTGTGAATAAAATATTGTTAAAATATTATTTTTTAATATTATTATTGTTTTGTGATTTGAAAATGTTAAATTATTTATTATATTTTATATAAAAATTTCGAAAAATTATAAATATGAGATAAGATGAAATCATCCAAACGGGAAAATCTATCGCTATTTATCCGACAACCACTAAAGCAAATACATATACCGAGATGTTTATTTGGTATAGCTTCAGGGGGGGGGGGGGGGGGGGGGGGTATAAAAAGATCATTGAGATTCCATAATAGAATAATCATATAGATATTAAAACTATAAACTAATTACCGAAACCAAATTCCTACAAATAAGAAATTGAAACACTAACAAGAAATGACTTACAAGAGAAAATAAAAATAAACCAACTAAGAAATACGATGAAATAAAAAAAGATGGGAAAAAAGTGTAGAAGGGCTATAGATATGGAAATTAATCCTGATTTTCTAAACAAGTCAAAAATCCTAGATTATTATCAATTTGGGACAAATTACAAAGACATAAAATTAAATAAAAATCAAGGAAGTAGTGGAACAAAATCACAAAAAAGAAGAATGGACTTCACACAAAACCAACAAATCATAAGGAAAAAATCACCACAAATCAAAAAATCAAAGAGATGAGAGGAGCAATAGAGAGCTTTCTCCACTGCTCGAGCGACAATAGACTCTCAGGCTAAGGGCAACGATACTTCAGATAGGCATGATATTGGATGCAAAGAAGAAATACGGCGATGGTGTGGGTTTTCTGTCTTTTGTTGCCTTCGATTTTTGCCTCTCGATAAAATGAGTTTTCTTCTTTTCAAAATTTCGCGTTATGTCATTTTATTTTTTTAAATAAAATAAGTCGACTTATGGGTGTCACATCAGTCGAAAAGTACAAAGAGGCTCCAACCACGATGTCTATAAAATTTTTATTAAATTTTTTAGAAAAGAAATTAATTGATGACATGATGAGGGGATTGTCATATCATTCATTTTTATTTCAGTTGACAAAGAACCCATAAAATTCCTTCTCTAGGAATTGACCTTCGCCGATTTAACCAAATAGATTTATGATTCCCATACAAGCGTTGGTGTAGTGTTCTTGCGTTCAACATTTTAATTGTTTTTTTTTTTTTTAAGTAGAAGAGTAAAGCTATACGCCATTTATTTATTTATTATCGTCTCATTAGTTAATGATCTAGTGTATTATGTGATTGTAAAACTCTATATTTAGTTGTTAACGATCATATGACACCGCGATGCTGAAAAGAGGGCGAATGGATCCGTTTGACAGTTAAATGGGATGAAATGATTTTAGATAAAATTTAAAATTTAAAATTAAATAAAAATTATTATAAAAATATTTTTCAAATAATATTATTGTTTTAAAATTTAAAAATCATTGAATTATTATTATTTTTATATAAAAGTTTAATAAAATTATAATAATGGGATAAAATTAGATAAAATAAAATAAAATAGAATTAATTTCTAACTTTTTATAAAATTATTACTGTTCATGTCTACCTGTCCCTGTTATTGCCCGTGGGGGTCAACTCTCTTGCAAAAGTGAAGCCTCAAGCTTTATGAAGGAAAAGAAAGCAAGAGTCTTTGTTTAATAGAAAACAGAAGACCAAGGTGAGAGTTATCTTCAAGCTCTCTGGAGCGAGGAGTTACTGTGTTTGTATTTGACGCTGCAAATTATTTTTCGATTCTCAATCGTACAAGTAAGCAAGCTTACAGTGTTGCAGTTCATGTGATCTAAATTTTTTCATCTTACATGTTTTCATCTTCTGCTTTGAGTTTTCTTCGCTTAAAAGCTTTGTTAGATGTTTTGAATTGTTAAATAAGAGTTTAATTTCGGGAAGGAATCATGTGCCCATGAATATTAAAATATTGGCTATTTCATTTCATCAAACTGCAAATTTTTCTGATGTTATATGATCCAGTTTTGAAGTTGGGATTTTTGTTTTTTTGTTTTTTTGTTTTGAGTAATTCTAAGTACAATCGTAATTGCGTAACCATCACGAAATCATTTTGAAAAATAGTAGGATCCACGGCTAAAAAACTAATATTTTTTCACGTAGGTTCCATATTTTATTCACTTTCTTTAAAACGACTACGCTACCGCATCGCTGCCGCATCCCAAATCACGGTTGCATATATATTTTCTCCAAGAGATACATCATCAATTCATAATACACGTTTTCATCTTCTGCTTTTAGTTTTCTTCGCTTGTTCTGATTAGGTAAAGGCTTTGTTAGATGCTTTGAATTGTTAAATTAGAGTTTAATTGTTCTGATTAGGTAAAAGCTGATCTCCTTTTCACCATTTTGTTTTTTTTTTCATCTTGTTAACATTTCCAATTTGGGCGCCTTCATCATTCTCTGTATATGATCTTTCTTCACCTTTCTGTTTCATCTCAAAGAGGTTACCACTTGTACTGGAGGTCTTTGTTTCCCCTTCTTGCAGGATTTTGATAGTATGCTACAATGGATACTATGGAACTACCATTGAACTTATTCTCTGATGGAACTCGAAGGATTAAGCATTTTAGAGAAGATAATGTGGATTGGTTCAGTGGTCTGCCCGATTCTCTTGTTCTTCACATCTTCTATTTTCTTAAGATGGAAGATATCATTCGAACCAGCATATTATCAAGAAGATTTAGATCTCTATACCTTTCAGTACCACACTTGGATTTTGACTCAGAGGAACTCAGCGCCAAACTTGGAGACCAATATTGTATAAGAACGCATCTTGATGATTTTATGTCTCGACGAAATGAGAATCGGATGCTGAGGTTTCGCCTCCGATGGTTATGTTTCGAACCCCAATCTGATGAAAACCGTATTGTTGCTTGGTTGTGTAATGTGTTACTCTGTGGTGTCCAGGAGCTTGATGTCGAAATTTCCATAGGAAGACAGGGAACCTTTATACTACCATCCCTGACCAGCTTCAGTTGTGGATACCTTGTGGTGCTTAAGTTGAATTTGCATGGAGGTCATCTTGTTCTGCCGTCTTCTGTAATTCTCTCACTCCGGAATTTATCTATGAAATCTGTTAGAATCGTCCACGATTCTTTTGGAGACTGGATTTCATCTTCATGTCAGCGGCTTGAAACTTTAAATCTTGAAGATGTTAGTGGTATCGTCAAGCTCCACATTACCCATTCATTTTTAGAACATCTATTGATTTCTCAACAATCTGGTAATTTTCTCAGCAATATCGATGTTTCATGTGAGAGCCTTAAGACATTATCTATCAAGTGGTTCTTTCAACTCCATAAAACCAGATCATTAAATATTTCAGCCCCCAATCTTCGAAAGTTCAAATGGATGGGAAATATCGTTACCCATTATTCTCTTAAGAACATTATTTGTCTACAAGATACCATGCTTTTTCTTGTCCCTCCTCAGCCTGGAGTGATGGCTATGGGGAGCTTCAAGGTTGTTGACCTCCTCCACACTATCAGGCATGCCAGAATTTTAGAACTGAATTGCTGGTTGATTGAGGTATACGTGAGTTTTTTCATCAAGTAGTTTTTTGCCATGATTAGAAACTATTGCATAATCATTACAAAACTGCTGAGATTTGCATTGTTTTTGTATAAATTGGAGTACTGTTGGATGTCCCATGGGAATGATGTTATTTAATATTTTTAACATGGGCAACCAAGTAGTCTAAGTTAAAAACAGTATCCATAGCTTGAGTTCACTTTAATTGCTATTGGAAATAAAATGACTCGATCAGTTAAGGCCTCGTTTGTTTGCACGAAACTTTTCAACTCATCTTATCTAATCATTATAGCTTTCTCAAATTCTCATACAAAATAATATAAATAATTTAACATTTTCAAATCCCAAAACAAGAATAATATTAAAATACGTTTTGATAATATTTTATTCAATTTTTAATTTTTATCTCATCTTATCTTATTTCATATGTGAAAACAAACAAGGCCTAAATTATGTGGCACTGTCATTCAGTCATGTAGTTAGTGACAAGAACATTGCAGGCTCTATCAAGGCAAGACTGCCTGCCACCTTCATTATATGATTTGCAAGACTTGGTTATGGATATTAGCTGCTTGAAGGACTCCATAATCCCAGCATTGGCTTCAATTCTGAAGAAGGCTCCTCATATAAAGCATTTGACTATAAGAGGCTGTGGCAGATTGGGACTCTTTATTGTAAGTAGCAAAACACTTACAGCTATACTCGCTATCTCTCTCTCTTCATACTAACTTGCATTTTGAGACACCATTTCGGAGTCATTTATGCACATTAAACAATTTTCATACTTTTTGAAGACTGCATTTAGAGATGAGGACGAAAGCGGTTGGGTCCTCTTCTTCTTCTTCTTTTTTTTTTTTGGCTTTTCAAGAACATGAACTTCACAGTTTTAATACTACTTGATAATATTTATTTCCTGCCTATCCTGGATTTTTTTCCTAAGTTGTTTTTTTTTTTTTTTTCATTTGGGAGTTGTTTTGTTATTTCATTATTGTGCTGAGTGATTGATAGATGCAAAACATATTTTCTACCTCACTGGAGGCTCCGGTTTGCAATTTCCAAAAATCATGCATTTGGACACTCACACCAACATCGAAACACTCTAACAACAATGCATTTACTCATCTTTTCAAAACGATTCGCGGCGTTTGCACATTCCACGACTGCAAATATCATTTATCAAATGGAAGCATTATGCATATAGTGATCTGTTTATGTTCCGTCATAGTATATGATAGAGGATCTGGCTACTGTTCTCAAAGATCATATTAAGTTCTCAACCATTCTGTGGCTGTTTTTCTCAACACCCCCCCCCCCCCAAACCAAAAATAATAATAATAATAATAAAAAATAAGGTGCTAGCTGTAGATTTTTGCCTATTCTTTCACATTTTTCTAACCTTTTTCAGCCTGGACATGTGGCTGCGCGCAAATTTGGAATGAGATTTTGGGAAAATGAACACTTCAACAATCTTCGAGAATTGAGGACAGTAGAGATGGAGCTTAGAGGAGGAAACAATGAAAGAGCATTTCTGGGATATTTGCTAAGACAAGGAAAAGTATTGGAAAAGATAACCATTCGCAAACGTGGGAATCTTCAGTTAACAGCAATTGATCAAATTCTGCAAGGAGTTAAGTGGGCTTCTCCTTCTTTGCAAATATATGTTGTAGTATCACAATTTGATCAAGATCTACTCAATGAGTAGTACAGGTTTTTCTTAAAGAAAAAGTCAACCTGAGGACAAAGATTTTTAGGTTTTACTTATTTTGTTTTATTTTGATAATGTCGGATTCGCAATGGTTCCTCTTGTACACTTTATAAGTGCACATTTGAACTGTCATTCCATTATGCTTGTTTTGTAGCATACTAGTGCAATATCTAGTCTCACTTATATAAAAAAAATCTAGCCTCTAGTAGTTTTTAGAGTCTACTCATTAGCTGGACCGCTGACATGGCAGCATTTTATTTGCAAGAGAAGTTTGAAAACAACTTCTATCATAGTGATATATATATATATATATATATATATATATATTATTGGCATTGGGTATCCAGGAAAGCGTCTCGACTAATCCCGAGACTGCATAGACCTTAAAGAATTTTTCAAAAGCACACCTCAGTTAATAAAGGGAGAGAATCTCCAAGTCCGATAGCTCGTAAAGATTGTTTGTACCTATGGGGATTTGAACCTACTTCTATCATAGTGATATGGAGGATGTAACCTCATCATTAACTTGCAAATATAATTTTTCTAGTATGATAATTATTTATTGATCTCTAACCTATGTAATTACGCGCTGTTTGAGCATTTAGAAAGTGGCTTATGTTCCTTGCTGTGACTAAAGCACTAAGATTCCATATATATTGCCACCATTTTTGTTATCTTTCTTTGCGATCGCAAAATGGGTCAATGAGTCAGTCATATATATGGAGGAAAAAAGGAGGGTACACTGTAAAACTCCATTCCCGTTCTCGGTCGTTTAAAGACTGTTTGGGAGCTGCGAAAATGGCAGAGCTTGAATGCTTTAAAGTGGCTCTTCCATTTTTGCCGTCACATTTACGATTTGACCAAAGCTTCCCCAGAATAATGGTGAACAGAACCACAACTATTATTTCTAGGAATTGTATCAGATCAGAAGAAACATCAGACTATCAACAACTGGGAAGAAAGAAATATGGCAAGAGTGGCACGTTTAAATCGTTTTTGGATCCTAAGAGACTCAAAGAAGCAATCAATTTAGGTTGCACCAGACTTTGTTGAAAGAAAAATTCTATAAGTTGAAGTCTCATTTGGATTTAGAGATGAAAAAAATTGAGATAAATTTTGAAAGTTGAATAAAATATTATTGAAATATTTTTTTTTTATATTATTATTGTTTTAGAATTTGAAAGAGTTGAATTGTTTATTATATTTTATGTAGGAATTTGAAAAAATTGTAATGATGAAATTTCAATTCTTCTTCAAATCCAAACAATGGCTCAATTTGCAATAGAATTTTAAAATTTCCACTCTTATAAATCAAATCTTTGCCATAAGAATAAAGTGGAAAATGTCTTCTTCTCACCGGCCTGCAAGTATAAAAGCTAGACTTATTTTAACGATATGTTCATCCAACCCTTAGAAGCAAAAGGGTCTGTCAATCCGTATTGGCAAGTGATAGAAACAAAAATCTGAAAATTTTATAATGGCGCAGAAATAAACATATCATTCTGACCTGATGGTTTCAATTTATGGTGATGCCAAAATCTTAAAAGAGATAACCCCTCCAATATTGATCCTTCATCTAAGAGCATTAGTAAGGACAAAATGAAAGTACAAAAAGCATTTATATCTTCAACAAGGCCTTGGTTTTTTTGTTGGGGGTGTGGGGGAGGAGAGGGAAGGGGGACTTTAAGGCTTTAATTGAATTACCTCATCAAAAGATCAATTGGCCAACTAGACAGCAAGCAAAGACAAAAAACTACCCAGTGGCTGGTGTGACGGTAAATTTTTGGATAAGTGATATGCTAGCTCTAGAAATTCATTTGTCACTACAACCGGTTAAATGCGAAATGATCCCTTATGCGCTTTGACCATATGAATTTTCAAGGATTGGGACCCCTGGTCCATACACCAAACTGCAGCGCTGGCTGAATGAATGTACGAGTTGAGAGACCACCTCCTTGAAGAACATGGATGCTACCTGACAATCAGAAAGTTATTGCCACAATTAGAATGTTCCTAGCCACTCTACATCATAATATAAAAGCCCAATCTTCAATGTCAATTCCTTATACCTGAAATGTTCACAGAATTTAGTGCATGTGACCATTGTGAACCCTAACTTTACAACAACTTGGGGTATTAATCAAGATTTGAAACAAACAGTAGGCATATAGACGAGCCCTGGGATAGAATTATGACCAAAGAGGGATTCTACTCATCATCTCGCACCACATGCTTTACATATTTTTATTATTATTATTATTTTTTAATTCTTGTTAAACTAATTGAGTTGTTCTACTTACCATCCATACATCGCATATTTGTTATAAGAAAAATGAAAAAAATTAAAATAGGTGTGGTGTGTAGTGTGTGACGATGATAAGTAGAAATATTAAGGAAGAAATCTATAAGACATAACGACATTAAAAGAGCAAATTCTATACACCTATAAAAAATGTATAGAATTTGCTCTGATCATAATTCTATCCCACGGCTCATCTAGACGCCAGCTGTTTGTTTCAATTCTGGATTAATACCCTATTTAAGTTGTTGCAAAGTTAGGTTCAGAATGGTCATATGTACTAAATTCTGTGGACATTTCAGGCACAAGGAATTGACAAGGTGAACATTCTGTGGACCTTTTCGCATGTTGGCAAGGTTTCGTGGGGAGACAAAGTAGTGTAGTAGAGTGGAAGATGTGCTTGATATGGTGCATATGGTTGGAGAGGAATGGGAGGTACTTTGAAGATAGAGAACTTTTGATGGGAGAACTTGGGGAATTTTTCTTTGGCACTTTGTGTTTTTTGGGCTAAGGCTTTTGTAGGGAATGGAAATAATTATCATGTGTGGTTTGAGTTGTGTATTGCTCTAGTTTGTATTTAGGTGCACTCTCTTATATATTTCTTGTATACTTAGACTATGCCTAGTTACTTGGAATAAAATTCTCTTATTTGATATTGTAATTCTATACTGCTGTAAGATGTCAGAAAACATCAAATTAAAGCTCAACAAGTAAACATCAAATTAAACATCAAATTAAAATTCTCTTATATATTTTTCTTTGGCACTTTGTGTTTTTGGGCTAAGGCTTTTGTAGGGAACGGAAATAATTATCATGTGTGGTTTGAGTCGTGTCTTGCTCTAGTTTGTATTTAGGTGCACTCTCTTATATATTTCTTGTGTACTTGGACTATGCCTATTTACTTGGAATAAAATTCTCTTATTTGATATTGTAATTCTATACTGCTGTAAGATGTCAGAAAACATCAAATTAAAGCTCAACAAGACTATCACTGTTGGGTAAACCATTTACGTTACCTATTAAAAAAACTGTTTATATTAGTCAAGAACAAGTGGAGAAATGCATTTGAAAACATTGTGCAACTGGTGTACACCTATCAAACTAAACGGGAAAGCCTTTGAGATGGTTACAATGCTCATCATGTGTTCAAGGAACTTAAAAGGGCATGTTCATACAAAGATTTTATCTATGCTACAGATAGGAGGAGAGAGATGTAGCCACCTTAACTCTTGTAGTCAAGAAAGGGAACAAGTTGGGATAAGCAACCCGACGGAGGGGATAAATCACTAAGAAAAGAGGGAAAAGAACAGAAATTAATGAGATCACCTTAAGGAAATCATAGCAATCACAGAATTCACCCCCAAGATGATCACACAAGTTGTGGCAGTGTCTCAAGGAGGTAGTGGAGGTGATAATGATACAAAGTGGCAGTCACAACAATGAGAACTGGGAAGATGGATACAATGAAACTATGGAGATAGCAATCATTGGGATGGAGGTATTCTTAAAGTCTTAAGGTATTGACGATGTCCATGGCAAGACCATATTGCCAACTGACATTGGTACAAATATTCCTCATAGGGAACTGGAGATGCTCCCTCAGTACTTTTATTCTACCTGAAGAAATCAACTCCCTGAATTCTCAATGAACATAACATTAAAGTTGATAATAATCAAGAATGAAGGAGAATCACCTGTCGGTAAAGTGGTGACTGGAACTTAAAATCCACCAAAAAATGAAGGTTACAAGTTCCTGGAACTGATCCAGGATTGAACTCCCATATGTTTATCAAGTGGTCAAAAATGGCACTATCCTTTGCAGTTGTCTGAACACAACACAACACATAACATAGAATTACTTCATTAAAATCAAATATAGATAACGAAACTATGCATATTACTGATGCAAATAGTAAACAAAAGATCTAAAACGTGATCTAGTAATACAAACGTTAAAACAGCAAAAATTATGAACCCATGCACAGGATGCACAAGAGGCTGGTGCTCAAATGCATAAATTTGAATGTCAAAGTGCTGCTTGACTTGAATGCCAAGCTGCTGCTCTCTAGGTCTAACATTCTTTCTACAAACTTCCCGATCATACAAAAGCTATAACAATTACTAGCAAACGACTACCCTTGAAAGAAATTGAAAGTATAATAATAAATAAAACAATAGACAATTTTAAATAAAGCTGGTTACCTTTATGGACTTTGGCCTGCTCAACTCTACATGCGAAATGTAACTTTCTACAAGAAATTTGAAACCAATCTCAAGCTCAGCATCAAAAGACCCATCAGGGTGCTGTCTAAGTATCTCAGACCGCTGACACCACGGGACAAAACCATTATACAAGTCAACAGCTGCAACTACATCAAACAACTGCTCTGGAGAATACCTAATGAACAACAATTCTGTCAGCGCAAGTCTCTGTGACTAGAAATCAAAACGGTCCCAATCCTGCCATAATGCAACCAAGTCACAGCAACACACCATAATCACAAGCCCGCCAATGGCTAACCTTCATTGACTGCCGATTGCAACTATAGAGGAAGATTCAGAATTATAATAAATAAATAAATAAATGGTTCGCATTCAAGGTAAACTATGGTCTTAAAAACTGCACCCAACCACACTGAAATCGTTTCATTTAATATTTCAGTACCAAATCGTTAAAAATCTCATATTTAATTCACGAGATACACAAATAAAACTAAGAAACACAATAGCAACCTCGTCATGAAGTGAAATAGTAAACCAATGAACTAAAAAATAACAATTCGACCTCAGGTGGGTAAAGTACAAATTTTTAAACCAAAGGCGACAACTCGAGCTCGGCCAAAACCAGAAAAGTCTAACATGTAATTTCCAATAAATAACTTTAGTATGCAGCTTCAGATTTATAGTTGATGTGTCACGAGTGACAATGCATTCTATCAAAACGAAATCCGTCGAAACATTTAATAGTAAACTAAAAATGGCAACTAAAATTACCCCAAGACAATCTTCTCCTCGTAAACTTTGGACAGGACACCGCCCTCATCACCGTCACCACAACCAAGAAACCGCCTCGTTTGAACTGTGCGACTGTTATTAAACAAGCTCCGCGGGGAAACACGGAGACCATTGAGACCATCGGCAGAATGACGGACCGAAGGGGTCTCGATACCAGCGATGCTATGAAAGCATCGCCTCTGATCAAATTTCTGCAACTGCCGGGAGTTCTTAACGGACCTAAGAAAAAGCCTGAGACTGTTTTTTGAGGTCGACATGAATGAAGGGACCGTTAATTTTTTACCAGTTTGATAACCCAAAACTTATAGTTTATAAGCTGGATATGGAGGCAAATCAGACACACCTTGAATTGGATTGACCCCCCAAGATTTTGGGAAGTCCCCAAAACTGCAAGATTTTAGATCAAATGGAGCAGAATTAATGGGTAATCTTAAACCTCTTTCGTTTCGGTAAAAAAACACAGGGATGGGAATGGAGCGTACCTGTACGGCTCTAACGGATCCTCTCTAGAACGGTGCGCCTCGGTGAATGTTGGGGAGAAAGACAGAGATGGGGCAGAGTATCAGCGATCCGGGCGGGTTCGGGCTTTAGAGGTGATTCTGTTGAATAGCCCAAAAGCCCATACATTTTCATTAAATTTTGAATAATGTTATATACCATTATAAAATTATAACGATATAAAATTACTTCAAAAAAAAGTGAGATCTATTATTAGAAAAATTAATTTTTTTTCATGCAAATCTCATGTATTTTACTTTTTTTCAAAGTAACTATATGTAGTTTACAAATTCATGACTACATTTATTATTTCTCTTAAATTTTAAAAGCAGCATCCGTGTGCTAATTATTGACATTAAGATTGAGAAATCCTAATAATGAATCTATTTATTTCTTTTTAAATAAAAAGTGTCAAATAAAAACTTGCCACGTATGCATTTCATTTTATGGCACCACAAACTATTTTTTCTCCCTTATGAATTCTGCTCTGCTACCTTCCCTCCTCCAGCAACAGTGTCGAGCTCCCCCTACCACCCGACGTCCCCTTCCCCTGATGTGAAAACCCCTCTTCTGATGCGAACCCCACCCCATCCTCTACAATGCGACTCCGCAGGTGGCAGAACACTCTTCAAAATAAAAGACATAGTTATATAATATATTGATTGATTATAAAATAATTATAAATTTATTATTATTATAATTTTTTCTTTAAAACAAATTCAAAGGCTAAAGTTCCGTTTGAATTTGGAAACAAGACACGACGACATGAATTAAATTTATTTTTTAATATTATTATTATTTTAGGATTTGAAAAAGTTAATTTAGGAATTGAAAAATGTTGTATTAGATTTGAAAATGTTTTATTGGAATTTGTATTTTATATGAAAATATGAAAAAATGTAATTATGAGATTAAGATGAATCGAGACGAACTCATCTCATCTTTAAATACAAACGAGGTCTAAAATTGCGCACTCTTAAAATTAATACAAATATAGACAAATTTAATTAACATATAATATTAATGGGATAGAAGAATTATGACCAACTCTCTCTCTCCCTCTCTCTCATACCTATCCTCTATTACTGGCAAGTTCTAGTGACTAACCCAGGATTGCATTCCTCTCTCCAAGGAGGATGTTGCCCAGATGACTAACACAAGAGGGGGGGGTGAATTGAGTTGTATTTAAAAAATAACAATTATAAATCAAATATATAAAATATAAACAAAATATGAAACAACAATAAATATAAATAGTAAGAGTAAGAGAGAAGCAAACTCAGTATGTTAACGAGGTTCGGCCCCACTGCCTACGTCCTCGCCTCAAGCTACCTCTTGAGGATCCCCAAATCCACTATTCAATCTCCTTTAGGTGGAGATAGAAACCTATTACACCTTTGAGCAGCACCGCTCCAAAGAATCCGTGTAGAACACCCTCTACACTTCCAATCACCTTACACTTGGTGATTTAACTATTTCCTGTGTAGAACACCTTCTACACTTCCAATCACCTCACACTTGGTGATTTAACTATTCCCCGTGTAGAACACCTTCTACACACACAAGGGTTATACACACCCTTTTATAAATACAAGAGTTGATAGTAGGTAGACTATCAAAGTACACTCCTCAATGAGTGAGATAGAAACAATACAGCGCAACTTATATCTCTCTCAACAAGAACAAGAATTAAGGCTCAAAACTTTAGAAAAGAGAGAATGAGAGCTTTGAAGGAATGATGTAAAACTTAGCAATAGATGTGTAAGCTCTTGTTGTAAATTTTGCAAAACTCAAGTGAGCTATTTATAGGCAAATGATTTTTTAATTTCAAATTTGAAAAGATTCCCATGTCAAAAACATCATCATTTATTTTTCAAAAATTTCAAATCTAATATTTTTACTTTTTGCATGTGACAAAAGGAGCACACTTTACTTTTCAAAAATTTCAAACATAATCTTTTACTTTTTGCATATGACAAAAGGAGCACACTTTACTTTTCAAAATTTTCAAATAAAGACATCTACCTTTTGCATAAGTCAAGAAAAGCATCCACCACTTTTGAAAATATTCAAATAAAACATGCACATGTGAAAGATGACAATCAATCATCTTAATATTTTCAAAGTTCAAATCTTTAATCATGTCATGCACATGTGAAAGATGACAATCAATCATCTTTCAAAATTTTCAAATTTAATTTTCAAAATATTCATGCATATGTGGAAAATGTATTTTAATGCTTTATGATAAAATATTAATTTTGAGCCTTAATCCTAATTTTGAATTTTTAAGAGATTTACAGCATTACTCTAAGATTTTAATGTGAACTTGTTCCCTTCTTACTCATGCTTGCTTCCTTGATGTGTTTGATTATATTGTGTGGACAACTTGAGCTTGAGACTCATTTATTCTTTGGATTCATTTGTTATCATCAAAATCCATTTGTAGATTTACATGAAACTTGAAACCTTGGGTTCAACAATCTCCCCCTTTTTGATGATGACAAATACTTGATAGAACCTGAATCCTGTATTAATACTTAAGCTCCCCCTGAGAATGTGCGTTAGTTTTTCAAGCAAAAATATAAACATAATTCCAAGCATATATAACAAGTTTAGCGATTTAAACAATGTTAATGTTCTAGTCTAAAACTTCTCCCCCTTTTGGCATCATTAAAAAGGATCGGCAGCAAGTAAATAGACTGAAGAAACGGTGCGTTACTAGACACTGTAGAAAAAAGAGTCGTCCGTGACCTGACAAGTGTTGCAAAGCTTCGAGGCCTAACTCTATGAAATTAGTGCGGCTAAAGATTCAAACAATCGCCTGATGTTGTTGACCCTGTAAGGAGCCGTCCGTGACCCGACAAGTGCTGCAAAGCTTCGAGGCCTAACTCTATGAATTTAGTGCGGCTGAAGATTTAAACAATCGCCTGATGTTGTTGACAAACGAGATTGAAGGCTCTGAGTTTCTATAAAAAAAATGATCATTTTCACCTATCGGATACAAAAAAAATCGCTCCTTGACCTGAGTTCTGTTTTTCCATAACGATAGAATGGTCGAACAATTCTCTTCCACTAATGTTCCAGACTTGAATCAGGAACCCTTGACGCATCAACCATCAGTCTTCTCTCCTGAGGCCGTCAATGCCATGATAGGAGCAGAGAACCGTTTTTCTAGTAAGAAAACTTTTGACAATGTGTGTCCAGCAAATCTTGTATTTCTTTTGACTAAATAAGATTTGAAGAGACAATAGTTTGTCTTGTTCTTTATGCAATCTCTATAAAATCAGTTTTAAAGCTCATCCAATTTGCATCAAATCTTATTCTCATCTCTATAACTCATCTGCATTCTTTCAACATTTTCGCTTTAAGTTTTCAATTCTTTTCTCAATGGCTCATTCTTCTAACATTCCTCTAGATCCATCCATGAGGTGTTCTACACCTCAATCTCATGTCCTTTCTGCAGCTACCATTGGCGTTATGTTGCAGCAAGAGAACAATAGTTTGGCTAATAAGCCAGACTCCGATGCTATCTACGACTTGGTGAGTCTCGGGACTCGCTACTCATCATCTATTGTTGCTTTTTCCCAGCGGCTACAAGTCAAAAACCAAGAGGTTGAAAAGCTTAAAGAACAAATTGTTGTACTTCAACGAATTGTTCAAGAGTCTCACATAAGGGAAGGAATCCTTCGGCAGAAGAATAAAAAATTGAAATCTCTATTGGATTCTTCATTCCGCTTGCCAGTTCCTATGGATAGGGATGACATGATATTGTATGAAGAGAATGAGCGTCTCAAACATGAGGCTAAGAACCTCAAGTTTATGTAAAAGTATTTAAAAAAATATCTCTCTATTTTTATGAACTCTAATCTATCTTTTAAGAGATATTCATAACATGCATCATACCTATTTCTCTTCTAATCATACATCATCTATCTTCTGGTAGGGGTTTTGTGAAAATATCTGCTAACTGATCGTGTGTGTTTGTGAACTCGAGTACTATATCGCTTTTCTGCATATGATCCAAAAAAAAATGATATCTTATTTCAATATACTTAATTCTAGAATGTTGTATTGGTTTTTTTTTTTTTTTTTTTTTAAAGATTTATAGCACTTGTATTATCACATTTGATTGGAATGTGATTATACATAAGTTTAAAAACCTCAAGTTGTTGCTTCATGTAAAGAACTTGAGCACAACAACTACCCGCAGCAACATATTCTGCCTCAGCAGTAGATAGTGCAACAGAATTTTGTTTTTTTTTGTTTTTTTGTTTTTTTGTTTTTTTTAACTAAACCAGGACACTAGTGCACGACCTAAGAAATGACATGTTCTACTAAAACTTTTTCGATCATCTTTGCAACCAGTATAATCGGTACCTGGATAACTAATAAGATCGAAAGAAGTGTGTTTAGGATACCATAACTCTAAGTCAATGGTACTGGCAAAATATCTAAAAATCCGCTTGACTGCAATCAAATGAGATTGTTTTGGAAATGATTGAAAACGTGCACATAAACATACACTGAACATAATATCTGGTCTACTGGCTGTCAAATAAGCTACCAATCATACCTCGATATACCTTCGAATCAACTGGTTTACCGGTTTCATCTTTATCAAGTTTAGTGGATGGGCTCATTGGTGTTCCAGTTTCCTTAGCACCTTCCATCCCAAATTTCTTCAGCAATTCCTTAATATATTTCGATTGATTGATGAATGTCCCACTTTTTGCTTGCTTAATTTGCAATCCGAGAAAGAATGTAAGCTCTCCCATCATGCTCATTTCAAATTCTTCCTGCATAGTCTTAGCAAAAACTTGGCACATATTTTCATTAGTAGCACCGAATATTATATCATCAACATAAATCTGAATCAAAAGAATATCATCATTTTCGTATTTAATGAAAAGAGTTGTATCAATTTTTCCTCTTAAAAAGCCTTTTTCAATCAAGAAACTACTGAATCTCTCGTACCGCGCTCTAGGAGCTTGTTTGAGTCCAAATAGTACTTTTGTGAGTTTGAAAACATGATTTAGAGAAATATGATTTTCAAAACCTGGAGGTTGTTCAGCATATACTTCTTCATTTATAAAACCGTTTAAGAAAGCACTTTTAACATCCATTTGAAAAGGTTTGAAATCTTTATAACAAGCATATGTAAGTAGCATTCGAATAGCTTCTAATCTTGCGACTGGTGCATATGTCTCATCATAATTGATTCATTCTTCTTGATTGAAACCTCGGACCACTAGTCGAGCCTTATTTCTAGTAATGACTCCAGACTCATGTTTCTTGTTTCTAAAAACCCATTTTGTTCCAATAATAGTATGATTTTTGGGTTTAGGAACAAGTGTTCAAACATCATTTCTTTCAAATTGATTAAGCTCTTCTTACATAGCTAGAATCTAAAATTCATCAAGAAGTGCTTCATCAATATTTTTAGGTTCAATCTGGGATAGAAAAGCAGTATGATTGCAAATATTTCTAAGAGATGATCGAGTACTTACACCTCGTGAAGGTTCTCCTAGAATTTATTCCGCTGGATGATCTTTCACATGTTTCTACTATTTGGTTGCATATTGTACTAAGTCTTGATGATCTTTCCTTCTATTTCCATGATCTTCTCTTTTGAATTGTCTCCAAATATCACACATCCTCTTTCTTTAGAAGTGAAGTCAATGAATTTAGTTTTGTCTTCTGTCACGTATCTTGAGCATCCGTTGTCTAAAAATCATTTATTTTTACCTGTAGAATATTTCATGCATACCTACAAAAACAATTAAAAAAATTCTTGGTACCCAAATTCTTTGGGTCCTTTATTTATTAGTATTAAAAGAAACAAGATTCTTAGGTACCCATATGGCCCTAATAGTCATTGTATGTTTTCTTCTAATAGGACAAGCAAGATAATTATGACCATTTCTATTACAAAAACTGCAAATAGCATGTGACATATATGAAGAACTTGAGTGATTATAATAGTATCCTTTTTTAACAAAATTATTTTTATGAAAAGAATTTTGAATATTGGACTTTGATGTGGAAGGATTATCAAAGAAGTTTTTATAAGGTTTGTATTTTTGTTTCGGCATATATCCCAAGCCTGCCTTGTCAAAAACACATTTTTGACTACCAAGAAGTTTTTCAAAATTTCTTTTTCCATTCGTAAAATTTTCAATAATATTTTCTAAATCAGTTTTCTTTTTCTTTAACTCAAGATTTTCATCTTTCAAAACAATACTTTCTTTTCTTAAAATATCAATTTCATTTGTTAAAGAAGAATTTTTCTTTTTCAAAACAGTATACTTGATACCCAATTTTTCAAATTCCTCATATACCTCTTCTAAAACATTTTGCAATTCTTCATATGAAGGATTTTCAATATTATCAAAATTTGTTACCTCAATGTCATCTTTAGCCATAAGACAAAGATTTGCTGATTCTCCATTGCTTGCTTCACTATCTGAGCTACTTGAATCATCATCCCATGTAGCTTTCATTGCTTTTTTGCCTTTGTTTCGATCTTTCTTTAGCAGATGACAATCTGACTTGATATGACCAGGTTTATTGCATTTATAACAAATTAAAGTGTCATTTTTACCTGAATCTTTCTTGGAAAACTTTTTGAAGGATTTCCTTGGAGGAGTTTTATTTTTCTTTAAGAACATCTGAATTCTTCTTGTTATCACCGCAACTTCTTCATCTTTGTCGTCATTTTCCTCATCTTCATCACTTTCACTTTCATGTGGAACAGCTTTAAGTGCCAAGCTCTTCTTTGACTTTCCTTCTTCTTCTCCTCTTTTCAATGTATACTCATGGGTGATAAGTGACCCGATGAGTTCATTCACTTCGAATTTCTTAAGGTCTCTAGCTTCAAGAATCGCTGTCACTTTTGATTCCCAACGCTTTGGTAGAGAGTTGAGAATTTTTCTTACTATCTCCACTTTGGAATAAACTTTGCCAAGAGCTGTCAAGCTGTTTATGATGTTAGTAAAACGAGTGTGCATACTAGAAATAGATTCATCATCATTCATCTTAAACATTTCATATTCATGAGTAAGAATATAAATTTTTGATTCCTTGACTTGAGAAGTTCCTTCATAAGTAACTTCCAAGTTATCCCAAATTTCCTTTGCTGTAGTGCAAGTCATTACTCTATTAAACTCATTACCATTTAGAGCATTAAATAATAAATTCATAGCAGTTAAATTCAAAGTATAAAGTCTATCGTCTTCACGATCAAACTCTTCTTCTTCCTTTTTGACCTTTACTCCATCAACTACTTTTGTTGGAATATAAGGTCCATTTACAATGCATTTCCAGATTTCTCGACCTTGAGCCTGAAGGAATATTCTCATTCTAACTTTCCAGAATGAGTAATTGTCTCCGCAAAAGAGTGGAGGCCGACTGCTAGATTGACCTTCACCAAATGAAGCTGCAATGTTAGCCATAAGATCTTAACTCAAAAGATAGTTAATCAAATGATTTTTTAATTTCAAATTTGAAAAGATTCCCATGTCAAAAACATCATCATTTATTTTTCAAAAATTTCAAATCTAATATTTTTACTTTTTGCATGTGACAAAAGGAGCACACTTTACTTTTCAAAAATTTCAAACATAATCTTTTACTTTTTGCATATGACAAAAGGAGCACACTTTACTTTTCAAAATTTTCAAATAAAGACATCTACCTTTTGCATAAGTCAAGAAAAGCATCCACCACTTTTGAAAATATTCAAATAAAACATGCACATGTGAAAGATGACAATCAATCATCTTAATATTTTCAAAGTTCAAATCTTTAATCATGTCATGCACATGTGAAAGATGACAATCAATCATCTTTCAAAATTTTCAAATTTAATTTTCAAAATATTCATGCATATGTGGAAAATGTATTTTAATGCTTTATGATAAAATATTAATTTTGAGCCTTAATCCTAATTTTGAATTTTTAAGAGATTTACAGCATTACTCTAAGATTTTAATGTGAACTTGTTCCCTTCTTACTCATGCTTGCTTCCTTGATGTGTTTGATTATATTGTGTGGACAACTTGAGCTTGAGACTCCTTTATTCTTTGGATTCATTTGTTATCATCAAAATTCATTTGTAGATTTACATGAAACTTGAAATCTTGGGTTCAACAGAGGAGTAGGCTTCGACCACCTTCTCTCATTTCCTTTTCATTTTCTACTTTTAGTTTTCTTATTTCAGTCACTTTTTCGTTTAGCTTTCTCAAGCTATTTTTCGCCAGTCTTTTGCCTGCTGACACTTATAAACCACACGCACTACCCCTATTACCTCTAAAAATGCTGATCTTCAAGTTCGAGAGGGGGTTTTGCAATTTCATTGGGTGCATTCGCCGCACTCATGGTCTCGGTCGTGCACTTCGCCCACGTGTAGTGGCGTCCAGAAGTGACTTTGGAGACCATAGGCAGCTTTAGTGTCTTCAATGGCCTCAAATTCCTCGGATTTGGTCGCCGATTTACCTTCTCCAGCGACGCATGTAATGCACGCACCACTACCGCCATTAGTCCTCCACCGACGATTTGACAAATTTTGGCTTTTTCCATAGTTCGCATTTATACGAATATTTTATTTTTGTCTTTAAATAAGACGGTGTTATCTAGTAGAACAATAATAAGGATCAAGTTATTAGTTCCAAATAAATTTGCATTTTTTTCTTTTTTCCACCACTATTACACTTAGTTTTTTGTTTTTGGATGTTTGTTGGGGAACTACACCCCCTCTTCTTGTATCATTTGTTTTAATTTATTGAAATTTACTTGCTATAATAATAATAATAATAATAATGGGATAGAAGAGTTACACCATTTTAATAATTTTTTCTAAAGAGAGTTGTGATTGTCTCAGGTTCTATTTGGATTAGGAGCCTGAGACAATCAATTCATTTTAAACCTATTATTATATATTTTTAAATTTTTATATAAAATACAAATTTTAATACAAAATTTTCAAATTCTAATACAATTTTTTAAAATCTAAATTCGAAATTTTCAAATTTTAAAATAATAATAATAATAATATCTTATTCAACTTTTAAAATTTATCTCAACTTCAAATTCAAACGGGACGTAATGAATCTTGATTTTGCAACGAACATATGTAAGTAAGTGAATAATAATAAAAATGACTATAAATAAGATTTATCTTATTATTACAAACTCGAATGGCGAAATAAAAAGTCATTAATCCTTTATCTCCATTCTCATCCATATAAAAACTTTCACATTTAGCTTCTTAAAAATCATAAAATCTTATAATATTTTATAATTATAGAAGGTTTGAACAATAAATTAAAATAAAATAAATTGAGATAAAAATAAGAAATTAAATAAATTATCTGAATATTATTTTTTAATTATTACTATTATGATATTTTTTAATTATTCATTATATTTGATATAAAATTTTAAATAAAATAAATTGAGACAAATTTTATATCCTAACCCCATTTTTTTTTTTGGTTTGAAGTGAACCTGACCTTAATTATAGCGTTCTGCTATGTACAATCGCGTTATATGGTCGACGTGCAATCCATCAGCTTTTATAAATAAATAAAAAAAAAACATGAAAAACAGAACAAAAATAGAGAATGCTATTTTGAATTCCAACTTCATGCGTCAGTGATCTGATCAGTGGTCTTCGAGCTCCTCATCGGCTTCGTGGTGTCACTGTTGTGGTCTTCCTCTCGAGCTCGTCTTCCATTTATTCGTGGTCTTCAAATTTGAGAGTGGATCTGTTCGGGTATTTGCATCTTCCTCGTGTGATTTGACAAGCTTGGTGTGGGTCATCTTTGTTTCTGGCGGTAGGCACTGCCACCGAACGGGTCTTCACTGAATTGGTCTTCACTATAACTGGCAAGCTAAAGCTTGAATTAACTCAAACTCCCAACCAAAATATTAAGTAAAGTAACGATTTTTATAAGCCGGTGAGTATGTAGATGCAAAGTCAAAGTTACATAGACTGAAGTCTAGAAAAAAGATGTACTCGGCACAACCAGATAGCCTGCAAGAACTTCCCACCCGGTTCGATTTCTTCTGTATCATCAATTTCAGAGTTTTTCCAAATGAATTTTGTTTTTATGACCAGAGCTCGCGCGCCCGAATTTGCGATCCAGTTATAAGAAATAAAAGCAATAATTTGCAAACGACTTATGCAGAGAAAACTCATTTCTCCGACAAAGTAATAAATTATAGCACCCCACCGGAAAAGAACCTATCTTTTTACTTTTTTCCATATTCTCATTTACAATTAATGTTACTGATCAAATAAGAAAGCAAGAAAATGGAATAGATAATAGGGTTCCGAGACCATTAGGTTCAACCATTCTACCGGACTACGCTTCTTCTCCATTCTTTCTCTGGCGCTCATTAACTTCGTCTGTTTGAAGACTTTGTCTGGCGGGGTTCGATGTTTCAATCACATTGTCTGCCCGAAAATACATTTAAGCCGTCTTTGTCTAGAAACCATTTTCTTTCTATCTCATCTGCCGCTGACACAATGTAATAAGCCTGAAGAAGTTTGTTTGGCTAACAAGAAAATAAGAGAGAAAATGGATAGATTATAGATGAAGGGAAATATTTTTTGTTTTTTTTACTCTGTTTCTTTAGATTGTCCCCTTTTTTTTTTCTTTTTTAATTATCATTTTTTACATAATGATTAAAAAAATATTATAATAATATTATGATTTTTTTTCTTTTTTTAAAAATATTTAAATATATTAAAAAAATAATATAAAATAAAATATAAAAATATAAAAAATTTAATTTATACTAACGGGACCAGGGGCGGACCTGTGTGGTTCGTTGGGGGGGCTACCGCCCCCCCAAAACTTTTTAAAATCTATGTTTAATATTGGATACGTACCAGTAGGGTACAAGTCAGCCCCCCAAGCTTGACATTCAGCCCCCCCAAGTTCGTTTTAGTCACAGAGCATTTCATGAGTCACGTACCGATACATCACTGATCGCAGACTGAAGTTATGAACCGATGGTCACACCAAGCCGCACCACATTTCACCAACAAACCAATGGTCCATGCCATGAACCAGTTGATGGCTTGCAGCCCGAGATAAATCAAAAGCACTGATTCACTCCTTTTGTACCATTGCAAGCTGCGTTGCGTGTTCGGTCAGCTCTTGTTGTTGCCGATGCCGTATTAGTTCAAGTATCCTTGTATACTGTAAGTTTGTAATCAAAAGCACTGATTCATCATTCACTCCTGATTCACTCCTGTTGCTGCCCGAAGCTTCTGTAAGTTTGTAACAGTCTAACAAGTAACAGAGCTTCAAGCTCCACGAGAGGAAACCGAGCTTGGTTCCGCGACCTGCCCTGTTTGTAAGTTTGCGGCTGCCCTGTTTCCAGTTGCTCAAAACAGAGCTTCAGAGCTTGCTAACTTGCGAGTTGCGAGACGCCGGAGCCTGGAGGCCTGGAGGCTGGACGTGACTCACGGGAGGAAACCGAGCTTGGTTCCGCGGCTCCGCCCCTGCCTGCCCTGTTGCCGGTTGCTCAAAACAGAGCTCATTTCTTGCGAGTTGCAAGACGCCGGAGAGCCTGGTCGTCGGGTCGAGCTTCTTGCTTCCAGTTCCACTGTTCCAGGTTCTATCATTCTTTGCATTATAAGTTATTTATTTTATATATATATATATATATTAATATATATTAATTTGTTAGACTAACTCTATTATTAATTTATTTATATATATTAATATATATATATATAGTCTAGAGAATAAGAAATATATATTATATATAATAGATTTATATATATATATAGTCTAGAGAATAAGAAATATAATTAATATATATATATATATAGTCGTTGTGCATTATTGCTGGCTGCAGCATTATGAATACATAATATATTATAATTTATTTAGCCTAACAAATTAATTATAATATATATAGAGAATTAGAAATATCAAATATATATATATATAATAGATTTGTGTAATTGTGTTGCTATTTATATAATAGAGTCTATAGATTTGCAGTTTGTGTTGCTGGACATATATAATAAGTTATATATAAAGTTATAATATATTATATATATGTATATAGATTTAATATATAGACAGGACTATAGTGATTAGTGTTATTCTGAAATAATATATTATATATTATATATAGTTTTGTTCAAATCTATCTTATATATTTGTCATTTGTGCAATAGTGCATATATTATATTTATATATATATATATATATAACAAATCAAGAATGAGCAAACCAATAACAATTGATTCTTTTTTTAAAAAGAAAGATATGAACAAGTCGGAAACTAAGAGTAATATAAATATACCATACGAGGACTTGGTAACAATAGATTGTGAACCTTCTAGAAATGATGAGCGTTTCTCTAAAACTTCAAGAATGCAATTTGAAGAGATAAATGATACTAGTTTGGAACGTGACACTTCTATTATTGATGAGCGTCCTTCTAAAATTTTAAGAATGCAACCTGAAGAGATGGATGCTACCTGTTTGGAACGTGATCCAGGATTACATCCACAAATATGGGAATTTCCTACTAATATACAAGATGAGATACGACGTGCTTATCTTAAAGCTGGTCCATATCAACCTAAACTTTCAGAATATCCATTTTCAGGAATAGGTAATCAACGTTGTCGATTTCAATTTTCTTGGTTTCAAAGATATTCAAACTGGTTGGAATACTCACCTTCGAAGAATGCTGTATTTTGTCTTCCATGTTACGTCTTTGCTAAAAATTCAACAAGCCGTCCAGGATCAAATGCATTTATCAATAAAGGTTTTGACAATTGGAAAAAAGTAAATAATGGAATGAATTGTCCTTTAATAGGACGTGTGGGAAGAGATCCAAATTCACCACATAAAAATGCTGTAAAATGTTGTGAGGATCTAATGAATCGTTCAAGACATATTGACAAGCTAGTTGAAAAACAAGTATCACAAGAGATGGAGAATAATCGATTGAGGCTCAAAACTTCGATAGATAGTGTTCGGTGGTTGACATTCCAAGCATGTGCTTTTAGAGGTCATGATGAAAGTTCTGAATCAAAAAATCAAGGCAACTTCATTGAATTAATAAAGTTTCTAGCCAATTATAATGATCAAGTTAAAGGAGTTGTTTTGGAAAATGCTCCACAGAATGCCAAATATACATCACCTAAAATTCAGAAGGAAATTTTGCATATATTTGCAAATAAAGTACGAAATGTGATTCGTGAAGAAATTGAGAATGCCAAATTTTGTATTCTTGTAGACGAAGCTCGGGATGAGTCTAAAAGAGAACAAATGGCTATTATTTTGAGATTTGTTGATAAAGATGGTTTTATTAGAGAACGATTTTTTCATATTGTACATGTTAAGGATACCATGGCACTAACTCTAAAAAATGAGATATGTGTTCTTCTTTCTTGTTACGACCTTCAAGTTGAGAATATTCGAGGTCAGGGATATGATGGAGGAAGTAATATGCGTGGTGAATGGAATAGACTACAAGCTTTATTTCTCAAAGATTGTCCTTATGCATATTATATACATTGTTGGGCTCATAAACTACAATTAGCTTTGGTTGCAGCTTCTAGAGAAGCCAAACATATTCATCAGTTCTTTATCCATTTGACATCTATTATTAATATTGTTGTTGGTTCTTCTAAACGTAATGATGAATTACAAGCTGCTCAAATTGTTGAAATTGAAAGTTTGATTGCTTCCAATGAGATTGAGACTGGAAAAGGGATTAATCAAATTGGTACACTACAAAGAGCTGGAGATACTAGATGGGGATCTCATTTTCAATCTATTTGTAGTTTGATGAAGATGTTCAATGCTATATGCACAGTTATAAATACTATCTCAAATGAGGGATCAAATTATTCTCAACGTGGTGATGCTGAAGCAGCTTATATGATATTGACATCTTTTGAATTTATTTTGATATTACATATGATGAAAAAAGTAATGGGAATCACTCATGCACTTTGCCAGTCTTTGCAACAAAATTCTCAAGATATTGTGAATGCCATGAACCTAGTTTCAACTACAAAAATACTCATTCAAAAGTTAAGAGATGATGGGTGGGAGTCTTTGCTTATTGATGTTAGATCATTTTGTGAGAAACACGAAATTGACATTCATGATATGAATGACCTATATACTCGAGGAAAATCACGTCGTCAAGTTGAAAGGACAACAATGGAACATCATTTTAGGATTGATATATTTACTGCTACAATAGACTTCCAGTTGCAAGAATTGAACAATAGATTTAATGACCAAGTAATGGAACTTCTTATTCTTAGTGCTGCTTTAAACCCTAAATGTGCATACAAATCATTTAATATTGATGACATTTGCAAACTGACTGAGAAGTTTTATCCACGGGATTTTACTGAACAAGAAAAATTCCTTCTAAGAATTCAATTGCAGCATTATGAACTTGATGTGCTAACGCATCCAGATTTTCAAGATATATCTACATTATCTGAATTATGTAGAGTACTAGCAAATTCAGATAAGTCAAAAATTTATTATTTGATTGACAGGTTAATTCGTCTAGTCTTAACTCTTCCAGTTTCTACTGCTACTACTGAACGGGCATTTTCTGCAATAAAACTTGTAAAAACTAGATTGCGAACTCGAATGGAAGATGAGTTTCTTGCAGATCATTTGCTAGTTTATATTGAAAAAGAAATTGCCAAAAATTTCACTTCAGAGATGATAATGGAAGAATTTTATTCTATGAAAGATCGTCGTCGAGCTTAATTTAAAGAAAAAATTTTAAGTTAATCGCCCCCCCAATCACTAAATCCTGGTTCCGCCCCTGAACGGGACAATCTAGCGGGGCACCCTAACAGGCCTCGTAGTATTGCCCATGAATGAATATGGAAGAGACGTGTTGTATCTAAGTACTAATCACAATGTCTTACTTCGAAGAAAGATTTCCTCCCTGTACAAATTCTTCAAGATTCTAAATGATTTTGTGACTTCCCTTATTCTACTATTTAGGGTAAGTTTAGAAAGTAGAAACTTTCAAATATTTTTTATTATTATTCATTAATTATTATTATTATTTAATTATTATTTAATATTTAATTATTATTTTTTATTTAATTTTTATTACTATTTATAAACATCCTCAATATCTAAACGTAATCTTTTTAATAACTAATATAGTGACTTGCCAAAAATACACTGTCTAAGGTAGACAATAATTAAATAAAGGGCCTGATCCAAGCCCAAGTACAAAACCAAATGACAAAGGCAAGGTAACATAATATGGCCCATTCGGTAAAACACCGTAATGGTTCATTAACTCATTTCAACCCAAAGTTCCATATGCCCAACATAATCGAGTCTATCAATTCCAATATAGCTTTGGTCTCCCATTGTTGAAGTCATGTACGTATTACATACAGCCCCGAACCTTTGTTTGCCTTTCTCCTATCTTTGCCTCCCAATGCGCCTATGGGCCAGCTTCTGCTTCAAAAACTCAAGGTGGGGCTTCTGTTACTTTTGGCTAGGGAGAATTGAAAAACATACTAAAGTTTACATTTCATTCCATTGCTGATTTGAATATCACTATCCAAAGATTAATAACCATTGTTTATTTCGTTTAGGTGAATAAAAAAATCACGACGTGATTTGTGAAATTCTGTGTTCTGTGATTTTTGAAAGGAAGAGAAAGATTGAAGAACGGGAGTGAGCTATATATGAAAGATAAATGATAGATGCAGTCATAAAATTACAAGTCGCATACAGTCATTTTGAAAAAAAAAATGAATATATATGAGATTTATGTTAGAAAAGTTAATATTTTTTTAAAACAACTGTACGCCTTTTACAATTCCACGATTATATGTAACATTTTCCTATATGAAAAAAGATGGAATTAAAATATTATTTTTTAAAATATGTTTTTCTTTATTAAATGTAGGCCCCGACTGCATCACGATTGCATAGGTCGATTGCGTTTAGCTTTTCTAATTATAATATTAAGAACAACCTGTTGACACGTCACAGTTCGGAGCACTGGGTAATTTTTCTACATTAGAGGTGGACCCACCATACAGGGGTAAAATGGAGATTTATGCTGAAGAAGAAGAGAGAAAGAAAAAAGAAAAATCCCACGGGACAGCGACACCGTACGGCGACCCACAGAATCCACGCCGTGAACCCTCGCGCCCCCCTTCCTTCCTTCCCCACACACACCAAACGCAGACCCGAAAACTAAAACCCTGATTTCTGATCTCTCCTCTAAATTCTTCGTCCAGGCAACCTAAAGAAACGAATTTTTTTTTTTTTTGAAAAGGAAAAAATGGATACACATGTTCTTACCATCATAACCTGAACTTTTCGAGAATTGACGTCCGTGTCCCTGTTCTTCATCTCCAGATTTCCTCACCATCTGCAGCTGCAAAGCGTTGCAACTGGTCCGAGTTTCAAAGCGGTAATTTAAATTTTGTGTTTTGCCATGTTTAATTTCAGCTACAGCAGTTACGTACAGGTATTTTTTATTTTTATTTTTATAATTTTCATTTGTTTCATTATAGGGCTTTGATCTGTAAAGAAGTGGGATTTTTAGTAGTAGACACACCCTTATCGTATTATCTTTTTGGTTGCTGAGGAAACTTGTGAAAAGATGGAAATCGTTTAAATTTTGAAAAATATGTTAGGGTTTTGATTGCTGGGTGCGATTCCTTTTTTCTTCTATGTTTTGACATTCAATCGTGAATCGCGATCAATGAGAATAGTTATTGATGTCTCTCTGGTTTCCCGGGGAACTATCGGACGCAAAAGCACATTATTTGAATTATTAAATTTAGAGTGGTTTTGTTTGTTTGGTACGAAAGTTCCAGAGGAAGATAGTTCCTAATGATGTAGGTGGTTCTCATGTTGTAGCATGGTTTGAGGAATTTTGGAGAAGTGGTGATTCTGTAACATGGGTAGCAGCGAGATGGATAAACAGGCAAAAGAGAAGGAACCGAAGACGCCTCCTCCTCCTCCTCCTCCTACTACTACGCAGGTCTTCTTGAGTGATTCTGAACCTGTCATTTTAAGTTTGAGGCAGTCTTAGTCTCATATGATGTCAAGGTTTTATCTTTTTTTTTTTTTGTTAAATTTTATTTTTTTAGGAGCCTTCGTCGAATACTGGTACTAGTGCAGTTAATCCTGACTGGTCTGGATTTCAGGTTAAGTGAAAAAAATTAATTAAGGTAGCTTTCTTTCATATCAGTTTTGGATTTTTTTTAACATGGTAGTGTTTTTTTCCAAACAGGCATATTCTCCTATACCTCCACATGGGTTCTTGGCTTCAAGTCCCCAAGCTCCTCCATATATGTGGGGGGTTCAGGTATATGGATTGTGTGTGGTTTTTCTGCATTGACGGTATATAATTTTTATTTTGGTTACAATCTTTGAACCTTTTGCTCATAATATTGAATGGGACAATTTGAGTAGCATAAATGACCTTTGAGGCTGGTTTATAGACTTCTAAGAATGGAAACTTGTGGCTGCGTGTTAACAATCTAAGTACTTATATATAAAAATAATAGCATGTTAGAAACCTGTATGAGTGCTTAAAAAAAAAAAAAACCTATATTAGTCATCACTTTTTCAATGTTTTAATCTAGAGGTGTGAATGAGGCTATGAGCTGACTATGGGATTTGGAAGTTCTTGGGTTCAAGCTCTAGATGAGATGAACTCGTGTGGTCATGTATGTGAGCCTGAGCATGTTAATTTACCCTTGCCCTTTTGAGCTTGTTTATCATTTAGTTCAGTTTTCATTTTGGTGTTAGAACAAGTCAATATTGCAAAAGTGTAACTCAACTGAAAAGTTTACGTGCTTGAGTGTGGTTCACTTTTAATGACTTGCATATATCCCTCCATCTCAAGGCCATGATCCCTTCTTGCTTATTGTGGTGCATTTGGAGGGAACAGATTGCCTGACATTTCAAGGACTGTGAGATGACATTTGACTGTACAGCTTTGTTTTCTTAAGTCACTTTTTCTCTATCCTTCACTATCCTATTAATGCCCTCATCAATATTTGTAATTTTATAGATTTTTGTGCTCTTCCAGTATCTTTGATCTTGTTGTGTGCTCTATTTTGTATGCTTATGTACTCAAGTGGCACCCCTTACACTTATATTTTAATTACTTTTACTTTAAATAGAAGCCTCCATCTCTATCTTGGTAACATTGCAGAAAGTTTCTTCACGTTCTTGTTCTGGTTGGAAATAACAAGTGTTATATAATGTTTTGCTTGCAGCATATTATGCCTCCCTATGGCACCCCTCCACATCCATATGTGGCAATGTATCCCCATGGCGGCATATATGCTCACCCATCTATGCCTCCGGTATTTTCTCATGCATTGTGCTTAAGTTGCAGTCTCAAATTCTCACTATATTCTCATGTTCTGCACGTGAATAACTCTGTTTGCTATTCAATAATCTCAAACAGGGATCTTATCCTTTTAGTCCTTTTGCTATGCCTTCTCCAAATGGCATGGCTGAGACTTCTGTGAGTCTCTTATGCCATCGTGTCTTATGTCTTGATACTAGAAAGAAATGCCTTCATTTGTCTATGCACATGAAGAGTAACTTTTGAATTTGCTCTTAGGTAAATACACCTGGCAACATGGAAGCAGATGTTAGACCACCATCTGAGGTGAAGGAAAAATTACCCATCAAAAGATCAAAAGGAAGTTTAGGCAGTTTGAATATGATAACGGGGAAAAATAATGAGCACACTAAAACATCAGGTGCATCTGCTAATGGAGTTTATTCTAAAAGGTGTGTATTGATTGATTGGTTGTAAATTATCTTTGACAATCATTTTATGCCTAGTGTTAGCTGGATGATTTTAACCATTCACTGCTGTTTAAGGGTCCAAGCTAATTATTTAGTGAATGCTTTACATTTAATCTTTTTGGTTGGATGAGAATGAAGGGAGTGGGGGAGCTCTCTCCCCCTTTTAAATTTACCTCTCTACTGTTCTTTTCAAATTTTGACATGATTATTACTGATTTAATACTTCTCATTTTTTCAGTAGTTTAGTATTGATGGTTTTGGGCTTGAAAATCTTCAGTTGATGTGATGATACATGTTACTTTAAGTATAATGCTTAATGGACCTGTCGTTATTAACAAAAATCATCTTGTTCTGATGCTGCATATTTTTGTGAGTATGTTAACAATGTCGAATATCATTATTTTATGTTGTTTCAAAGTACTTAAACTGATGAGGAATAATTTGGGACATGCAGTGCTGAGAGTGGTAGTGAAGGTACAAGTGAAGGAAGTGATGAAAATTCTCAGAGTGTAAGTGCCTTGTCACTCACTTCATTCACTTTGTCACAGTTGCTGTCAACATGTTATTTGAGCCACATTTTTTGTACCCATGAGTGCGTGTTGGTAAATTCTTGCGTTTTGAAACACATTAGTATGCTGATTATCAATCAAAGCCACTAGGTGGGTCTTGTTCTTATCCTTTAATTTCGTAAAGTTGAGGCATCAGCAGTGCAAATGGATCTATGGAGTGATTTGAAAATTCCCCCAAGTGGTTTGAACCAAGAAAACATCAAACGATTACAATGTTAGAAGTTCCTTGTGGCTGGGCATCGTTTCTTGTTTTATTTATCAATCTTTTTGAATACTGTAGTTATTGCTAAGACAGGCACGTGGTCAAACACTTATCTCATTGATGCCACCTTTACTCTATACCGCAAAACCTTGCTAGAATTGATTGCTGATTTCCCATCCTGTGGATCACAGCATGTGTATAATTTAGAGTAGTTTTGCAGTAGTATTTATTTTCGCTAGTTCTTCAGACTACCGATTTTACTTTTATTTTTCAGTCATGTTGCCACTCATATGTCATCTTTGACTTGTCTCAATTATTTTTTTATAGGTAAAATAAAATTTCATTGATAGAAGAGAATAAGCGTAGCACAAGTACACGGGGGGTATACAAAGAGAACACCTATTTACATGTTAGGAACTAGTAATGGATACAAGAAAATCATGAAAACTAATCCCACTGAAGTTAGTTATAGTAGCCCAAAAGAATAATGTGTTAGAAGAATCTTTTAAGCTCATCCAGAGAACACTCGCAATCTTCTTGGGAATTCCTACCCTATCTTCTTGGGAGAATGGGCTTCGGTGAGAAGTGATGTTTTTGGATTCGTCATTGTATATCAACGGCCAGATTCTCTATTTTGGTGAATGGAGCACCGGTCGGCTTATTTAATAGCTCCTGTGGTTTAAGGCAAGGAGACCCCTTATCCCCCTTCCTCTTTGTCATTATTATGGATGCCTTGAGTCGTATGATTGATGCGGCTGTATCAGGCGGCTTCATGTCAGGTTTCAATGTTGGTGATGCTTCTTGTGATGGAATCATTGTGTCACATTTGCTCTTTGCCGATGATACTCTGATTTTCAGTGACTCTAATCAAGATCATTTGAGAGCTTTAAGAGCTTTGTTGCTGTGTTTTGAGGCTGTCTTTGGCTTAAAGATCAACTTCTCTAAATCAGAAATTGTGCCTATGGGTTCTTTCAGCAACCTTCATGATCTTGCTAATATTTTGGGTTGCAAAATTTCTCCATTACCCATAAAATATCTTGGCCTTTCTTTGGGAGCCTCTCATAAAGCTTTGTCTATTTGGAATGGAGTGATTGAGAAAGATTGAAAAAAGACTTGTAGGTTGGAAGAAGATCTATCTATCGAAAGGAGGAAGAATTACTTTGATTAAAAGCACATTGACCAGTCTTCCCTCTTACTTCCTCGCTCTCTTTCCTCTTCCTGCGGGAGTTTCAAAGAGAATTGAAAAAATTTATAGTAACTTTTTATGGGATGGAATTGGGGAGGAAAAGAAATTTCATTTGGTGAGTTAGAATAAAATTTGTGCACCTGTGTCTTGTGGGGGTTGGGCATTAGAAATTTAAGGGTATTCAATAAGGCGCTTCTTTGTAAGTGGCTTTGGAGATATGTTCATGAGAGAGATGCTTTATGGAGGAAAATAGTGGATGTCAAATATGCTAGTATATGGGGGAATTGGTGTTCTAAAGAGGCAAAAGGGGCTTTTGGGGTGATTATGGAAAACTATTCGTTTAGGTTGGGGAGATTTTGTCAAGAATACCAAACTACAAGTGGGGGATGGGAGTAGTACTCTTTTTTGGCATGACGTTTGGTGTGGGGATTCTGCCCTCAAACTTGGTTATTCTCATCTTTATCGGATAGCTAGCAATAAAGGGGCCGTTGTGGCTGATTTGTTTCAAATTTCAAACAATTTGCTTCATTGGAATGTGGAGTTCAATATGGATCTTCAGGATTGGGAGATTTGTGAAGCTTCAGATTTTTTTGCTAAGCTTTATGAATTGAAGCTCAATTTCTCTAAGGTGGATAAGTTGTTGTGGGTTCATGATTCTAAATCCACGTTCTCTGTAAAATCTTATTACAAAATGTTGAATTGCAAGGGCAATAATATTTTTCCTTGGAAATGTATCTGGCCCCTAAAGTCCCTAGTAAAGTTGCCTTTCTTTGCTGGTTGGTTCGTCTGGAGAAAGTTTTAACCATTGATAATTTGAGAAAAAGGGGGCTGATTATCATTGATCGGTGCTATTTGTGTAAAAAAGGGAAATCTATTAGTCATCTCTTTTTGCACTGTGAAGTGGCTGCAACATTGTGGAATGACATTTTTATAGGGCTGGTATGGTTTGGGTGATGCCTCTTCGCGTGGTGGATTTCTTGGCAGTTTGGAAAGACTTGTTCGTGGAAACAATGCAGATTTTTGGAGAGTTGTCACCTTGTGTTTGTTTTGGTGTTTATGGTAAAAAAGAAACGGAAGATGTTTCGATGATTGTGAACGTTCTTTGAGGAATCTTAGGGGTTTCTTCCTTAATACCCTGAGTTTTTGGGTGCATAATCTTGCAGGGGAAGGGATTTCTTGTAATGTCTCCGTAGTTATTAGGGGGCGAAGCATAAACAATCAAACACAAATTAAGCACTCTTTTTACCTGAAAACATAAACAAGAATGATAATGACTAGAATAAAGTTTTTAATATATTATTTAAAATCTTGATTTTTTTTTTCTAGCTGTACGCTGAGTTAAAATATCATCTAAAGTTTTTGTTTGACTTTCTTGCCTGATGGTTAGTCTAGAGTGAGCTTCTAACGATGCAATCTGCCAATGGTTAACTGAAAATGGTGTGTCACTTGTCCAGATTAATATTTATATCTGCCATCATCACTTGGAGCAATCTCTTGAATAGTTATTGTTTGCCTTTTGCACCCTTCTCTTCCTTTCCAGTTAAAGTAAAAGTGTTACATCTTAATTTTTTTTTTAATTTTTTTTATAGGACTCACAACTGAAGTCAGGGGGCGGGCAAGATTCTTTTGAAGGTTCAATAATTCTCTATTATAAAAAATGAAGCATAAATGATTATTACCTTTTTTGTTCTACTGTTCTATAGCTTCAATAATATTTGATGATCAAGAACCTGTGTTCTTTTACAGGTGAAGCATCTCAGAATGGCAATTCTGTGCATGGTCCTCAAAATGGAGGACCAAATACACCTCACACAAATGTGAATCAAGTAATGCCCATGGTGCCATTGTCAGGTGCTGCTGCTCCTCCCTTAGCTGTTGCTGGTCCCACCACAAATCTAAATATTGGAATGGATTATTGGGGTGCTCCAACTTCCTCAGCCATACCTGCAATGCGTGGGAAGGTTCCTCCTACTCCTGTTGCAGGAGGAGTTGTTACTGGATCACGGGACAGTGTTCAGTCACAGCTTTGGATACAGGTTAATCTGAGTTCATGAATTGCTGAATTCAACTTCACCTCAGTTACTTAAATCATGGCTGTTCTCTAATAAGATCTCATTAATTGAGTGTTACAGGGTATCCACAATCAATAATATGGGTGTCTGTGTAGGCTGTGAACACTAATCTGAAGTTGATGAATTTTTTAATTTATACTTCACCTGACTTGCTCAAATGATGGGGTTTCTCTCTAAATACCTTGTCAATATACTATTTTTGGTGATATGCATTTACTAAACAACCTCTAATGGGCCTGAAGAAAGCATTTACTATTTTCGTCATCAATAAAATTCTTTGTGATTTGCTGATTGAGGGTTATATGCTCTGCTAAGCTGACATGCATATTGCAATGCTTTACTCATTCAGCTTCATCTTATGCTTGTAGAAGTTTCTAAACAAACCAAATTACTCCGTTGTACTGTTGCCATCTGTCCAGTTTTGGTCAGTCCTGCTTGTTTACTATTCTGAAAAGTCATATTTCCCCTGTTTCTATAATATAGAGGTAAACGATGGGAGGAAGATATTGGAGAAGTAAATATAAATGAATACCTTATCATCTTAATTAGCATTAAGTGAAGGAGTGATTGCTATCTTACGGAAACCAACCTTTAGGTTTTCTCCCTTTCTGGTCCTTGTTCTTGTTTTTCACTTGCTCATAGGACCTATGAAGTTAATATTTCAGCAAATCTATCCTGGTCTTGTTACTAGTTCATTAATTCGAAATGAAGTTCTAAAATAAGGTTACTGCTTTGATTTTGAAGTTGGTAAATGTTTGTTATATTTTATTTTGAAGTTGGTTAAATGTAATGCTTAATGGTTGATAAGTAAGGATTCGTTAAATGCAATGCTTAATGGTTGATATTTAAGGATTGGTTAAATGTGATGTGCAGCTTAGCTTTCGAGCTTCATTTCTCCCCTATTTATTGTTAAATCCTTGGTCATGAATTGGGCATAAATGGAATGGCGAGTAATTTTGGTTCAAATCACGACATGCTCTTTTTCTAAAGCCTCATCCTTTATATGTATGTTATACTGCATATTTACTTGACTTGTTAATGTGGACTCAGGATGAAAGAGAGATTAAGAGACAGAGAAGGAAGCAATCGAATAGAGAATCCGCCCGTCGATCCAGGTTACGCAAGCAGGTAAGGAAGTGCCCATTGTTTGTTCTCTGGCTACCTTGGATCACTTACTGATATATGAATTCAATGATTGTGTGTGCATGTTTTTTGAGTCAGGCGGAATGTGATGAGCTCGCACAGCGTGCTGAAACTTTGAAAGAAGAAAATGGCAGTCTCAGATCAGAAGTAAACCGGATCAGGAGCGAGTATGACCAGCTTCTTGCAGAGAATGCCTCACTCAAGGTGATGGTTGGGTCTGGGTTTGTTTTAATGTGTGTCTTTGCTCTCTTCACCAGCATCCACCTAGTTGTAAGAATTGAGTCTTGGTTTTGTTTCTAAGAATGAGTATTGGGAGTACGGTATAAGTTCATATCGACATGGACATTTGGATTCCATATATCGCAGGAGCAGCATTTAGAACATAGTTGACAAAAGCCAATGGAGTAGTCTAACTACTTTTTAACATTGACACACCCACCCGGTTACTTCCCTTTTTTCTCTTCCTCTAAAAGCTATAAGCTTTCTGTTTGCTTAAATTTGCTTGCTCCCTCAGTTTTTAAAATCTTGTTTCTGCAGGAGAAACTTGGGGAAGCTCCTGGGCATGAAGATCCAAGGTCTGGCAGGAAGGACCAACATTCGGGTGGCGACACTCAGCAGACTAGGCAAACAGAGTAGTAGTCACTAGGATGAAGCTACCTCGCTTTACGCTGCTTTCCAGGAGCATAACCTAACCAATTAGCAACCTATTTGGAATAGGATGTAGTTTAAACTATAATAGTTGACCTTTTATAGTGTTAGGATCTGTTTATTTTATATCATTCCTCATTCATAATTTGGATTATCTTTTAACATTTTAAGACCCAGGATGGTGTGTAAAGTGTGAGACTTGTGTTACTACCCGTAACTGTTTTAAAAGGGTGGTATTCACGCTTAACCCTGTAATAGGTTGGTTAATCAAAGTGTAATTTGGATGGAATTAATGAACTCAATTAGGTTTTACTTATTTATTTTTTTCCACTTTCAACTTATGCACTTGTGCAGTTTTCAATCTTCTCTTTATTTGTTGTCTTGCAATCTTCTTGTTTCACCATCTTTATGGCGATCGATGGCAGAGCGATGGTGGACCAAATTGTTGGTTTAGATGCATGAGAGGTAAGATTTAAGAAGTAAAGACATCCCATTAGTGCTAAAGATAATATCTGAAAAGAAATATCAAATTCTTTCTTAGTCCACTCCAAACATAAATTACTATTTTCATCGTGGAAAAAAAGTAAAGTTTGGTTTGGATAGTGAGTTAAGATGAGACGATGTTTTGAAAAATGAGAGAGAAAAAATTAAATAAAAATATTATAAAGTTAAAATATTGAAAAAAAATTTCTTTCCAATATTGTTCTCATGAGTTAATGTTCATAACTTTTATTATCTGTTGTCAACCCTAGTTAGGTACTCCACATGTATAATTTCTGTATACTGGAGATTTGCCTACTTTTATTGAATAAAATACTTTGATTACCAATAAAAAAAGTATATATATATATATATATTGTTAAAATATAATATTTTTAATATTATTTTTGTTGGCATTTTAAAATTGTGAATTATTTTTTTATGTTTTATTTATAAGTTTAGAAAAGTGGTAATTATTATATAATGATTAGATCAAAAAGTTAAAAATTTATGATTGAAAAGTTTTTAGGTTTGTGGTATTTGAATATTAAGATGGAATGGGATAAGATTGAAGTATTTGTCTATCCAAATCAGGCCATCCGGTTATTATTTTATTTTTCATTTTTCTTCTCTCTACCCCATAACATAAGAGGCTAAGATTACCATGTTTAATGAGACAACACATCAATTGCCATAATCTCAAATTCATCTAGAAGTTTTTTTTATGGTTTTTTTTTTTATAATGTCCAAGCCGGCCAACAAATCTTGCCACGACTAATTCAACAAACCTATAAAACTTTAGATCTATGTGATGTGTGCCGTTGCAGAGGTTGTTCTTCCGCAATATAGAGGCTGGCAAAGGGTGGTAAATGTTTGGTGGCTCCGGGCATCCAATTCTTCTCAAGTGGGATGGCTCTGTGGATTGCGCATATTATTACTACGTGGTGTATTTGGAGGGCAAGATGTGCTGCGCGTATAGAGGGGAACCACTTATGATTGAAGTTAATTGTTAAATCGGTGAAGAGTTTTTCTGTGGTAACTATCAACTTTCTTGAAAAAAAATGAAGCAACTTACTACAAGAAATATGCTTATTTTGCAGGAATTAAATTGTCCAGTGATGCCGATGAGCGTGAAGCTGGTGAAGAACATAGCTTGGTCTCGGCCTCTTGAGGGGATTGTGAAATTAAATGTTGATGGTGGCTCTTCTGGTAACCCAAGTTTGTCAGGAGGAGGAAGGGTACTTCGAGATGCTCATGACAAAGTTATTGCGGGGTTTGCTCATTTTTATGGGCATATCACTAATATTATTGTGGAGTGTCGTGGATTTTCTTGATGATTTAAAATTGTGTAACCAACTTAGTTTTAAAGATTTTTTTTTTTTTTATTGAATAGGATTCAACGGTTATAGTTGGATGGTTTTGGTTGAGAGTGTGTTAAGTTTTGGTACTTATGGGATTTTTAGGAAGAAGCTCTTCATTTGTTTCGGTTGATGAATGTTAAAGTTTGTCATATCTTTCGTGAAATTTAATATGGTTGCGAATTTCCTCTCCAAAGAAGATTCTAAGGGTCAGAATTTAAATTTTATGGGTGAAGAGTTGGGAGAGAGACGATTTTGTGGCCTTGTTCGAAATGATAAATGAGGTCTTCCCAACATTAGACCTTAATTCTTGTATTTGAGGCTTTCCTTTGCCTTAGTGAGGTTATTATTATCTTCTTCTTTTTTTGCAAAGATAAGTAATATTACATAAACAAAATACCAAGTGTTTCTACTTTGTATAGACTTAATGAAAAGTATAAGGTGAGTCTTTACCATTATGAAATTGTAACAGACAAGATGAAATTTGGATAAAGAAAATATTTTATAGGACTTATGTTACTAATGGCCATTGCGTCAAGTTATGTGTACATCAATTGTGAAGTCGATGAATTTTCCTCACTTTACAGGATTTGAAAGTCTTGAACAGATGTTTTATGTCTTCTATGATGGGATCAATAATTCACTCCTGCTTAGAGGAATTTGTAATGTCTTGGATGACCACATCAATTGTAATGTCTTTAATAACCTTGGTGAGATTATTAATAAATATGGGGCGCTTGCCTCTTCTTTGAAAAAACAAAAAAGCACTCAAGAAACCTATATTAATATAATTTCTACATTGAAAAATTTACTTTTGCCACCAAAACCTATCAAATTCTAGAAGGAATAAGATAGGATAAAATACAGATTATACGTTGAATTTTTACTATATTCTAATTAGGTGGTGTTCTTGTATATGTTTTCCATCGACTTGGGATATGCTTATTTATATCCTCAATAAAATCCTTATTTTTCCGATACACGATGTTTTAAAGTGGACATGTGTTTGATGTATAGAAATCACGACTATTATCTTGAGGATGATTGTAATTTAAGATATGTTAAATGGTAACATACCTTTAGGATATTATTTTTATTTCATTTTTGTATAAATAATTTTCTAATAAATAAAGAGTAAGACAATTAGATAAATATTATAAAAGTTTTAAAGACCAATAGTGATGTGCGACTCTCATGACATCTTATTGAAAAAAAGAATGAGGAGAGAAGTCATAGAATGAAGAGAGAAGTCATACTCAATGCACTAATTTTCTTATAAAAAGTACATGACATTCGTGAATAATAAAACAGAGAATGACATTCGTGAACTACCCATTCTATAATTTTAAATATTATTTTTACTTAATATGGTGTTTTTTTTTTAAATATAAAAAATAGAATTTTAATAATGAATTATTTTTTAAAAATATATAAAATAATGAACAGTAAAACAAAGAATGGCATTCGTGAGACTGCGGTGAAATAAACCAACTGTTCTAACCACCAAAACTCTGACCATCTTAATTTCTCTCTCTCTCTCTCCGTGCCTCTGGGTGAGTTTCAGAACCCTAGTCCTCGGATCCTAAAGAATGCAGATTTCGGGAGCTATCAGCGACGTATTGGTGGCACTTCCATCGGCGGTTAGTCTCAGGTCTCCAGAACTCAGGCACTTGAACACGCTCTGCGATTCCAAGAGCTTCCTTTCTGCTGGACTCCCCAAGGTATATGTGCTTCTCTATCGTTTTTCCCTGCGGTTGTTCATACATGGTAATCTGCACACATGAATCCATTACGGTGCTTTTGGTTTGTAAGAAAACTTGGGAAAGTGAAAAGCAACGTAATTTCTTCTTTGGTGTTTAATTTCTTGATTTTGGAAGTGGGGAAACGTCGACGGTTGGACTGCTGAAATGATGGCTATGGTCTGTCTGGTTGATGAGAAATGGTAGCGAAAGGAAAGAAAGATTTGAAGGCTTTTCGACCGAGTTTTTTTCTTTAGCAGGGAAAATATTTACCATCTGGGATTCTCTTTAGCATAGCCCCTCTCGCTTTAAGAACTTTTCATTTGTTTTTTTTTAACACTATTTTGCCGTTACATATACTTAATTTTTGTATATATAATTGATTTATTATTTGAGTTTCCGTTTCATTGTTGTCCTGTACAATGGGAAAGTATCTGGTTGCCAAGCGCAAGTGCGCGAGTCCGATCTTGAGAGCCACTTCCTACAAATTGCTGAGGGTAGGACCATAGCCAAGCAACCCTTATTTTCTTTTGAGAAAAGCATCTAAGCAAACCCTGAGTATTTTATAATGACCCTTATATGTATCAAAGTAAGGTAGAGAGTTTTCTTTCACTGTAGTGAATTATTGGTGCTCTATACATTTTACTTATAAAAAATTTTACGTAACCATCAAAATAAATAGTGTCAAGTAAGGTTTTCCTTTTCCTGACTAAATGATAAAAAATAAAAAGTTGACTATCTGTCAATGAATTTAATTGGACTAGAGGTTTTCAAGAAGTGATGTCTATTGACCAGATCAACTGCCTCTACCTATCCATGTTGTCGTATGTATCCACTAGTTGGCCTCTGGTTGCTGGAAGGTTGACTGCTTACTATATATGGATTCTATATAAACTCTGATCTTGATTTTGAAGTGGCAAATATGGAGATATGGATCGGAACAAGATGAAATTCTGTAAGAGTATCATAACTAATACAAGAGACATTTTGTTGAATGCTTAACCCTACCAAAATTTCCATGTTTTATTGTTGATAAAAAATTTTGGGTAGGAAAATGAAGAGATGGAATTCATCTCTTATGTACTTTTGGTTTGGTGACCTCAGAACATAAGTTTTCCATATAATTGGGCCTAATAAAACGATGTGGCTGAATTATTTAACGTAGAATGTTATTATTTGTTTTTTTTTTATAAGTAAACAATTGTATTGATAGAATAGGCCAAGCCCAAGTACACAAGATGGATACAGGAGTTTATAAAATTATCAAATATATCTTAATGTAGAATGTTATGTACTTTATTTATATGAGATTGTAGTTTTACAGAGGCAAAAGCAAAGCAAAATCATTAGATTCAACACTGGCCAGTTTGAGGGTTAGAGAAAATAGTAAGAGAATTTGTGAGTTATATATTTACACTTTAGAACATTTCTTACTCTTATTGGTATTATAAATCATGATCCAAAGGTCCACTCTAGAGAGAGTTGCAACCTTCATGCAAAATTTCCTATTATACTGCCTGCAGATTCATGTGTTGCATTGAGGTATTTGACATTCTTCATTCCTACCCTGTTTTCTATGCCTCAAGCATTATACATTCTTTTCCAGAGCTGTTCTTCATTTTGCATTCCCAAGCTTGGAACTGGACTGCACAAATTTCGAGCAAGAGGCTTCACTGTGAAAGCCTTAGGGGAGTCAAGTGATGATGTAGTGCCAGTTGCTCCTCTTGAATTTGAATCTCCTGTCGGCCAGCTTTTGGTTCAAATTTTGCAAAACCATCCTCATCTACTGCCTGCGGCAATTGATCAGCAACTCGAGAACCTTCAAACTCATAAAGATGCTCAGATAGAAGATATTTCATCTGAAGATCTCCTCAACAAGTAAGTTTTGTGGTTTCTGCTCCCTAATAATTAAGATTGTATTGTTACCTGATCAAATTAATGAGAAGTCTTCATTATAGGTCTGGGCTTTAAATAAATTTAAATAAGCCTCTTGACTTTAAAAGAAGCACTTAATATTTTAATGTTAAGTTGGGACTTGGATTTCAAATTTTTTAAATGCATGAAAAACTTCAAAAACTGTGCTAGGAAATGGGCCCGTTATTGATAGAATAGCATTAGCATTAATATGATGTGTTGTGGTGTACTTGATGGAGGCATGTGATAGAGCTTCCCCTTAAAAACCGACTTGCAAGGGGAAGGTAGCCTGGAGCTTATTGTATACGTATGGTTAAGCTTGAATTTAAGTCACATGGGACACTGGGATCGTATTATACTATCTGCTCCACAGCCAACGTCCACAACGACTCACTTTATCAATACTGACCTGATGCTAGCCCTCCCTTTTGACAGCTCCATTCACTTATCATTGTTCAATGAATTAGCATTATACTTATACGTAGTACCAAAACATTATACTTCTAATCTAGCCTCTGGGATGTCCCCCTCTGAGACTCAACCACAAATTTGCAACTCATTCAATGAATCATTCCCTGCTGAATGGGCTACATTTGATCCCATACTTGATATAGTGGCTGTTCTGATTCCAAATGATACAAACCTTCAGGTAGAACTCATCCTTGAAAACTAGCTTGCAATGGGACGTTGTCCAAGAGCTTACACAAATTGTTAAGCTTGCTCTTAAACCATGGGGAACACTTTGGATTATAACAGTATAAAACGTATATAATATTTATTGAGATGCTGAATTTTGTAGTTTTAATTTCATTAGGAAGTGGCAGATGCAGGTAAAAACAGTAAAGCATATATAATTGAATATCTACGAACAACTTGAAAGAACCTGATGTCATTTTGGGATGTACCCCTCTGAGACTCAACCACAAATTTGCAACTCATTCAATGAATCAAGTCCATGCTGAATGGGCTACATTTGATCCCATACTTGATATGGTGGCTGTTCTGATACCAAATGATACAAACCTTTAGGTAGAACTCATCCTTGAAAACTAGCTGGCAATGGGACGTTGTCCAAGAGCTTACACAAATTGTTACGCTTGCACTTAAACCATGGGGAACACTTTGGATTATAACAGTATAAAACGTATATAATATTTATTGAGATGCTGAATTTTGTAGTTTTAATTTCATTAGGAAGTGGCAGATGCAGGTAAAAACAGTAAAGCATATATGATTGAAAATCTACGAACAACTTGAAAGAACCTGATGTCATTTTGGGAATGAAGTATTTTCTTATGGGTATCTGCTAAGATTCTGGGAGATTCCAATGCTCTCTTAGGTTACTGGTAGAATTGCATTAGGGTAATAGATTTCAGGTTTTTTTTTGGAAGTATAGCAAACTAATCAATACAGTAATACAGGAAAAACAGTAAATTAATATATGAAATGATCCCAAGGATAAATACAACTTGAGGTTATTCTTTGATTTGTGGTATTGTCTTTGGGTCATGGTTATAGTTGAATTTAGTGGTCTCCCTTCTTTTGAGGTATTTCGTCAATATTGATTATTATACCATGCTTCCCCAGCTTTCAATAATCACTCATAATGTATGTATAGATTCAACTCTGATAGTTGACGTGATGGCTGCTTGGCTGCACCTCCAGATTGAAGAAACCTACCCTACAAAAAGCCATTCCTATGATCTCCGAACAACCGTATCACTACCCTTCAAAAAGCCTATGGTTGAACTAATATCTCCATAAAAATGTTATCAACTCTACTGACTAGAAAAAGCTGAAAATCATCGACATTCCTTGCTAAGACTGCAACCTACAGGGGCATCATTCCCATTTTTGCCTCATGAATTGGCCTCCCCATGAACTGCCAAATAATTGACACTTCCACTAGCAGCACCACTTCTTGCTTAATACGACACTGCATTTTGGTGCATGCATTGACCATAAAAAGTGCTGATAAAAATTGATCAAAGTGATCCATATCTTTTACAGATCTGTGGGCTTGCATCCATGTATGTATTTTTCCTTTGTTTATAATTTTCAACGGTTTCCTACTAATTCGTTAGTTGCTGGTAACATGAAGTAACTAATTTGAACAAAAATTGTGCATGATAGGAGAATTGCTGAAGTGAGAGAGAAAGAAAGGCGTAAGGCGCTGGAAGAGATAATATACTGCTTAATTGTACAAAAATTTGTGGACAATGACATTATGCTGATCCCCAAGATATCAGAAACTTTGGATCCTACCGGCCGAGTGGATTTTTGGCCAAACCAAGAGCAGAAACTAGAATCTGTTCATTCCCCTGAAGCATACGAGATGATAGAGAGCCACTTATCTCTCGTTCTTGGGGAGCGAGTTGTCGGTCCCCTTGATACAACTGTTCAGATCAGCAAAATAAAACTTGGAAAGCTGTATGCTGCTTCAATAATGTATGGGTATTTTCTAAAAAGAGTTGATGAGCGATTTCAACTTGAAAGAACAATGAAAACCATTCCTGATGGTTCTAGTAAAGACCGGTTAAGTTTCGAAGATCCTGCTCCATTAAAACAGCTCTGGGACCCTGATTCCTTGATCCGGGTTTTACCCAATGATGGTGACGAGAGTGATGAGGTTGGTTTCATGGACAATGGTGAGGGCAAATCATATCGACTGAGATCCTATGTTATGTACTTGGATGCAGAGACTCTTCAGAGATATGCTACTATAAGATCAAAAGAAGCTATTTCTTTGATTGAAAAGCAGACACAAGCCCTGTTTGGGAGGCCTGATATCAGGATAGCTGAGGATGGTTCAATTGACACATATAATGATGATGTTCTTGGAATTACTTTCAGTGGATTGACAATGTTAGTCTTGGAAGCAGTTGCATTTGGATCATTCTTATGGGATGCAGAAAGTTATGTTGAATCCAAGTACCACTTTCTTAAAAGCTAGAATTAGTTTCAGTATCATTCAGATCAATTAATGCTCCCTGAGGCTGTATAGTTTGTAATGTATAGCGGATGATGTATTGGGTTTCCAATATTTACAAGAGATACTGTGTTCATCCAGTACATTAAAATTTAGAGAATCTCAAAACGAGTCAAAAGTCTTGGCCTAAACTTTTTGAATTAGTCAGGATAAACCAGGAAGGCAAATAAATAAATAGATAAATAAAAGAGAGTTATCTACTTCCATGTATAATACCTATAAACAGGCGAGACTGTCTTTTGAATTGAATGTCAAAAATGGTTCGTTTCTCCCTGTAGTCTCCCTCCAGTTGGACATTACCCTGTGTCTTTCTCATAGGAAGCCAAGTTATTTTCATCAATATATATATATATATATATATATATTATAAAAACGATCTTTTTTTAAAAAAAAAGGGTTAAGTCATTGATATAGTAAGTCTCGTTTATAAAGAACAATAACTTTTCTTTTTGTTAGGCAATATGAGACTTCATATACTACCGGTCTTTTATCACTTCATCAAAATAATAGAGTATCACAGGTCCTAGACATTTCATTGTGAGAAACAAGCACAACATCTTGGATGTTGATCCTTTGAAAGAGAAAATTTTATCCTCATTTCTATTTTTTTTTTTCATTAATTTTCTTATATTCTATCATCAAAATCTTTTAGGTCTCATTTAGAGAGTAAGATGAGATAAAATAATTTTATTTAAAAATTAAAAGTTGAATCAAATAATATTAAAATATTATTATTATTTTAAAATTTAAAAAAATTAAGCTGTTTATTATAATTTATATAAAAATTTCAAAAAATTATAATGATGAGATTTAATAAAAATGAAACTGCTTCTATATCTAAATTTGGCGTTAGTAATTCTAGCAATACCTAGTAGGTAATGTCTCTTGAAATTTTCTGTTTGAATTGTCAATATGTCTATCTCTATTGAACCTTAACTCATGCAAATTCCAATTGAGATAAATTCTAAAGGATCTCAAACTGAGTTTGATCTGCTGTGGATGTATCTACTTTTGTTTTAGAAAACTTAACCACAAGGTAACCATTTGTTAGGGTGTAGTAATTATCCTATAAAAAAGAACCATTCTCATTTCCCTTGAAATGGATAAGAATAATGATTCTTTTGTTTTTTAAAAAAAATTCAACCATCCTATCTTATTTAATATAATTATTATAATTTTTTAAAAAATTTTATATAAAATAAAATAAAATATTTAATTTTTATAAATTCTAAAATAAAAATAATATTTTATTTTATTTTTAATTTTTATCTCAACTTATTTCATCTTATCCGCTGAAACAAACTAGACGTAATTGTTATCTTGACGCATAAGTTCTTGTTCACAGATAAACAATAGTATTAACCCGTTAATAAAGTAGGAACGCGTGAGAATGGCAAGGGGTCAGGAGATTGGAAGGGGGGAGGACAGGGTCTTCATTTTTTCTTTTCTTCTACCTAATTTCAAGGGATAAGAAGAAAAAAGAGTGGGAAAACCAAAGGTCGAGAGTAAAGACAGCATGGCCTGATTTAACGTCGCCGTTTCGTTCGTGTTGGAACACGGTTTTAACACTTTAAAGATCGTCACTCACAAATACGGCGGACTTCCTAAACTACCCTTAAACGCCCGACATAGTTACGAGACTTGCCAGCCGGCTCCCCTTCGGTTTGTTGACCTTTTCTATTCTGTGGACAATAATGCCCACCTACTGCCACTTGTTTTGCCAAACTCTTGATTTTATTCCCAAAACCCAACCCCCACCGATTTTTATTTTTACTAATTTCTTAAATGCCACGTCAAAGGGCAGGTTAATTATTGTATCTTTCATTGACCATTGTAACCAAATTCACAATATATATACATACACATATATGTCAATAAAATTATTTTGCTCATCATTCTTATACTATAAATCTATTTATATAAAAAAAAACCAAAAATAAAAACATGCATGTGACGTAGGAATGATAAGTAAAGTTAGTCCGATAATATACCTAACTTCACTCTTTTTTATTTTATTTATTTTATAAATTACATATATTTCTAATTAGTTTTGTTATGTCCGTATGTGATCAACATCATGGAATGGACCATACATAAATGTCGTTAAAAAAAAAAAAAAAAAAAAAACTAATAACTTCAGATCTTGACACCTATATATGCAGTTTATACAACATGTTGATAAATAAAATCGATTTTTAGAGCGAGGAAATGTGACCATATTTTGTGTACCCATATGCTCAAGATTGAATTTTTTTTTTTTATAACAAAGTAGGGCTAGAAATTTTTTAACAAAGTAAGTGCTGATATTCACTGATTTACATTAGAAATTACAAGTGATTGAATACGTAATTAGGATGATGAATAGCATTACTCTTAATTTTTTATTAGAGCAAATTTCATGCAACTCCAAGAAAAAAACTGACTCTTCAATATTTTGAATGTAGCATTAATACTAGTCTTATAATAAATGCCAGATTTGAATATTCGTTTTCATACCATTTACAAAGTGGTTACCAAGAATTCTAAGATATATATTATATATTATATAATTCTATCATTTTCAAGTTTTTAAAGCTGTTCTACATTATCTGATCATATTAATACACTACAAGAAAATTAAGAAGTATTTGTGATGGATTATTTACAATAATAAAAATTATTTACGATGAAAACAAACTCATTTGGACAAAGAATAATCATTTTACTTAAAATAATTGATCACAAATAACTAATTTTCTTATAGTGATAACAATAAAATAATACTAAATGTTGGTTTTTGTCATATAGCTCATTATTCAATGTACACTTCTGCATAGAAACCTCTTATAATATCATACAAAGAATAATCCACATTATCATCTCAGTTGGTATCTTCTTTTCAACTTCAAAGATATATTGTTCCATTGTTGACAGCTGCATGAGATACAATTTCTAGATATTATTATTCAATTTAACCACCAATAATTTCGAAAAAAAAAACTCAAAAATACCTAAAAATTAATCACAAATTTCCAACCACCCATGCTTATTTACCCCATAATCCTCCAACGTCATTGGACCTCCTCCACTGTTGGCAATGCCGCAATGCATATTATTATCCAATATTCCCTGTTAGGTTCAATCATTAAAACCCCAATATAAATAATTAAATTAAAAAATAAAATTAATTTAAAAATTAATCTCCAATTCCTAACCACCACTGCTATATAATCCTCCACACTGGCCACCTCATAATATCACAACATAGCAAGGGCATTCTCGTGCATCCACACAATTAGTGACAAGACCAAGAAAGTTAGAAACTTCAGCAGCCAAAGACCTCTCTCTCTCTCTCTCTCTCTCTCTTTTAATTTGCCTTGAAATCCTTCCGTTCTTCTTGTTGTTCTGTGTCTATAAATAAACATCGCAGAAAAAGTAAATCAAGGGGAGGAGAGAGAAAATAGAAAGAACATGGATGATCGCTTACGTTGTTTTGGAGCCTCTCATAATACGTTGTTTGTGCTGTCTGCTTTCCTTATCCCTCTGTTTTTCTCCATTGCTAACGTCACAGCTTTCATCAACCTCACCACCATTCCCTTCAACCAAGGTTACCTTCCTCTCTTCGGCGACGGCAATCTCGTCCGCTCCCCTGACGGCAAAGGCGTTCGCCTCCTCCTCGATCGCTTCACAGGTAACTTTTATCATATATATCTAAACATTCAATACATATATATATATATATGTATATTTATGTATGTATGTTAATAAGGAGATCAAGATTTTTATGTTTAATCTTGTTTCTGAATAACTATATATAAATTCAGTGTTCATGTCTTTGTTTTGTAATTTGTTTTGCGATCATGATGTATAGGTTCGGGCTTCATCTCCTCCAATCTATACCAACATGGGTTTTTCAGCGCCAACATCAAGTTGCCGTCGGATTACACGGCCGGCATCTGTGTTGCCTTCTATGTATGTGCACGATCATAATTACATCCTTTGGTTAATTAAGCTTCTAATAGTCTTTGTTTTTTTTTTTTTTATAAGGAAAAAGAAGATGGTTTTCTTACCCTTTTTTGTTAATTTGATAAGAAAAAAGAAAAATTAGGAGACAAAGAAAATAAAATGTTGACTATTGTGCATGACGGCCATGAAGTTTTTTCTTTCAAGTTGAGATAATTTGTAACCGACCAAGCCAAATTTATTGAATTTAAGTGGCGTATAATTAAACGACATAATCTATGTTTTCAAACACATGCAACATCGAATAGTACTTAACATTCCATTAAAGCATTTAATTTTCAGCTATTTTTCCTCTTGTACATACGCCAATCGTCTTAATTCAGATCTAATTAAAAATATGAGAATTGCTATAGACAAAAAAATCACATAAAAGTAAATATATATATATATATATAACTTTATATGATATATTAAATCTATTTAAAATTAAAAATAATTCTATAATTTGGCGTAATTGTGCCTCAAATTATCATATGATCAGTTTGTATATTTATTTTTATATAATTTTTTTATGACAAAAGTATGTAATTTTCTAAAAAAATATTTTTAATTGGTTTAGTTCCTCCCATCACAGTCTAGCTTTTCTTTCGTCCAATTACCTGCCGGCCATACCCTGCAAAAAAATCATCCTCATGAATGATTACAAGCTGCCATGATCGTCGTTGATTTTTCTTTGATACATATGATATATGCTCTCTCCTGCATGCAGACATCAAACGGTGACGTATTCGAGAAGAGCCATGACGAGCTAGACTTCGAGTTCTTAGGGAACACAGAAGGGAAAGCATGGAGGTTCCAGACCAACTTGTACGGAAATGGGAGCACAAGCCGTGGCCGAGAGGAGCGCTACCGCCTTTGGTTCGATCCTACCAAGCAATTCCATCGCTACAGCATTCTCTGGACGGCCAAAAACATTATGTATGTACTTACGTACTCGAGATTTTTTATTTTATTTTTTATTTTTATTACAAGAAAAATAATTAGATATAATCAATGACCGGTCATTTCTGATATTTTTTTATTGAGATTAGTTATATTTGATTTTTTTTTTTTTTATGTTGTTTTGTCTGAATTTGGCTTCCACTTTCAATTTTCTTATTAATTAAATCTGCTTTCGGAAACTTATATATGGAACATAGTACTTATGTTTATCGATCGTTGTCGTGTGTGTGTGTGTATATATATATATATATATATATATTAGCCTCGATCGTTTGACATGATCAACGAGTGGAAAATTAGAGGAATTAATTATCAACATTAATATTACATACAGTTATAAAAATATGTAAATACTTTAAAAAATAATAAGATTTACCATACATTTTTCAGATGAATCTTTTATTTTATCTTTTATTTTTTTTAAAATAATTATACTGCACTTACAATATTATAATTGCAAATATGACTTCTCATTAATTACGGGTGGGTTCGGCATTGCGGCATGGGACGTTCCTTAAGCCAGTGGAAAAGCGTACGTGTGCTTTCATTATTGAACTTGGAAAAAGATCATAATGATGCTAGGGACGCCTAATTATTATTTTCACTTTTGGATTACCACATCTATTTTTCTTCAACTTTGGCATATATTTTGGTGCAACTCATTAATTCTTTTGAAAGCATGATCGATCTACATGATCAATATATAATTTCAATTAATCTTGAAGCTTTCTTTCTTGTTACATTTTTTTTCAAATTAGAGGGTATTTTCTTTCTCTTTTTGTACATATATAGCTACGCCAAATTAATCAGATATCATATATATAGTAATATATATTAGAGAAATGATAGGTGCAGTCATGAAGTTACAAGTAGCGTACAGTCATTTTGAAAAAAAGTAAATATATGTGGAACTCACGTGAAAAAAAATTAATTTTTTTTCTAAAGCGACTGCACGTCGTTTACAATTTCACAATTATATGTAACATTACTCTATATATTAATATGCAGTATATATCTTACCATATATGAGTACTGAAATTGCCATAAAAACTAACTTGGTAGCTAGTTTGTACACAAAAGGGAAGGAAAAAAAAAAAAAAAAGGTAGCTAGGCCTAGAACTTTAGACGATCGACCATTAATATTCGCTAGCTATTAATTAATTAAGTTATAATAAGCATGCATGTGAATTGATTAAGTATATTAGGCTACCAAACTTAGCTTATTTTTCATAGATTCCTTTAGCAGTTGCCAAAATATGCTGGCAAAATCCACCTAAGCTGATAGGTTCCGAACTTATGAAACTATAAGCTTGACCACATTTGAATAAATTTGCAAGCTGTCATATATATAGTATCTGCATCATTATTAATACTAATATATAATATAAGACTTGTTTTCTTACTTGTCATCTCATGTTTATATTCCATTTTACGTACCTTTCTATGAATTTGATCTATTAATATATGTATTTATTATGAGAGAAATACCCTAACCATAAAATAATTACACAATAGTACGTAATTCTATAAATTGATGTAGGTTTGTGTGATTTTGTCAAATTATACAGTTACTTAATTTTATTATAAATAGATCACACGAAATTTATGTCAATTTGTAAAATTAGTACTTTTGTATAATTTTTTTATAACTATAGCATTCCTTCTGTATATATAATGTGTACACATGATTAATATTCTCTTCTAAGTATTAATTACATGAAAATTAATGAGAATGTGTTGTTTGAATGAATATTAGATTCTACATCGATGAGGTTCCAATAAGAGAGGTGGTGAGAAATGAAGCAATGGGTGGAGACTACCCATCAAAGCCAATGTCATTGTATGCCACCATATGGGATGCTTCAAATTGGGCAACTTCCGGTGGTAGATACAAAGTTAACTACAAGTATGCACCCTTTGTAGCCGAATTTAAGGATCTTGTCCTTGAGGGCTGCCCCACTGACCCTATTCAGCAAGTTCCGGCCGGAGCCGGTGTTTGTATCGAAAAGGATGCTTACCTTGACACTCAAGATTATGCCGTCGTGACACTTGAGCGTCGTCTTTCCATGCGTAAGTTCCGCCAAAGATTCATGTATTACTCCTATTGTTATGATACGTTGCGATATCCTTCGCCACCACCGGAATGTGTCATTATTCCATCGGAGAGGCGGCGGTTCAAGGACACCGGAAGATTGAAGTTCGGAGGGAGCCATCGCCGCCGGCGGAGTCGAATCTCAACCCCTTTACCTGCTTTTGATTCTAATATGTGATATCCCTTTATGTAATTTAATTACCTGTAAATTGAAAATGTTAGGATGTTGATTTGTGAGTTTTAATTTATAATACTTTTATTTTCCTGCCGTAATGCAGATCATTAAATCTTCAAAATATAAATCCTTACGCTGTGAGATGTTCTTTTATTGATTTAATAAGGAAGATATTTTTCTCTTTTATCTTGCAAGATCCTATACCCACAACCAAGTTTAAGGTTGGATTTGGATTTGAAGTTGAGATGAGTTCATCTCAAATTTATTATTATACTTTATCAAGTTTTCACACAAAATATAATAAATAATTTAATTTTTTCAAATCTCAATTCAATTTTTTAAATTTTAAGACAATAATAATATTAAAAAATAATATTTTATTCAACTTTCAAAATTCATTTCGACTAATTTCATCTCATCTCTAAATCCAAACGAAACCTTATAATAAAAATTGATCAGAGGTTAATAATCCAGATTATTAAAAAAATTATATGGAAAGAAAAATATTTTGATATATCTTCAATTTGTATATATATATATATATATATTAATTTATATTTCAATCTCATAACAATAACTTAAGAATTAATTCGCACGCTAGTAATTTTGGTGCCATTTTTCATGATTGTTGAAGATATATGTCATCTTGTTCATTCATTTTGTGTTTTTTTTTTTTTTTTTTGAGTATTAGTCTTGAAAGTTGGATTAAGTTTAAGTAATAAAAATAGATAAATAAACCCCTAAATAAACCCATCGCAGTCTCTTTTAGTTATCAGCATGACCAAAATTATTATATATCACTTTCGGGCCCAGTCATCATCATGATTACATCCTTAGGATTGAATTTGAAAATTAAATAATTATATACAGTTATAATGTCATTGTCAAGCTTTATTAAGCATTATTAATGCAGTTGGGTGTGATTATCAGGAGCTGGAGGGAAGAAGACCTCATCTTGTGCCTTGTTTAATTTAGAACAAATCAGACATCATGAGAGCTTATGATCTTTTGGAGTGAGTCATTATAATTAATATCGTGACTCATTATAATAATAAGTTATGTATTTATATAGTGACTCATTATAATTAAAAAAAATTATTTATACAATTCTGAATTATATAAGACTTAAGTTTCTCACTCTCTTTAAAAAATATGAATAAATATGAGACCTACATAAAAAATTTAATTTTTTAATAATGGACTCTGCACTTTTTAAAAAGATTGTTTAAGATTTGAATATAATGCGACTGTATATAATATTACTCTTATATATTATATATATAATCAGAAAGCAAGGGTAGTTGAACTGTCTATTAATGCTTTATTTTAAAGTGTGTAACAACAAGAAAATTGCTGGACCTTGTTCGAATGTCTATTACTATCATCATTATTTCCGACCCGGCGTGTATGTTTCATATATTAATTACAAGTTAGTGCATAAACACGCAACATTGAACGTATTTGTGAACTTCACAGGAATTATAAAAACTAAAATTAAAACACTAATATTTTATGCTAATTGATATAATATGCTTTCACACAATATAGTGTTGGATTTTTTAATAAGAAAAATTGGAAATTAATCTTGTTTTTTTTATATTTTTTTATCACTAATATGAAATCTAAGAAAATGTTTGTCTCGGACCCAAGGCTGCTTAAACCCCCAGCACAGTAGCGAACACGTTGCAACCATGGGCTAAAAGCCTGAAACCTACTGGAAAAATGGCTGGATTTAACTGGATTAACTCGGCCCAATCTGGTCCTGATAACGGGAATTTTATGAATTCTTCTATTTGGCAGCCCTACACGACACATCTATTTTTATGTTTTATATTTAGAATAATTTTTCTTACCATCCATATTTATAGACTATATTGTAAGTATAATTAAAACTCTCTCGTTTCATGAATAAATGGAATTAATTTTTAAAGTTTTTGAAGCTTTTTGATTTGTAAATAAGAGTATTTCAGTCAAATTTATTCTAAAAATAAGATCTTTTTGTCTATTCATTGTTTGGACCGTAAATAAATTTATTTTATAAATTATACGTAGCATTGCCCAATTTTATATTTTGGTATTCTTCAAATTTATTGAGAAATATCACGCTTCATCTTAACTATTATCATCTTAAGTCACATTTGATGATGTGACTAAAGTCCAAGGAATTGAGATTTCTTGTGATTTTTAATCCAAATATTTTTTGCAGTTTAGAAAAGGGTAGATACAATATGTAGATTTCATTGATATTGTTCATAGGCAATGTAAACTTTAATGTTAAATACAAATCGGTTACATCATGTTAAAAGTTCATCGGATACGCTTGTTTAGAGCATTCACAATGGCCTCCATAAAGTTTGATTAGAAAATTTACTTTTACAAATTTAGCTAGTTACTTTTTAACAACACTAAATAACAGACTCAATAAATCTATCACTATTATATTAAAATATTGATTTTGATATCTTCATTTATTTTAATTGTAATTATAATTTGAATATATTCATTAAAAAATTATACATTATTTTTTAACGTTCATATTATTCCAACAGATAAAATTTTCTAACGGTCTTTTCTTTTATAATGATCATATTTTTTCGACTAATATATTTTTTCAATAGTCATATTTTTCCAAGTATGGTATAAGTGTAAATTAAAATAAAAAGCTATACAAAGGATCAAATATGTTTAAGAAACAAAAACTAAGAAATGCTACAAGATTAAAAAAGTAAGAGGGAAAGGAAATTTTTTATGCTAAAATAATATTTGGCTAGTAGTTGGAGCTCAACATATTTGACTAGTGGAGTTGATGAAAGCTAAAATTACTGTAACTTAGCTTCTTCTTTTTTCTGATGGAGAATCTCTCCAAGACAAGGCTCTTTGGATCTACCTTACAGAGTAAGCTTCGATCTCATGCACCACACCCTCAACAGTTTTTCTATATAGAATAGGATAAATTGCTGACTTTTCATCAGGAGTGTGGCCCCAATAGAGTGTTTGTACCTATGAGGTGTTGAACTTTAGACCTTGAGGTATTGAGCTTCAAGACCAAGACTTTCATCACTTAGGCCACCCCCTTAAGGTTTAATTACTCCAGCTTAATTGAATTCACTACAGTCCCTTTTTATGTTTCTTAATTATTCTTTTATCAAAATTTGACTTTTTTTTGTAAAGAAAAAAAAATGTCTAACTTTAATTTTGTTGAGAACAACTTGCCTGATTTGTTTTAAAATTTGTGTTTTACTATTTACAATTCATTTAGTACTTTCAACTTATCTCAACCACTCATTTTAAATTTTAACTCATCTCAACCACTTATTGCATTATTATTCATAATTCATCTCATCTCATATCTCAATCCAAACGGACTCAAGCAATATTGTTTATTGACCTTTGAGACGGGACGTATCGAGTGAAATTTTAACAGCCAATGTAGCACAACTCAAGCATTAAATACAATGAGATGATCTGCATGTTTCGTCTCTCTAATTAAATCAGAAAATTGTTAAAAACTAAAATAATATTAGATATAATTATAGAGTGTGATGTCGCAAATTCTGATTGACAAAAGTAGATAAATATAAGAATGCGCCTCTTTAGGGAGGCTTATCAGGAAAATTACAGGTTTCGGTGTTTCTTCATGTTTATGACATATCAATATAATAAGCATAAGATGCTTGTGTTTGTATTTTTTTTCTTATAAAGATGATGATGAACTGAATATTCATTACGCCTAGGGTCGTGCTACACGTCTCGATTTGGGATATTGATTTGAACTTTTTTTTTAGAATTTTTACTTTATAATTAAGTATAATTTTTTAACATTATTTTTTTAACATTTTAAAATATTTTTAAAAATATAAAAAAAAATTAATATTATTTAAAAATATTTACTTAAAAATCATGTAAAAAACTAAAAAAATAAAATAAATTGCAAATCAAAACCTCGAATGGGGACCAAATAATATTTTCCTTGCGCCAAAGAGGGAAGAAAGGAAAGAATGGAAAACAAAAATGGTTGGAAAAATTAGAGAAAGCAATGACACATTGAAAGGACAAAACCAGCAAGAACTGCACCAAATTTGTACACAACCCATGTGAACTTGCAGTGAACTATTTCAGGGATTCCCTACAGACACAGCAACTCTGATTATTACAGCGGATGGCTTAGCCATTATTCTGCTGTCAATTGGCTTTGCCAAAACGACAGTCGCCTACAGTATGGAATCCATGTAAAGGAGACAATAAGTCCAGTTTAAACTCATGCGTGAATAATTCAGTTCAGTCTAATTTTAAATAAATTTAATTTTAAACATTCAATTATCAATTGATAAAACGTATTTAAATTCAAAATTTGTTTATACGTGAGATCTATTATTTTTCAACTTAATATCTCTTTATACATAAAATCTATAACTTTTTAAATTTTTCTTAAATATATTTAAATTCATTTTAACATCTCAACACATTAAACTCATCTTAGATAGATTCATCTTAACTCAACTCAACATCCAAACTAGATAAATAATAAATATTCTGTTCAAAATGAATAATAATTTGTACAAAATTTGGGTCTTGTTTATTTTTTTACAAAAATTTAAAAAAAAAGGTAGGAAGTAGAATTCATATGAAAAATTCCACTTTTGATTTGGATTTCTGGTTTTCTCACGTAGAAGAGTCGAGACCAAGAAAACATTTCTGCAGGAGGTTTCCTTCCAGATTCAGTTTTTAGTCCATTATGGTCCAGCAATACACCAACGAGTAATATGCCTCAAACTCCACACAATAATATCAGTCACTCTAAAGCATAATGCCAGATATTCCATCACGTGAGTTCTTACCAATAATTTCAGAAAACTGTCTAGAAAATTCAGAACGGATTATCAACACAAATATATAATATAATCCCCCGTAAAGTAAAAAGATTAAGAATAAACCAGTATTATCAAATTTCTTTTGTGTTTCTCCAATGATTACTTCCTCCTCGTATGCTAGTGTGCTACAGCATAAGATTAGAGGGATGTTAGCAAGTTCTGCAATCTATACACGGACATAAGTTAATCACCAATTAGCCATCTTCCTCCTTTGCATTTTGCCCACCATGTGCTCCCATGCAACATCTCCAACAAATACATTTTATGCAGCAACTTGGTATCAAACATTTTGGGCATTTGGGTCGCCAGCAACATTTTATGCATCTGGGTCTCCAACATTCTGGGCAGCTAGGTCTCGAGCATTCTGGGCAGCTAGGTCTCAAGCATTCTGGGCAGTTGGGTCTCAAGCATTCTGGGCAGTTGGGTCTCAAGCATTCTGGGCAGTTGGGTATCAAGCATTCTGGGCAGCTGGGTCTCAAGCATTCTGGGCAGCTCGGTCTCAAGCATTCTGGGCAGCTAGGTCTCCAGCATTCTGAGCATTTTGGCCGCCATGAACATTTTATGCAGCTGGATGTTGAACAATTGCGGCATTTCGGTTTCCAGACTTTAATTTTACAGCACCAGTTAACAGAAACTGTGGACCTTGTTTGTAGACCAATCTTTTTGAGGCGGATTGTGGTGGTCATGTTCTCCATCTCTTGGATGAATCGACAAAGATGGTGGATGTAATCAGGGTAAAGCTCCAAGTTGCAGTGCCCACCTCCTTTAATCCACAGCGGCTCGTATGGTTCTCTCGCCATTTTCCACAGCCCATTGCCATGTAACACATTGACAACATCATCCTCTGTCCCCTGTAAATTTATCCAACCTCATATCAACATATGTAGTGCAGACAAATTTGACAAAGATTGGTTTTTGGAGGAGAATTATTAGTTGACTAAGCATATGTATCACAAAGCAGCACTTCACAAAACTATAGGAAGGTTCTTCCAAGGAATCTTTAAAATTACAAAGTGAAAGAGTCTCCCTCTTCCATCATTGGCAAGTCCATTTGTTTGAGCTACAAGGGAAACCAAGTTTTAGTGCAAGGGGGATAGCCAGTTTATAGTGTTTTTTTTAGGAAATAATTATTAGTGCATTAATCATGAAAAACTTGTGCCGATTGGCTTCTTAGTTTCTATTGTACTTTTGGATATCTTGGTTCATAATCTAGATGAGTCGCCTAGTAAAAATACCTACAAAAATAGTTCCTAGTTTCTCCGCATAAGGTGTGTCACTCAAGTTGTGGCATAAACTTGAGATGACACTAAAACCTATATTATTGTAAACGGTATGTTCGAATTTGTCTTGTGGTTTTCCCCTTTGCATTTGAGGATTTCCTCAGAACCCTTGGGTGTTTGTGCATGATTGATCCCTCTAACTTGCCGTGTGATTCGATTGAATTGTGCTCTTTCGTTTGAAATCTTCGATAAAATATTGATAATCAGTTTAATACCACTATATTTTCATGATTCAAGAAATGACTAGGTTGTGGCCCAACAAGGATGAAAGTAATTCAAAAAAGGTGCTCCTATTCAACAAAAAAGCAGCAAATGTGACATTCTCTACAACCCTGTGATACACAAGGAACTATGGAACATACACATCTGCAAAACCTTTCGCCTCTCCCCACAAGATGCTCTCATGCAACTGCCAAGCCCAATCAATCTCAAGTACCATTATAAGTTTCTGTTCCTCTCAAATTCAACCTATATCCTCAACTCCATGTAACTTTTCTCCATATGCTTCAGGCTGCCTACTGTCTTAGGGCGCACATCATGCCATCATGCATTGATAAGACAAACTAGAAAACTTTCATCTGATTAGTACTTATCAGATAACAGCCCATGTGTTTCTCATGTATATATTTACATATGTATACATATAACTATCTATGTTATGGCAAAACAGGGGTTTTCCTCTGTATGCCACTGTCATATTCTTGCACTAATGTCAGCATCCAAAGCTTTCTATACATGGCACTTTTAAGATTTTTCCTTCCAAATGTTGTTTCCAATATGCTATTATACCGAGTATGACTTGTGACAAGATAGAGAACCGTCATGGGTGCTGCATTTTATGATAATTATGCACATAACAGCTGGTGGTTATCACGTAAATAGAAGCCAGATTACCTAACCATCTTGCTTGGATGTGTAATTGGATTCTGGTATGCACTATAAAATTGCAGAAAGGCCAAAAAAATGTGGATCAGACGGTTAGGATTATCCCATTTGCGGGAAAGAAAGTTCTCATACATCAGAAAATTCATCAACAAACTTAGTGAATGTTATACAATCAGATCAAGGGATTTAAGCAGGTGTTTCCTGAGTCCCTTAAGAATAATCCGGAGATTATCTCTACATTAAAACGAAGGGCATGATATGTTTGTCTTCTTGAGACACCAATTAAAAACAAGCATGAGAAGGAAGAAGAAAGTACTCGGAAACTAGAGCTTTGAAGTTATTAAACATGAGACAGAACACTTACATGTATCACCAGCACAGGACACTTAACCTTCTTAATTTTGTTGATGTTCTGCATAAAATAGTATGATTACTAGCTTGAAATGCAGCAGAAATAGCAATAAACCCAATAATGATCAGTTAACTCACAGCATCCCTTTTATAACAAACAAGATGGATTCTTCACCTTATAAATGTCGAAGCAAAATGAGAACTTGACATGGCAGAGAACACGAAGACCAGAAAGAATTGCACTATGTAGAACTACAGCTCTGAGCCTCGGCAATTTAGCTGCCAAGTGCAGCGTTGGCCCACTTCCGACTGACTGCCCATACAAGATCAAGTCTTCCTGGCTAACTCCATACTCAGTTTCAAGACACTGATATACTGCTTCTATATCAGCATATGTATTGGATTCACTAGGCTGCATATCATAGAGATAAAACATGATTAAGTACTTCAACCACTTGGTCCACGAGGCTGTCTTATTTCAAAACTATTAAATCTGACAAGAAACGAGTAGAAAAAAATTAAGCGAACTGGTAAGATTGTTTAGAGTAATGACATAGAAGGAAGAAATTATCCATAATGTCCATAAATACTAACTAAAACTTAACATTAATTGCAATGCCAACCTATCAGATGATTCAACATTGTCGCCAAGAGTAAGCAGATGTGTTTCATCTATGATATGGGTATTGACCATCCAAACAAAGATCACAAAATCCTAAACTCAGCCACGTTGTTGTTGTAGTATTCTGAAGCATAAACATAAAACAACTCTAGATGCATCAGAAATTTTATCACATTATTCATTACTGAACCCCAGTATTCTGAAGTATCACATCATCGACTACTGAAATCCAAACTTCTCGAAAATTTGCTTCATATATCTTGATTCAGAATGTATGCCTCCCTTCAATCATGGGTGTTCTTTTCTTTGTGAATATACAAGAAAAATCTCAACATCCCATCTATTGTCCATTCCTACCGCCTACTTCTCGCATGGTTGTTAGTTACCGTAATAATTTTTCCAAAGCCTAAAATTACTTCTATAGCGTAAATCGGGTCTGATTATCTGAGATTATATGTGACCTGTTTGGCTCAACCAGGTCATCAAAAGGAAAGAGTACTCATCATGAAAACAAATATGGAGGATCATAATATTGATAATTCATAGTATATGTAATACAACTCAAGACCACAGTATAGCCTACCTTACCAGCAGAGGCTCCATAACCAGAATAGTCATATCTGCAACACAAAATTCGGATGGAAGAAATTAAAATAAAACCAATTTGCAGAAGAGAATTAGGAATTGCAAAATGCCTAAAGCTTACATGAATCACTTTGTACCGAAGATCAGTGCCAAAAGGAAAGCAAATCCGTCGAAACCAAGATCACAAATCAGATAATTTTTTAAGGCACATTGAAACAGAATCAAAGTATTGATTGATAAAACAAAAATGGATAGAAATTTTAGACTTTAAAAAATTCCCAGTTTTAGATTCAAATAAAAGTGCAGAAAGATAAGATGGCAAGAACTTTCCAAGATCTTAATCAAAGTAAAAAGCGTGCATTTCTGTAAAGAAAAGGAGATCCTAGAAATTTCTACGGCATTTGAGCCCCAAAATACCAAACTTCCGAAAAAAAGAGGTAACACTAACGGCTATGCCAAGTATTCATCAGTGTAAAACAATACATATTCATTACCTTACTGAAGGGGAAAGTGAAAACAAGGGCCAAAAATAAAAGGTGGAAAAAAAATGGTGAGGAGTGAGAACACGGTAACTATTAAGCCAACCCTCCTTGCTTTTCACCTTTTTCATTGTGAAAACATATTAGTATATTACCCACTACACCTTGAGGGGAAAAAGAAAGTCATTAGAGAGAACACGGAACAAGCTACGATCTTTACTAATAACAGATCTAAGCCCAAGAAAATCAGCTCCAAAAATCTCTCTTGAAAAGACAGTAATACTATGAAAAATCAATCTCCATCACACAAACCATCACATTTGATAACCAAAAAATAGAAGGGTAAAGAGGCTTAAAAGCCCTGACACAAAGATTTTAAGAACAGGGTGCGAAAAAAATGTGAGGTTTATTGAGTGGAAACCCATGAGAGCAGAGAGACAGCTTTTTTTTTTTTTTTTTGAAGGATGGAAAGCTAGTCAACATTGAGAGAACCAAGTATGAAAATATACCATATAAATGAAATAACCATTTTATTATTAGAAATTAGAAGGAAAACAAAACAACACTGACCCTATGAGATTGACTCTGAGATTGACTTTGAGCTGCACAAAGAGGTCATAGAGCTGGCCAAGGTCAGCAGCATTGCCATGAGAGTAAAGCAGAGTGAGGCGAGCCAAAGGGTTCCTCAGATAAAAAGCAACAATCTTATTGCCACGCTTAGTGTCAATCAGCAAGACGTCCAAGGAAGTGTCATCAGCGTGAGGAATCGGCATCGACGGTGAAGACGACGACACGACGGTGAGCTTTCCATCGTCGCGCTTCTTGATCTGGTACGTCGGCGGAGACGGCGGAAAAAATGCAAACTTTGCCGCTAGTTGAGAGACCATGCAACCCATTCACCCCCCAAGATGATGGAAAACAAGCCAAACTCATTGAAGGAGAACCAATCTCGAGTGCATGTGTACAGAAAGAGAGGGAGTTGGGAGGCTTTCTGGGTTTTGTTTGGTGAGTTGAAAAGTGAGAAAGAAGAGGGAAGTGAACTAGCTTTTGTGGATCTTGTTTGGGTTTGTGATGGAAATGGAGAGAAAGAAGAGGGAAGAGAGTCTAAAGAAAATAATACTAGTATTGTGTTTGTAAAAAAAAAAAAAAGTCAGATTTGTGTAAAGATGGGGTTAGTTTTTATGGGGAGAAGACATTGCAGTTGCAGATTTCAGCTGTGTGTGAGTGTGTGCCTATGAGCATGAGAGAGGCCCAGAGAGTGAGAAAGGAAAAGAAGATTATGAAATTAGACGGTGCTACTGGTTTAGTACAAGTGTGAGGGCTGGCAAGAAAAATAGGCTTTTATCAGAGGAGAGAGAGAGAGAGAGAGAGAGAGAGAGAGAGAGAGAATTGGAACAGAAGCTTAAGTTCTTAACTGAGTTCGAAAAAAAAAAAAGAGTTAAAATTAAGTGCATGACTTCATTGTATGTCAGTAGTACAGACAAGCAGGTCAATATTGTATCTGATATCCCCGTCTCCTCCTCCTATAAAGACATTTTTATTTTGGCCCGTTTCTGAGTTTTATTTATGCCTACTATCGTCTTTATTAAAAAAGCCAAACCTCGCTACCCTTTGGCGACACCTGTTCTCCTCTTCTTCTTTTACTCACTTCAGGCTCTCTGGACAGTTTTAAATTGACATCATTGTTTAGTTTAATTTTAAATTAAATTTAATATTTAAAAATCAAAATTTTAAATTAATAAATTTAATTTAATTTAAAAAATTTTTATATATAAGACTCGTATTTTTTTTAATTCAACATTTTTTTATATATAAAATTTAATTTTTTTTAATTTTTTTATAAATATATTTAAATTCATCTTAATATTTAAATTTATTTTAAATAAATTTTATAAAACTCACTTAATCATCTCAAATTATTATTATTTATAAAAAAAAATTAATTCAACTCAACATCTAAAAACAACCTAAATTTTAAGAGTTTTTAGTTTGAAATCTTGGAATATAATTTTGAATGTGAAGAGATCTCAAGGAAGAATATATATATATATATATATATATAGACACGCAATATTGACTCAAATATCTTATTTACAACAGACTAGTAGGACACATTCTTTATCCGATAGATAAATTAAATGACAAAAATTTAATTATTACACAAAATTAAATCTACAAATTTAACATGATTTGATAAAATACGTCATATTTTAAAATTATTTTTTTTATAAAATAATTTTATGGATTATATAAATTTACGTCAGTTTATAAATTTATTTATATATAATTTTTTTTGTTTATATATGTAATAGTTAGTTATTATATGAAATTAGTTTTTAAGTAGGAGTATAGTGTTATAGAATACAAGGCGGATATCATGAATTTGAATCTCTTAAGTTGAGATACATGTGACCATTAAAGTGGGGGATAATTCTCCAGTGTGAGAGTAACTCATTGTAGGAGCATTTAAAAAAACTTATCCTTTTATATAAAAAGAAGTTTTTATCCTTAATTTGTACAATTTGCAAGCGGAATGATTAGTAGCCTCCTAATGGTTTGTTTTTTTTTATTTAATAAAGAAATGTCATTGGTTTCTGGCTTCGTTTCTAAGAAGTCATCAATTTCATGCTTGATTGATTAAGATGTCGGTTGGACATAATGATGCTATGAACTGTTGTTGATCAAAAAGAAGAAAGCGATGCAAATATCAACAGTATAAAATAAGAGAGGTTCAAAATCGGCATCTGAAGCGGACGGTTGATCAGAGTCGGACTTCCCTTTCTTTCTTTCTTTTTTTTTTTTTTTTTTTTTTTTTGGAAATACAAATCTCCGATTTACTTCTCATTTATATTGGAAGATCAGATAAATTTAAATTAATTTAATTTTTAATATTATTATTATTTAAAAATTAAAAAAAAAATATTTTAAAAATTAAAGAATCTATATTAATATTTATATTTTATATAATAATATAAAAATAATATATAATAATTAAAATAAATTAAAATGAGATAAGTTTACTCTCGAATTCAAACGAGACTTGATGCATATTTAAATTGCAGTAGAAAATTTATAACTTTAAGATTTATAATTTATAACTTAAATAATAAGTTTTATATTTTAAAAATGATTTATTATTTAGTAAATATGTATCTAAAATATTTTTAAAACTAATTACAATAATTTTTTATAATATATAGTTATCTGTAAAAAGATTTTAATAAAGGTTTTAATTTGATACATTTTGAGAAAATTGACTTTCAATTGTTTTAGTTAATTAAAGTATTTTTTAAAAAGTTATCAAATATGTTATTTTTTTTTAAATTACTTTTAACTATTTAAAAATATTTTTTAATTTTTAAAACACAATTTCAAATAGACTCATATAATCTTTGAATAATATACATAAAAAAAAAAAAAAAAAGATACGTGATATAGAGTTAATAAATAGAATGCCACGTTTGGGCAATTGATTTCGTTGCTATTCATTGTCATTTCATTCTCCCTTTAGTTATTAATAATATTAGATGTAGACTTGTAGTCTTTTTTTTTTTTTTTAAATATAATTTTTATTATTTAAAAAATATCTTTTTATAAGAATCTTAAATTTATCTATCTTTTTAAAGAAAAACGCACGACTTAGACATATTAAAATTACAAATATTATTTCTATGTAGGCGCAATAATAATACGACCGCAAGCCTACCATATGGTACTTCCCTTCCCAGCATAATAATACCTTTGACAGTAAGCCTTTTTAAATGTGTATCTACTAATTCATTTATTGATGCATTTAATGTATTAAATACATTATTAATACTAATGTATTTTGAATTTTTATTTTTATTTTATTTTACTATATATCCCAATAAATAATATATTTATGAACCAATATAAACAAAGACAAATGATTTATACCGCTTTAGAATGTGCAAGTCTCATATATTATTATTAAAAAAATTAAAAATATACATATAGAATTTATATGAAAAAATCAACTTTTATAATAATAAATCATACATTTTTAGATGGAGTAGAACTTGCACATTTTCACGTAGTATTTATTATTAATCACTCAAATACCTATAATAAATATTTTTGAATGGAAAAAGAATCTAAAGTGCACAATAATTGTGGAACACAATAAACAATAGTCTAAGATCTGTTCCGAGTAATCTAAGATTCCTACTCGAGTCCCAAGTATACAATATTTATTAGACCGTAATAAATGTCATCAAATTTATTTTATGTCTCGTATCAGATTTTATTAAAAATATTATTTGTATACGATTTATGGATGTTTTATGTACACGTTATATATTTTATGTATATATTATATATAAATTTTATATTTATGCATCATATAATTTAATTATTTATATTTTTTTTCTCTTATTATGTTTTTAGTTTTTTAATATATTTTTTTAATATTTTAGTTAATGTGACATTATCTTCACGTTATCGATTTTGTAAAATATATATAGGTCGTGTATATGTAATACTACTTCTTTTTTATTATAGGTTTTATACTTAAAAAAATAAAAAAGTAAAAAATCTAAAACAGTATGCAATATGGTGTAAGTTTGCTTTAAATTCTCACTTCAAATAAAAAAATTGTTTTAAATTCACTCACACTTTAAAAGGCAAAAAAAATGTAAGCCGGAGTCAAACTTATAAAGGTTGTGTTATCTGTGAGGAGCCACCGTTGGGTCTAGGAAGAAGAGTGCGAGAGCATGCGATTTTCATTGCCTATGGAGTGCGACCATAGGTCCATAGGCATCATTAGCCAAATCACATACATCCTATGTTGTTCTTTATTACATCAATCCAACGGCCGATAATTCTAAAAAAAAAAAAAAAAACTTAATCTGTTGCTGTTAAGGAATAAGGACTGTGATTGCATTTTTTTTTTTTTTTTGTAAAGTCGTTGTTTGAGACAAACGTTTCATGTTGGCGATATGACAGAATTTTATTTGCAAGAAAATCTTATAATTCAAATATCTTATAGATAAATATCGATATGTTATAAACGATGTGCTTTCTATAGTGACTTATACGTATAAGTGATATTTTTATTGTTTACAAATATATTAATATCATGTTTCGCATATCTGTGAGCCAAATTCTTAAGAGCTCAAATCTTTTAGACTTTGAACCTGAAAAAATGATGTAGAAAAATATTAGGAGGTAACTGATCTTGGAATTGAAAAGTTTCCGATACTTTAAGTCAGTAGGATTTTTTTTTAAATAAGCAAATACGTGAAATTATATGTCAAGAATAAGAACGAACAGAATTTTCTCATATCTGAAAGTTCACTATTTATTCCCAAAATATAAAATGAGAGATTAAACACATATATCCCTACGTGATTTTCGTTTTTAGTATCATTCCATGTCAGAGTTTTTAATATGGAATAACCCTTGCAACAACAACATTAATGCAGTGTAAACTCTGAGTTGAAACATCATTAATGCAGCATGATTCTCCTGCGTTTTTCACTAAGGTAACATGTTTCTCTTGTCATTATGTTTCCTGCCAATTTCCTGCTCTTTCATTAATATCTTCGTGCCAGTGAATCGATAGCTCTTCCTTCCCTCTATCTTTCGATTGAATGTGCATCCGAATACCTAATAATGTTATAAAGACGATTTAGGATAGCTGATCTTTTCTCTTATGTCGCCTCTCTATCTGGTGTGATAATGTCAAACATTATCCTGTACAGCATCATTACTTGAAATCTCTTGTATGGTGGGTTTTCCTTGAGTTGAGTTAAAAGGGGTTGGTTGGTGTTGATTTGGGTCTTTGGCTCCAATTTTTATTATCCAACGTGGACCTTATTTCTTAGGTCCATGGAGGAAAAATTCCCTTATAATATGTATTTAGAATTTAGGAAACATGTCACCTTGATAATGAAGAAATTCAAAATAAACAATGAAGAGAAAAACATTATAAGCATACAAGAACACAAACAAAATAAAACCACTTGTTGCCACCCACTTTGTATTCAACATCTCTTTGTGGTGAGGTCCCAGTGCCACCGCGTTTGCCCTCTTTAACAATCAATTTGGGCATTGGAGGGACTTTTCATTAACATGATCAATGGCTTCTCATAAACTCCACATTTCTTTTATCCATCCTCTAATGTGAGTAAGAATTGATCAATTTATTATATTTTAAGAATTGCTTCCATTATAGAAATTTTATAAAAATAAATTTATAAATTTGTAACATAATTTTATATGATATATTATATATTTTTTATAAGAGCAATATTATGGACAAATGTCAACTTACAACTCTCAAAAATTTCATTTTTTAAGTTTCGGACTTATTTTTTCATTTATCAACTCACAAATATTGTTCGCCATACAAAAGGCACCAAACAACACAAGTTATCTATTGGCGTTTGTTCGACATTATCTTTGACATTTGTCCCTAACATTTTTATTTTATAATAAAAATAATATTATAATTTAACATATCACATCATATAAAATTTGATAAAAATCACTCTCCTCAACTCACTTAATATGATTATTACAAATTTTTTAAATTTTTATATATTTTTTTAAATTTTTATATAAAATATAATAAATAATTTAATTTTTTTAAATTTTAACACAGATATAATATTAAAAATTAATATTTTAATAATATTTAATTTAATTCAATTCGAGATGGCACACTAGCGTGATTCTTTCTTAGCATTGTTATTGTTATTGCCAAACGCTAAAAACAACAAAAACAAAACCCCCACAAAACACTAGTTTGGGCATTAATCTGATCGGTCTAATCAGTGACCAATTTCAGTCCAATCATGCAATGCCCAAATTGCATCTGAAGATACTATTTTGTTCAAATGCCAATCATTGATTTGATTGTTCATTCTAAAATCTAAAACTAAATAAATAGATAAATAAATTATTTCTTCAATGGGGAAGGGGCTCTTTCTTCACAGCCCCACCACCATGACCCATGCATCAACGTCTGTGTAGCCTTATCTCGTCAGACTTTCCGGAAGTAGGCCCACGCGCTGGACTCCTTCATCGGGTGCCTCCAAGTGCTCAAAAGCAAACCAGTGTGGGGCCCAGATCTTCCCAATTGCTCTACCTCAGTGCTCCTAGTTGTCGTTTTGTCTCCTCCTCATTGGACCGTAGATAGTGGCGCGTGAGTCTTACTCTGTACTGTGGGCCATTGGGATTTAAGCTTCTGAGTTTCGATGATGGATGATGATGAATGGTGGTTCTTTCATGGGGTCATATGATTTTTGTTTTGACTTTGTGAAAATCTTTATGATGGGGACCCCATCACGCATCAGATGCTGATGCCTAACCAAACTGGTTGTATCAGATTTTGCACATCTGACGGCTCAGGGGTCCCCACTTGTCTTCCTGTCTATGGATGCCACGTGTCCGCAGCCCAATCCCTCCCCATTTGGACTTTCGAAAAACATGTAAGAAACCTAGAACTAAATATAAGTTTTTTGAGTAATTTCGAACTCAATGTAAATATTATATGTGTGCACCGATTAGAGTATTAGTATAAATTTTATCAAAATTTATTATTAAAATTGATAAAAAAAAATATAAATTTATACATATATCAAGAAATTTTTGTCATTTTAATTAAAAAAAAAAGAAAAAAGAGAGAGAATAGTATAAAAAATACTTTTTATTTAATTTTTGAATAGTAAATTATCAAATTTGATAATAATGAAAATTTTTTGATATGTATACAAACATATATTTTTCATAAACTTTTGATGATAAATTTTGATAAGATAAATGTCAATACTCTTATGAATAGTAATATATAACATGACTTGTTAATTTAAAATGAATATGACATGATAAAAAATAAATTAGAATTTAATTTTAATGAGTTTTGGATTAAAACGAGTCAACCTATTAAGAAATGATCATTAACAGGTTAATACGTTAAGACCCATTAAAAAACTTGAATTTACCTTTAAATTTTTTATCTAAATTTCAAAAAATCATAATTTAAAATTAGCTTAATGCTCTTAAGCACTTACCTATTATATTTAAGTACTTCTTAAAGAGTCATTAACAGGTTAATCCATTGTTGTTTATTATGCTTGAGATGTAATTTTAATATTTTATAGTATGTGAATCATATTTATGCATTTATCATATTTTGTAGTGTATTGCTTATTGAATTATAATTTTAATATTGTAATTTATAATTTTTTTTTTATGTTTTATAACTATTATTTAAATTTTACTATTTGTATAAAATCAATTAGGTTAAATTTAAAGGTGTCATTAACGGGTGTAGGTTGGAACAGGTCATGTCGTGTCGTGTTGTATCATATAATATCAAAAAATTTTAACAGGTCATGTCGTGTCAACCCGTTATCTTAACAAATTGTGTTAGGGTTGAAATTTTTGATACGAAATTTTAAACGGATGATGTTGATCATTTAGACGTAATGTATATGTCTTAATATGACACAAACACGATTCGTTAATACGTTTTAACACCCTTAACACCGATTCATTACATTATAAAAAAATGAATAATAAGATTACGTTGTTGTTAAAGTTTAGGGTTATATTTATAAAGAAAATGATCTTGTGATAGGTAATTTCGTGCACCTATTTTCTATTTTTTGTTTTTATTTTTGGATAATGATTTCTGTGTGTAGCTGCCCCGAGTGATGACAGAATCAAAATATTATACTCTTATCTCTTCAAGTACAACAATATCTCTTCAAGTAATATCGGTATTTTTTTTTAATGATTCTATCTCGAAATTCTATTTAGATCTTGTGAATCAAATCGATGTATTCTTTCATATCGAATGGATCAAATTTCTTGTCCTCGATTTCTATTTGGCTGTAATTTCTCTTTTAACTTGAGTTTGTTTGCTTATTTGTTGGGCATGGGTTGGAAAATCATGTATTTTGCTATAGCTCGAGCACTACTTTTGATCTTATTTGCAGTCTTATGGACTAATGATTGGACACGGTGGAATCCTATGACCATTAAGGTAGAGATGGCTCTTCTTCCCAAGGTGGATGCAGTTTCCACTGAAGTTGCTTGAGATCTCATTTGCTAAACCGAAAGCAATAACCCCTAAATCTCTCTCCTCCCTTTCTTTTTTTTTTTTTTTTTTTTTTTGAATATTATTTATTTTTAGAGATAAGATGAAATAAGATAAAAATTAAAAAATAATAAAATATTATTGTAATATATTTTTTTAATATTAATTTTACATGAGAATTTTAAAAAGTAGTTTTAAAACTTGAAAAAGTAAAATTTTTTATTATATTTTATATAAAAATTTAAAAAAATATAATAATAAATTTAAGATAAATTTTTAATTTTTAATTTCATCCCCAGACACAAACTGGCTAGACTCCCACCCACCCCCTTTTCCGCTTGGTTATGTCCAAAATACAAGATATATGTATAATGATCCATCTTGATGTTTTTTTTATTCGATTATAAATTTATCAGTTGATTCATTCATTAGAGCATCTGCATTGAGCTCTCTAAAAACCTTTCCTCTTAAATTATAGGATCTATTTTGAGATTTTATCCCTAAACTAACCCACATCTAGATCTCTGAAATAAGAAATGATTTAGGTGCTATAGTTACTCCCTATATTTGTGTTGAACATAAGGTTTCAAGTTTCATGTAATTATAAATCTACACATGGATTTTGATGATAACAAATGAATTCAAAGAATAAAGGAGTCTCAAGCTCAAGTTATCCACACAATAGAATCAAGCACATCAAGGAACCAAGCATGAGCAAGAAGGGAACAAGTTCACATTGAAGTTATAGAGTAATGTTGTAAATCTCTTAATAATTCGAAATTAGGATTAAGGCTCAAAATTAATATTTTATCATAAAGCATTAAAATACATTTTTCACATGTGCATGAATATTTTGAAAATTAAATTTGAAAATTTTGAAAGATGATTGATTGTCATCTTTCACATGTGCATAAGATGACATGATTAAAGGTTTGAACTTTGAAAATATTAAGATGATTGATTGTCATCTTTCACATGTGCATGACATGATTAAATGTTTGAACTTTGAAAATATTAAGATGATTGATTGTCATCTTTCACATGTGCATGTTTTATTTGAATATTTTCAAAAGTGGTGGATGCTTTTCTTGACTTATGCAAAAGATAGATGTCTTTATTTGAAAATTTTAAAAAGTAAAGTGTGCTCCTTTTGTCATATGTAAAAAGTAAAATATTAAGTTTGAAATTTTTGAAAAGTAAAGTGTGCTCCTTTTGTCACATGCAAAAAGTAAAAAGATTAGATTTGAAATTTTTGAAAAGTGAATGATGATGTCTTTGACATGTGAATCTTTTTAAATTTGAATATGAAGTCTCATATGCCTATAAATAGATCATTTGAGAGCTTCACATTTACAACACCAAGAGCATACAACATTCATTCAAAGCTTTCATTCTCTCTTCTCTAAGCATTGAGCCTTAACCCTTGTTCATTTTGAGAGATATAGTTTGCGCTGTATTGTTTTTATTACACTCATTGAGGAGTGTTTTCTGATAGCCTACCCACTATCAATTCTTGTATCAGTAAAAGGGTGTGTACAACCCTTATGTGTGTAGAAGGTGTTCTACACGGGGAATAGTTAAATCACCAAGTGTAAGGTGATTAGAAGTGTAGAGGGTGTTCTACACAGATTCTTTGGAGCGGTGCTGCTCAAAAGTGTAATAGGTTTCTATCTCCACCTAAAGGAGATTGACTAGTGAATTCGGGATCCTCAAGGGGTAGCTTGAGGCGAGGACGTAGGCAGTGGGGCTGAACCTCGTAAAAATACTGAGTTTGCTTTCTCTTACCCTACTCTTTACATTTCTTACTGCTTTATATTTTGTTTATATTTTATATTGTATATTTGATTTATAACTGTTATTTTTTTAAATACAACTCAATTTACCCCCCTCTTGTGTTAGTCATCTGGGCAACAATTTGAGAACTCATTATTCATTTATAAATCAAAATCTAAGTATATTTTATTAGAAATAATTAAATGGGAGATGCTAGGGTGCGGTCGGACTGCACCCCAGCGTTTTGCAGCCCACCTCCTCCCACTTTCTAAACTCTTATAATTGATATAAAAATATAATAAAAAATACAAAAAATAAAATAAAAATTAAAAAACACGATAAAATAATAAAATAAAGAAAACATAATAAAAAACATAATAAAAAATAAAATGAAAATGAATTTTTAAAGAAAATTCGGCCTCACTTAGCACTAAATACCGCCGGCAGCGGTGGGCGACACTGCCCACCCCATCGGGACTACTGGGTTCGAAACGGGTTTAAGGCCGCCGAGGACACACCAGAGGTCGCTAGGGTTCGCCGTCGCAGGGGTGAGATCGCCGGCTCCCTCCGGTCTCGATGGGGTGGGCGGTGTCGCCCATCGCAGTTGGGAACGGCAGGGGCTGCAACGATGAGAGTTCGGTCGAACCAAATCCCAACTTTCCTCTAATTAAATATGTGAAATAAAATTGTAAAAATAGTAAAAAATAAATAAAAGAGTATTATTTTAATATAATAGAGAAATTATTAAAAAAATTAGATATAAGAGATTTTTTGAAAATGAATAAAATTTAAGAAAAAAAATAAGAAGTATCCATTTTAATTAAAATTTAGAGAAAAATTTTAAAAATTCAATGTGGAGCTCTAATAGGTGTGTTGAAAAGGAATACGAAATTGTACAAATGTAAGGAATGAACTTTCTTCTTCTTATCGTTCGTCTTGTTTACGTATTTTTTAATAGCAATAAATAGCGCTGGCATGGCTGGTATGCGTAAATGAGTTGAGGTGAATTTTAAAAATTAAATAAAATTTTATTTTTTTAATATTATTATTATTTTAAAATTAAAAAAAATTGAATTAAAATTTAAAAAAATTAAATGATTTATTATATTTTACATTAAAAAATATATATAATTATAAGATTGAAATAAAGTTAAATACATCTTAACTCTAATCCAAACCGGCCCTGCAAATCAGATCTATTTTCTGAAGAAAAAAGAAGATATATTTTCTGTTTGGGGAAATTTGTATATGGAAAAACGAAACGAATTGATCCCAAAATATCTGTAGTGTCTTGCGGCCTCTTGAAGATGACTTGGGAGATATTTGTGCCCGATTTGAATTTGAGAGCGAGCTCATTTCATATTAATTTATTTTAAATTTTTATATAAAATATAATATACAATTTAATTTTTTTAAATTTTAATATAATAATAATATTAAAAATAATATTTGAAAGAGGGTCCAACTTGCCCGGAACCCAAGCCCACAAGGTTATCAGGCCCAAGGCCCGTTATCCGCACCCACCTCGACGCAGCGTCCGAATTCGACTAGGGAGACCGAAATCGGGGACGAGCCAAGTCCCTGGTTATCCCGGTCTGGGCAGGAGATGGTTAAACCGGCTTCGAGAACACGCTAAGGACAGAACGACGGCTCACGTGCTGATATATCTCCTGGACCCGTTTCCCATCAAGACCACTCCCGCATTTATGAACGACAGACAGCCACCGGTCTACAGCCCCCCCCTTTTAATGCGGAGACGCTACAAACATACACCATTAATTGCTAAATTGACAAAAGATACAGCAGCATTTAATGCCCCTGTCCAAAAGGGTCTAAATGAGCATTAATTGGAGGGATACTCAATTAATGCGATGAGACCGACCGAATCAGACCAAGTTTCCTTATCGAGGATGACGGACGAATGATGTCTCGATTTCCGGCACTCTCGTCACACAGACCCTCCTCCCAGGGGGGGGACATCTATAAATAACACCTAACCGATGACGAAAAGACGGTACGCTCACGTATTCTCTTACTCCCTCTATCATATATTCTCTCCCCTTACTTTAACTTGATCGTCGGAGCGGTCCCGGACCCCTACCCCCCTTGTTCTTGTTTTGCAGGTTAACATCGTACGGGATTCGGTAAAGAAGACAGCAGAATACATCCTTAACAGTGGCACCGTCTGTGGGATACGATTGTTTCTGATCAACGTACTTTCTGCATGTCTACTCTACCGCTGTCCCAAACGACCAAGCACGACCAGCAGACAGATCCGTCGATGGAAGAAAGACTGGAAGCGTTGGAAGAAATGGTGAGGAAGTTGAAGGAGGAGAATGCAGCCCTCCGGCAACCACGCGAAGAGGCATCGGCCCGCGGCGAAACCAATCTGGGAGAGAATGCGAGCTCCCGACTCCCTGAGGAGAGCGAAGCCTCAGAAGGAGAACGACGCCGGATGCACACCGAGCTAAAGGAGTTGGGAGACAAGTACGCTGAAATGGCAAAACTGATCAGCCCGGCAACAGGGCATCTCTCCTCGCAGGGAAGCATAGGAACACCCTACAGCGCAGACGTCCTGGCCTTCCCTCTCCCGCCCAAATTCAAGGTCCCACAAGTGGAACTGTATGATGGGTCTCAGGATCCTGTGGAGCACATAGAAGCTTTTAAAGCCCATATCAGCCTACATGGCTATCCCGGCAAGGTAGCATGCCGAGCATTCCCTCTCACACTGAAGGGGATGGCAAGGACGTGGTTCGGGACCATTCCTCCGGGATCCGTCAGTAGCTTCGAGGCATTAGCCCGACTCTTCATCACCCAATTCATGGCTAGTAGGAAACGAAGGCGCCCCGCGGCGTACCTATTGACCGTCAAGCAAGGAGAGAAGGAAAGCCTGAAAGGGTACCTGACCAGGTTCAACGAAGAAAGAATGACCACCGACAACCAGGACGAAAAGATCACCCTAGCGGCCCTCCTGGGTGGCATATGGCCCAGGAGCCCCTTCATGGCGGAGATAGCCCGCAAAACTCCCACCACTTTGAACGGGTTCATGGATCAGGCTGACGGATTCATCAACGCCGAAGATACGCTCGAAGCCCTAGTAGCCCCGCGGCGCGGGGAGCTCCGACAGCACGATCGAAAAACAACCAGTGCCGGGGAAGGTTCCAGCAGGCATCGGGGGGTAGGAAGTTCCCAGATGAGACGAGGAGAAGGGACCCCCCACGGGAACACAAACTGTCGTCATGGCCTCAATCCAGCTTGGCAGTGGAAGATCAGAGCCGAGCAGAATCCAGACGAGAGTCTATCAGAAGGAGAAGAGGGGATATGTATTGCGAATATCACAAGTCCAAGGGTCACAACACCGAAGACTGCCAGGCCTTGAAAAACAGTCAGAGGGATGAACAGACGAACGACCGAAGAGACAGAACCCGGTCGAGGACCCCTCGTCGGGAGCACGAGACAAGCAGACGCCGAGGCGAACCTGCATCCGGCCACCCAGCAGGAGAAATCAAAACCATTGTCGGGGGACCATCCCGAGGAGGGACTACGTCCTCCTCTCAAAGGGCACACGCCCGGAGAGCCAGATATGGGGAAGTCTACTCACTGGGGCAGGCGCCGAGGCAGGGCAACCCGGGTCCCAGAGGGGAATCAATAGTTTTCAACGAGCAGGATGGGAAGGGCATCGCCTTTCCGCACGACGACGCTCTGGTGATATCAGCATTGGTGGCCAATTTCACAGTTAAGAGGATGCTGGTCGACAACGGGAGTTCAGCCGATATCTTATTCTGGGAGGCCTTCGCGCAGATGGGGATCGACCCCCGCCAACTTCAGCCTATCCGAGCCCCCCTTAAAGGATTTACGGGTGAAGCAGTACACCCCGAGGGCCTGATAACTCTCCCGGTTTTGATGGGCTCCGCGCCCAAGACCGCGTCCATCATGACTGAATTCCTGGTCGTGAAAGCTCCCTCCTCCTACAACGCCATCCTAGGGAGGCCGACCCTAAACAACTTGAGGGCAGTCACTTCTACCTACTACCTCAAGATGAAATTTTCGACCGACAGAGGAGTGGGCGAAGTCAGAGGAGAGCAGGTCACCTCCAGGGAATGCTACGCCCGGGAATTGAAGCACAAGGACAGTTCCGTGGCTACGATCTCCCTGGAGAACGAGCATGTCGAGTTTCCGCCTGCACCTCCCCGAGCAGTGTGGGACGATGAGATCAGGGACGAAGCGACACTGCGCCAAGCGGAACCCAACGAGCCTCTGAAATTGATTCCGGTCGATGGCGACAACCCGGATCGGACAGTGCGAGTCGGAACCAGAATGGATCCGGGAGTACATACGGAACTCAAGGCCCTCCTCATTGAGCACAAAGACTTATTCGCCTGGACACCTGCAGACATGCCCGGAATCGATAGGTCTGTAATAGAACACCGGCTGTGTGTCAACCCGACTGCCCGGGCAGTTAGGCAAAAAAGAAGAAGCTTCTGTGCTGAGAAGTATGCCGCCATTGCAGAAGAGGTGGACAGACTCCTGACCATTGGGCTCATCCGAGAGGCTCACTACCCAGAATGGTTGTCTAACGTAGTACTGGTAAAGAAGACCAGCGGGAAATGGCGCATGTGCGTGGACTTCACCAATTTGAACAAGGCCTGCCCCAAAGATAGTTTCCCTCTACCGCGCATCGACCTCATTGTGGATTCGACTGCCGGGGACTCTCTCCTCAGCTTCATGGACGCCTATTCGGGTTACAATCAGATCAAAATGAGCACGGACGACAAGGAAAAAACGGCGTTCATTACAGATCGCGGACTCTATTGTTACACTGCCATGCCTTTTGGGCTCAAGAACGCGGGGGTAACTTATCAACGGTTGGTTAACCGTATGTTTAAAAAGCAAATCGGGAGAAACATGGAAGTTTACGTCGACGACCTCCTGGTCAAGAGCCGCTCCCCTAATGATCATGCGCTGGACCTGAAAGAGGCCTTCTCTATCCTGCGACATTATCAGATGAAGCTCAACCCTGCCAAGTGCACCTTCGGGGTCGAGTCCGGCAAGTTCTTAGGGTACATGGTCTCTGAACTAGGAATCGAGGCCAACCCCGAGAAGATACAGGCTATCCTCGGAATGGCACCACCAAGGGACCTGAATGAAGTCCAGCGATTGGCTGGTCGAATTGCTGCTCTCAGCCGGTTCATAGCAAGGTCGACCGATCGATGCCTTCCCTTTTTCCAAGTCCTCCGAAAAGCACGCGAGTGGGACACATCGTGCGGGCAGGCATTCGAACAACTCAAAGATTACCTGACGTGTCCCCCGTTACTTAGCCAGACAGCTCCCGGAGAGACCCTTATGGCTTATTTGGCAGTCTCGCCTCATGCAACATCCGCAGTTCTAGTGAGAGAAACCGATCAGGGTCAGAAGCCTGTGTACTATGTCAGCAGGGCACTTCAAGGAGCAGAGGCCAGGTACCCCCGTACAGAGATGATGGTATTCGCCTTACTAACAGCTGCGCGTCGGCTGCGTCCATACTTTCAAGCCCACACCATAAGAGTAATGACCGATCAGCCCCTCGGAACCATTCTCCGGAAGCCCGATACGTCCGGTCGATTAGCCAAATGGGCAATCGAGCTGAGCGAATTTGATCTAACGTTCCAGCTCCGAACAGCGATGAAAGCGCAAACACTGGCGGATTTTGTTGCAGAATACACTGGGTTTCCAGAAGAGATCCTCAGTGAACCTCGGGGGCAGGCATGGCAACTGTACGTTGACGGGTCCTCATGCCGAGCCGGGGGTGGAGCAGGTGTGCACATCGTCACCGACCAGGGCGCCCAACACAACTACGGTATAGGCCTAACCTTCAAGGTAACCAACAATGAGGCAGAATACGAGGCCCTCATAGCAGGAATGACAATTGCTAGGGTCCTCGGGGCGACTGAGCTGGAGGCCCGAACTGATTCTCAAATAGTTTTTCATCAAGTACTCGGCCAGTGCATCACTAAGAGCGAAAAATTGAAAAAGTATCTGGAGCTAGTATGCATCGAAAGAGATCGATTCAGTTACTTCCGTCTATTGCGGATCCCAAGGGAAGAAAATCATATAGCGGATCGACTGGCAAAAATAGCATCGGGAAAAGATGAGCATCTGTCCCCAGACAACACGGAGATCAGGACGATAGATACTCCCTCCACGGGCAGCGAAGTCAGAGTAGTGGCTGTTGCAGATCCCGACTGGGTGACCGATATCACGGCATACCTCCGGGCAGGTACATTACCTCCCGACCCGGGCCAGGCTCGCAAGATAAAGAATAGATCGTCCAGATTCACACTGATTGACGGATCGCTATACAGAAAAGGTTTCTCTGAACCATTGCTGAGGTGTGTGACGAAGGAAGAAGGGCAATACATACTAGCCGAGATCCATGAAGGAATCTGCGGGGCTCACACGGGGTCTAAAACACTAGCCGCCCGCACCACCCGTGCAGGATACTACTGGCCGTGTTTGTTCCAGGAAGCAAAAGAGTTCGTTAAAAGGTGCCCAAAGTGCCAAGAGTACAGCCCAGTGTTACACTCCCCGTTGGAGGAACTCACTTCGATAACATCCCCCTGGCCCTTCGATCAATGAGGACTAGACCTTATAGGACCATTCCCAGTAGGGAGGGGTGGGACTAAGTTCGTAATTGTGGCAGTAGATTATTTTACGAAGTGGGTAGAGGCCGAAGCCCTTGTCAACATCACTTCTCAGGCCATCACAAAGTTCTTATGGAAGTCAATTGTTTGCCGGTTCGGGATACCTCAGAGCTTCATATCAGACAACGGAAAACAGTTCGATTGTGGTCATTACCGAGAATGGTGCTCGGAGCTGAAGATCAAGGTGAAATACTCTTCTCCCGGCCACCCGCAGGCTAACGGGCAATCCGAGGCAACCAACAAAACCATCCTCAATGCGCTAAAGAAAAGACTCAGAACGCACAAAGGGGCTTGGGCCGATGAACTTCCAGGGGTCCTGTGGGCATATCGCACAACAGTCCGAACCCCCACGGGGGAAACACCGTTTGCCCTAACCTATGGCTGCGAGGCGGTGATTCCAGTCGAGGTCGGGATGCCTACACTACGAATCCAGCACTATGACACTACTTCCAATGATGCCAAGATGATGGAACGACTAGACTCCTTAGAGGAACACAAGGAAGAGGCCGGCATCCGACTTGCCAACAACAAACGCAAAACAGAACAATACTTCAACAAAAGAGTGAAGCCGCGCAACTTCAAAGTCGGGGACTTAGTGCTAAGACAAACGGGCATCACGACTCCAGCACAAGGAAAACTGGGTCCAAAATGGGAAGGGCCTTACGTAGTGACGGCATCAAACAGACCTGGGTCTTACCGACTCAAAGACAGCTCTGGAGCCGACCTACCCCACCCCTGGAACAGTGAAAGGCTTAAGAGGTACTATGTGTGACATTTACTAATGTAATTTACTTCTGTTGATGTAATTTGCTTCTTGAATATAAAGAGCCCGATGTTATTCAATGTTCATATCCAACGTATCATAAGAATTCTCAACTCGGAGTCCCGCGGGGTCGGTCTACCCACCCACGCGATGCATCCGCCTCGGAGTCCCGCGGGGTCGGTCTACCCACCCACGCGATGCATCCGCCTCGGAGTCCTGCGGGGTCGGTTTACCCACCCACGCGATGCATCCAACTCGGAGTCCCGCGGGGTCGGTCTACCCACCCACGCGATGCATCCGCCTCGGAGTCCCGCGGGGTCGGTCTACCCACCCACGCGATGCATCCAACTTGGAGTCCCGCGGGGTCGGTCTGCCCACCCACGCGATGCATCCAACTTGGAGTCCCGCGGGGTCGGTCTGCCCATGCGAAGCAAGTCGCAACTATTAAACCCCGATCTTAAGCACATCGACCCGGTACGCTTGGAAATTTTTTTTTTTAAGTTTACACTTAACCAAAAAATTTCGCGGGGTAAAGACAGAATGAAATTACGAACAAAGCACCAGAGGAAGATTAAGTTCAGAATTTATATATATTGTCGGTCATACAAACTCGCTCGAATCAAGCTCGAGCGTCATTACAAAAAAAAAAAAAAAAACTTATACAGATCAAGCCTCAGGAGCAGGAGGGGGAGGATTCAAGTCGTCGAAGGGGGGGTAGCCACGCTTCCCGATCTTCTTAACGAATTTCTTCGCAGCCCGGTCTGGACGAAGAGACTTCACATTTATCCTCCGAGGATCGAGCTGAGGATCCACCAGGAGCTGGGATCCTAGCCGGCGAAGGCCCTCGGCATAACCGTGCCCCCAGGCGGAATTACGAATCGCCACCACTCGGGATATCTGCTGCTCAAGATCAGCAATCCTCGAGTGAGCCTCTTCTAGAGCACCCCGAGCCCCCACGAGCTCGGACTCCCGAGCAGCCCGGATTTCCTCGGACCGCGCCAACTCCGTTTCCAGAATCTCTCGGGCACGCCTCGAACCGGCCAGTTCCTCCTCTCGAGCAATCCGAGCCTGCTCGGACATGGCTAACTCCTCTTCCCTCAGTGATAGAATTTGGGAAGAAGCAGCTAGATCGGCGTCCACGAGGCGGGCATTCCTCCGATGGGCCACCGCCAGCGATTCCCGGGACGCCTCCAACTCGGCCCGAAGAGAAGAGTTGGCTCTCTCCAGCCTGCTCTTTTCCGTCCCCAGCTCCTCGACCGATTTAATCAGCCCCCGGCAGGTTTCCTGCGACTGCTCGAGCTGGTCCCGTGCCTGCTGCAGCTTGTAAAGCCCAAACTTGCAGACAGTTCCGAGCTCGCTGTTGAATTCGGCGAGCTCAGCCAGCTCGGACCCCACTGCTCGAGAGATCTCCTTGGCGACCTAAAACACCGAACAAAAAAGAAAAGGAAAAACTTAGTAAATCGAAAAGAGAAGACCACCCGAAATTCAACAAAGCCTACTGGACAAACCTGAGTCAGCAAAGGCTCCAGCATGGAGGCCACTCGGGCGAAAGCATCTGCCTTTGCTTGGTCGAATCGAGAAGGCCGTTCTGAACCGGCTTCACCGGCCTGATGACCTCCTTCCTCCGGATCCAACCCGAAGAGCTGACCGAGCACCGCGACCCCACTTCGAAGTCGAAAAGGAGATGGGGGTCGGGAAGGAGCTTCCGAGCCGGGGGATGGGCATGCGTCCTCAAGGTGAACCCCCGAGGTCGACCCATTCTCGAAAGTCGGGGGTGGGCGCTCAGGAGACTCGTCGGACTCAGTGGATCGTCGACCGCTCTCGTCTGCAACCTCCATATGGCTCCCTTCCGAAGGGAGGTCAGACCCGCTCGACCTCTCGGGGGTGGCCTCATCCCGATTTTCTTGATCCGGGACCCCTTGCTGCTCGAGTCCCTCGCAGACGCCCTCGGAATTGGCCTCCTCGCCAGGTACCTCATCTTCCCCCTCGGAGGCATCTGAGTGGCGCTCGGAAGATGAGGGGGGAGGGGTGGGCAACTGGTTCGCCCTAGCAGCTTGCTCCTCCTACTCCTGTCGGAAGACCTGCGCGAACGGCATGGCCCCCAGAGTCAAATCGGCGGCATGATCCAGAGCCTCCTGGAAGGCGCGCTCTATCTCCTCTCAGTCGGAGGAGTCGACCCCGGCCAGGTCGGTCGCCTCGATTTGGGCTTCCATGACCATCCTCCCGGCCTCAGCCCTCACTCCCTCGGTCTGCAAGAACCGGAGCCCGTCCGAGGACGACGACGAGGAAGCCAGCTCGGGACGTCTTGCGGGAGAGTCTGTGGGGGGGACGCCTCCGACCGGACTCTCGGCCCGTGGACCCTTCCCCTTCTTCTGCTTCTTGGGGCGGGCACCACGGCTCGGGGTAACTTCGCCGGCCCGACTCTTGGTGCGCCTCTCTTGTACTACCTCCCGATCAGAAGCTCGCTTGCGAGAGGAGGTAGAAGGCTCCTCCGGGACAGGGAAGAAGTTTTGACCCTCGGCGTAGGACCGGTCCGGTCGGGTCAAAAACTCCTCGATGTTCTCCTCGGTGAGGAGATTGTCGGACCATAGCCGATCGGGATCCTCTGCCCCCCAGGAGAGAACCGCCTTCACCCTCTCAGCCTCTTGGGCCGAGAGGGTAACCTCCATATGTGTATGGGAGGGGAGGAAGCCCCAGTCTTTCTGAACGGGGAAATCACTCCCCTCTCCCTCCGGGAACTCCCACTTCCTGCCCGAGACAAAGAACAACCTCTTGTGGTAGTCTCGGGCACTCGAATGCCTCTCTTCCATTCTGATCAGCCTACATTTCGACTTTATCTGGAAGCCGGCAACATTCCCATCCCGACGGAGAAGCCGGTACAGTGAAAAGAATTCTCGAGCGGTCAGGTCGGGGTAGGGATCGTTCTTCCCGGACAGAACGATCCTAAACACCACGCAGGTGGCCAACAGGATACGCCACCCGTTCGGCATGAGTTGGGCAGGGGCCAAACCCAAGAAGTGTAAGACTTCCCGAACGGGCCGAATGAAGGGAAGGCGTAGTCCCTTCGAAAGCATGAGGGAGAAGAGCACGACCTTCTGAGCTCTCCCATCGCGCTCACAGGCCCTAACTCCATCCCCCGGGGCCTCCAAGGTATGCCGCCAGGAAACGCGGTGCTTCTTCCTAAGCGTGTCCACATCAGAGGGTTGCATTGTGGACATCCAGCCGTTGTCGGCGAAGAAAGGGCATGGGTCAGAAGAAGCCATGGGGGCAAGAACAAGGAATGGCGAGAAAGCAACAGAGAAAGAACGGGGAGGACAGCGAAGAGCAGAGGCAAGAAAGAAGGACAGCGGAATGGCAAGAAAGCAAACAACGAAGCAAGGACAGTGACAGGACCGCTGGGTAATTTATACCCAGAAGCAAAATTTAATGCGAGCGGGAAACGAGGCTACGCCGAAACCGTCACCTCAGACGTGGCTCTTGGGAACAGAAAGCACGCCCTGAACTGACCAATCAAAGGTGAGAAGCGTGCGCCGAAATGACAAGTCAGTTAATGATGGTCACGCGCGTGCGCCTCACCATTTAATAACGGATCACTGACGGTTCGGGAATCGGAACGACGGCACGATTAAATTTCAAACCGCATTAAATGCCTGACACGGAATATGACGGGTCACGATTTGGCATTAATTGATCAGAATTCAAATCGTCCCTCTGAAGTCCGGTCGGTGAACGAAGCGACATGTCAGCAGGGATCACCCAAATACATCCAACCTCGTGTTCCCGCTCGGAAGGGGAAATAAACGAACGCTGCCCAGTATCGAAGGACGGTACAATCAAAGGAGAGGAAGACCCTAGCTCTAAAACGTTCGGAATTTTCATCGAAGTGCCTCCGATGAAAACTCGCGGGGTACTGAAAGAGGGTCCAACTTGCCGGAACCCAAGCCCACAAGGTTATCAGGCCCAAGGCCCGTTATCCGCACCCACCTCGACGTAGCGTCCGAATTCGACTAGGGAGACCGAAATCGGGGACGAGCCAAGTCCCTGGTTATCCCGGTCTGGGCAGGAGATGGTTAAACCGGCTTCGAGAACACGCTAAGGACAGAACGACGGCTCACGTGCTGATATATCTCCTGGACCCGTTTCCCATCAAGACCACTCCCGCATTTATGAACGACAGACAACCGCCGGTCTACAGCCCCCCCCTTTTAATGCGGAGACGCTACAAACATACACCATTAATTGCTAAATTGACAAAAGATACAACAGCATTTAATGCCCCTGTCCAAAAGGGTCTAAATGAGCATTAATTGGAGGGATACTCAATTAATGCGATGAGACCGACCGAATCAGACCAGGTTTCCTTATCGAGGATGACGGACGAATGATGTCTCGATTTCCGGTACTCTCGTCACACAGACCCTCCTCCTAGGGGGGGGACATCTATAAATAACACCTAACCGATGACGAAAAGACGGTACGCTCACGTATTCTCTTACTCCCTCTATCATATATTCTCTCCCCTTACTCTAACTTGATCGTCGGAACGGTCCTGGACCCCTACCCCCCTTGTTCTTGTTTTGCAGGTTAACATCGTACGTGATTCGGTAAAGAAGACAGCAGAATACGTCCTTAACAATATTTTAATAATATTTTATTAAACTTTTAAAACCTATCTCAATTCTTTTCATTTCTTTTCTTAATCCAAATCATCCCTCATGTGAATTTTTTGCAAAGTAAAATCGTTACGTGGCAATTTACGATTGGATGGTACACAAACCCTTTTTGCACCAATCCGGATGCCAGATTTTCCCTTCTTTCTATCTTCAAATGGTGGTTATTACGCATGTTTAAAATTACACTAGCAAGTAGAGTTTCTCAAAGTGGAGTGCTTTTATATATATAAAAAAAAAAAGAATCTTATTATTTGGTAATTAAGCATCTATTTTTTAAAATTAGTTATTGTGGCTTTTAAGAAATGTAGCGTTATCTTGGTAAACTTTTCAACAAAAGTTTTAATTTGATTTTTTTTATTTTAAAAAAAGAAAAAAGAAAAAAAAGATATACCTTAATATCTTGTTTTTTTTTAGGCATATCTTAATATCTTGTTAGTTGTTAATAAGGGATATTAAGCTGCTAAAAATACTTTTTAAACTCTCAACTTCAATGCATGTTAGGAATTATAGTGAGAAATATAATTTATAGTTTTAAGGTATATAGTTTATAAATTAAATAATAAGTTTTAATATTATAAAATTATTTATTTTTTGGTAAACATACATTTAAAGTACTTTGAAACATAATACATTTATTTGTAAACAATTTAAATTTTTTTTTGCTGAGGTGTATAAATTTTGATTATTTGAATTTCTTGAGATTACGACTATATCTTTAAAAGTTTAAATTTTGTAATTATTTAAGTTGAATGGATATTTTTGTCTATTGATAATTTTTTTAAAATTTGAATTATGTTACGCATTATCTCAAAAAAAAAAAAACGTTTTGAGAAAAATCATCAAAATTTCTCAAATGTAAATTTTACCTATTTGAGATTAAAAATACTTTTTCTATTAAAGAGTTTTTGAAATTATTTGAACACGTTTTAAAACTTTTACCGTAACCCCAAACAAGCCGAATCCCAAGCCGGAATGAATTTTGAAAAATGACATTTGAAGTACAGGAAAAATGAGATCACTTGTTATGAGTTGGCATTCGTTTCGAAAATTGACATTTGAAATACATGAAAAATGAGAAAAATGTGAAAAATGATCCCTTGTTATGCGTTTGATAGGATGGATTTGGGACGAAAGATTTGGATTTGGGTCTTCCAATCACTTGTTTGGATTCTATATTAAAATTTGGATTTAGATTTACCACAAAGTCAAACGTTTACTAAACTACTTAAAATCTTGGATTTGAAATCCAAATCTAAATTCAAGTTCTTTTATCCGAATGCAATCTCAGAATGTTCTTAAGCATATATTTTGATAATAGTTTAAGGTTTAGATTTGGATATTGAGTTGAGATGAAATTAATTGAAATATAGCATTATTATAATATTATTTTTTTAATTTTATTATTATTTTAAAATAAGTGAAATTATTTATTACATTTTGTTAAGGTATAAATTGATCCGGTCTAGTCTAAGGGGGTGATGGACTGAAGAGGACTGAACATCCAAAAGGACCGGATTGGTAGCTATCGGTCCGGCCCAATTAATATTTTTTCAAATAAATTAAATAAAAATTTATTTAAATTCCTAAATTAAAAGTAAGTGAATTATTTATGAGAATTATGTAACTTATTAAAAATATAGTTAATGATAATAAATTAGATGAAAATTACATCATTAACTTATATAGCTATTATATAAAAATAATATATAAAATTACAAAAAATATTTTAAAATTATATATAGGAGTTCAGGCCCGCCTAGTCCAAAATTTATAGACTCGAAGACCGGACCGAAATTTCTCGCTCCACAATTTATGGACTGAGACCGATTGGTTAAGAGTTCAATTCGGTCATTTTTTTTCCAGTCTGGACTGAACTCTTCATACTTTTAGTATTTTGTATGAATTTGTAAAAGGTTGTAATGGTGAAATAGATGAGTTAAGAGCATTTCTCAATCCAAATTGAGCCTATTATCTATCTTTTAATATGATTTACTTAGCGGACATAAATAATTATGATTGTTCAAGTTTTGAACTAACAATCTCACTCTTCATCTTATTAATCTAGATATAGGAAAGAATAAAGAACAATAGAGGTTCATAGGAATTCAAGCAGTGAATGGGTTTATCCTAACAACCGTCCCTATAACGACATCTATTTGGTACCTTTTTCAGTGTGTCATTGTAGCGAATATTTTTCCTTTTCAAATTGTTATAATTTTTAATTTTTAGGTTGTATTTGTTGTCTTGTCTTAGAATGTTTCTCAGGACCTTTTCCTTTTTATGGATTTATTGATAATTTTTTTTAATATATTTAAAATTATGCCAATCAAGCTAGAGGACCTATTGATAAACCTAGCATGAAAAAACTATATGGCTTTTCAAAATTGGCAGAAAATTAGGACATTGGTAGACGCATACGGCACATTCCTCACTGTGATATGGTGTACCAATATTGGTATCCGTAGACTTTTAATACCAAGAAAAATAAATATTGTGTCCCCCCAATTGCATGAGAAGGTGAGATGGCCTCCTCGTTCATGCAACCTTAACACAATATTTTACGTACCAATCAAATAACATTAAATACACAGACAAAAGCATGCCTTCACAAAGAACCTTTCAGACCCGCATGGGGGCAAAAGTTTTATTTATGGTTTTTTTTTTTTTCTAATAATATAAAAATAATTTAATAGGAAAGGCTGTCCCTTGCTTTGATTACTGTTCTTGTCATCCATGAGAAAACAAATGCCAAGACATCTATATATTAAAGCAATTTGCCTACTTTTCTTTTAAAATACTTTAAAAAGGGGGGCTGAAACTGAAAGGTTTAGTGGGAGAAAGTAGAGGTGATCTTCCTCTCACATAAGAAACAAACACCAAAAAGAAGAGACAAAGGCAAAGTTGGAGGAACATGAGCATCTGTAGATTCTTGCCCATTTTGTTTGACTTAGATCTCAAGCACCGTTTTCTAGTTGTCTTACCTTCAAACACGTGAGGCGCAAACAGCAATATTTTAGCAGCAAGTTGCCAATTTGTTCAGTATTGTCTCATCTCTCTTTTGAAAATCAGACACAATTAAAAGACAGTTTTTGCATTTTCTTTTTGCCGTATGTTCATCTTGAGAAAGCAAACTAAACTGCAACTCTCGGACTAATGCAGTTCAGTTCCCTCTAACCAGTAGGGCAGGCAGAAATCAACGAGAATATCTTTGTTCGAATATAAAAAGGGTTTCATCTCATCTTATTATTATAACTTTTTAAAATTTTTATATAAAATATAATAAATAATTCAATTTTTTATATATCAAAATAATAATAATATTGAAATATAATATTCAACTTTCAACTCAACTCATTATTCGAATGGCAGCAAAGAAAGTAATCCTGAAACTATGTTGAAATTGCTAATTGCTTGGCAGAGACCAACGCGATATTTTTTATTTTAAGAAATACTTTAAATATAAAAAAACTTACAAAAGTAAATTCATAAACTGACGTAACTTGATGCGATACATTCGATTAGCTACTTTTATTATAAAGTAGATTTCACATATCATATAAAACCACGTAAATTTATAATTGTAATACTTCTCTTATTTTAATATTGTCAGGTGTTGCTAACTCTCTATTTTGGGGAAACGTATCTCATTGTTCTTCCTATTGTTGTAGTAGTGTACCTATTTAGGGTATAAAAAAAGCTATCATTCTCGCAAACTGGAATATATTTCGTAAAGCCAATATAACCCAATAAAGAATAGAACTATAACACTTACACACCCACAACATGGCACACCCAACTCCTGAGTTAAAACATTAATCCTGAAATGCCAGGAGAACCCTAAAAAATTTATATTGAACATAGATAGCCATCTCAGAAAAATATATAAAGACTGCTATGTATCAGAGATTGCTTTGCCTCCTGGAAACTCAAGGCAGTCAATGACTAGTATTTGTTCTTGTAATTCGAGTGAGATTAACTCAAATTCGAAACTATGGGATCCAATATTCTTCACTATGTTGATACTAAGCTTTTCAGGCACAATTTCACATCATTCGATGTGTATGGCTTCATTGTGAAAACTGAAAGGTTTTAAGATCTCTTATTTCAAAGAGGGATTAGGAAAACGGGGAGATTCGTTTGATATACGATTTAGGGTACACAAAATATGAGCAGAATATACACATACATTACCTAGAAGGCTAGAACAGCTGTCTGAAGTCTTCTTACAACAATTTAAGACAGATCTGTACAGCAAATGGCCTGAAACTGATATTCCCTCCAGTGCCTGATGCTGCAAAATTGAACTTCTCCGGTTTCTGATCGATGAATACAGTTGCACCAGAACATATGTAGATAAAAAAAAAAAAAAAAAAAAGACAAAGGTGATAGATGATAGAACTTCCATCAAGTCATTGGACATGGAGAGATAGGCATCCTTTCACACTGAATACTAGTTGTTTTGCAGGGCCAGTAGCCATTTCGTTGAATTGCAAAATTAAGTCCAAGAAGAAAGCCCCTGGATTACAATACACCAAACCAAAGTAAATGAAATATACAGTGTACAACAACATATTGTTAAACATGAAAGGTGGTACCCAAGAGTGAGAAAGAACAAAAGGCCAAAGGGTGTTATCCAACTTCCAAGTACATAGCGAGTAGTCAAGAGATACACCTAAAAATGAAAGGTCAAAAGAATAAGAAAGTCCTGGGAACTAGAAATAGAGAAAGAAAAACAATTATGAGCCAACGATAAAGAGTATTTAGAAAGGTCTTGGAAATAGAGTGAAGAGTGAAGAGAGTGTAACCGATATGATATCAAAGCCAAGTTTGACAAAGAAGTTCAATTGGACTTAATTGATTGCATCTCCTGTTGAGATCATGGTGGAACAACCCCTTCCCGCAAAGGGGCCCACAAATGGGTACCCAAAGGAATCCAGATGGATACATCTCCTCATAATAGGGTGGAGATGGGGATTTGTTGGGATCTGCCTATCAAGTGGTTACTGTAGAGGCAATTTTCGATTCCCACAAAGAAGAATAGTAAGAAGATGTACTAATTGGTAAACCCACATCGTTAAGGAGTGAAATAGGCAGGAGGCGCAACTCTATGGTGTGGTAGTGTGGCTTTTATTGCTTGTGAGCCTTGGAAAACAAAACTTTGGCTAGTTTGCAAACAAGACTGAGAATACCATAGGGTGTGTTAGGGTTAGGCCTGTTCATCTAGGTTCCGAGTCCGAAAATCCGGGTTCAAAAGATGAGTAATTTTCTTTTCTTGAGTCTCTTGGGTGAAAATGTCAAAACTAATAGAAAATAAGGAAAATTTCAGGGCCGGGCTAGACAAAACTTGACCCAGACGAACAGACCTAGTTAGGGTCTTGGTTTTGAGTTTTATAATTTGAAAGTCTTTAACCATATTGTTGCTAATGGATTTGTAGTGGATGCAAACAATTGGCAGAACTACATAAAACTTTGCGTCTTAAACTAGCTATGTTTTTGTCATGCATGTTTCCTACAACGAAGTCATCTAGGCGTTAATTTTCCAGTGCTGATGCACTGTACTCACTTAATTATGAATATATATATTAGTATCACTTCCAATCAATTTGTGGGTTTATACTTGACAATCTTGGAATGCAATTTTTCATCAAATAAAAATCCATCTTGATGCTCAGGATCCAATTGATAACCTTTAAAAGATAAGTATATCTCGTCTCCTAGCTGTGTACTGGGCACTGCATTTAACGTTCATTAAGATACTATTCTCTTCAGAAAAAAGACACACCTTGCTATAAAGGTTCACTGATACCACGGTTGTGACAAAGAAACACTCGGAATAGATGCCAGTACTCCTTGTTTACCATGTATAGCAGATTTGAGTACATTGTATTGCTCAGTCACAGAATTATATAGCGCTTTTGTGTATGTCTCTTTAGCCTGCTAAAGTGAACAGCCAACTCATTTAGAATCACACACGAGGAACCACATATATAATAATGCTCAGAAATTTTTTTAGAAACTAATAAGAACTTAAACATGTGAAGATATTGTCTACACATAGCAATTACAGAACATTAACTTCTCTAGAACTTATTGTAATTCTTTTCTGAGCTGAATACTCTGTTCAGATCAGATCTGAACAATAGAGGTTACTTCATCTTCACTTCCAAAGCATAATGGCCATCACATAACTATTGGTTCAGGTATTACTATATTATTATAATATAAACAATTATTACACATTCACTTTGGCAAATGCAGATAATCCAAGACAACATTGACGACCAATAAAATAATGGAATCCCAAAATCAGCGCTGTTTGACAGTTCCGTATTACGTATCTCAGCTCAAGGAACAATTATAGCATCAAAGGTACAGTCCAGGAAAATTTCAGAAATTATATTAGCAATCAGTGAAATATCACCATTCTAAGTGGAAACCAACCTCTTCAGGGTTTTCAAAGACAGCAGCAATTTCAGAGAAGTTGATGCCTGGTGCCACTGATAAGCCAACCCCATGAAAAGAGATGACTCTTTCCTCTCCAATTTCTTTTTCTATCTGAGGAGAATTTATTGTTCAGAAGAGAGGAAAATAAGGAAAAAGAGAGAATGCCCAGTCAGAGATAAGAACCCACCTGGGGTGGAGGCGGCATTATGTCATGACACAATAATGCTAATGTGTATATATGCCCAGGTGTACCAGAATGTTCTGCAAGCCTTCTCATATTGTCCACTGAAGAAACATCAAAGGGTGCCTGACCCCCGTATATCAGTACAAAAGAGTTTACCGACATCAAGAGCTACTAGAGCTTCCACAATAAAACTAGCATTGAATTAAATAGTACTTTTATCTCAATATTTCTTATATAATAAAGGCATAGAAAGAAATCACAATGAGACTAGGATTGAATCACATAGTACTTTTATCTCAATATTTCTTAAATAATAAAGGCATGATAAACAAATCGACAAAAACATATAAATTGAAAGAGAGGAGAAGAAGAAACTTACTGGATACCATTCTTTTGTGTGAAGATCTGGTCGATCCCTACCACCACTTGGTGCAATCCATATTATTTGTGACCCACCCCTGAATCAGACAGGAGCTAAGTGAAAAAAGACAGAGATTGTTTAAAGCCTTAAAAAATTTAAATATAGATATGCATCTCTATTTTTAAAGTCTTACAAAAGAGTAGGTATACATTAAACATATCAGGCATTCAACCAACTGTAATTAACTTCCTCATATTCTACAGTATATAGAACCTAAAATCCTGAAACTTTGAGTAGATACAAGAAACATGCTTATTCCTGAAAATATGCAAGCACAAACTCGTTGGCTAATTACTATCTTTTGGTAAAATCTAAATTGCGCCCCCCCCCCCCCCCCCCCCCCCCCCCAAAAAAAAGAAAAAACCATCTACCATGAAATCTCTCTAGAGAGCAAAAGGAAGAAAGAAAGGAGAGCAAGAAGGAAAGGACAATCATAAGTTATGTAGAACTCCACCCCAAAGCAGTTTTGGCATGTACTTGACTATCACTAATTCTAAATAGGGAACCCCGCTCGAGAATTTTAAGCCCAAACTCCCTAGAAATAAACCATCTAACCTTCTTAGACTTTCACAAGCTCTGCCCTTGAAGTCCAGCATCTCCCATCATCTTCAACTTGCATGTTTTAAATCACAAAAGCATGTGTATCTTAAACTTGAAACATAGAGTGAACTGTGGTCTCTAAGACCACAAGTACGGAGTGTTACGTTGAAATTGGGTCTAAAATATGGAAATGAAAGTTGAGAGCTCCTATAAAAAGAGCACAGCGGTTCTTTTCAAACACTTTTTGCAAGTAATGAATTGCAGTAAAAATGCAAAAAGGATCCCGCTCCTATTGTACAAGAAGTATAGATGAGCAACAACCCAAAAGCACAAAGTGTATTTCAAACTTGATTCTTACATTCCCAGCTGCTACAAATCCATATGGTAGAAGGACAAGTTGCCATCTTTTGCCATCAGTTTCACTATAGTACCTGCTGCTCTAGCTAATTGTCCACCCTTTCCATGTGTCTATGTTATGTATGGCCGTGCCTAAAGACAAATTGGTACCCCTAACGGAATAAGTGGAAGGCAAACAAAACAAACTGACACATTTTGCCATCCTTGGCTTTCATCAGACATCCAAAAAGGGACTCCACCAATCAAGTTCTAGTGAAGATCATTCGATCGATACCCCTCTACTAAACGTTACACAATTCCTTTCCTAAGTTTCAAGGAAAAGGCAGAAAACAAAAACTTGAATAGAAAAGACCAAAAAAAAGTTATAAGATAAAAGGTCCACCCTATTAAGATTCAAACAAATGAATATAAAAGATATGTGCGAAATTAAACATCATGATAAGAAAGAAGAACTGACTACTGATAGTACTTATTCTTTATTTCCGGACATTATATAGCCAAGATTTTAACACAGAGAGAGAGAGAGAGAGAGAGGTAGAGGTACCTTAAAAGTAAAGCCATTTCCTTCAAACTTCGTGTGTTTGCTTTTCTTTTCATCTCAACAAGCTCAGGAGCATCAAACATGTGCTTTTTCGAGTACACACAAATAAGATTCCTAGCAAAATGCAAAAAGAATGGCATCATTTTTCATTGAAATTTGAATGGTCATATAAGAGCGTAAGCACAATATGATATCGAAAAACTTCAGAATCACCTTCCCATGCTGAAGGGCTTGCAAAGAGGATCTATCAGAACTCTATCCCCTGCTACATAGGTCTGCAGCACAGCAAGTACAATTTTGTAATGCTAACATTTCCAGATGCACAAAAAATAGCATCTTTCTTATTGGCTCTGCAATTGAAAGGGATAAAAAATAAAAGTTTCACCATGCTCTCAGCAATACGTGGGTATGTTGCTTCAAGTAACAATGCAATGATAGCTGGGTCTGCTTCAGTTTGGTGGTTTGACATCAAGACAATATTGTGACCCTACAATCAGTCACGTGATATATTTATTGATCAAAACGGTTATCTTCAACCAAGAAGCATTTGAGAATCTGAGATCATAAATTGACAAGCATAAACAGACTAACAGTGCTTAGAACAATAAGAAGAAAATATGACAGGCCATCAAACAAATTGTTTACTAGCTTCTATTTCTTTACTGATCACTTGAATAGGCATTGATCAGTATTAGTATGCCCTTTGAAAAATAAATTAAAGCGAATGCAGCACCTGCCACCTGCCAATTGCATCACAAAACTGCCTATAAACAAAAAGAAGTAGGAATACTGAATATAGGTACCTGCTGAAGCTTCTCTTCCATCTCATAGAAGAGGGAAATGTTGCCAACATATGAAGTTCTGCATCAAAGACTAAGGTCAGCGATAAATTAAAATACAAGGGTAGTTACATATTGTGAACCAATGAATGTCTTTCAATATTTATAGACTGCAAGACATAAAATGATGTACAGCCTTATTCCTCCAGTGCAGAGTTAACGAGTAGCCATTCTCTGATGTTACATGTGTTCACATATGACTGCTACAAGCTCTGAAATCCAATCATTGTCCCAGTGATGAGATAGATCATAGAGAAGGGATGGGACAGGTGGAAAAAAAAAATACATACAAATTGAACACAAGCTCAGAGATGATAGTGTGATTTGAAGTTTGGTAAAATTTTCAGCTTGGTGGATGACAAACAAACGATGTGCAGCCTTATTCCTCTGTACCCTATTCTATCTGGTTATCTATGACATATTGATGACAATGATAAACAAATAACAAACGTTAAAAAAACAAATCAAATCGAATAGGCCCATTGAAGATTAAAGAGGAGGTTGTCAAATGCATGACTGATTACTTGCCCATATAAAACCTTAGCATACTAGATAACAACTCATCAGTGCTATTACCCATGTAACAAGTTCAAATTAAGATCTCTGTAACACTTATGAATAACTTCAATGACTAATATCAAGTCTTAGATTATTACGCTTAAAACTGCAAATAACGCATATTCATTATGAAAAGCACATTCATAAAACTATAGCAATGACAGATTTTACATGTGAACATGTGTGGAAGACATAAAACAAGTCAAGTTATTAACTTTCAGGCATGAGATCTGTCAGTTCAACTAGATGAAGATGGGAGTGTATAGATGCCTCACCTGAAATCAACTAAAGGATGAATATAGTTTTGACCTAATAAGTAGTAGTCGAAAGGCTCTCGCAATGCTTTGTGATATGGTGAGAAGTCAAAAGGTTCCTGAAAAATTACTTTAATATTTTACATGAAGCTCACTCATCTACCATATGCAGACTGTAGATACAAATATTTTTGAAAGCAATATAAACATAATGATAGAATAAATATAATAAAATATTACCTCAACATCAAAAAATATGCGATCTAGCAAAACAGTCATATTTGACAACACTATCTCATCAGCCCGTGGATTTCCACTTTGGAAAACCTAAACATTCGAGCATGTGAATTATTATGTATATATAATCATCATTATTTTATCTGATAAATACACATCCAGTGAATCTTGAGCTCATGACTTCACTTTCCACTTGTACTTACAAAGGGAGAAAGTGAATACACCTCACTGATACAACATACAAATTGTAATGATGGAAGATAGACATATTCCAGAAGCAATTTCTGACTAATTAAATTATAAAATAACTGATATCATAAACATCAGGGCTATGTGATAGCTTATGTGATTTCACAAGACCACCATATCTCACTGGCTGATTCTTTATATAACTGAAAATTTATATACATATATGCCTATGCATTTTACTTAAAGGTAAAGGAAAAGAAGAAAATTAAAACAACTAACGACTCTCAAACATGTATGAACATGTGCGGTAAAACGTGATTTTAGGGATATTTTTTTACTGCTTTTTTATAATTGTGATACAATATTTCCATCCCCAAAGCAACATTTGAAGGCAGTCTCCCTGCTTCTCTTTCCTTCTTGATTCCTGCCAGCAGCTCTGTGGATAAAAGAGAAGATACCAGTCATGTAAATAAAGATGAGGAGAACAGAATATTACTTATGAAAATCTCAAACAAATAAAGATTAGAAGACCAGTACACTTGGAAATGAAAAACAAGATATTAGAAATCAGTTCAAACATCCATTAATGGGATTATGAGAAGATTGTGGAAAGGTTCCTTTGAGCTCCAGCAAGCCTTGCTGCTCGCCCACCCTCAAGCATTTGACTATGGCCTGTCTGCCCAAAACTAAACCAAGGACAAAGGAGCTGCCTTCCAAGCTACTCGATTATCTCTTCTACCAAATCTCAATACCAACCAGGAAGGACATCATTGTCAAACCCAAAAAGTAAGGAAAATATCCGCAACCCTAACAAGGATTTGCCTTGTTCAGTAGCAGATCTAAAAAAATACGGCAATTTCCAGATAGCAGCAATTGTCCGGCAATGCAACAATAAATCAATTTTTTAAAGTAAATCTTCATCAACAAAGTTGCATTTGAAAGTAGTCAAGGATGCTGCAACCATAAAAAAACTGAGTCATATCACACGTGCGGTTGGTTCTTTACTTCTTTATTCAAGGTACATCTTCTACAAGTGCATGCTATGATATATGCACTTGTACGACAAATGCCTACTTATATATAATCTAAGAATTTAATACAACTAAATTTACTTTCACCTTGGCAAGAAAAAAAGAAACTTTTGGTTTTTGTTAATGCACCCATGACTATTATGTTGGAAGTACATCATAGAAACCAATAAGCAGAGGAGCTACAACATGGAGCTTTTGATACAAATATGTACATATTGACTAACATATTCCGGATTTTAACCACAGAGGCTCCATTTGGGCATCAAGTTAAAGACTAATAGAAATATAAAGAGAATAAATAACTCAATTACGATTCTCAAATCCTACAAGCTACAAACGGCAGAGACACTCATCAGTTCTGCCTAATAAAAATTGGCTTGTGGAGATGAATCTCTACCATTTAAGTTATTATTTTTTTCATTGTAAACGACAATATTAGTTTAATCTATTTTAGCATTTATAACTGTATATTTATAGTATTCCATATAAATTCATTTCAATCCGTTTCCACGAAATTTATCGGCCAGAAAAACATAAAACAGAGTGTAAGTATGACTTTGGCAGAAGATTCAAAATATATATTGATCAGATAGAAAATAATTAACTTCACGTGGGTCCAGATATATAATCTCCTGCCCTTCCTTTGCTACTCTTACTCGGCAGCGAATTAAAATACTAAACACGAAGCACGGAAGAAATTTAATATTCTCGCCATCTTTAGCATGCATACCATCGTACCAATATGTGCACTAAAATGGAGGGGGGAAAGAGATCTGAAATCCTGAATTGCACAACTTCTGCTATTTCACCCATAAATGCAAAACCTTAACATAACGAGCCTCATGCAACGGCTCACTTAAGTTGACTTTCTGTTCAAATTAGAGTCCAAAATCTGTATTTAAAATAGGCGGACTAAAAGAGCATCTCCTCTTTTATACTTTACTCTGTTTTGTTTTTTATTTTTTCTTTCTAAATAACTCGGCAGCTCAGTTCAGCGAGGCCGAATTTTCAGAACTTCGTTTTTCCACTTTATCTCCTTCACATATATTTTCAGCAAGGAAATTCAGCAAACAGTGAATTTAGCAGAATATTCAAAACGCAAAGCATGGTTTTCTCTATCCTTCCCCGACAACAATCTCTCAGAAACCACGCAAAAGAAGCAAGACGACAGAACAAACAACAATGAAACCGGTCCGAAACCGAACCTTCTTCAGAGCTGGCATCGAGAAAGGTGCGCGAGAGGCTCGGCTCGTTCGTCCTCTCTCCGCGATAAGACGCCACATTCTTGTCAGCTGACTCCTTGTCCGGAACCATCTCTGCCATGACTGTCACACTCGGAGAGTGAGAAGGATACGGGAAAAGCGACCTCTGCGCACCGAATCGCACGGAGGCCGAACAAAGCCGAGAATAAGCATAAAAGGAAAATGAAGATGAAGAAATGGATAAAGAAAGCCTATGTGTGGTTGCCGTGGAGACGAAGAATGTGGTGGATGAAGTAGCAGAGAGGATAAACATACTTTAATTTTTTTTTTTTTTTTTTTAAGCCTTTAAACAATTTATTTATTGGAATTTTTCATTTTTTTTCTGTTACATTTTTTCCCCTATTTCTACGGCAAACAGAATTTTAGAAAGCAGACAGAGTGCGATACGCTATTGGCCCTAACTATTCCTGAGATTTTATAGGTTTTGGATGACAAGTATTCTTTAATACTTCTCAACATTTATTATTATTATTTATTATTTTTTTAAATTACTTTTATTATTATTCATTATTTATTAATTATTTTTATTGTTATTTTTAATTATTTTTAATTATTTTTAAATATTTTTAAATATTTTTAAATATTCTCAACATTCAAACACAATAAAGCAACGTACGACTAAGAAATTTTATACCATGAGCGACTAAGAAGAGAGATGAATTAAAGATTATTTGTTAACTATATATAGAAATAGAATAATATTATGTACAATATCGTATAATTATTTTAAAAATTAATATATTTATTATTAAAAAATTTATTTTTTTAAAAATAATTGTATGATGCTTACACATTTACAATTGTAACTATAATTTTTCATAAAAATAATTTAAGAAAAATATTATAATCACTTTAATAAGTAATTTATACAAATTTTAAATAAATAAGTTATGCAATCTTTATAAAATAAATAAATTTTATTTAAACTGATGTAAAAAAAGATTTTTTTTTTTTTAATGAAACTCACTTTTTATAAAAAGATTATACGAGAATTATTAGTTGTAGACTTGTACTTAATATTATTCTTAATTATTTCTTCTAAACTCGCTTCGTTTTATTTACAAAATAATAACTAACATCAAATAAAATTAAAATATTAGTCAATAAATTAAGTAATCTTAGAAGTGAGAGAGAGTTCTTGGTTGGCGAGTGCAGGTGTATTTTATGGTTAGAAAGAGAAGGTTTCGTTAAAAAAATAAATTATAAATTAACATGGCTAAAATATAATTAATATATTTTATGAGTTTAATTTTATAAGATTATTTTGTAGATTTAGCACTTTTCAAACTTAAATGAAAAAAGGAGAAGAGTTGAAGTGGTGGTTTGAGTTATAATTTGTACAAATTTGGCATAATCTTTTATATATATATATATATATATATATATATAAATTAAAAACAAAAAACAAAATTGGCAATCTCTAAACTTTACCTAAGAGCACTCACATCCGGTGGATCAAAACACTGTTTTGGTTGAAATATGAGGTCCATGATCCCTACATCCGGTCTCCTATAAGAGCATTTACATTAATAATCTTATATATTTTTTTTTTTCAAATTTTAACCAAAACCCCTTTCCTATAAATTTTTCGTAAATTTTAACCATATTCAAAAAATCTTTTATGTTTCATTTTCTATATTTTTTCTCATATATTAAAATAATATTATTCTATTATTTCTTTATTATTTATTTACTACTTTATTTCACATCATACTACTATTCTTGATCTTCCTCACAAAACTCTAAAAAATGAAAAAAATAGATTTTTTTTTTTTCTGTTTGGCCGCTAAAAGAAATGCAAGAAAATGAGTTTTTATTTTTATTTTTTTGCTTAGAAAATGCAAAAAAATGGAAGTATTATTGAGCTCTAAATATAATGAAAATCTCACACCAAATTCAAATGAGATCTGAAACAGCAGCTTGTATTATAACCAAAACAAAGTTTCAATCTTTGATAAGAAAAAATGAGTTTGAAGCGTTTGATTGATATGTGCAAGAATGCATAACAAAAAGCAAGTAAATCATTAAAAAGCCCATGGAAGACAGCTCGAAATATGGAAGAATGGAATTGCCGTGAACTTCGAGTAGACTCAAATGGATTAAATGCAAGAGAGAGAGGGGAGTGGGTGTGAGAGAGACGGAAGGAGAAAGAGAAGGTGAGAGAGAGAGCCAGAGAGGTAGATGAGTCATGAGATTAATAGGATTGTGATTCTCACGCTCTTACAATTTGTAAATTCCATTACATGGCAGGTAGTCATTGATTTTTAATAAACACTACTTATAGATAACACCTGTCCAAAGTATTTTTCCTTTTAGAGACATCTGTTAATATGAACCAAATGTCATGTTATGTACCTTATGTCAAAGCAAACGTGGCAAACAATTTATTGTTTACATGTCTCTTTTTTTTAAGATAAAAGTACATATCTCTTGAGCAAATGCAACAAATATTATAAAGTCCAAACATTATAATATACCTTTTTCAAATCCTAAAATAATAATAATATTAAAAAATAAACTAAACTCATTTCAACTCATCTCACCTCTGAATCCAAGCGGGATATCTCTCTCCTAATTTAAGTTTGGATTTCCAATTACTAACTAAATATATCTCATTTTTTTCTCTTTAAAAGTAAGCATATTATAAATAAATTAAACGGATACAATGATATAAGGTTAAATAAGGTAAAAGTCTCTAACAATCATCGCAATACAACAAATACACAGTAGACACCAAAAAATAAGTGTAGCTCCCACCAATTTTAATTGAAAAGATGACGCTTAAAGAGATTTTAAAATAGTCTAATAAACAGTCTATTTTACTGCGACAAAAAATCACAGCGAAAAGAGATACGCTACGTTCTATTAAATTGGTCCTGTTGAAGAGGATTCTCACATCTACTTTGTCTTGATCCCAAGTTAGGAAAAAAAGAAGACAACAATTGGAAGAACTAATGCATCAAATTGGGACCACCACCAGTGATGGTGAAGCATGAGGAGCATGCACCACACTAGAAAGAAAACTGGAAGCTGAGACCGAAAAATCAAGATCGTTGTCCCTGATGGTGTTGCGTATGACGGCAAGGGAGCCTTCCTCGTGCGGCGGCGATTGAAATTTACATACACTAAACTTTACATGTGAGATCGACACGCCACTCGTCTAAGCATTTTTCTCATTCCCTTCTATAAATCGGTAGTTAGAGGATTCACCGGTTCGCCGCTTGTTAGTCGTAGAGGCCTAACAAACAATAGATCGAAAAATCTATGAACTGTGGACAAAGCACTAAAAAAAAATGGAAATAAAGTAGAAAAACTAGCGACAGACGAACGAAAATAGCCGCAAAGGCTGGACATGAAGGAGGAAGGAGCAAAAGCTCCACCCTCCCTTGAAAAGGAACGGCTATGGCTGGAAACCGGCAAGGGCAAACAGAAATGGCTCGGAAACCAAATCTATCAACACCACATAAGACAAATATATGACAACTATAAAAATAACACGATTGCAAATTTGCAATCTCCCACGCGTAAACCGTGATTGACGAGCATTAGTAAGCTCATCATCCCAAGAGCAATAACGGAAAAAGAGTGGGCGGCAGGGCACTTCTCCTCACCTCCACGTCCACTGCCCCGACTCTACCTGGATGGTGCGAGCAATCCAACCGCCCCCCATGCCGGGGAGGAGAAAAACCAATGGGAGCCAGAGGCTTTCTAGTCCCAGGCTTGCACCCTTCTGCATCCTGAACCCTGGTAACCTTAGCCCAAATTAAGGTACAAAATATATAATTCATTATCAAAATGACATAGTTTTGGTAATGAATTTATTCATTAAAAAAAAAAATGAAATGACGCCTTTTTGAAAGTTGAGTTAAACCTATCATCTCTGTGTCATGTGATACTTTGGCAGGAGTGTAACGCACGAACTTTTGAGAAGACAAGGAGAGATTGTTAGAGGGCTTGAAAGCTTTATTTTATAGTACGTTATCTAGTTAGGCCATTGCCATTAATTTTAATGACATGGTCGTTCATGATTTTCTGTCTCTCTTGGGCATATGTAATTTAGGGCAGTCTATCGTATATACTGGGCAAGGCCTATTCGTTGAGCAATAAAGTCGTATTTACGTATAAAAAAAAGGGTTAAACCTACCATCTGATTCTCCTCTCAGAACCTCTTCCTTTTTTTTCTTTTGTTTTTTAATTCTATTACGGTAACCAGACGAAAAACAGTAGACGGGCTAAACGCGACTAAAAAAGCCCGGTATTTATGCCCCTCAAACCAAGAGGGGGGACAAAAACAAAAAGAAACCGAAGAAGCTCAGTATCAAGAGTATTGAGAAAAAAAGAAGAAGAGGGGGAGGGGGGCGGGGGGGCGGGGTGGGAGGGGGAGGGGGTTGTTCATAATTAAGTATGCTCCAGAAGTTACAAACTAACAAAAATCGCTAGCCGAATCACGGGGGGATAAAAAAACCTACTTCATGGGCTTCTCTAGTTATAGAAAAGGATTATAGAACACCCAAAGATTGCAACTCATCCCAGGAAATTCATAATAACCAAATGAAGCACCAAATTGCACAGAACAAAATCTGCAAAAGCACGCTCCGGCGGTAAGTCCTGCAATTTGGTGTAACATATGACAACTAGTAAGAATCAATGTGTTTTTTTATAAACAGGAATGAATGTTATCAAGATCATTAAAATATACACTTATAGTTACTCCAATTTTGCATCTCTCAGGGGTTGCTAGAGTGGAAAGGTGCAGGATGGGAGGGAAGCAAAGAGGGATGGACGTTACATATTTGTGTGAAATACTGCAAGTACGAATTTCAGTTGGATTCCAAATTTCTTTATTCCGCTCTTTTAAGTAACAATCAGATCACAAAAGGAAACAATTTCAAGAATAAAACAAATTTACCTTGAACTCCTTGTTTTCTCTGTTCACTTGGATGCGAAGACAAACTGCAGAAAATGAAACCAATCAGCCTCGGACCAAAGGGGGCAAAAAAACAGCAAAGAGAGCAGGAATTCCTGCCACCCTGTGAGGTGGCTTTTTTGAAAAACTTCCATGTGTTCACAACCATGCAAAGGTCACGTAAGTCAAATTTCTCAACACCTACGATTTTGCCTTTTAATTGAAACAGTTGTTCTCTCTATTTATTTTAGACCACATTGCTCCATTTGTCATTACTTCAGCCTTTGTTATCTCTATGGTGCCTTTTCCGACCATCTCCTTCCACCCCTACACTGTCCCACTTAAATACGACCCTCAATGCAAATGACATATTATATATAGGTGCATATATATATATATATATGCATGCATGCATGTATGTATCAAGTTTCTTACAGCCCTTCCAACAATTAAAAAAAAAAAAAGATTTCAAGGCCCTAAAGGAAGCATCAAATTAGTTTCTCACCAGCCTTCCAATAATAAGATCATTTTGACAGATGCCAGTGTCCGGTGCTTTCATACAGCCTATAACTTACGGGACTAGTTTCTACCATGTTTTCTCTTTTGGCTCTAGACAATATATTTAGGCAGGTTATCAGGGTTAGCATTACCTACTTCATTGAGAACTCCTGCCTGCAATTTCAAGACTAAATTATAAGGCCAGTTCTGGAACTATCTAATCAGCATACAATACAGATTCAATGTCATGAAGTGCATATGAGCACAAAAGTGAGCATGCTTGAGCAAAATGTACAACAGAAATCTGTCACCAACACTCCTTCGCTTTACTAGATATGATTTGAGGGCATGGCAGTTCCAACTGAAGATAAGTCATGGTTCAGCAGGGAGTTCCAACTACCCGGATTGCAAATAAGTTTGTTCCCTCTCCTTATGTGGTTCACTCCTCACAAGAAAAGGCAAACTAAATATTCTGCTTACCAGCAAGGACTGCCGTTCCTATGCAAGATAGTAGGCCGGAAAGAAATGAGTTGAATGGGAATGATCCAACTATAGCGATGTAAGCTATCTGGTTATCAGCATTAGATTTAAAAACATGTCAGGAACGGTCCACATAAAATCTAGAAGCAGTTAAAATCTTCTCTCTCATAGGCTTTGGCTGTGAAAATAAAAGGCTGGAACAAGAAGAGATATACCACAGTGAGCCATAATATATAGAGGTTATGAACAAAGAGATTGCAGATCAATAATATAGCAACGAGGAAATCTAAACGAGCATGATCAGCCACAAAGATATGAAATGTAACTAAGTGCATCAAAAATTGGAGAAGTAAGATTTGATTCAATTGAATACTAATACTTCCTAAAAGCGATCTGTAACCTTGCATCAAAGGAGGGTTTGGAAGTTGGATTATTCAAGCAATAGAAAGGTAATCTTGAGCTAGCGAAACAAAAGCCCTCATACAACCACTAATTCATTGGCCTGGGAGATCTATAAAACAAATCCATACGCGCAAATACACACATTGAAACCATACACATATGAATACATTGAACCGTAGAGTACCTGGATGAGAGCAGTGAAGACAGCGAACCCGACATAGAGATCAATGATCTGCAGAAGAATACGATTCGGGTTTAAATCCTTTAACTTTTATAGCCTCTAGGAAGAGAAATTGAGAAAGAGAGCGAAAGGGGGAAGGGGGACCTTGAGATTGGTGGGGGTAGCTGCATAAGCAGAACGGAAAGACTGGAAAAGGGCTTGGGCGTCCTTGCTTGTCGATCTCGCCATTGCAAGCAAAACCTTGTTCCTCGATTCACAGTTTACCAATACAAGATTCAGAGCAAGTGGAAAGGAAAACCCTGCAATTTATCATGTTCCGTGGCGGACCTCATGGGCCTTTCCGGCCCGGCTCGGAAGAATACTCTAACTAGAAGTGCCATCCATGATTCCATAATTTACGAAAAAAAAAAGAAAAGAGCTTGTTGGGTGGAATTACTTGAGATAAAATAGTTTTATCTAATATTTATATTCAAATGGGTCCAAATCAAAGAAATTGGTTTTTTTTTTTTTTGAGAAGGAGAACATTTATTTATTAATAACGGACATTATAAATGAACTTAAAACATACATTATAAGTTAATTTAAACAATGATTTATAGTTCCTCAATATATTCAAAATGACTGTAATTTTCTAGTACTAGTTGCATAAATTTTTAAGAATATCATTTAAGAGACGATTTTAACTCTGTTCTAAGATAAAGTAATAACAATCCAATTAAATTCTATTTTTGTATCAAGATGGACTTGAGAACAGACTCTAAAAACCACATATCTTAAAGACCAAATAAATTGGTTGAAAACTTGAAATGATATATTATCAAGTACTTTTTCTACTTAGCAGTCTTTTACTGCACACTAATTGAGAGAAAAATAATAAAAATATAAAAAAAAAAAAAAAATAGATGTGTGGTATAGGACTGTTAAGTATAATTTTTCATTGTTGAAAATTATTATTTTATCTTATTATAAATATCTAAATTCTCTTGCAAAATTATTATTTTTATCTTATTATAAATTATATATTGTTGAAAATTATTTATACAAGTCTTAAAGTTTAGTTACATGACATCTTATAATAATATATTATCACTTGTTTCTCTAAGATAACAAGAAAGGAATCTATTTATCTATATAAAAGTGGAATCATCAAGTCCGATTTGGCAGCCAACCCGTATTATTCGGCTCTAATTTAACATGTTAAAGGCTGCCGCGTCCATGAATAGATTACTCTCGCATGATTTGGTTTTCTACCGATTCACACACTACTGCTTAACACAATTCTATAATCAAATAAATTAATTTTTGACACGTAAGCATTGTTCAATTGACACGCTACCGGTTTGGTTTTATTTACCCAGAAACACGCCACATTACACAAAACCTTGCAGCAAGGAGACCCGGTTTGGCCAAGGTTTCTACTTTCTACATTCCATTCTACGTGAACCGCATCATGAACTGCAGGCAATATGGCTGTCGGACCAGTGGGAGGAGAGGAAGGTGACCTGTCCTTCTCCGTCGCAACTGGGGGAGCAGATGCAGATTAATCGGTTTCGCCACAGCATCTACACTCCATGGGACCCGTCGGAACGCAAACAGAGCTTAGAACAGGGGCCGCAGGGGAGGCCAAATCCTTGCCGTTGTCAGAGGTCATCCCATCTTCTTTGAGAGATGAGTCTTGCAAACTCAAACAACGTCAACGAATCAGTTTACTGGATGGCACCAAGCGTTTGAGTAAAAAATGGAGTCATAAATAACCGTCTGCAATAAAATTTTAAATTTTCGCAGAAATGTATTATTTTAGATTATGCCGTGTCAGTGTGAATCGGCACCATTTGAGAAATAAAAAAACCGACTACAAACATAACCGTCTACAAAACCGCAACCTTTAAACCATTTGTACTTTCCAAAATTATTTCTCTCTCACTCTCTCTCTCTCTCTCTCTCTCTCACTCTCTCACTCTCTCTCTTAACCGTGCAAAGGTTTCAATTTATTTTGTTCCAATTGTTCTAAAACTGGTAAGTAACAGTCAGTTGATGTATTATTTTCATTATATTGCTCTTTGATTTATGTTTGCATTAAAAATGTTTTATTTATGTAAGAAACAGTCAATCCGTTAAAAAATCGTTTCTTTGCAGGCTCTCACTCACTTGCACGAAGCCCCTCTATATTGCTGCAACTGTGTATTGGGTGTGGAATTGTGTTGCCTCATCAAATTGCATCGGTTAGTGTTTTATTGCTTTCTAAGCACTAATAACTGAATCATTAGTTGTGTTCCGTAATGTTTTGGTTATGTTGATGTCTTTGAAGTTAATTGCACTGATTATACTAATGCTGATTTTCTAAGATTCTATTATTATATCACTTGCATATCCCTTTTCTCCTAGAGCCCAATTTGCATGCATGGGCTTAAAGGTTCCAGTCTTTGTGTGCTTAAATGAAAGACTAGGTTCTATGCCACATGTTTTTCAGATTGATTTGGCCTTTTGTACACAGTGAAATTGGGATGATTATTGGCTCAATGAACATGGATTTTGTTTTTTGCTGTCTGCTAATGATCCAGTTAGATTAATTGTGCTAATGAAAATCTGAAAGAGCAGCCATGTGTTTGTATTATGGATATAGCTTCACCAGCCATGTGGTTCTAGGCCATTTACATTTATAAATTAGTTTAACAATTAGTGGTTTTTGGTGTTGATTTTCATGGTAATTGAGCCTTTGATTTTGTTGAAAGGGAAAACAGAGGGGAACCAGAGATGGTTCAACCCAAACTTCTCTTCAAATCATTATTTTAAAAATTGATATTTTCAAGAAGGCTATGTGCATCAATTTTATAAATTTATTGTGTACATAGATTTTTTACCAAAATTTACAATATAGGGTGTTCCCACTGATTAAGCAGATTATAAGCTACTATGCAGGACGTTAATATTAGCTTAAATTGAGTTTAAATATTATTATGCTGATTATAGATTGGTTTACATAATTTATAAGCTACTGTTTTTTTTTTTCTTTAGAAGTAAAAAAACTGATGTAATGTTCTCAATTTCCTTTTAAGCAGTAGGAATTGCTAAAATGTTCTTCCAAGATTTTTATTGGTTGCTTTAATTACTTTTTTTCCATGGGCGAGAATGTAGAAGTTTTAGAATTGGGCATTGTTTTGATGAGGGGACATTATTATGTACCCATCTTGGGGTTTGAGAGAATGCATGCATATGAATTTTGTTTAGAATGATCTTTTCTTGATCTGAAACGTTACAATACAATTAGTAATAGTAAGAAAATGAACCAAGCAGAGCCCATGCAGTAGGTAGAGCCTATGTGTACTGATATAAAGCTCACAACCAAAAATAATTTCAACACAGAAATCATTTGCCTGCACTGCAATAACTAAGATGGTATACATCCAAACCAACAATGCAGGTGCATCTATCCTACCAAACATTCCTCCCAAGTTACCAGTTTTAACTGAAAATATTTATTTAGATTAGGAAACCAAAAGAGCATCTGTTATTTTTATTTTTATATAATATTCCTGGTCATCACAAAAAAGAATGGCTACTTCGTTGGATTATATTGTATTTTCCACTACAAAAAAAAAAAATAATAATAATAAAACATAGTACAAGATAATCATTCATTATAAATTACAGCCTGCAGTTTGATCTGACTACTACTTAAGAATTTTGATCTCTTTTTATTTTCTTTGTACAGACTTCAGTATTGAGAATAAATCCATTTGCATGCATGCATTATCCTGATAGTTTCTATTAAATTTGAGAACAGGACACTATAAAAAGGCTATAAGACATCCCCACATACATCAAACAGAAAACAAAGAGAAGCTAAAATCCAAATGATATAATTAAAAAAAAAAAAAATTATTAAGACCGCTTAGCGTGTGTGAGAGGCTTTGTAAACTGATAATCTGATGAGTTTTGATCAGTTGTTAGGGAAATAGAGACAATGTTTATTACTCTTTGAGATTAAGACTGCTTAGGCATAAAATAAAAAGCTTCTAAAATCATTTTTTTGAATAATTTAACCTTATAACTCTAATAAATGAATTAATTCTACTCATTTTACCTTATGTAATGTTGGAGTATTTTGGATGTAACGATTTTATGCTTAATATCAATATATTTGAAACGTGTCTTGATTGTTGAAATCGTGATGCTTACACCCTCAAGAATAATGAGTTGTTTAAAATGTGTATGCTCATTTTTCTTTGGTTGCTTTATTATTAAATTTTCCTTTGTTTTCTGCATTAAACTCTGTTTCTAGATTAACTGGTTTCTATTTTTACTTCTAACTTCTAACATGTTTTTTTTTTAAACTTTTGGCAGGACATATTTGGACTATCATCAAGGACGAAACCTTATCAAAGGTTAGTTTCTGTGTTTATTCCTTGCTTTTCCTTTTGATCTGTAATGTTTTTTAATCTGGTCTAAATATCAATATATATATATATATATATGTGCATGCATATGTATTTTGTTTAGAATGGTCTTTTCTTGATCTGAAACATTACAATACAATATGTATTGGCAAGAAAATAAACCAAGCAGAGCCCATGCAGTAGGTAGTAGCCTATGTGTACTGATATAAAGCGCAGAACCAAATAAATGAATTAATTCTCTTCATTTTATTTTATGTAATGTTGGAGTATTTTGGATGTAATGATTTGATGCTTAATATATTAATGTAATGTAATACTCAATTTTCAACTAATTATCTAACAGAATAAATCATTTGACCTTAATAGCTTGATAGTTTATAATGCTCACTAAAGTTTATACGTGGGTTGACAATCCTTCTACTCATTTTTCCAGGAACAATTACATTTTTGTTAAATATAATTCTTAAGTACACTTGAAACCTCCAACTGATCACCAGGCACCTTCTCAATGTATTTATCATTTGTTTCATGGTGATCATTCTCATGCATGCATATGATATCATTGTATTTATTATTCCCCATTTAATTAATTTGCTTATATTAAGTTAGATCATTGTTCTCGATATGATGCATTTATGTTCATTTTTTAACTTTGTGAGCCGTTTTATTCTTCAGAATAATTTAAAATGGAAAATACTAGACTAACACGTAGTAGAAGACAAACGATTGTTGATGATAAAAGCAGTGGAGCAAGAATGCATCATGATGATGAACAAAGTAGAAATGTTAAAAATGAAGATGTAGTTGGGCGACATTAGCAAAAGGAAGGGGAAAATAGAAAAAAGAGAACATCTGTAGTGCTTAAAAAACCTTGCAATGTAGTATTTGTATAAGTTTTGAAGCTTTCTGAAATTGATACATTTGTTATAGCACTTGAGCTTCAGAATCCAATGGAATAAGAATTTACATGTGATTTGCGATTTTCCACACATTTTCTTTGATATTTTACATCTTTGCAGCATAATATACTTGAAGTACAACATAGACGACGATTTTCTTTCATAATATGCTCATTTGCTAGAGAAGGCTACTATTATTCCTTGAAGAAAATATATTTATACTGAACTCTGTACATCCAGCATAAACTTAATGCTAAGTAGAAAATAAAATGATAATTACGAAATGTAAGATAGAGTCCTGAGATTATCCATAAGAGATCATAAAATAATAATAATAATAAAATTAAAATAATAATAATAATTGAATAGAAATATCACATCCTAAAAAAAGTAACCAAAAGACCTTATTTGTTGGGCTAAGGGGTGTTGAGAAAAGACACTAGAGACGTTGAATAGTAGATCGGACATGTGAAAATCATATAGGTGTTATATAAATAGAACCACTAGGGCAGGTCAACCAGAAAACTAAACAAATCCTAGATGAAAGAGGGAGACAGAGACTGAAAAAGTTGGTTCAGTTCTAAATTGACCCATTTGGATTAGTTTTCATAAGTAATTCTCATATGTCTTACATTATAAGTAATTCTCTGGAATATTATACACATGTTCTCATATGTTTTATATTAAGCCATAGTAAACGTGTTAAGTAAACCATTAATCTTATTATTGTTATAATCTTTTTTGTTGATTTTATTTAATTGTTGATCTTAATATTCTCTGGAATAATCTCTTTTGTTGATTTTATATAATTGTTAGAATCTTGCCTTCTTAAGATTATACATTTTGTGTAATAACTAATAACAATTTAATATTGTAGGAGTTACTGGTTACATGTTTATGTAAAGTTGGAAAGATAGACCAAGTATGGGTGGTATTATAATTCTTGCATCTTATGCAAAACCAAAGTTAAGTTCATTAAAGGATTGTCATGGTGTGAAAGATGTAAGCTGGAACTAAAGCTGATTGTACCAAGGTATAAATATTACAAAAAAAGTTTCATATATATATATATTCATTTGCATAGACATGCATGAATATCTATATTTTTACTAAATGTGCAGTTTATTTAACAAGTGTTACATTACATTTTTAAGGTATCGAATAAATATGGAACTGGTAGATGACTCAGGGTCAGCTTCTTTAGTGCTATTTGACAAAGAAGATAAGAAAATTTTAAATAAAATTGTAAAAGAACTTACGGAAAAAGAAGACTAGGTAACCAAATAGTAGATATAATATTTAGAAAAAGAATATTAGTATAGAAATGTTAATAATTATATTAAATAATGGCTAAAACTTAGTATAACATATATTTTTGTATTTGTGTAGGACCAGAATGATGATGGGTTCCCAAATGATTTACAGCAATTTGTTGGCAAAGAATATATCTTCTTATTGCGACTTAATGAGTACAACTTAAAATATAGACTTGAAAACTACACAATTCGACGCATATTTCATCCCGAATGTATAAAATCAACGACAATTAAGAAGGTAAAAAAGAATAGCATGATTTGGTATTTAATTTTAATTTCTATCATATTTTATATTTTTATAATGGTATTAGTCTTATTGATCAATTAACTCAGTCGGAGCATTGAATGATATACTGCTATGCTATTCTTTACTAGAAATATGATTATTAAATTATTTTATATATAGACAATAGTTGACGATATTATTTCTATTATAGGAAACTACTATTGACATCAATCTCGATATCAACACAAAATAAAGGAAGATAATCATTGTCAAGTTTCATTATTCAAGAGGAGAAAAATAAAGAAAACATTTAAAATATGATATAATACATTTCATTAGTACATGGAGGAGAACTGTGGTTTGTGATGTTGTTGTTGTTATGGAATAGTGTTAAGTGTCGGGATTAAGTGCGTCGTTGAGATGAAGATGTTGATTATGTGATTTATGAAATATTGAGATTTCTTTAGTTAAGGAAATTGTAAAGGACCACAGTTATTGCATTAGTTAAAATTAGTAAAACTATGTGTTTAGTCAGGTTTATTATATGTAAGTTAAATGGATGATGGATAAGATTTATATATTGTGTTTTAGGAAACTCATTAATATTTATGAATTATCATTGTATTGGATTATATGGTTTGTGATATTGTAATAGGATAAATATATATTTCAATAATAGTTGAGGAAATGAATATGTATATTGAAATTTATAGTTGCAATATTCGGCATAAATATAAGTCCGCGCATTGCGCGGGTTATATGCTTGTATAAATAAATTTATAAACAAAACCCCTTGCTAAAAAAGTACACAAATGTCTCATTGTCTAATTATATTTGTTCCTTCGTACCATATTTGTTCTTACCAGCATTACGTCTCATTGTCTAATTATATTTATTAAGATGATGAAAAATAGGTTATATGACTCAAATCTTTAATAAAGGTTAAACATTATAAATTTTTTTATTGATTAAAGGTATGATGTCTCAGTTTTTATTAATTTAAGTTCCTTATAAGGTAACCATATTTTAAGGTGCCAACTCAATTCTCATTGGCAAGGCTCCGCCTCCTGCCACTCTGTTGTCCACGACCCTGATCCTGTCTAGGTGGCTCGAGCAATCTCGCCTACCCGTCCATACAAAGACGGGTCTTCTGCTCTGTAGGGGAAACAAGGGTAAATAAGGGTAAATAATTTTGCACATTTCGTTTGTTAAAAAGGGTAAATAAAAATAGCTATGGATATCCAACATAGAAATGAGAAAACACATAAAATTTACTTTTAAAAACTTTTAATTGATTTTTATCACTTCCATCTAAATACAAAGAGATAGATTTTTTTTAAAATAAATAAATTAACTTTCCTTGCTTCTCGTCACTTAAAAATATTCCGAAAATGATATTTCCACGAGATGTTATGACTACGAGGGTAAAAAATATAATCAAATTAGTATTTAATAATTTTAAGATTTCTAGGTTAATAATTGGATTTTTTAACAATTGATTTAAAAAAGAAAAGATTATATCACAAGTTAAACGGAAGAGAATTTATAGGCTGAATTAAAATATTTTAATATTATATATGGACATAATATTAAATTATACATAATATTAAATTATTGAATACTAATAAGTGAGTGAAGCAAAAAAAAAAAAAAAATTGTCACAAGAGTCAATATCAATAGAGTGAGCCACCATAAACGTTTCATTCGGAAGCATGGTATGATGGTTAGATCATGGAGTCAAATTGAGTTGAGTTGAATTGAGTTGGGTTATATAAAATATTATTAGAATATTAGTTTTTAATATTATAAATGTTTTAAAATTTGAAAAAGTTAAATTATTTATTATATTTTATATGAAAATTTAAAAAGAATATATGAAAATTTTAAAAAATTACAATAATAAAATAAAATGAGTTAAGGAGAATTTGGATTCCAAACAAGACTTAGAGTTAAAACTTAAAAGTTTAAACAAATTAACATTCCACAAGCTTAAAAGTTTTTGGATCAATAATTGAGTCTTTAATACAAAACTATCGAAATTGTTTTTATTTGTAAAATCTTGTGTTTATTTATGTTATAATATTATGTTTATTTTTTTATTATATTTTTAAATAAATAAAAAAAGCTTTGAAAAATAAGATTAAGTAAAAAAACAAGTACCGAATTCGGCAGCTAATCGCTCTAGCACCACCCAAAATATTTCGCAAATTAGTTTTAAAAGAAAAAAAACGAAAATACTTTAGAAATTCAGTCATATTTCGGTCTGGAAGGTACACGAACTGACGAAAGTCGAAAGAGAGATTTCTGTGTGAAGAGACTAGTGTTGCGAATCCAATCATAGGCCACCACTACCTCTACTCACTTCAACGGATAACTGAGCAGATTTTAGTCTCCAATATGGCGTCGTTTATCTTCGTCAATGCTGTTCCTTCCCTCCCTTCCTCTCGCACCACAGTTACTTTCCGTACCCGCCCCACCTCGCATTTTCAGAACCGGTCTTCTCTCTCTCTCTCTCTCTCTCTCTCTCACACACACACACTTTTCAAAACCTTATTATTCGTGGTTGACACGTTAATTTTTTTCTACTAATTTGAAATTGCTTTCGAGCTTGTGATATTGATGAAAAATGTTGTTTTTCTTTTGTTTTCTTGGGTGAACTACTAATCATCTGGCTAGAGACCTAATTTCCATGAATGAATTACATTTCGGTACAATTAGTCCTAAAATTCAGCTTATTATATCCGAACCATCTTTGAATTGTTCCTTTTTAGGTTTATGTTTTTTTTTTTCCTCATGTAGATGTAGCCTTTATTGTGATTTGAAGCTGAAGATGTTATCATTAACTATCTTTAAATATTTTTCCTCTGCTGCATGGTATATTGCTCAGGTTTGGTGTCAGATGCAGCTACGCAGAAGTAACTGCAAGGGATGACTATAATCCTGCTACAATAGACGTTGTAGCTGATGTTAAGACCGAAAGGGTATGATGACTTTTTCCCATGCAAAATGCGTGTTTTAGCTACTTATTAAGATGCTTTCCTTAGTAGGTTGTAGTCTTAGGAGGAAACGGTTTTGTTGGGTCTGCTATATGCAAGGCTGCGGTGTCAAAGGGCATAGAGGTCATAAGCCTAAACAGGTAAATGGGAAACACATTTTAATCCAATTTTTTTGTTCTCATCATGCAGAATTGTAAGCAACTCTTGGTAAGAAATTTATTGGCATTGGTCGATCTTCTCTTGACTTTATTTACTTTTTTTTTTTTTTCAATCTCACAGGTCGGGCCGTCCTACTTATCCAAGTTCGTGGGTTGAACAGGTAAATTGGGTTGCAGGTACAGAACATTTTTTATGCCTCCAGAATGGTTATCACGATGTAACTTAACCCAATTTGTGAGACATCATTCAAGTGTGTGTTTCATAATTTAGTTCACTTATTTAGTCCTAGTGTACTTGGGTATTGCCCCTTGTGATGTTACTTATAAACAAGAATTTAGTTCAATACCTGCATAAGAGTTTCGGAACTAGTGGAATGAAATAACTGGGTATTTTCCTATGCATAGTCCCGGTGTAACTTAAGTTTACTCATAACAGGAAAAAAAAAAAAGTTTAGTCCTGGTGTACTTGGATAGTGTCCCCTGCGCTTTTTTATGTTTACTTATAAACAAGAATTTGGTTCAATACCTGCATTAAGTGTTTCATAACTAGCGGAATGAAATATGTCAGTCTCATACAGAGCTTAATAGAACAAACCCCGTGTTTGCCTCAGAAAAAAATGTACCATTATGTAATTTCAGAACTTGTCTCATACTGGTAACTTAATTGTTCTTTCAATAAATGAGATAAGATAATTAAATCAGCAATCCTTGTGTCTATGTAATGAAACGCAACCCTTCTAGTCCATAATGTAACTCGTCACGGGACTACAATCACTTGTGTTCCTTCCACCTAGCTTTACTCAAGCTTTTCATTCAAAATTATGGGCTTAATTTTTCATGATTGCAGATTTTGTTTGTTTGTTAAAATGAAACCCATGCCATGCAGGAGATGTTTTCTATGTGAATTGGGATGAAGTGCTGGTTGGGGCAACTGCAGTGATTTCAACCCTAGGAGGTTTTGGTAGCGAAGAACAGATGCAAAGGATTAATGGAGAGGCTAATGTTGTGGCTGTGAATGCTGCAAAGGATTATGGTAAGGAAATGTCCATTGCATAAATTATCACAAGACAAACGCACTAGCAATTTATAGGTTGGAGTGGAATAATGATGTAACATTTACTTATTTTCTGAAATCTTGATTTCTAGCCTTCTAGGCAATCACCTGGAGCATAATAGATTACAGAAGTGGAAATATATGCCTCTGTTTTTTAATGGAAACTAAAAAAAAAAACCTTCTTCTGTCATTCTAATGTTACTGATATTTCTCAATGTTGTATGAAGAGCATCTTGATATTTAATAGTATCATGCTTGGATGGATATCAACTCATGCTTTCTCCACTCTCCCTGGCAGGGGTTCCCAAGTTTGTATTGATCTCAGTGCATGATTACAATTTACCATCATTTTTACTTTCATCTGGATACTTCACGGGAAAGAGGAAAGCGGAGGCAGAGGTTCTATCCAAATACCCCAACTCTGGTAATTTATAACATGTCTTTCTCTCTGTCCTGAAGTAGGTACTTGCAAGGAAAATATTTCCAACCGATTGATGCATGCAATAATCTTTGATCCATCCAATCAGGATGATGAACATCTCTCAAATTAATTAAATAAACATGTCCAGGGATAAAGGTTGAGTTCGGTAGATGTTGCTGATCAACAGACTTGCTTATTAATCTATCTAATTTGATAGTAGTCAACCATTAGCAAAGCAAATAGTCCGTAGAATTTTCTCCGTGATTGAACTAACGGGGCTGTTCTGAAAAAAAAAATACTCATGTAGAGAAACCTGTTTTCTTCTTTAATTTTATAGTGGAATTTTTAACTTCAGGCGTTGTTTTGAGACCGGGATTCATTTATGGGAAAAGGAGGGTGGATGGTTTCGAGATTCCTCTGGATTTGGTAGGGGAACCGCTTGAGAGAATTCTGCGTGCTGCCGAAAACTTCACCAAACCTCTGAGTTCTCTTCCAGCATCTGATCTTCTCTTGGCTCCACCTGTTAGTGTTGATGATGTTGCTCTTGCAGCCATCAATTCAATCTCAGACGATGACTTCTTCGGCATTTTTACAATTGAACAAATCAAAGAAGCTGCACAAAAAGTGAAGGTGTGATTTTAGCTTTTTCCATATGGAATGAAATATGGTTAACAAAGCTTGCAGGTTTTTCATTTTGGGTATATAGCATATTCACATTGCACCTGGTTCTGCCTACGGTGCTGCCTACCCCCTTGCATGGGGATGAAATATATCGAAAACATTATAAAATTTCGCAAAATTTATATACAAACTGTCTTTGATTTGGTAAAGACTTAATATTTTAGTTTAATCGATAACTCATTTTAGATCTCTTGTAGGTGTAGTAACTAGCATAGTGTCACAAACGTTTCTTATTTCAGCACAAATCTTCGTCTGGGAACGTAATTGGTCCCCTTCTCGTTTCTCTTTATGTTGGGCTTCTTTCTATGTGTGGAGCTCGGCTAAGTTTGTGGCGATTCAGTTTTGATGATCTGATTCGATAAAGATCCGTCCTAGTTTTGATGAATTTTCAACGATTTTTTACTGGTTGGATTCATGAATTGTTTAATCTCTTCTTTTTTAATCATTAGAATTTTCTCAAAAATTTTCATATAAAATATAATAAATAATTCAACTTTTTTTCAAATTTTAAAGCAATAATAATATTAAAAATATTTTTCTAATAATATTTTATTAAACTTTTAACTTTCATATCACTATTCAAACGGTACTATGATCCGACCTAATATGTTGTTTAGAGTTTATTATATGTACTATTAAGAGCACTCTCATTTTGACACTTTTAAAGTACACTTTTAACTAATTTAACCCTCATTTTGACTTACAGTTAGACTAGAAATGCTCGGATATCATTGGAGAGCGAGAGAAAACCCTAGAGAGAAACTTACTGAGCAGCCCGGGGAGTGTGAGCTGCGGCTCCCTCCCTCCCCTCCCTCCCCTCCCCTCCCCTCCCCTTCCCATTTCCCCTTTGCGCCTTTGGTTTTCTTTGATTTTTTCATTTTGGCACCCAATCATGGTGGATGGCTAGTTGGCGTCCGGTGGTCTGGCACCAACACGCATCCCCCCTGGGGACTCTACGGCCATCAATCCTCCTACCATCCGAAGTCCCATCCAGAAGGAATGGCATTTGCCCCGCACACACAGGTCGCCAATCCCGCATGGCCATCCTCTTGTCGCAAATGGAGAGACCTTTCACAGCCACGCACGGTGGCTCTAGGCTCAAGGATCTCGGCCAAGTAGGAGTCGACAGTCCAGACTCACCCAAGCGGCACGTGTCTACCACGCGCCACCCTCCACTGGCCGCTGTGCCTGTTTTGTTCAAGTCAAATTATGTTGATCTTGGTTTCAATTTTGTTCTTTGTGCTGTTGTTTTCTCTTAATTTCCTTTTTGTTGTTTTTGTTTATGTTAATAAATAGGAATATGATTATTTCTTGCTTAACTCTCTTTCCTCCATTTTCCTCCTTTAGAGGATAAGGGTTGTCTCTCCTCATTCTCTTTTGGAGAATGAAGGTGGTGGTCTCCTCTCCTTCTTTGAAGGGTGGGGATTTGGTTACTTTTGTATTCTCTCAGTCAAACCACACTTTGTGTTGGTTTGACTTTTGAGAGCTTAGAAGTTAAGACAATGTCTGCCATTGATATGTGCAGAAATACTATAGATCAGTGTTTATTTAGTCTTGTAATTCGAATTTTTTTCATTTTTATTAGTCTCAGCTGTAAACTTCTTTTAATGAAATGAATTGCCATCCTTTTTCTCAAAAAAAAAAAAACCCTCATTTTAACTTTTGACCATTCTATTTATATAATTCTCACATTGGAATGGCTATTTTTTCAAAATATAACAATAAAATATTTAATGATATATCTTTTTTAATTATTTTCAATTATTAAATTAATTAATTTTATCATATTTGACTATTTTTTCTATTACATGTTAATTAATGATCATATTTTAATTAAATTATGAGTTTAAAAAAATATTTAGTAATCATATTATATTTAAATAAAATTACTAATTGATATTTAAAAAAATAATTTTAACTTATTCTTCATCCAACTATATTTTTTTGCCAAGAGAGAAATATGAAAGAAAAAGAATAAAATTATAGATTTGATCATTCTTACTAACTTGTTATGTTTGGCATTTCTTTTGAGTTTATTGGCACAAAGACCAAAAAATTTAGTACTTGAACAATTCAATATAGAGTTAAAATAATTTTGAATGTCTAAATTCTTATTAGATCTGACTTTTAACTAATTCAATAAAAATGTTCTTATCTTTTGTACAATTATCGAACTGTATCTTTAAATTTAATTATCATCTGGATAAAAATCTCTACAACTTTATATGAAATATGAGTAGAAAAATTCAATTAATTTAATAAAATAAATATGATATACGAGATGATGAATAGGAAAGCTCTTACAAAAACGATATTAACCGTTGTTCTTTTTGGCTCTGTGAAGAACAAGTTTAGGCTCTAGCATTCGTGTTTTTCTTTTGCTGGGTACGAGGGTTGTTTAAAAATCAAGTGAAAACAACTTGTGTTGTCCGACAGATTAAAAAATTAAAAAAAAAAGGAAGAAGAAAGAAAAAGATATCAAATGATCTTCTTTTTAAAAGCTTGAGTTGGCATGTCCTGTAAAACACAGCATTTTCTTAGCCTTTTTGAAGTTTCTTCCTTTGTAACTTGCTCTTTTTAAAAACTTGAAAAGTATTTAAGTGAAAGAATAAGGGGCCTACGCCTGCACAAAGAGACCGTGCTGCATAACCTCAAGCGTTCAGATGATATAGCGGTTATAGTCAAACAGATCCTTGAATAAACATAAATACTATCCGTTGGATATACAAAAGACAAAATTTTTTAATGCCTCTCGAGGTCTGCTTGACTTTGTTGGAGAAAGCCTGGCTATGTCTAGCCATGTTTCTTTGCAATAGACTGCTCAGTAAGATACCTATCAGAATGCCGGTTTTGAAGTATTTCAATTAGTTGTAATTGAACCTAAGTTTTCATCAAACTAAAGAGTAAAAAGGAAAGCTTAAGTAGATACTTACTTGCCGGTGTAGAAGCCTGCAGAATACCACGCGTTTAAAACATCGGTGAGATCTGTTTTGGATATGGGACTTTGAGATGTTTCCCCTTCAGTTTTTGCTCTCTCTTGCTCTGCATTCCATGAGAGAGATACCGATAAGATAAGATAATATATCGCAAAAAGGCATAGTCGGAAAGCATTTGGCAGCCACATAGTTAAAAAATAATGTAGAAGTAAGCATGACACATATGGAAGGAAGGGTGGGAATCAGGATTTACTTCTTATCATGGACCCACAAATGGAAGAGAGAAGCATGAAATAGTGAACTAAGATATTGGGAACATTTGAAGCATATGCTTTATATCAGAAAGAGTGAAGTCATCCCATGCCGATAAAGCCAAACTACTCATTTTAAAGGATAGCAGCAGTACGCAATACTATCTAATATGAGCATCAAGAACCCTCAGATGAACAAATTGAAGACACAAGGTAAAGTAGATTTAATTCCAACAATTGATACAAATGAAATCAGAAAAAATGAGTAACATTACCCCAAAGAAACAACAACGAGAAATTAAAAACCCAATAACTTCCAAAGAGTTCCAATGTGTCCAGATGAGGTAACAAGATGACCAAATTCATATAATTATGAACAGGAGCCATCTCAACAGGTTTAGTTTCTGGGTAAAATAAATTAGTAGTCACATTTCAAATGGCAGATTTTAACCCTGCATTTCCACTATTTTCATTGTAGCACCGTTGATAAACCATTAAGATTTTCTTGCAAATAGTTTCCTCCCAGAAAACCATGCATACCTTCATTCATATTAGAATGACCAGAAACTTTTATCATGGAAGATATTGCCTTTTCTGCAGCTCCCATTGCTGTTTTGACAATGTTACCATCTTCAAGAAGACCAGAACTTCCAGCAACCGTCACCACAGAATTATCAGAACAACTCTTGCCAACATAAGTCCCACCCAAAGAACAACCTGGACATGAAGTACATGGAACTTTGCAACATTGAGAAACATATGGGCAGCATGAACAAAATGCATTTAAATGAGACACTTGGCTTGCAGGAGCCGGACATTCTTGATGCGTAGAAGAACACTGTACAGCAGGAACAGAACCTTCTACAGAATATTGGTTATTCCAACCACCAAATTGATAAAGCTGCTCCAAAATCTTTTGCCTCTTCTCCTCAAGCTCATAATATTGGTTGAGTACCTCATTATAATCTTGCACATTATAAAAAGATGAATAGCCTTTACCAGCACTTTCCACATCTTGCTTTTGTAGACTATTCAATGAATCTATACAGGGCTCAGGTGCATGAGAATCTACACAATGACTTTCTTTAACTAGTAAAAGATTAGTCTCTCCCAAGTCTGTTGCAGTATTTGATGAAGCATTGTTGTTCTCATCTGCATCCCTAATTTTTAATAAACAAGATTGTAATGAAAATACATTTAAAAAAGTACGAAAAATAAGACAAGTTAATGAATAGGAATAATGATCTTGACAAAACTAATAGATTGTTTAGTAATGATCTGGTTTTGGGCTTATGTGCGCAACACATGCCAACTATTGTTGGTTAGTTCTGTGCCTTGCAGTGCAACTTTACTCTTCATCTTGCATTAGAATAGAATTAAAAAAAAAAGACGACTTACCAAAGAAAATAATACAATAGAATAAAATGGTTTGTCATGCGTGATATATATACAAAAGCATAGAAACAGAGAACTGTAGTGTACATTCACCTTTTTCAAAACATGATAAACTCTATGTTAAACCTTTTGTGTTGCTTTTATTTGCTTTGCATGCAATCCCTCCTACTACTAAAAGTTTTAAAATCTAAATCCATACAGCATCGTGTACCACATTGGCTATAACAAATTCTCATGGGTTGGTCCTGGTTGGCAAGCCAGGTTTTGGCATGATCCATGCACCTGCTGCAAGGCATTCTTATGCGATAAGATCAAATCGGCCAGTGCCATCTCAATAAGCCACCCAGCATTGAAATGAACTTCAGTCTCTCTCGCTCAGTTGGTGTCATCAGTGACATAATTGTAGATGAAGCAATACCCTCACTCATGTGTCCTTGTAAGATTCGTCAATGGATCATACATTTGGCACCAAATCTTATATATATAAAATAAAAACCCTTGGCCCCAAATCTTCGAGTAACAAGATTTTTTAATCCGACCTAAAGAACAAGAAATTGGCCATTTATGATCAAACCCTTTGACCCATTTGGTTGAACTAATAGGAACAAGAGATCCCAAACAGGGGGCAGTTTGTCCATGCAGCAAGGACTTGTAGTCTTGTATATGGGTTGAGCCATAGATTCAACTGGAAATGGGGTGTCAGTTTGGAGATTTTCCTTTAGGAAAGGGGGAGTGGGTATCCATCTGTTTTGGGGTGTGGATATGATGGGTCTTTGAGTGTGGTCCGAGATGGTTATATGACAGGCTTTTCTGTTGGCAACCCCAATAGAGGCACAATTTCTATCTCTCACCTTTTATTTGCAGATGACACGTATGTTTTGAGGCGGCCTTGGGCTTGAGTTAACTTTGAGAAATCCGAGCTTGCACCAGTAGGGAATGTCACTAGCCCGCAACACTTGGCTACTATTCTGAGTTGCAAACTGGCCTCTCTCCCAATGAAGTATTTGGGGTTGTCCTTGGGTGCAGTGGCACGGCCTTCTACAATCTGGGATACCGTCATAGAGAAGATTGAAAGAAAACTGACAGGTTGGAAGAATTTCCCATACCTACAGTAGTGGCAAGAAGGATTGAAAAACTATACCGTGATTTTCTATGGAGTGGGATAGGGGAAGAATTCAAGTTCCACCTAATTAAATGGGACAATGTGTGAAAGCCTATTTCTTCAAGTGGTCTGGGTTTAAAAAATATAAGAACCTTCAATCGGGTTTTTCTTGGTAAATGGTTATGGAGATATATTTTGGAATCTGATGCTCTATGGAAACTGGTGGTAGATTGTAAACATGGTAGCCTATGGGGGGCATGGAGTACTAAAAAGGTGTTTGGGGCGCATGGAGTGAGTTTGTGGAAACATATTAGACAAGGATGGCGGGTTTTCACCATTCATACCAAACTAATATTGGGTGAAGGAACTAGGATTAAATTTTGGAGGGACACTTGGTGTGAGAGTGAAGTTCTAAAAGACACATTTATTACTATGTTCCGGTTAGCCTGTGACCAAGAAGTTTCGGTGGCAGATGTTTTGATTCGATCAGGCAACCAAGTTCAATGGAATGTCACCTTCAGTAGAGCAGCCCAAGACTGGGAAGTGGATAGATTTGAGACTTTCTTCAGTTACATTTATTCCACTAAGTCAAATGGAAGGAGAGCCGATAAGCTCTGGTGGACATCGTTAGACAAGGGTATTTTCTCGATTCGCTCATTCTATAAAGTGCTAACACTCTCAACGAACACCCACTTTCCTTGGAGAATCTATTCCCCCCCCCCCCCCCAAAAGCTCTCTTCTTTACTTGGACAGCTGCCCTGAACAACATTCTAACCACTGATAACTTGAGAAAGCGCAAAATCATTATCTCAGACTGGTGTTGCTTGTGCAAGAATTCAGGAGAATCTATGGATCACCTCTTGTTACACTGCGAATCAGCCAGACATTTGTGGGATGATGTTTTCAGCCGAGTTGATTTGAACTGGGTTATGCCGGCCACAGTGATTGGGTTACTGGCTAGTTGGACATCTCTGAGAAGTGCTACTCCCATCAAATCAGTATGGAAGTTGATCCCGATCTGCATTATGTGGTACATTTGGCAAGAGCGGAATGATAGAATCTTTGAAGACAAGGAACGGACTCGGGAGGAGCTTCTTTCTCACTTTTATTGCACTTTATTGTTATGGGCTTTAACTATAGATTTTAATGGCCTTAATTTACATGATTTCCTTGTATTGAACAATCCACCCACGATATAAATAAGTTTCGTCTATTATATACCATCTTGTGTACTTGGCTTTGCCTATTTCTATCAATAAATTGTTTACTTATCAAAAAAAAAAGTGCGTAGTGCAGTAGCGCAGAGGAAGTGTGAATTTCAGTTGTAGCATCATGCTGCCGATATTTATAAACATTTCCAATGATTTTGTAAACAGGGAGAATAAATTAGATGAGTCTACCAACATTTATATACTAACCTTCCAGCCTCAAGACTTTCATTGACATTAGCAGAGGCACTTTCTCCAGTGCTGCTAACATCCATTTCTCTCTCAATTGAAGCATCATGGCCTTTCTTGCTATGCATTTTCTGAAAAAGGAAGTATTTGGAAAGATTATAACATGACTGCAATCGAATTTACAGTGCAATGCAATAGAATGAGAGTTTCTGAAACACGAGTATGGTCAAATATCAGTTAACATTTTACATAAAACCAAAAAAAAAATGGTATGTTCACCAAGCAAACATCAATTTCCACACTTCTTTGGTATGTTTGTCAGACATCACACGGTATCTACCTTTTCGTTCTTCTGTGTGTTTGATCCATCATCCCCCCCCTCCCCCCCCTCCTCATCATTATAGAGCATAGGGGGTGTCTGTAAGGTTGCTGTGTGTATATTTACTACGTAAGCTTAAGTATGTCATTTTCTTTCAAAACAATTAAGTAAAAAACATATTAGAACCACGTGTAATCTGCTCCATCCAAATTTCACCAGAACATTTTATGTAACAGCGTTGTTGTTTCAACGCCTATAACTTCCGAGAGAAACCCATTAATGCCACCAGAATAACAAGATGTAAAATTTAGTTTTTCTTCTTTTGGAGAAGTAAACGAGCATAGCCAATTCAAGTAGTCCCACAGCCAAGTATGGATTATAGATATCTTACGATTTCAATGAGCATCAAATACTTCGAAAGCAAGGAGTTTAGCTCGGAATTATGAAAAAGGTACCATGCTTGAGCAATGCAAATATATTTGTTTGTGCGAGTGCACTATCATGTGTAGAGAGAGAGAGAGAGAGTACCTTGTACTTGGATAAGGCGTCGTCGAAGGCGCGCGTGAGAGCGGAATCATCCCACAAGTCACCTTCCTTCCCCATTTTGTTAATTGTTCTTCTTCGGGTGACTTCCAGAGACTCGCTCTCTCTCCAGCCGAAACCCTTCCCCCTCCATTTACATCCCTGAAACAGAGCCCGGGCCCGGGCCCGGGCCTGGCCTGACCCGGGACCAGGCCCAGTAAAAGAAACAGCACGAAATTGCATTTTAGTCCCGTGGTTTGTGCAAATTCCCTTCAGAACGTTTTTAAAGGACAAATTATAATTCTGTCTATCAAAAAGTTTCAAAGTTGAGACTTGACCAGTAAGTTTACAGTTTGGTGGGGTTTATATATATTAATTTTTTAAAAGTCGTGCTGAATATTATAATCTCGTCTCGATGTGACATTTATTATTTTACATACATTTTTATTTTTTAGAAAATTATAATAAAATAAAAATAAAAATAAAAATAAAATGAGAATACAATTGGCTGAATTTTACTTTTACAGTTTTACTGTTGAAAATTGATTTGCACACAATGCTTCTTTATAATATTTTATACAATTAAATTTTTAAGTAAACAATATTCTTATTAAACAATTTATAAAAATAATATTATTTTATAAAAACGTTTTATTTTTTTAAATATTATTATAAAATATGTTGGAAAATGTGTGGTATGTCGACTGTGTCTAGCAGAGCTCGTTATCTTTTGCTATTCTATTCATTAAAGGAGGTTCTCACGCTATAGGGAAGTGGGTCCGTATGTTGATTAACTTACAAGAATGCGATTGAGGAGCACTGGGCCCCAAGGCTTTTAGATCATATTCGGTCCAATGACAATCCAGTACCGTCAATGGAAGGAAAATGCTTTGTACACCGTTGGTGTGTACCGTTGGCCTTTTTGTTTCTTTTTCTTTTTTTCTTTTTTTTTTTTTCTTTTTTTCTTTTTTTCTTTTTTGAAACTTAATAATTAAGTAAAATGTTTAAGTATATTTTAAAAATATATAAAAAAATGAAAAAAAAAAGAAGAGAAAAGGAAAAGAAAATTGCACTAACGGTACAATAAACAGTGCACTTGCGATGATGGCTGTAGCATCAATGGAATGTTTGAATGATCTCGGCGGTGTTTAGCCTTTGAATTAAAGTTATTATTTATTATTAGAGTGAGTTTTATTCCTTTTTTTATTTTTTATAAAAAGTTTAAACTCATCTAATGTATTTCATATATTTAAATACATATTTAAATATATTAAACCTAAAATTTCAAATCTCGTATTTACGTATAAATTTTGATGATAATAAATAAATTCAAAACTCAAACTCAAGTTGTCTACGCATGAAGAGAATTAAGCATATCAAGAAATTAAGCATGAGCAAGAAGAAGAATAAATCTACAAATGAAATTCATAGAGTAATTTTGTACATATCTTAAAATTTGAAATTTGATTAAGACTCAAAATTAATATTTTTTAATAAAGCATCAAATTGCATTTTTTACATAACATTATTAAAATGTTTAATTTCAATTTTTTTTCTCACATATGCATAAAGATTTGAATTTGTAAGATGATTGATTGTCATCTTTGACATGTGCGTGTTTTGTTTGAAAATCTTGAAGGGTAGTTGTGTGTTTTTTTGACAAATGCAAAAGATAGATGATTTTGTTTGAAAATCTTAAATAGTAGTTGTGTATTTTTTTGACATATGCAAAAAAAAAATATGATTTTGTTTGAAAAATAAATCATACTCATTTTGTCATGTATGAAAAGTAAAATATTATATTTGATTTCTTTGAAAAATGAATGGAATTATTTTTGATAAATATAAAAAAGAGATGTGTTTATTTGAATTTTTTTAGAAAGTGAATAGTACTTTTATTTGACATGTGAACATTTTCAAATTTGAATATGAAAACTCATTTGCCTATAAATAGCTCACTTAAGTTTTACAAAAATCACAACAAAAGCTTACACATCAATTACTAAGTTTTGCATCATTCTTTCAAAGCCCCCATTCTCTGTTCTCTAAGTTTTGTGCCTTAATCATTGTTTATTGTGAAAGAGATATAGATTGCGTTATATTGTTTTTATCTTACTCATTGAGGAGTATATTTTGATAACCTACCCACTATCAGTTTTTGTATTTGTAAGAGGGTGCGTATAACTCTTGTGTGTGTAGAAGGTGTTTTACACAGGAAATAGTTGAATTACCAAATATGAGGTGATTGCAAGTGTAAAGGGTGTTCTACACGGATTTTTTGTAGTGGTGTTGCTCAAATGTGTAATAGGTTTCTATCTCCACCTGAAGTAGACTGAATAGTGAATTTGGGATTTTCAAAGGGTAGCTTGAGGCGATGACGTAGGCAATGGAGCCGAACCTCGTTAAAATACTTAATTTATTTTTTCTTACCCTTATTCTTTATATTTCCTGCTGCTTTATATTCTGTTTATATTTCATATTGTATATTTGGTTCATAAGTGTTATTTTTGTTTATATAACTCAATTCACCCCCCTCTTATATTAGTCATCTGGACAACAAAATATATTAATCTATTACTATATAATAAGTGTCAGACTTAGCTTTTCTGTTTTTGGTTTTTGTCTATTGAGCTTATTTCGCTCATAAACTCAGCCATCAAGCTTTCGTCCATGTAGGGTGGGGCTTCGTCTCCTCCCCTCCTTCGTCTGTCCCTTTAAGTTGTTTTTTCAGTTTTCTTTCGATATTTTTAACTGTTTTTTTGGTTTTCTTGGAGATATAACTTTGAATTTCCGGTCTTCTACTTGTTAGCCTTCTGTAATTGCCACACGCCCCTCCGTTTGACTCCCTAGCTGTCGATTTGTCTAACGGTATAAGTTATACGTTCAAAATGATTGCACGTGTGTCTCACATGTTACTCTCAATGCGTGTGGATCACAAGCACCGCCATCCAAAAGAGAGTCTTCAGCCGCCACGCTTGATCAAGATAGCATGGATGTGATAGCTTCATTCAGTCGGAACAAATCAAACAAATGCAACGCACTTTTCTTGATTGCAATTTTTAGTCGCAAGTTTATAGTTTGTTTATCAGATTATGTCAAAATCATTTTTGAGCGGCTTCTCTTGTAGAAATTGGGTTGTAGTTAATTTATTGGCAAGATAGCTCGCTTTTTTATTTTCTATTTTAGTACTATTTTATTTGTTTTAGAATAATTGTTAGAAATTTCCATCTTATTAAATATTGTGTCATTGTAATCACGTAATTTATTTATGTAATGCTTACTTCATGAGAGAGAGAAAAAAAAGTGCCAATAGCATGTGAATAGTAATTTGGTTGATAAATTTATTTTCCATTTCTTATCCCTAATTTTGTCCTTGAATTCCCACTTTACCCACGCTTTTGTATTTTCCTTCTGCTCTCTGCCCTTCAGTTCGGTCATTTCAGCTGAATTTATCACTGACTTTTCATTCGTTTTCCCTTTTTGTCATTTATTTCTGTCACTTTTTTTTTTTTTGTTACGGTTTTGTCTTTTAACTTTTTCGTTTTTATCATTTCTACCGAATAGGTAATATTACGAAAATACTCTCATTTTCTGCCATTTTTATCCGAAATTGTATTTGTCGTTACTTTATCCGAGAAGCTTTATGTTTTCTTATAGAGAAATGTTAAGTATCCGATACATTACATTTACTTCTCACATCAATAATAATATAAAAAATAAAAAATAAAAAATACTTATTGCATAGTAATATAAATATTAAATATTAAATATTACTATTCACATAAGAAGAGAATATTATATGTTAAATGCTCCTAATCATTTTTAGTTTTTTTAACAGGCGCTTGTGCTTTTATTTCACTTCTCCTCGTTCTGTTTTTTTTTTGTTGATTTCCTCTAATTTCACTGCTTTTTATTTGTCCTCTAGCAGCTTCTAATACGCTCCTCACTTATTCAGATGAGGAATGCTTATTGCACCTATTTTCTAATATTTATTCTATTTATTCATATCTCATATTTAACAAACATGTGAATTTATGATTATCGATTACAACTATTCCTTATTTCTTATGCGAGAATTTAAAAATTTATTTGGAAATCATTTAATGTTATATTAGTTAATTTAATTTAATTATGTAATAATTTTTCTGAATTAAATGTTTCTTTCTTATCATGCTTTAGATATAACAGTGCCTCTTTGGATCGGACTCTCTTATAATTTACCAAATAGCAGACACCAATGAGAGTTTGACACATCATCATCTCACAAATTGATCACAACACCTGCCCACATTAGATTATTAAACAAACAGCATTTCGGTCCCTCCCTTCCCATAAAAAACCCTTGACCGAACAAACTAATGAAATCCAGCATTTCGATCCCTCCCATCATCATCATCTCACAAATTGATCACAGTCCGTCACCAATTTTCTCTAATTTATTTTTGGGAATTTGTTTTTTATTATTTTTAAACTCAAACAAATTGATGAAAACCATGAATAAATTCGCAAGAGGAAAAACAAAATAGAGACTTGACTGAGTTGTAGAAACAGCAAAATAGAGATTAAAAGATCTTTTTTTCACTTTCCATTTTCTCCATTTTCATCATGATGAAAATTTGCATTAAGGAATTTAATAGAAACAAAATAGTTACAATTATCGAATTTCTCAAATTCTTATACAATTTCAACTCAACCAGACGATTACTGAATTTCTCAAGAGAATCGAACTGGCTGGTGAGATTATCCTCGGGAATGAGCTTGGAGTGGCCGTAAGAAGAGCAAGAAAACGAATTTCTCTTGATTTCTCGGGTACTCTAGACTAATTATAGAAGAAAGAAGAAAGAAATGAGGACTATAGTCGAAGGGAATGAGAAGAGGTCGATGGAGGTCTGTGCATAGGGGGGAATCCTCTGAGATGTAGCGTTTGAATATTGTTATGTGGTGTCTACATGTCAATCTCTCATTAGTGTTCGGAAAAAAAAATGGGAGTAACCTGTTTAAAGATTTTTTCTAGATCTAAATAGTTTTAATATCATTCTTATATTATATTTTCATATATATATATATATATATAGTTTGATACATTGTTATTTGTTTTTTAGATTAGACTCTCAAACTGGTGCAAATTCCTAATTTTCGTAAGATATACCATTTGGTAAGACGATATTATTAGTTAAAAAATTATAATTAAATATTATCTTTTTTAACTTTTATCTAACCTTATACAAATAAATCTTGAAAAGTCAGAGAAAAAAAATCGTAAATATAAATTAGTGTGTTGCTAAGTCGAGGAGAGAAAAAAAGAAATTTGGCGAAAGAAAAGAGAAAGATATCCTGAATTGAAAATATCTCGAAGTAACAAGACTCAAGGAAAAACACAATCTAAGCATAGTTTCTCCTCGTGTGTCTTGTGCAAACTGCAATACAGCAACCCAATACGAGTATATACGAGAAGTTCTTATGCTACAGTTGCAAGAATATATTTTTACAACCAAGGTAGACATTTTTATTTTCACATTCTCAAATTATATATTTATATATCATGATTAAACCATATTAACTGCTAGTTTCAACAAATAATAAACTTCTCATTAATTTTAGATGTCGAGCGTATTTGAAAGTTTATGACGATAGTGCGTTTATAGCAATTGTCACGTACTTTCGAATCCACAATCAAATAAATATTAATGAATTGGACAATCATGAATCTTATAGAACATGAAAGCCAGGTAAAATCCATATTTATAAATTTATTTAAAAATTTGATACATTACCTCTTTGTATATATTTTTCATCACAAGGTCAACTCTCAATTCCCACATTTTGAAAATATACAACTTAAAATCCTAAAAAGAAATTTTTGAAAAAAAAAAATGATGTAATTGTTTTTGTCTTTTTATGAAAGAGATGGGCCCATAAGAAATATTTTTGGGTGGAAAAAAGTTTTGGGATTTGTAAAAGCTTATCAAGAATATGCCTTAGAATAATATTTCCTTTACATGTGTGTGTTTTTAATTTATAAAAGTCGTTGTCTAGGTTGTAGGTCATGATTCGAAGTAAGCCATGGGAGAAAGGCTCAAGTTTTCATCCCCTTAAGTATATAATAATCAATAGTATGATAACTATCACAAGCTTCGGCTAAGGAAAAAAAAAAAAAAACTATCACAAGCTTTGTGTGGGCCATTGGCCCACTACTTTAGATATACAATATCAGTATATTTATAAATAATAATAAAATATTTTAAATTAAAATATTTTATTAAATTTTAGAAAAAAATAAATAATGAATTATTGTAATAAATTTTATAATATGCATTATTTATGTTCATAATCATTCTTATTTCATCTAATAATCATAATTTTTTAAAATTTTTTATATAAAATAAATAAATAATTCAACTTTTCTATAATTTGAAAAAATGATATTAAAATTTTTGCTAATAATATTTAATTTATATTTTAATTCAATTAATTTCATCTCAATTTATTTTAAAAAACAACCAAAAACTACAAAGTAGTTTTTATTTTTTATTTTGCCGAACTACGAAGTATATTGACTATTGGTTTACCTATATTAAAAAAAAAAAAGTACATTACCTATTGGTTTATGTTCCCGCCTCTTTTTTTTTTTTTTTCTTCCAGCTGCTTCGACTCATTTCTATCATGACGTCTCGGTCCCCTTTCTTTTGTCTATTTTATCATCTATTCACTTTAGTCTTTAATTTTGGGAAACAATTTGGGCTTTTGATACGTGAATGGGTTCATACAATTTGCATATTAAGAGCATTTTCATTATGCATATGCAAATCTATATTTACATAACATGACTTGAAATCTTCTTTATTAGAATATATATATGCAAATATTTACATAACTACGAATAGTAACTATAAATATTTAAACAGTTATTATTTACTTATGAAAACATATTTTATTTTATTTATCTCTCTCCTTTTATTGTTCACTTATGAAAATATGTATTCTAATTATATATATATATTTCAATTTTATATATATTCCAGTTATATATTTTATATATATATAAGTTATATATATTTTATATAAGTTTTGTATACATATATACAAACATGTTGGCATTTCAATTATATATATATGTTAACGTTCCAGTTATATATATATATATTAATGAAATGCATCCCATATACGATTTGAAAAATTAAAAAATTGGAGTAAAAAAATATTTTATTATTAATTTGTTTCAAATTTGCATAAGCCAATGTGAGAGTTTTGCATATCTATATGCATATGATAAAATGAATCTCTAAAAGAAATGATTTTGCATATGCACATGCATAAACCATTTAAGAATGCTCTAATATTGCAAATATTCAACATGATAAATTTTGATTTAGATAAAACTATTATATTTTCACTAATCAATATATAATTTGTTATTTTTACAATTCATTAATGCTTAATATGTGCATATTTAAATAAAATAATTAAAATAACTAATAATTTATTAGTTAGGTGGATTTATGTGATGTAAGGTTTCCTTGTAACATTTGTCTATAAAATAGCGTCAATTCAAATTATTTACCTAATGAGTTTATATGCCATACGAAATATATTTATTTATTTATATTTTATTTTTATTTAATGATGTGTCTTGTAAATAGGGATTTTTATTTTCTTTTCAAAATATAGATGAAATTCTGTCTATTTATAATTTAAAATTTGAGACTAACAGAAATTATCAAGTGGGCAAATATGCAACACACGTTGCTCTTACTAGTATTTAAATACGTCTCAATGAAATTGATCAAATAATATTATTTATCCATCAATTCAAATTATCTAAATTTATTTCATAGCCAAACACAACTTAAATTTTCCTTAAATTACAAGAAATTGTTGAAAAAAAAAATGATGTAATTGTTTTTGTCTTTTTATGAAAGTGATGGGCCCATAAGAAATAATTTTGGGTGGAAAAAAGTTTTGGGATTTCTAGAAGCTTATCAAGAATATGCCTTAGAATAATATTTCCTTTACATGTGTGTGTTTTTAATTTATAAAAGTCGTTGTCTGGGTTGTAGGTCATGATTCGAAGTAAGCCATGGGAGAAAGGCTCAAGTTTTCATCCCGTTAAATATATAATAATCAACAGTATGATAACTATCACAAGCTTCGGCTAAGGGAAAAAGAAAAAACTATCACAAGCTTTGTGTGGGCCATTGGCCCATTACTTTAGATATACTATATCAGTGTATCAATAAATAATAATAAATTAATTTAAATTAAAATATTTTATTAAATTTTAGAAAAGAAATAATAAATTTTATAATATACATAATTTATTTTCGTAATCATTCTTATTTCATCTAATAATAATAATTTTTTAAAATTTTTTATATAAAATAAAATAAATAATTTAACTTTTCTATAATTTGAAAAAATGATATAAAATTTTTTTCTAATAATATTTAATTTACATTTTAATTCAATTAATTTGATCTCAACTTATTTTAAAAAACAACTTTTTTTTTGTTTTTTATTTTGCCGAACTACGAAGTATATTGACTATTGGTTCATGTTCCCACCTTTTTTTTTTTCTTCCGGCAGCTTCGACTCACTTCTATCATAACTTCTCGGTCCCCTCTGTTTTGCCCACTTTATTATCTATTCACTTTAGTCTTTAATTTTGAGAAACAACTTGGGCTTTTGATACGTGAATGGGGGTCATACAATTTGCATTTTAAGAACATTTTCATTGGCATATGCATATACATATACAAATTTATATTTATATAATATGACTTAAAATCTTTCATATTAGAATATGCATATGCAAATATTTACATAGTTATAAACAGAAATTATGAATATTTAGACAGTCACTATTTATTTATAAAAAAATATTTTATTTTATTTTTCTCTCTTCTTCTATTGTTCACTTATGAAAATATGTATTGTAATTATATATATTTCAATTTTATATATATTCCAGTTATATATATTTTATATAAGTTTTGTATATATATATATATATACACATATATGTTAGCGTTTCAATTATATATATATATATGTTAACGTTCTAGTTATATATATATATATATATAATATATATATATATATATATATGAATGTATATATTAATGAAATGCATCTCATATACGATTTGAAAAATTAAAAAGTTGGAATAAAAGAATATTTTATTATTAATTTATCTCAAAATTGCATAAGCCAATGTGAGAGTTTTGTATATACATATGCATATAATAAAATAAATCTCTAAAAGAGATGATTTTGCATATGCATGTGCATAAACCACTTAAGAATACTCTAATATTGCAAATATTCAACATGATAAATTTTAATTTAGATAAAACTAATATATTTTCACTAATCAATATATAATTTGTTATTTTTACAATTCACTAATGCTTAATATATGCATATTTAAATAAAATAATTAAAATAACAAATAATTGATTAGTTAGGTGGATTTATGTGATGTAAGGTTTCCTTGTAACATTTGTCTATAAAATAGCGTCAATTCAAATTATTTACCTAATGAGTTTATATGCCATACGAAATATATTTATTTATTTATATTTTATTTTTGTTTAATGATTGAAGAATTGATTTTTATTATATTGATTTTTTTTATCTTTTAAAAGTATTACAAGATGTTAAAAAATGTGAAAAAGATTAAACTTTTGTTCAGATTGGAAGACGAGTTCAACTCAACTTATTTTATTTCAATTCATCTAAATCTCTTCGTTACAACTTTTTCAATTTTCACACAATATGTAATAAATAATTCAACTTTTTCTAAACTAAATTCAAGTTTTTCAAATTCTATAATAATAATAATAATTAATTATAAATAATAAAATCAATTATTAAATTTTCTCATAATTAATTTCACATTTCATAATTACTTTTATCTTGTCTCATATAATTATTTTAATTATTTTAAATTCTTACATAAAACATAATAAATAATTTAATTTTTAAAAATTTTAAAATAAAAATAATATTTTATTAATATTTTATTAAACTTTTACTTTTTATCTATTTTCATTTGTGTAATTAATAAAATTAATTATTAATTTTTCCCATAATTAATTTCACATTTCATAATTACTTTTATCTTGTCTCATATAATTATTATAATTATTTAAAATTCTTACATAAAACATAATAAATAATTTAAATTTTTTTAATTCTAAAATAAAATTAATATATTATTAAATTTTTACTTTTTATCTCTTTTCATTTGTGTAATTAAACCAATCCTCCGATAATCTTTTAAAAAGTCAAGACCACGGTACATTGATGGCTGACCAATACATCTCTCTCTTTTTTTTTCAAGGGACCAATATCTTTCTTGTACTCCAATCTTGGCAACCAACTTCTCAATTGGACGTCAAAGACCTGTAGCCTGACGGCATGATTCTCATCCTAAGTTCGATCCCCCTCCCCAAATCTCCCAATATATATATATATAAATTATTAATCAGACATTTTTCTTTGTCGCTTTTCCTATAGTGTGTCGGTGGTTGTTGCCGTTAGATTTTTTTTTTCAATAACTCTATTAATAAGAATATTTTTTATAAATAATTCTTATTACAGTCTATTAAATATGGACTGCAATGTAGACCTAAATGAAACGAGAGCATTTCATTGGCCATATCTTTTATGTGAAAAGAAAAGAAGCACCTCAAGCATCATCAGAATCTGATATCATACTATAAACTATACATTTCACCCAAAGCAACCAAGAAGGTGAAATCTTTTCCTTTCCCAGTGAACTCGCATCGCCTCACCTCGCCCTTGCTCCGTTGTCATTTCCTTTGAAAATGCCCATGCAGCTCCTTCAGTCCAATGACGTCGTCGTTTCCTTCCTCGAGTTCCGAGTCGGCACATGCACTTGATAAAACTATTTTACCATTTTGTTTTGTGGTACTCCAAGTACGTCGGCGAGCACTATTCTTTATGCACTTAATTTCTAGAATATCACCCAACAAAGATTCCTTTATTCATTTAATTCTTAATTGGAGTTCCACTTTGCTGATTTCTCTGCCATTGGCCATGTGTATCTCGTCCAATTTGTTTCATAAATAGCTTTTTTTTTGTCTGTATAGTTGTGGCTTGATATTTATCCACTAATTGCTGATGAAGACAATCCATTCGAGTGTACCCAATTATTGGGAGAAACGAGTTTTTATGGACCAATTCCAGATTGCAGTTCCAAATGGGTTATGATGTTTCATGTGTTTTGATATGAGATGTGAGTGGGCTAATTAGAATAAAATTTCTGAGACATTGGATTCAGGCCATTAATATAGATAGAGGTGCCCAATTACAGGGGATGATATTTGTGGCAGAGAGAGTTTTTGTGTTGTTTGTATTTGTTACCCTTACAAAATGGTAAAATACAAGATCAAAATGATAGTGATGACAAGAACCGCAACAATGGGGCCGAGCAACTTATTCCAAATTTTTAAATGATGCTTCTACAACTTATTTCCTATATTTTTGTGTTCGTAGTTCTGAGGACTTGTCGATTGTAGAGGAGGTGAGGAGTAGATGCACGACACAGAAAGGGGCGGGAAATTGAAATTTTCTTACAGATTTTTGACTATTTCTTAATTTATGGGTGTTTTAGTCAAATTTATGATAAATTAAGGATATTTTTGTCTATTTTTATATTTGGACTGTAAAGAAGTCCAAAAAATTAGACTGTATCTAGCACTACTTATTTTTTATATAAAATAATTATAGTATTTTCGAGACTAATCACTTATTTTTTTATTAAAAATTTAATATGAACAATACTAGAGACTATGAGGTGAAAATGAAAAGAACAACTTATAATTGAAAGACCTCATCCTCAAGTAACTTTAACATAATAATTATTCTTAAAATAACACTAAAAAATATATATTTTATAAATATAATTTAATTAATATTGATAAAATTTTAATAAATATGAGGTGCAAGAAATGTTTAATAAATAGATTATCTTAACAAGAAAGAATACATACATTAAATAAATAGGTTGGTAGATTTTGAAATGCTATTATTTCGCTTCATTTTGTTTGCTTATTTTTATCGTTTATGTATTTAATTTTTGTTAATAATAAGGAAAGTAACAATTAGTGTATTGATATTTTTATATATTTTAAAAAAATATTTAAAATAAAAAATACAAACTAAAAATTACATTAAATACATTTAATTTTAAGATCTCGTTTGTATTCTGAATTTATCTCATTTAATCTCTAATTTATTTTTATTTTTTATAAATTCTTATATAAAATATAATAAATAATTTAACTTTTTAAAATCTTGATTTAATTTTTTAAATCTCAAAATAATAATATTATTAAAAAAATATTATTTTAATAATATTTTATTTTATTTTAAAATTTATTTTAATTCATCTTATCTTATTTTATCTCTAAATTCAAATGAAGATACACTAAAACTTTATGAGGAGACTGGAGAGCATAGTTTTGAAGGAAGTTTTTCCTTGTATTATCACTTAGGTTACATTTAGATGTTGAGAGTGTTTATAAATAATAATAAAAAGTAAGTAAAAAATTATAATAAGATATTGAATGGTAATAAAAAAATAATGAATAGTAATAAAAATATGTAAAAAATAATAATAAAATAATAAATAATAATAAAATAATATTTGAGTGTTTGAATTATTATTATTTTTGTTTCCAAACCTGTCCATATTACAAACTGGTAAATAAATGTAAAAATTTTCTTCTCAAAAATAAAAAAATTCAAACGAGGCGAAAAGACAAATTAAAGAGAAATAGAAGGACCTATAAAATGAAAAAAGAAAAAGAAAAAGAAAGAGGAATATAAGGACCACTCATTTTAAATTTCGCAATACTCCAAGAAGATAAGGCGGTGGTCGGCCACGTTCTGTCTTCCTGCCCAAGCAACATAAATGTGGACCCCACCAACGAGTATCAATTATTTATATACATCTCCCCCTCTGCTCCTGTTTCTAGGTCTCATCGAGTCAAAACAACTTCGATTGTCCCGGCTGGCATCATCGTTTACGTTCCTCGTTTACGATCCTCGTTTACGTTCCTCGTTTACGATCCTCGTTTACGCGTTTGGAGGTAATTTCTTGGATCATCGCTGGCGGATTTTCATATTTGGGGGACTACTTTCCTGACCGACGTGTTTATTTTACTTTTTGGTTTAGTTATTTGAAAGGGATTTGTAATTAATTTTACAATTAGATATGATTTTTTAATTCAACCTGATCGATATTCTTTCTAATTTCCATCGCATCTTCGGTGCGTCTGGGATTAGTTGGTTATCTCTCTATCGTTGCTCAGAAACTTGAAGTAAGTTCTTATAAAACCTAAAGAAATTGTAAGAAAACTTCATCTCGATTCTCGAGTACCGTTTATTTTTTATTTTTCTAGATTAAGGGGAAAAAATGAAAGCCACCTTGGCTATAGCCACGGTGTTTGACCTAAGAAATAACAACGACATCAGCAATAACAAGAATATTCTCTAATCGGAATTTCTTAGATCCAAAAGTATACGAGTTTTTCATTTCCCTCATGTTCACTGCATGCTTAGCAGAGGTCGTTGATTGAACTGAGGTTGTTATTGATTTTTTAAAATTTAGATTGAACTTGACACTGGGGACTTTTGATGATTGAAAAGGTTTTTGTTACTTTTATTTTATTATTAAAGGTGTTGTCTCCTTGTTAGAACTCAATAGTGGCCTGTATCACGTACAGGGAGGTCTGTATAAGGATTTATTTATTGATTTTGTTTGTTTGCGTTGTATTAGTATCCCAGCTGATTGGGAGCTTTAAGAGTGAAGAAAATTGTTCTTTAGTTAGTGACTTGCAATGATGTTGGGGAGAAGAGGGGCTTGCACAAAATGGCCATTAATCACGGGATATGGTACGTTTCATGCTTGCAATTTCGTGTGCTAGAATTAGTCTTTAATCATCTCTAGAGTTTTTATTGCAATGATTGGTCAAGTTATGGGCCTTTTTCTCTTCTCCCCCTCCCCCTCCCCCTCCCCCAATTTTTGAAAATATAAGCTTCCTAATAAACTCTTTGATTACATTTGAAAATAAATTATCAAGTTATTAGGTTTTTTCATCGAAATTGTTGTGAGGAGCTGTATTGAATTTACTCTTTTTTTGTGCTTATAATGAAACGATGAGACCAATTGTGTTGGTTATCATCTTTTTTTTTTTTTGAAAATGTAAGCATGTAAATGGTAATATTATATTATAAAACTCAAGGTTATATGATGTATGGCATATGATTGTTGCTGATCAATTCTTGATTGTAAGCCATATCTGAGTTTTTTTCTTTTACACGATTACTGTGTGATAAGTTTGCAATTTTTTGCAAGAAATTAATGACAGATATTAACATGTTCGAAATAAACATTTTTTTTTTCAGGTTTTGCAAAATTTATTTTCTGTTCATTGGGTTCTCCTTCTGGGTATTCAAGAGAAGACTTGTACATCAATCTCATAGCTAGTCTGTAGAATCTACTTTTTCAATACTATAGTTTTTGTAGACAATGGAAGCAAAGTGGGCTATAATACCGAATGATGGGAAGAAAACTGTTGTTGATTTGAAAAGGAAAAGGAAAAGGAAAGTTCAGTGCACATCCAATATAATTGGATCTAGCCAATCACAGTTCTTGCAAGGGTCCAGCTTGAACTCATCTTTAAGCAAGAGTGGTAAGCGTAAGAGATCTGATACATCTAGAACCAAGTATGAATCAGGGTTGAATAGATATATTCTTATTAACTATAGGAATTTCAGTAGAAGTGGACTTCCACAACGACTTATGTATCATCAAAATGGGGATTGGATTGATCATCCTCAACAAATTGTGAAGTTGGTCAGGAGAGATTTTCAGTTGAAAAATGTTGCAGTGCAAGTGGAGTTCAATGGCTGCCATTTATTGCTAGATGTTTTGTATATGATTCAATTGGAGTTGAAAACAGGTTTACAGAAGCACTTTGCTTGGATTGATGAAGCAGGTCACTGCTTCTTTCCACAGCTTCTCTCTTCTACTGGTGAAATGCGTGAGTGCTGCCAATCTAGGTCCACGGATGACCTGCACACCAGTGGGACCTATGAGGTCAAATTGCAGCTTGAGATTGGAATAACTGGATCGACTAGCTATGAATCAGAAGAATGTGTAGAAGAGTCAAATATTTGTGCTAAGAGGACTAAACTTAAACTAAAATCTATTAGTGACCATGAGGGTCTCAATATGAAAGATAATGACAATCAAACATCAGATGCTAAAATGCATGAGGCTAGTGGGGAAAATATACCTATTGCTGTAAATACAACAACTAAGTCTCATATTGTGCATGGAATTCTGGAGTGTAATACAGTAAAAAGCATGTTTATGAGGAGCATGGGATCATCTACAAGTGCAAATGTACTAGAGGTTAAGCGTTGCTCTAGTTATTTGACACAAACTCGGATGGAGCTATTTCAAAAGCAGATTGAAATAACTGAGAGGGCTCGTGGCGATCCAAATGTACAATATGGTTGGCTAGCGGTCAATAAAGATGCTCTAATGGGCATGATGACATATGGGCTTGGGCACGGTGGACCCAAAATAATATCCTCGTATGGCAATGGAGTTCACCTTACATCATTAAACTATGCCCATATAAGGTTTGCATATCTTTTTAATCTTTCATTTCCTATGTCTGTCTTGTTTTTAGGGATTCTCGTTGAATGGCTTATGCCTACTATACAAGGGACCACATGGGGGATTATGGTTTTCATTAGAGGATTCCCCCATTTCATTATCCGTTAAATAATTCTTTGGCCGATTGCAATTCTTTGAATTTGACTTTTCAAAGAAAAAAAAAGTCAAGTGGTTGGCTCAAGTGGTAAATGCCTTGGTCTTGGAGGTATGTTCTCTTCAAGTCTAAGGTTCAAATCCTCTTGAGTGCAAACAATTACTAGGGGCCATCGGACTGGGAAAATTTCCCGTTGATTACTTGAGGGAAACCCCTTGCCGAAGGCCTATGCACTCCTGAGATAAGTTGGGATGCTGTTCCCGAACATCTGGTGCCAATAAAAAAGAATTCTGAGTTTGGCTTATTTTCCCTTTTGCAAAGACTTAACTTTTGTTTTCTCTACAGTGCAAATTATTGTGATGATGACGAAAATGGGATGAGATATGTAGCGTTCTGTTGTGTCATATTGGGAAATATGGAGGTTGTTAGTCCTGGATCTGTACAAAGCCATCCCAGTACTGAAAACTTCGATAGTGGAGTTGATGACCTTCAAAGTCCGCATCATCATATAGTTTGGAATATGAATATGAATACCCATATTTTTCCAGAATATGTTTTCTGTTTCAAGATGGTTTCCAGTGCTGATTGTGGTATGTATCTTCCATTTTCCTTCTCCTTTATTGAAAAACACATTATTGTAGCAGCCCATCGATATTTTTCAAACAGTTCTGATGGAACGCGGTCAACATGGTTGAACATACATATTTTTTGTACTGAGTCAATAGACCTTAAACTTTTCATCTCTGCTTTAGTGTATTTTGTTATTGTTAACCCCCTTTGAGTACTGGACCTCTAGATCTCTTTGATGTTACAGGAGGGGCTTCTGTTGCGAAAAAAAGTAGAATTGATGTGTCAGGAAGTATTACTAGTGAAGGGCCTCAGGTTCAGAGGCAGTTGTATCACTCTCCAATTCAATCAGTAAGCCTTCTCACGTTCTTTAAGAATTTCATTTATTGTGATAATCAGCTGGAATGTGATAATCATGGAATGTGATGATCAAGCCACATCGTCTCCAATCTTGTTTTTCTTGATTGAACCAAACATATTGAAGTTAACTGTCAAAATAAGATTCTCACTGGAAATATATCTGCACCATTTTTAAAATCTGAAGACCAACTTGCAGATATACTTGTTCTTTGGGTATTATCGATCTATTTTTCTTTTGGAAGTGGGTTATATAATATTTATATGCCAGCTTGAGGATGAGTTCCAAGGTAATAATCATTTATAAATGTCCTGTGTACTTGTATTGTGGCTTTTGCACTTTTAATGATAGTTCTCTTATTCAAAAAACAGGTATTAAGGTAATAGTACTGTTACTGATAGGATATGATGGTTTGGATGTTGTCGTAATAATTGCACAGAAGTCAACTGTAATTCTCTGAGTGTATAGTGGTGTCTATTGAGAGGTTGGATAAATTCTCTCTTATTCTTGTCTTAACTTTAATCTTGACATATGACCTTTTAAAGTCATTTTCCTGTAGGAGAAATGTTGGCCATCTACAGAATCTGACAAGAGAGTTGCTTTCTGTCCAAGCTCTTCAAAGACTCCAAAATCACCATGGATGCCTTTTGCCATGTTGTTTGAAGCTATCTCAAAAGATGTTTCTCCTAAAGATATGAAGTTGGTGAACAATCATTATGACCAATTCAAGGTTTGCAATGATTTTGTGTATACATAATTTTATCTTGGAAGTTATTATTATTTTTTAAGTATCCTTGTTGGGTTATTTCATTAGAGCAAGAAGATTAGTCGCGAAGATTTTGTCAAACATTTGAGATTGACAGTTGGGGATGCACTATTGAGGTCTACCCTAATGGGTCTTCAGTGCAAGGTATGGTTCAAACTACTGTGATTTATTCAGGACAAGCTATTGTTGCTTGATTAAAGCTACCAAGCTCGAACTCTGGAATTTGGTTCAAATGGATTTTCCTATTTGTAGGTCATTTATGGCATCCATGGTATACTCGTGTAGTTGAATAGGAACATTCATGTGCATACACATACTGGTATTATGTACGTTAGCTACTGGATTTGCTGTGGTTACAGGCCATACTCTTGTTAGGTTTAAATTACTCTCTATGTTTTGCCATGTAGAATTGAAATTAGGAATTGAAGTATAATAAGAGGTATGCTTATTACCAACATATTTGAGTATGTAAATTGTGATATATCTATATATACACATGCATATATACTTTTTTTTTGGGGGGGAGGGGAGGGGGGGGGTCGGGGTGGGAGAGAGTGGATGTTTGCAGCTTTCACCATTCGTGTGGATATGATTCTCATGTGGGGTTTGGCATCTATTTATGGCTGGCCATTTGGGGGAACGCCATGATTCTCATGTGGGGTTTGGCACCTATTTATGGCTGGCCATATGGGGAACGCCATGATAAAAGTGCTTTGTTTTCAAACAGATTTTTCAATCAATAATGGGGTTTCATGCTTTAGCACTTGGATGTCACCTGTCATGAACTTCCATCAAATTACTTTCGTATCAAGTCTTTGACCTTAAAGCCATAAGTGGCTCTCTTCTATATATTTGAGCAAGGCCCTTTTTAGCACTTTCGTATATACTTTCGTATCATGCTTTAGCACTTGGGGGTTTGGCACCTATTTATGGCTTGGCCATATGGGGAACGCCATGATAAAAGTGCTTTGTTTTCAAACAGATTTTTCAATCAATAATGGGGTTTCATGCTTTAGCACTTGGATGTCACCTGTCATGAACTTCCATCAAATTACTTTCGTATCAAGTCTTTGACCTTAAAGCCATAAGTGGCTCTCTTCTATATATTTGAGCAAGGCCCTTTTTAGAGTCTGTCTTACACCTTTTGCTGTTTTGAAATGATGGGATTGTTTTTATAATTTTCATTTTGCTTTAGACTCATCATTTTTGTTTTTAGAAGGAAAAAAAAAAATCTGGCTAGACATTATTTTGTGTTTTTCATCATCAGCCCCGCACCCACCACCCAGGGCTTGTGTGGAAGGAAAAGAAAGAAAAAGAGGACAAACATTTGCTACTGTTACAGAATGTTGGGCGTTTACCGATTGGTCCAACTGCTGAATGCTTGCAGCAATGACATTCCTCATAATGTTCATATGGTGGAAGATTTAATAGAGGGTGATACCAGAACATGGAAAGCTGATTTGATCTGTTTTTTTTTTATGCGGAATCCAGACATGCCATCCTAAACATAGTCTGCTACAGAATGATGAGGAGGCATATAAGAATTGAAAGCTTTCTTAAGTCTGCATATCCCACTGAACAGAAGGAGCAGCAACAAGGAACCTTACTTTCCACTTATTCGAAGCAGTTGTGGAATATAAAATTGCAGGACAGGCTGAGGTTTTTTTGTGGAAATCCTTACCTGTATGAGGTAAAGTGTGTCAATTCCTATCTTCCATAAATGATGAATTGCTGCTGTGCCCCCTATATGAAGCTGGGGTGGAAACGGTGAAATTTTCTGGCATGTCATGTCATGTCATGTCATGAAGCTGTTGTGGAATATAAAAATGCAGGACAGGCTGAGGTTATTTTTTGTGGAAATCCTTACCTGTAAGAGGTAAAGTGGGTCAATTCCTATCTTCTATAAATGATGAAGTGCTGCTGTGCTCTCTATTTGAAGCTGGGGTGGAAAAGGTGAAACCCAATTTTCTGGCATGTCATGTCATGAAGCAGTTGGTGGAATATAAAAATGCGGACAGGCTCAGGTTATTTTTGTGAAAATCCTTACCTGTAAGGAGTAAAGTGGATCAATTCCTATTTTCTATAAATGATGAATTGCTGCTGTGCCCTCTATGTGAAGCTGGGGTGGAAACAGTGAAACTCAATTTTCTGGCAAGTCATGTCATGAGTGCTATGTGACAGGAGTCACCTACACTTGCAGATTTGCGTGAATAACAATGGGGGAAAGGATCCGAATTTTATTACATCCTAGGACAAGCTTGATCTTGGCCATGATAATGGGCACGGCCTCCAGCTATGTGCAGCAATTATTAAGGTTAATTTGATAGAAATAAAGTGGTTCATATAGGGGAAGGCAGATGTTCTTGTTATGGTGGTGAAGGCAAAACACCCATAGTTTGAACACAGAAATATGTACCAGAAAGAAATGACAACCTCCTCAGGTGGTTGTGTTGAAACTTAATGTTGATTTTACTGTTAGAAAAAAAAAATCTTGATGGCTGCTTTTTGTCAAAATTCTTCTGGTATTATCACAAGGGCTATGGACGTCTAGATTGGAGTCAATAAATTCATCTATTGTGGAAGCAAGTTGTACTCAATTTGCTCTCCATGAGTCAGCACAACATAATCTACACATAATCTGCACAACCTACTCTGGATTCTCAGCCAGGCTGGTTGGTCCGGTGTAATGCAATGAATCTAGAAGACATTCTTTATCATTATTAGCTTGGAGGAATTTTTTTATATAAAACCTATTTTGGTGAGATGTGATCAATCTTCCCAGTGTAGGTTAAGCTGAACAATCCCTTTCCCTAAATGATAGGGATGGGTAGGGTGTTATTGTTTTTGGAAAATGATAAAAGATGCAACCAATTTTTACAACTTTTGTAAATGGAGGGAGGACATTTTTGTAAAATAGAGTTTAAGAGTATCATTATTTTATAAGTCATCCATTTAAAACATTTGTAAAATAGTTATAAAAGAGTTGTATCTCGATCACTATTTTTGTTTCTTGGATTATGGTCATTTGTTAACAATGGTTTTGTTTCCTTTGCCTTTCTTTGCTTTCTTTTGCTAATACAGGTCCTCTCCAATTGCTTAACCGAATTGGATGGTCCAATTTGGGAGAGAGAGAGATACATAGTGTGGGCCTTAACAACATTTATTGTTGTTAATATAGAATTTCTGTATATCATAGACCTCACATGCATATTTAATATTGTGTTTCTCTCTCTCTGAATTGGACTATCTAATTCGGTCAAGCAATTGAAAAGGATATTAATTGTTCTTTTGCCGTACCACATAGTTTCATTTGTCATTTGTGGGTAAATGAAATCAGTCACCTTGTGCCTTTATTGTGTTTGCAGCAACCATCCACATGTGCCATGAAAGTTCCAAAGCAGGAGCAAGACCATTGAGGCTCATTGAAGCTGTTGTGGTGTTTACGAGTATTATCAGTGTTTGTTATATGCCTGATGATTACTTGTTTGCTACTTTGCCCTTTAATGCGTCGACATGGTGCGGAGAGCAGTTGTAAGAGTCTTCAAGATTTTCTGTAAGTGGTTCTTCACCGCTCCTTTTCTCCTTTTCCGCCTTGAGGTTTATGCGTGTTGTGAATGCGTGCCCTAGTTTCTATATGATCAAATTGTCAACATAAGACCTCAAACTCACAGAACTGCTCAAGTCATTGGCTGTATTAGGAAAAACCAAACCTTGGGTCTGAAATTCCAAAAATATCTGCGGTTCAACATAAGTGGTGCTTAGTGCTAGTGCTGTTTGGTACGCTGTGATAAGTTTTTGTCTTGTATGATTTGGCATTAAATACAATGTTATTTTTACATCCCTTTTTTGGGTTTTTTAATGGATTGGCAACTTTTGTTGGAATTTCTCTAATCTCTATGGTTTCTTTCGTTTTGTTTTTTGGGCGGGGAGGAGTTAACTTTTACAAATGTGGTGTTTTTATCCCTATATTTTCAAGTTTTTTATTTATTTAATTTTTTTGAAGGATTGATCTAATTAATTTTTATCATCTGTGATTCCGTCGTTTTGTATTTTTTTTTTTTTTAACAAGGTGAATTTGAAATAGATTTGTGGTGTTTTTAGGTTGTTGGATTTGAATCTTTATATTTTGATCGTATTAGAATTGTACTAAATTCAGACCAAACTATAATATTTCAAAATCTTAGATTTCAAATAATGAAAAAGTAAGGAATTTGAACCTATTCATTTCAAATCTATTTATTTAAAATTCAAGTTCAAATCTAAAATTTAATTTTGTTTTGTAATTGGAAAGTGATTTTCTGATTGGGTTTGAAATTGATTTGGGCTTATAAGTTGAATTGGAGCAAACATTCATATAAAAAAAATGCAAAACAAAGAAACGGGCCCTTCTTTGAGAAGAAAGTCGTAATTTAAGTTGCCTCCAGTTCAGTCCAAAAATTGGCGCAAACCACACTTTATAAGGATTGCTAATCGACCGTTGACTGTTGGAGTTGGACAGAATTCTAGGAGATCTCAATCCATCAAGAAATAATAAAACTGGATCAATCGCGAGTGATTTGATATGTATCAATAACTTTTTATTTCTTAAGAAAGAGGGACACTTGGCTTGAGGGGATATTCAATAACAGCCGTAGGGGGTTGAGTTTAGCCCAATATTGAACTTGATGAAACCAATGCTCCTCCCCCAAGCTGCCTGTTCTAGCAGTGGCGTTTTCCAATTTCCGTCGTCATCTCCATAGGCATTCTTTATTGTCGTCTTCCTCGACATTCTCCATTGCCATCTCCATTGACTTTCGTTGTAGACATTTCATTCACCATAGATGTTTCAAGCGACAATACAATATTGTATCGCAGAAGATTCGAGATTTTGTCTGTTCTAGAGAGAGAGTGAGATGAAAAAACTAAGGAAGATGGTGAGAGAAAGATTTTCTTGGGAAAGCAATGGAAAGAGTATTAGATATTATCATGCCCCATCAAAATCGAAAGAACTAGGCCTCGTGAAAGAAATCGATGGACTCCTTCACTAATCTGCACACTGGTGAGATGTGGTTCAAAGATCTGAGATGCAAAGGATTTCCCTTGTTTTCTTTCATTTTTCCTAAAAATGTATGTTGAAGAAAACAATGATAGACCGACCAAAAGATTTGTACCATCTAAAACTCAATTCCAACAAAGATAGAGACATTTTCTAAAATAACACAAAGATAGAGATCAAAGTAAAAGATCTTCACAAAACTTTGAAACTATTCTACAACATTATGGAGTCAAACGTATAGATAGGTAGTAGAAGGAAAAAAGGAGGTTGAACTGACTCGATTCGACCTAGAGAGCAGTGAGTCGAGTCGGATTTGCGTGCTTTCCTTGTCGGGTTGGGTTGGTTCGGGCCTAGAAACACCATTTGCAGGTCGGGTTGCAACCTTAGACATAGGTCTCATTTGGTTATTGGATTGTTTTAAGATCAATTCAGTTCAGTTCAATTTTAAATTGAGTTCAACATTTAATTATCAAATTATTAAACTTATCTCAACTCAACTTTTTTATATGGGACTTACAATTTTTTTTTTAACTCAACATCTCTTTACATGCATGATTCACAATTTTTTTAAACATATCTAATTCAATTTTAACATCTAAGTACATTTAAACTCATTTTAAGTTGATTTTGTAAAATTTATTTTATCATTTCAACTCACTACTATTAATAAACGACTTAATTCATCTTAATTTAGTTCAACATTCAATGCAGTCTTAACAGACTTAGAGATGTTTGGACCAAGGTTTCGAATATCATTGAGGTGACCATTTTGGTTAAGATATTGAAATGAAATATTTCGATATCGATATCGTTTCAAAAATCATTTTGGGATAGTCTATATATAGATAAATTAATTATATATGTATGTATTATATTTTAAAATAACATCAATGCAAGTCTTATAATGTTAAACGACCATTTATAAAATCTAATAATACTTAATTCTCAATCCAATTATTAAAAATAAAGAATTAACTTTTTTCACGAAAATGAGAATAGGAATTTAATTTTCATTCCTCCAAGTGTTCAAAAAAATAATCATTAGCATTAAAAATCTTATGAGATACTTCAAGTGTTCAAACTGATTCACACCTTTATTCTTTCTGTTTAATACAAAATTTTAAATATCGTAGCGGTGAACATACTGGTCAAGACACTGGAATGAAATATTTCGATATCGGTATTGTTTCGTATACCGTTTTAGAATAGTTTATATATATAAAAAATTATATATATAAATATATATATAAATTATATTTCAAAATAATAGTCAATATATGAATAAATTATACATATAAATACATATATATATATAAATAGTCTAGTCTGAATTATGATAAAAAAAAACAAAAAATGAAAAAAAAAATAAATCTGGTGTGGCTGAAACAGCTGAAATAGGCCGAAATTTATAGCGAAATGAAACAACATATTTTTTGTACTGGTTAATTGGTCGGTACGACATATTTCGGCTGTACCGGCTGGTACGGTACGAAATTTAAAATTTTGGTTTAATATCCTATTTATATCGCATTTGTTCTATTTAGCTAATCCTTTTCTGTTAAAGATTTAATTATTGATTCAAAAGTTTTAAAATTGTTCGATACTAATTTGTTTAAATTTTTAACCCTTAGAGCACTTCTAATAGTGTAGCTAAATGTTTACTTTTTGTAAAATTTAATTTAAATTTAGCTAAAAGGTCCAAAATTACACTTCATTAGACTCTTTAAAATAAAAGAATTATAAAAACATAAACAGTGTTTGCGCTACATGTAGCGCAACACTGTTCAACGCCGGCCACCATTAGAGACACCACCAGCGTCACCAGCATCACCTCACGCCGGCGATCATTCCCCAGCGATTCCAGCTCCGGCGATGCACCATTTATCCCCCATGCGCTGATTGAAATTTGAAAATGGATTTCGGCATCACCAGTGTAGTTGGATCTACCGCCGGCCACTATGTGCTACACCGCCGGCATCATTGGTATCGCCCCACTTTGACAACCATCCCCTAAAAATTTTATTTCCGGCGAGCCAATCGTCGGCTCCCCGCGGCTCTTACAACTCCGGCAACTATTTCCTAAATAATCAGACATTTTTTTAATTAATAAAATAAATCTATTTAAAATAAAATATAAATATTTTAAAAGATGCAGATAAAACATATAAATGCTGATAGATGGTAAAATATAAAAATGAATAGTTAAAATAAAAAAGTCGAGTTTTTGACTCTTTAAAACAGATGAAAACTAATTATTTTATTGTGAGTGCTCTCATAGCACTTGTTTTTTACTTCATCCACTATCTTGCATGGTCGCCGATCGAAATCGAATGTATCGGCATTTGTCCCATTGATTATTGAAGGAGCTGGCTGATGAGATTAGGGAGCATGGCAAAGCCTGGGGTACTCAAAACTTAATCCTTACTCGAGTAGTAGTTAAGTCGTAGATGTGCATGTGAAAGGATTGAATTTGGACATCCTAGATGGATATTGTTGTATACATAAACAATTCATCCGCATGGGAGGTTTCAAAATTTAAAGCGAAAATTCAAAGTTCTAATCAATTGAGCCTAAATCTGTCAATTTATGCGCTGTGTGGAGTTCAAAATTCAAATTGTATTTGATTAAACCATTTAAGACACCCTAAAAGTCAATCCTAGAATGTTAATTATTTTGTTAAGTTCATATACACATCATGGTTTGTAAGAAAAATCATCAATTATATAATGTCGCTGTCGCCTGGGGGGTGTTTTAAGTCAATTCTTAGCTTTCATGTGACTTAACTAATGCTAGCTACTCTTGTTTTAAGAAAATTTTGAGGTAACGTTTGTAGGGGAAAGTAAATTATTTTTTTCTCCTTCAATATCAAATTTGTTGTCATATATAAATCAGAATCTATATTTTAGTAAATGAAATAAAATAATTTATACAATCTTAAAATGTTCAAATACTATATATTTTTAGAAGAGTGTAATTCAAATAAAGGAATTATCACATTTTGTCAGACATACTAAATTTTTATTTTTGTTCTTTTACTTGATAATTAATCAAACTTAGTTATAAAAAGTAGTTAATCAAATTTATAAATTAATAAAATATATATATGTCATTGGGAGAAGATCTTCTAAATGGAGATAGTAGTATAGGCCAAATAACACACTAATGATATATTGACATGTAGGCCACTCATGTGACTATTAATGAGAACACAACACAGAGAATCTACCTTGCCGATGGAATTCATGTGCACTCAAGAGCTCTCTTCCACCTTCCCAATACCATCCATCGACGGCGAGACAACCCCAGCGATCCCCAATCCTTCATCTCCGACGACGACTTCAAAATCCTTCCCCACTTAAACTCGTCGCCATCTTCGCTCACTTTCACTACCAGAGTTTCATTGTGAAAGAAAAAAAAAACTCTAAAACATTCTGAAATCAAATCCCACAACATTGTTAAGGTCAAAGCAATTTTGTAACACTCTGCATTTGGTTACCAGTTTGCTACCAGTTTGACACCCAATTCCATCTTCATGCACGTAGCTACCATACTAGTACGCTAAGGTCAAGCAAAACCTACAAAATTGTAACACTCTTCCAATCAAAATCCATTAGCAAACCAATTGAAACCAAACACCACAAAGAAATATGTATATATGCATCAATAAAATTTTAATATTTATTCTTTATAAATATAGGGAAATTGACCACCAATTGTAAGAGATGACACGGTCGAGCTTGAAGATGAGCAAAATCGTGAAACAAGATGACGCCATGGACTACCATGGCTTGTACGGACTTCAATACTCTCGACCAACTCGTTATTTGGAAACCCAAAAATTATAAATTTTAAGAGCACTTTCGTTGGTTTAGACAAATTCATCTTTAAATTTTAGCCAACATTCTATTATTTTAGTCAATATCTTACTATTTTATATTTATCCAATCAATTTAAATTTAAGATGCACATTAGATTAGTTATTTATTTTCTATATAATAATAAAATATTATTAAAATAATATTCTTTCATCTTTATTGAATAAAAAAATAATATTTTAATTTGAATTCAAGATGTCCTAGTGTTTTGTTAGATAGAATAATAATATTTTAATTTTAGCAAAATAATTATTCATTTTTCATTTTTGGAGAACTACAATTCAGGTTAGTTAAATATTTTTGAATTTGACTAATCTAATCTAATGTAGCTTTTTTTATTTATTAAAATCCGTTAAATTTTAATCAAATATCTCATTTGGCCAAAATGAGAGTACTCTGACCTAAACTAGAAAATGAGAGAGAGATGAAATCTGAGTGTGCAATGGGTAAAGGGAAAGGGAGTCTGGAGATGCGATATTTCTTTTGATTTTTCACTGAGAATCACATGCAACCGGTCCTATTTCTTTTAAGTATAATGCACTAACGTAGCATCTTTACATTGATGGATGTTAAAGGCACAGTATCACCTTGTCTATTTTAAAGCGGAGTTCTTTATGTTAAAAAACTATTTCTTTAATAATGATTTCTTTAATATTTTATTGTAAATTTCTTTGGGCCCCTCGCACGACACTCTTTGGCAAACGGAATTTCTCACAATTTCTTATTTTTTTTTTGTAATAATATTATTATTATTTATAACGAAGTTTCCCACATTTTTTTTTTTTATTCGGAAGTTTCCCACAAGTTAAAACAAAAAAAAGTAGTTCAAGAAAAAGAAATAGACAAACCCCGCTTGGATTCAGAGGTGAGCTCAGCTCATCTCAACTCATCTCAACTCATCTTCATTTCATTATTATATTTTTATAATTTTTTATATAAAACACAAATTCCTATACACCTTTTTCAATTCCCGATACACCTTTTTCAATTTCCAATATACCTTTTTCAATTCCCAACATACCTTTTTCAAATCCCAAAATAATAATAATATTAAAAAATAAACTAAACTCATCTAAACTCATCTCAACTCATCTCATCTCTGAATCCAAGCGGGGCCAAAGTGGACCACACGCGCATCCTAACACAACCTAACGAGTACCGAAGAGTCAACAAAGCCTGCGGCCAATCGTTTTCAGTCACGACAACAAATCAACACTGGCGGGTAAGAGTATCTTTGCCCACTTTCCTTTGCTTTCCGTCCAAGCAAAAGATAAACATAAAAAGAAGACAGATAGGGATCCATACTATCAACAATGGAGGCCAAGGCTTATGAGGCGAGGACCGCCGACTTTAAGGGATCCGGAGTCAGCTCCATATTTATCAACGGCGTTGCATCCGTATGGTTGCCTTCTGTTATCTGGTCGGGTTAGGTTTTTCAGTCTCGTCGTCGGAAGCTCTTTATCCTGGATGCAAAATCGTGATCCCCTAAATCTTCTTATTTATCTTAGGTAGCTCTCTCTCTCTCTCTCTCTCTCTCTCTCTCTCTCTCTCTCTCTTCTGACGTTGTCTGGAATTGAATTTAATTTTGCGGAGTCGACATTTTTTTTTTCGGTTATTTTGCTAGAAAGGATTTGGTTCTGTTTTCTTTGGTTTTGGGCTCAAATCGGACAGATCGGGGTCGGTTCCGACTGATTCTGTCTTTAACTCGTTTTTATATGTTTATCTAGCTGAGAAGCTGCTTTCGGTGAAATTTTCTCTTTTCATTGCACAAATTTTCTGTTTGTGTTTTTGGGATAATTTTATTTTTAAAAAATATTGGTACAGAAGTTAGTGGGTTTCATGTATGATTTGAAGACCAGAAAGTGTAGATTTAATTATTTGTATTATTTACTTAACAGATCTGATTTTTATTTTTCGGGGTTACATGAATTTTGTGTTATATTAGAGATGTGAATTTTAATTAAGTATAAGGGATAAAATTCCAAAGTTGTGATGTATAATTTTTTTATTGTTTGGTTGCTGCCAAGCTTGAAGAGAATAAGGGGACGTATGGACACATGAGACATCAAATTCATAGAAGTTTCTCATAATTTCACTACTAGGCATCGCTTAAATACAAAACATTTTTCAATTTCAAAAATCTTTAACCTTGTCATCTAATTATTACCTAATTATTGTACAAATACTAAAACAAGTACAATTTTTACAAGAGAAATGATGGATATAGTCGTGGACTTGCAAGCGGTATGCAGTTGTTTTGAAAAAAAGTGGATATATATGGGACTCACATGAAAAAAGTTGACTTTTTTAACAGTGGACTCTACTTTTTTAAAAATGACTGCACGTCGCTTGCAACTCCACAACTGTATGTAGCATTACTCTTTTTACAAATTTCAAAACGAAATACAAAAATTAATGCCATTTTTATAAACTCCAAAATAAAATTATATTTAGTCTCGTTTGGTTGACCGACTTAGTTGAAATCAACTTAGTTTAGTCTAATTTTAAACTGAATAACCCCTAGAGATTGGTTTAAGTGGTAAAGGTCTTGGGCTTGGGGATATGCTCCCCTCAAGTCTAAGGTTCAAATCTCCTTGGGTGCAAACAATCTCTATAAGCCATCGGATTAGTGGATTTTCTTCTTGAATTATCCTAGGTGCGCGTGTGGGAAGCTTCTTGCCAAGGGCTGCCCCCGGGATTAGTTGAGATACTATTCTTGGACTTCTGGGGCCAATAAAAAAAAAATTAAGCTAATTCTAATATCCAAACACCCAACTCTTTACATGTGGGATCCACAACCTTTTTTAATTCAATACTTCTTGACATATGAGACTTACAACCTTTTTTAACTTTTCATAAATACATCTAAACCCACCTTAACATCCAAATAGATTAAACTCATCTTAGATTGATACCACAAAATTCACTCCACTATCTCGACTCACTATTATTCATAAATAATTCAACTCAGTTCAACTCAATTCAATATTCAAACATAGCCTTAAACTTTATTTTAACTTTTTAATATTTTTATTCAACTTTTTCTCCCTCCTTTCTCAAAGCCGGAGAAGTATCTTAAGTCAAAACATTCTAAATGGAGTCAAAATTTTCATCTTTCTAACTACTGCTCTTTTAGATAGTAAAAAAGGAAAAAAAAAAGAATAGTGAAAAGGGCGAACTTGGGTGTCCATTGGAGTTCTTCTGCTATCCTTCTGGGAAATTAATCCATATTTTTACTGCAAATAAATTGAATGATAGAATTGGAATATAGCGTGTGCTTGTTTTGTATAATGATTTAGTTGTCTTTTTGTTCAATATTGAGATTACAAGCTATTGTTTTATATCGTTATCTTTAGTCCATGAAGTAATCCATTTGTATAGGAATGTAAGTTTTTGACACCTGTTATTGGATGGACGGTATTCTTAGGTGCAGAGCTTTTTTGGGCTGTAGATTAAAAAAGCTGATTTTCTTCATTGAGTTTTATTGAGGTAATGGAAAAGAGGAACATGCACATCATGAATGCTAACTGCCATGCTAGGTATGTGTATTCCTGAGGTTAATATGTAAATTTGTGTATATTTTTATGAAATATCTTCAATGCCTGCTTGCTTGATTTTTTTTCCCCACTTTCTAGTGAAGATTTCTTACTTGTAAATAAGTAAAAGAATTATCTTCTATGCATTAAGAAGTATGGTACATGTGGTCTTGTTGTATCACCCTGTATAAGCATGATAGTCATGTTTGACTAGCATAGTCCATCCTGAAGCCAGATGTAATCATGAGTCAGTATAAAATGGAATTATTAACCAAAATGATTATCTATTTATAACAAACGATGGTAGAACTATGCAAGTGTATGAGCATATCGCTAAATTAGCATGCCTAGGCAATGCTCTTGTATGTGTCGCATATACTGGGGCCCTTGTCTATTTTATGATCAATAAAACTTTGTTTACCGATAAAAAAAAAATGCAAGCGAATGAGTAATCTGTTAGTGATGTGTTTACTTATATAAAAAAAAATCTGTTAGTGATGTGTTTAATTATCTTTTTATTGTTTTTGTTTAATGATATCTGTTATGTAAGTGGTATTTGCTCATTGTTTGTTTTCAAAAGCTAGTGTTTGCAAGGGAAATATATGTTTCTCAAACTCATGGGAGAAGAATCCATTCTAATTAGTATCATTACCTGTTTTTTTCTTCTCTCTTAACGTTTTAAAAACAATACACAGTGGGTTCAAAGGGACAAAGATACAAAATCAACAGGAAAATCCAAAAATAAAGCGAAAATATTGCCTCTTTGAAACTGATTTGTGAGAGAGAGCTCATTGAACTTGTTTGGAACTTCTCTCTCATTGAACTTGTTTGGAACTTGTTCTAGATTAGTGCATTACTTGTAACCCTGGTCAGCGAACCATATTTTGATATGATTCTTGGTAATGTTCTTCACTTCTATCTTGGTGATAGATTTTTTAGTGTTACCAATTTTAATGAATATAACTTGGAGATGATTTTAAGCAGTAAATGTGATAAAGCTAAATCCAGAAATCTGCTTGTCAATAAAGAAATCAGCTTAACGCTAACCACTTCATTGCTTGTGCATCTGTCTGAGTATGGCATCAATCTGTCGACATCCTCTACTTTGTTTTTCTGGTTCAGCTTCTATTGTTGGCTTATGTATGGCTTTCATTTTTATACAAGTTAAAAAAAAAAAAAAAAAATCAAAGGATGATTTTATACATATCACAGGTATTCTAACTAGTTTATACCTTTCAGGGTTTGCTATAATGGTTCAGTTTATGCAAGACTGGTTTAGAGCTAGACTTTTATATTACTTGTACAGTTGAGCTTTTAGATTTAGACTTGTGGATAAATATTGGTCAAGATAGAAATGGAAGCAAAAATCGTGAAGGCATCGGATAGAAGACAGAAAGTTATGCTTGATCCAAAAAGAAAGTGGTCAACCATGTTTCCTGCATATTTAATTAACCGAGCAATGATACCACAGTGCACCACTTTGGATTTGTTGCAAAATAAGCTTGGAAAGCGAAGGAAATTGGATGGATGCAAAAGCAAGCTCATGCGTAATGGGTCCAAAAACAAGCTCACGAATCATTGGTCTAGTTTTGGGAGATCTTCACATGGACGTTATTCAAATTATATGAAAACTGGGACACCTAAGCGTTTAATGTTTTATCAGAATAGTGAATGGATTGATTTTCCTCAGGAAATTGTTGACATGGTTAGGGAGGATTTTCATGTAAAGAAGGCTACTATGGAGATTGAGTTAAGTGAGCATTATTTCATGCTTGATTTTTTGCATATGTTTCAAATGGACTTAAAAACGGGTTTGCAGCAACCAATTGCTTGGATTGATGAAGCAGGTAGCTGCTTCTTTCCAGAAATTTATGCAGAAGATGAACTCTTTGACTTCCATCCACCCAAAAGTGGAAAAGATCAATTCCCAGGGGTTGAGGAGTCTTTTGGGTCTCATGAGATCAAACTGCACCTGGAAATTGAAGTAAATGGAGCGGACCAATCTAAGATTAAGGAATGTAGTGGGGAGTCTAAGGCTCTGGTTAAGCAGATTCAAATCAATCATAAACCTGCTAGCAACCACCACGTTCTAGACGTTGAGGGGAGTTGCAATTTAGAAGCTGGTGCAAAAAATGACGAGGCTGCTCAGGAAAATGAACTGATGAAGGTAGATTTAGTAACTGTTCCTGAATCTGAAAATGAAGAATTTGATTGTGTTGCCGTGCAAAAGACTTTCCTTACTGGTATGGGTGCTTTTTGTAGTGCTGACATTGTTGAGATATATCCTTGCTCAAGTACTTTGATGCAAGCTCGGTTTGAGCTTTTCCGGAAGCAGGTAGAACTAACCAAAAAGTGTCGTGGGGATGCGAATGTTCGATATGCTTGGCTTGCTTCTTCTGAAGTGGAGCTACCTACAGTAATGACATATGGGCTTGGTCATTGTGGACCTTCCACAATTAAGTCTATGCATGGCATTGGTGTTCATCTTGCAGCTGCTAACAGCTCTTACACAAGGTTTTGAGTTTTTCTTTTCTAGCCCATTAATTAAAGTATAACATGGAAACTTTAAATATTGCATTTCCAGCAGCAATGATGAGAAATTTCTTGGATAAAAAGCAAACTGTTATTGTGTACCAGTGACTTCCACTGGATGTCTTGAGAATTTCGTTCCCCCTGGTATTGTTGTCTCTTTCTTCAATACAACTGGCCACCTCTTGTTTTTGCTGTTCTCTATGATCATGTTTGGGAACCAAAAGTTTCTCAAAATTTCCGACTCTTAATCCAAACATTTCTTACACCAAAACAGTCTCAATCATTAAAAAATTGCACCTGTAATCATTAAAACATCCAAGTTATTAATTCAAACGGCACAGTTCTTTTGATGTAATCATTTGTCACTGTCCAAATTATCATTTTTCATTTCACTTTGAGTTGATTAGTATTTAGACAAAGATTGAACATTTTCATTTGATTACAGTGCAAGTCAATGTGATGTTGATGAAAATGGGGTACGGAATATGGTATTTTGTCGAGTGATATTGGGAAATATGGAGGCTGTTTGTCCTGGCACTAAACAATACCGTCCCAGTTGCAAGGACTTTGACAGTGGAGTGGATGACCTTCAAAATCCAAGATTTTATATAATCTGGACCATGAATATGAACACACACATCTATCCGGAATTCGTTGTCAAATTCAAGATCTCTTCCAAAGCAGAAGGTGAATATAACTCCTTGAGTGCCGTTTTGTTTCATGAATTCACTTCTCCCTATCATTGTGAAAGAACTCGTGTTCTCACATTATATAACATGATATTTGTGCTACGTATTTGATTTATCATAAATAAACTAGTTGATCCCATTGCCCAATTTCTGTTTCAAACCTGTACGGAAAAAGGTATGGAAGTTGGGCTTTGTTACATTCAAGAGATGACTGCAACTACTGTCTATTGAGGCAGCCAGCTGGGCCTCCTGCAGATACTGTATGGATTACCGTGGATTTTTTTATTCAAGTTTTTTGGTACTTGAGCACTAGTGCTGTATGTTGTTCCTACAGGGCTTTTGGTTGGAAGTGAGACTAATCACCCTGTTTCAGGAATTACTAAGTCTTCTCATGTGACTCAGGGCCAACGTTTAGAGTCTCCCACAGTTCATGTGGTAAGTTGATATATCAATGGTGCTTGAATTCATGTATTCTTGATTTTGGTTTCCCCAATCCTTGATTTTGTTGGGTGCTTACTGTTGTGTACATCTTGTGTGCTTGTACTGTCCCCATTGTGCTTTTATTGAATTTGCTTTACTGAAAAAAAAAACCTTGTTCTCTATTAGGAGAGCATAACTCCACCAATTTCAAATTCTGGGAAGTCTGATGGGAAAGCTGCCAGTCTAGGTTCAAGCAGTGCAAGAACTTGTAAATCCGCTTGGATGCCTTTTCCCATGTTGTTTGATGCTATTTCAGATAAAGTTCCTCCAAAGGCCATGGAAGATGTTAAATTGCATTACGGCTTGTTCAAGGTAACACATTTTCCTCAATCTTCTGTTTCGATTGAATTATCTTTACTTTTGGTACATAATTGATTTCTTTTTGGATAATCAGGCAAAGAATATAGTTCGTGATGAATTTATCAAAAGATTGAGAGTTATAGTTGGAGATACTTTGTTAAGGTCTACAATCACAAGTCTTCAATGCAAGGTATGATTCATATTTCTAGGTTTATTTGATTTGAAAAGTTCTTTATGGGCTCTTGGTTAGCAGTGCTTACTTGTTACAAGGAGTTACTACTTATGCGCAGCAAAAGTGTGGCCTACAAAGGGTAGTGAGGAAATGTTACATTTACAAAACAAAGGGATTTAAACTCCTTTTCCACGTTGGAATGTTTTAGTAGTTCATTCAGTGAAAATTTTATTTGTTCGGATTTTTATGTTCTAGCTAGGTCAACTAGGAACAGTTAATTTTGGTGGTTTACTTGTTGCCTGTTGGTAGGCACATTTTGGTTTTGGAGTGGTTGGTTCTGCCAGAATTAAATAATCTCCATTTGGTCAGGAGTTAGTGGCATACACGAAGTCTGCTCATTTTAATCATGAATTTATGGAATCAGATTTTGATATGTTAAATATATAAGAGGAAATGACTTTTTACATTTGATTGCAAATGGCACTCCACTCGTTCAATCACTATATCCCATATCTTAGCCACCCTTGAAGTTGAGCCCAACGGAAGTCCTAGGTATGTTAGAGGAAGTGAGGAAATCTTGCACTCGAGATTACCAGCCAATTCTGACATTTTGCAAACATCTCCAATGGAACCATCTCAGATTAGTTATAGGTCACTTTTAGCTCCGACACAGCCTCGAAACAGAGGAAAAGAGCCTTCAAAGCTTGTATTTGACCTGTCTCCACCTCACAAAGAACTAGTGTGTTATCTGCAAACAACAAATAAGATGTATTAGCATAACCTCTAGTTGGTGTTCCAATCAGGAACTCACTTACCAAACCATTAGCCACCAAAGCCAACAATATTCTGCTAAGCGCTTCCACAACCAGTACAAATAATAATGGGAATAAATGATCGCCTTTTTTCAATCCACGGGAGCTAGGAAAGAAGCCTTCAGGGCAGCCATTTATCAAAATTGAGAACCTTGCAGTATAAATGCACCACCTTATCCACGACCTCTTATCTTTTTTGGAAATCACATCTGCCAAGAAGATACAACAGAAAATCCCAATTGACATGATCATAGCTAGAACTCTCTGGAACGAGGTTTTTAGTAGATTGAAGTTAGCTTGGGTCATGCCAGAGATCGTAGCTGCATTGATGACTTGTTGGATTCCATAAGAGGCGTACGTCAAATCATAGCCATATGGAAGATGATCCCTATATGTATTATGTGGTTCCTTTAGCAAGAGCGTAACGAGTAGACTTTTGAAGATAATGAGAGATCACGAGAGGAGTTAAAAGTGCTATTCTTCAGAAATCTTTGTATATGGTCCATTGGCATTGACTTCAATGGCATGGACCTTCATGATTTCCTTAGAACTAATATGCCTAATTTATAGGCCTGTGTACCTTGTAATTGGCTTTTGCCTTATTAATAAACTTTTACTTATCCAATAACTTTTACTTATCAAAAAAAAAAAAATTGTTGAGGTTTACTGTTAGAGGAGGAATGTTGATCGAGTGGGAGGCGGCGAGGCACCGATGGGAGGGGAGGCAGCAACTCAGCGAGGGGAGGCGAATCACGATTGCAGAGGGATTTTTCAAAATTAAAATGAGAGCGAACTGACTGAGGAGTGAGGCTTTCACGGTGACATGGTGTGCAGGCGATTGCACGACGGTGGGCAGGCGAGTGAACAGCGAGGGCCAAAGGTGGCGGGGTGGGGGTCAGCCGGATTGGGGCTAGGGTTTTTAGAGTTTCAAGAAGTTTAAGAACAAATGTGAACTTGTGATTCCTTTAAGGACCGAAGTTACGAGTACAAAGTTGAAGTAGACTTTTGGCCGTTCAACCAGAATGCATCATTTCCAAAGTTTTATTTATTTATTTTTATCAACATTTTCACAGTATTACAATTGACATTTTTTTAGTCTTTTACTTGGTAAATGATAACTATGTTACCATATTACTAATTACTATAGTATAATCTATATTAGTTGAATTAAAAATTTACAATTATTACTAATATTATTAGTATAATTATCAATTTATAATTAAGAATTTTCAATAATCAATTTTATACTCTTTATATATTAGTATTACTACTAATGTACATTAGATTTAGATTTATAGTTATATAAAATATATACGAAAAGGTTTAAAATTTATACATAGTTGTTAATATTTAAACTTGGATTATAATATTGACTATTGAAAATTATAAATTGTTAAACTATAGAATTACATATTATTAACTCATTATAACTTTACTATATTAGTGCCTAACTTACTCCTATTAATAACTTTTTTTTTTATTTTGATAAGTGCTCCTATTAATAACTAAAGCACAATAGCTATTATTATACATTACTATAATAACATTAAATTTATATGTTATCATAGACTATTGTTTGGATATTAGTATTAAAAACCATTATACATTAGCTTTTATGCATTAATCTTCATACATTAGTGTTACTTATCAAAAAAAAAAAATCTTTATACACAAGTATTACTACTAATGTACTAGTTTATAATACTTTAGTACATGTCTATTATGTTATGAGGAGACAATTTGGGAATAATAATTAGCTCATATTATTATTTAATTCAATTATCAATCTATATAAGTTATAGTCTATGACTATATGTAGTCATAGTGCTTGAAATTTAAATGCAAATGTTAATATTTGAACTTGTGGATATTATTTTGAATACATTGGTGTTTATAACTTTATACAATATATATTACTATTACAAGTTATAAGTAGATTATTTGCGAACAGTAGCTCATACTATTATTTAATTTGATTAGTCATTATATTATAAATATTGTAAGTATATTATTTTAGAATGCATTGGTGTTTATGCATTAGTATTACTATTAATGTACATTAGTAACTTATAATACATTAGTATTTATATATTAGTATTACAAGCTATTACATTAGTTTATAATATATTAGTATATTTCAATTATATTATCAATAGATTATTTGTGAACAATAATTAGCTTATACTATTATTTCATTTATTTATCTATCTAGGATTGTATAACTAATTTAATAGAGGGTTGTATAACTAATTTAATAGGCTACAAGTTATTAATACAGTAACTTATGATATATTAGTCTTAGTAGATGTTTATTGTATTATTAGGATATTGTTAAGAATACCTTGGTGTTTATAACTTCATACATTACTAGTCTTTATACATTAGTATTACAAGTTATTATATTAGTAACTTATAATATATTAACGTTTATACATTAGTCTTTATATATTAGTATTGCACATTATTACATTAATTTATGATATATTATGATATTTTATTAACTGTTTTTTTTGATCGGTTATGATATTTTATTAACTTATAATAAATCATTGCTTATATGTAAGTCTTAATTCTGTATATATTAGTATTGCAAATTATTGTATTAGTAACTTTTAATATTTATATTTTTGATAAGTTAGTAACTTTTAATATATTAATGTTTATATATTAATATGGTGAGTTAATAATTATATGTCTATTAGATTATGAGTAGATTATTTGGGAACAATAATTAGCTCATTCTATTATATAATTTAATTATCTATCTATATAAGTAATAGTTATATAAAATATATATGAAAATACATGTATTTTTGCATTTATATGCAAGATATCGGAGTCGGATATGTAGTCGGAGTCGGATCGGAGCATAGTCGGAGTCGGCGGACCTCCACCTCTGGCTCCGACTTTAAAGGGAAAAAAAACTCCAACTCCGACTCTACTTGTCAGAGTCAGAGTGGAGTCAGGGTCGGAGTCAGATTGTCTAATTTTTGCTCAGCCCTAAATTGGTAATGTGCTCAAGTTTTTGAAAATTATACACCAGTCAATAGCTTCTCATTGGACTGGTATTTCATCAGGTCTAGCTTTAGATTACATGAAATTGTGTCTATTATGCTCTCCAAATGACTTTCTATATTTTGAAAAACTATTAGAAGTATGACTGTATGAGAACTTCAGATTCATGTTAAATGGCATTCAATTTATGCGAAATTCGTTATGCATAACATGTTCTAAATCAAACTCTTTATGTGTTGGTTAAAATCAAACCCCGTATATCACATTATTCAACTTACAGGTTTGAATTACCTAAAGATGGATTTAGGAGAACCCTTGGCAAATGGATGTACAATACCCGTGCCGGCTTGTTATTTTCTTTTCCATTTCCTTGATTAAATGGAAGTAGTGGATCACATAATGGTGTTGCCCCTTACTTACCCTGGAAGGCTAGTGATCCTGTTGAGGATCATCATGCATCTTTCTTGTACCCGTAATGCAATTGGTCCTGCATCGAAAGTAAGTCATGGAAAGGAGTGTTTGTTAGGATTTTTCAAAGTAAAACAACTATATGTATGGCTGAGACTGGATTGAGTTGACAGATCACAAGATTAGCATACGGATTTTTGTATTAAACGAGTCAAAAGTGCGTGGGGGCACTGTTTATATGAGAGTTCATTTAAAAGGACCCGTGCCCCTAGCAATTCAGGGTATTGGTCATTTTGGCACTTTTTTCCAAGTTTCGGATGCCAGCCTTCAAGTCACTATTTATGGTACAATAATTTAAATTCATGTACTGCTTGATGGACATTCCAATCTAATGTGGTAAAATACATTATCTTATTGGCCGATGCAGGTACCAACACAATCCAAGTATGAACCGGAAGTGCCGAAGCCTAATGTAGAAAAGGTGCAAGATGCCTTTAATTGATAGTGGTGCACTTGAAAATTTGAACATGGTGGCGCCGTGGCGCCGACGGTGTGAAGACGTTGGACGGTCAAATATAATAAACACTACCTTTTTTTTACGACTCTTTTTGCAACCATGTTTTAGATGAAGGGTACTTTTGTGAGAAAATTTATAAAATAACTATTATAAATATTATCAATGTATGAAAAAGCCCTCATTTGAACATGATTGTGAAATTAGTTGTGACAAACGTTGTCAATTATTCCTAGGAGTTTGGGTAATAGTGGAACAATGGGACTACGAATCTGTAGTTGTGGCTTGTCTTTGTCAATGAGCAGTGCTAGACGTAGATGCTCGTGTTTGAAAATCGATTATTTTTTGTTTAATTATTTCGTGCAGTAAAATTGGGTTTAAGAAGTTTTACTTTGTGATTCCAACCTCGGTAAGGTGATGGATTTAACGTATTCAGCCATCATCTTCCTTGTATTGCCCAACCTCATGTTACTCTCCTCCATCTTGTAATCCTTATCCTAGCAAAGTCTTGCCCCTCACCCTTAGTGGGCTTTACTTCCATTCTCAACATAAACAATCTGCATTTTATTGTTATTATTATTTGTGCCACTCAATTCTGAACAATATGTAAACGATGCATTATCAAATCGCTTTCGGAAAATGGTAATTTGTGAATGAGCAACTGTTCTCTTGTTCCAGAGTTGCATATAAAACTTTCAGCACCCGTCACATCAAAAATAAAAAATAAAACTACTCAATCTTCAATTCATACTTTCTGATAATTTACATTTATTTCATTATTCAAAAAAAAAAAAAAAAATCTTGCCCATAACGAGACGACACTTGCGGTTGTGCCGTCAATCTTTTTCACCTCTTGATTAATTTCCTGTAAAATCCCAGAAAGATTTACGTTTAGTTTACTGAAGAAAGTGAATTGATTTGAATTACAATCATTTATGATCAATAAGTTGCAATAAAAATAATTATTTATAATAAAAACAGATTTATTTAATTAAAAATAGATATTTTATTATAAATAATTTGTCATAAATAAATAATTTTCTTATGTTGAATATTGTTTAACAGATAAGACGATATTTTAAGTCTTTTTTTGTTTTTTGTTTTTAAATGTTAAGAAAAGTAAGTATGTGCGATTGCTCAAATGAGCAAGAAAAGTCAATAACGACTATGTAATGACACCACCATGCATGCATGCATACAGTAGTAGTACTCATGATGCATAAATTCTACAATATCACATGTTATATGCATACATACGTATATACAAAGTATATTGATATCAAATTATATGTATTTACGTACACCCTGCATATATATATATATATATTAAGTTCAAAAGAATGAAAGAAAGTTGAGAAGGCTATATTGTCATATGTTGAGAAGGTTTTCACAGCATATATATGATTTTCTTTCTAGTTGATATAATGTACAATTGTGTGTTTTTTTTTTTCTCTCTCTAAAATTATATATATATATATATATATCATGTACTACATTTTCAAGGTATTAGTTTTTTGGGTTTTTGTAGATAATTACTACTAAAGACATCTTTTGCTTTTTGTATGATATTTCTCTGTATAAATTTGGAGTACCATCTTTCTTTATAAAGAGAGAAAAGAAAAATGAATACTATGTATGATTCAACAATTCAAAATTAACATGATCATTATCGTAATGAAATTGAAGTGCCACGAATATTTCTTTCAACAAATTATAAAGAAAAGTAAGATTGACAGTACACACCTCTCCTCCAAGGGAACGGAAATTAGTCTTAGGTTCAAGCAAAAGTCTTAGAGTAGCCCCATTATATATATATATATATGTATATATATATATATGTATATATACATGATGAGGAGCTGATCATGACATGCATTATGGGATATATATATGTATCATGTATGCATGCATGGATGGATAAAGTTAGACGTAAACTACTAAATTGTAGAGCAACTCTAAACAAATCATCTTACCATTTTGGCAACTTTCCCATCAATTCATGAATTAAATTGATAAACTCCAAAAACTATCCATAGTCATACAACACATAAAGAACAACCCAAAAGTTCTTGTTTCTTTTTATTTTCATTCATTTTTACTGTGTTTTCTTTATCTATTTTTGGGGAGAATATATATAATAAAAATAATAAATAGTAGCCCGCCTTGAATGCCGGGCAGACAAAGACAGGACTGCTCTCAAAGGGGCAGGAGGTGCAGGAGGTATGGTCTCCATCATCCCCACTCTCTTCACTCATCCCAATACCCAATTTCTTAGAAGTTAAACGACAAAGAAATAGCCAACAAAGCTCGAGCTCGAGCTCGAGCTATCCTCTTTCTGAAATCTACTATACGACAGTCCGTTCAGCGTGGCGTCAATCATAAAGCAATAGATTGGAAAATGATTTTTGGCCTCTCACTCTCTCTCTCTCTCATGTTTTCTTCCCGTTGTCTCTGACATGGACCCAATGTGTTTGACCGTATTCCCTAACACCCCGTCGACATGTCACCCTCCGTTGACATGCACGACAGTGTCTCTGAAAGCACGACTTTATCGTTTTATATGCTCTTTGTTCAGCACAACGAAATGCTCCATTTCTTCTCTCTCTTAATCTTCAGGAATGACATCTTTCATGGCTTTGGCCCGCGAGAATCTCGGCTTATATTGCGTTGTGTTGTAGGAACAGTTTCACATATATACTTGTGGACATGAGTTTTTGTCTTTTGTTCTCGACGTACCTTCTTGTTCTTTTTAGTTTTTCTCCTATGCCCTCTGTTCTTTGTCTGTCTGCCTTTCACATGTGCGGATGTTGAGAACCGCTACAGACATAATAAAATCCTTACATAAAGAAAAATTTATAAATTGATGTATTGGTTTTTTAATATTCGATAGATCTATTTTATAATAAAAATAAATTTATAATTTGATATATTATATCAAATCACGTTAGTTTATGAGTTTATTTTTATATAATATCTTTTATGATTAAAATATTTTTAGATACTTATGTTAGAAAATAATTTAGCTTAATTCACTGCAAAAAATTAGATATTTGTAGTCAATTATTCTCTGCCAAAATTATTTCTTGTCAATTTTCGCAGCAAATAATCACGTTGGTAGAGAATAATTGACCATAAATATCCAATTTTCTTGTAATGATTTTATGTGGCTTAGCTTCCTTGAACAAACTTGTACATACGTACTAGCTAATTGCTAGCTAGATTTTGCATTTTTCGGTGCTTTTGATATTTCCTTCTGCAGGCCGGTTTAATTAAATTTATAACATATTATCCAAAGATCAGAACCTACGCGTACGACATTTCCATCCGACCCAAAAGGGCCCAATGCGTTTGATTGAATTGCAAATCCTTGATCTAGATTTCTTAAATAATTTTTGCAAGCGTATAATTTAAACCCGTAGAAATTCAGTTTTAAGAGTTAAGAGACATGTACTTTTAGCTACAAAGAAAATTTATCAAAGAAAAACTTGCAAATGATATGGTTTGATATATTTGGTACTTTTAGATTGTAAAGTTATTTTTATTACAAATATATCATATGAATTTACGTCAATTTGTGAATTTACATTTATAAAATTGATCTATTTGTATCTATAACATGACTACTTAGAATTAAACTAACGGGAGCAAAGGGGTCCTAGACTACATTCATATCTCTATAGTCTAAAGTCCAATGATATTAGACTACGTACATGAATTAATAATTAATTCTATAGTACCCCATGCAAGAGTTTATTTGTTCACTCAGTCCATTGCTATAACCTTATTATGATAATATATAATGACCAGAAAAGAGGCACAACCATCTCAATGAGTAATACTATGTACAACCATGAGATACGTAAACGTCGTGTAACCATTTTGAAAATGAGTGAAGTTCACTATTTAAAAATTAATTAATTAATTTTTTTTTATGTGGGTACCATATTCTTTTCGTTTTTTTCAGAGTGGTTGTGCGGCGATTATCTAATTCATATTTGGATAAATTCTTTCTCCTATCTCAATAGATATTTAATGTCCATGCACTTTGTAGAATAGGGTTGTTTTCAAGTACATGCATGAAACGGAACGAAATGATCAATAATATTTAGCTAGCATTTTGATGACGATTTCCCTGATCATCACTTTAAACCTTTTTAAAAGACAATAATTATTAAAAATCAAAATACTTAATATTTAAACTAACAAAATGGTATCCAAATTTAATTAAAATTGAACTAGAGGATACTTCCGCCCGTATGCATGATCCCAGTACTGTCGGTTGATGAATTAACAGCTAGGCCATGGATGCAGGTGGTAAGAAGATTAGAGTGGGGACTGTTTGATCTTACTTTTTGTTGGTATTTGGGCTCAATATAGTTCTCTGGCCCACTCTCTTATACCAAGAACAGTAGACCTATGGAAAAGCCAGCTACCTAAAGTATATCATGCCAACCTTGGTAAAAAACATCATTAATCTGAAAGTCTACTGATCATCGAGCAGAATATGTCCACAAAGGTGCTAGTTTCACTCTTTTTTCGCAACATTTTACCTTTATTGACTGTTCATGAAAGGAGACTTTAATCTGGACAAAAGATTACATTATTGCATGTCCTTCGTACATGGCCGCTAGCTAAGGGTTTTGATCGTTCTGTCAATACCAAACACATCATTTAATTTGGTTGCCCAACCACTATCGACTGCCATGCAAGCATAACCTTGCTATGGAGGAGAGATATCTTCGGTTATCGAGCCTAAGAAGCGAAGCTAAAAGTTTAATGAGGAATGCTACTTACAATTATAGGATATATAAATATATTACGATTACTTTTTAAAAAAAGTGAAATTTATTATTAAAAAATATAATTCTTTCATATATTAGATCCCATATTTCTTATTTTTTAAAAATATTGTGCGACACTTATATATTAGATGATTCTAAATATCATTTTTTAATTTCTATTATATGCATCATGTTATAAGAGAAATTATATTTGTAGTTATGAAATATGTAAGTATTGTATAATTTTTTTAAAAAAATAAAAAATAAAAATACAGAATTCATATAAAAATGTTAACTTTTCAACAATAAATTTTACTATTTTTAAAAATAATTACATCGCGATTCACATACTCTATAATTATATATAATATTATTTTTATTAGGTCGGTTCATTAAGGTCGGGTTGTATTTGGTCCGGTTTAAAATTTTAATATATATATTTTAATATTTTAATATTTTTTTTAAAAAAATTAAAAAAATTTGAAATCTGAATTTCAAATTTAAAAATAAAAAACCGGATCTCCCCTAATTTTTATTATAAATAAGGTACCACAAAGCAAAGCTACATGACACGAAGATGCCAAAAAGCATGAAACTCTGAGGAGGGGCAGGGAAAAAGGAAGAAAAAGTTTTCACGGCGCCAGTCAGCAGCATTAATAATCTTTTATTGCATAAAAATACCATGAATCCTGCTGTCACCTAATGACTTTACGTGGACCCTCACCACAACTTTATGGTGCAAACTTCTCGAGCTACTCAAAAGCACTGCAAACTCATGCATGAAACCACTAGGCCGGTTGAAAACAAGGGCGTCAAAAAATAACGTTACTGATCTGTCATTTTCCCATGCAACAGTAGTCCGGGTCAGAGACAGACAGATCTGACGGCTACAGGGGTGGGGTAAGAAATTCAATGAAAGGAAATATTGACACGTGTAAAAGACGTTGAAAGAGAATGAATGATAAGGTAATGATGAATAAATAATTTGACATTCTACGTCTGTGACTCTCTCTGTCTTTGTTTGTGTGACAGTACTGCATGCACCTATATATTTATTAATGAGAGATTATGCACACAATATTTTATATAATAATTTACATAACATAAATATAAAAATAAAAATATTTTTGTAAATTGTTATTAATTTTAATAATAATTTATAAAAATATTCTTAACTTTATTATATATTATGTAAATTATTGTAAAAATTATTTTGTGTCTATAATTTTCCATTATTAATTGGGCATGATACATTTCACACACAACAATTTTTCACAACATATTTCTATAAAAAAAAAAATTATTTTTATAAACTATTTTATAAAATTATCCTTCATTTAATTCATTATTATAAAATTTATTATAAAAAATGTTATGTAAATATTATTTTCCTAATTAATTTTAGTCTATCACTTAGTGAATTAAGCTGCACTACAGTACGGCCTCTATTCCCTATAAACGGTTGAATTAAGCTGCACTAATTTGTCTCCCTCTTCTTTTTTATTTTTTATTTTTAAAATTTCAAATATTCAGGCAGGATAAGGAGAAAAAAGCAGAAAATAGATTTAAAAAAGAAATTATGCCGTCCAAATGCCAAATTTTGTGCAAGTTTTTTTTTTTTTTCCTAAAAATTATATCTCACCTAAGAAAAGTAAATCTGTTATACTTTTTTTTTTTTTTGTAGTATGATTAATTTCTTTATAAAAGGGATGCGTAGTAAGACTTTTAGATTTGGGATTAAAATTTTTTAAATTGTCATTTGTTTTCACAACTTCTTTCAATTTATTTGACCTAATCATTAAAATTTTTTCAAATTCTCATACAAAATAAACTAAATTATTTAACATTTTTAAATTTCAAAACAAAAATATATTAAAAAAATATATTCTAATAATATTTTATTAAAATTTATTTTTAATCTCATCTTAACTCATTTTATCTCATCCCACCTCATCTGTGAAAACAAACGAGGCTACGTGGATGTACTTTTGATTTTGCTAGCTGTACACAACTAATCCAATATTTGTTACGCATTGATATGGTAATTAATATTAATCCCACATTGATCAATAATTAGGAAGTGTAGCAAATTGACCAATGCAGTCTTTTAGAAGAGCTAGCTTGGTTTGTCATAATCAACACTACCAATATATATATATATATGTCTCGTCTTGGCTATTTCATCGTTTTTTTTAATAATTCAACCATTGTTTTTTCATCACACAAACCAATGCACCGCACTTCTCCTGTTGTACATCGATGACTGCATGTAGCATGATTTTACTAGTATCAACAACTTGAAAAATAGACTTCATTCATTCATGAAATCGAAGTTATAGCTGTGAGTGATACATAACAAGGAAATCCTATATTACATTCCAACTACGTATGGTCTTAACTCCACCAGTACACAAATTCTTTTGTGACTGGTTCATATGGTCTTAACTAATATATCTCTCTACAAACAAACTGTTTGAGAGACCACACTATGCCTAAGACAGAGATTTCAAATCCCACCCTTTAGAGGAGAAGAGGACTTTTACTCTATGGATAGAATGTCTAAGAAACTATTTTTTTCCTAAACAAAATGAAAACACAATAAACATAAATACAAAATATAAAAATCGACTATGGTGGTGTGTTAGGAACGCGTACCACACTAGGAGTGTATGATCAGTTGAGTCTGAAAAAATCAGGTCCCTGGCACCAAAAAATCTGCACGGGGCAATAGTAGAAATCTCCTGGTGCGAAGGTGCATGCATCTCATGCATTATTATGTTCTGTGCATGTGGCTCCCGCATCGCTCCATTCGACAAAAATCTTCGATCGTCCTATAGATCGACAACCTAGATATATTGCAATGGGGCGCATGGTGGTCTTTGGGCTCCGAAAAGAAGTAGAACGACATAACGCCATACGTTGGATGGACAAAAAACCCAACAACTGGAAAATAAAGGACTATACTAACTCTGGTGGAGGGAGGGAGGGAGGGAAGGGGGAAGGAGATGAAGCTCAACCCCCCTTTGGGTTGGGTTTTCCAAGAGAGGTTTTCACCTTTTGAAATTTTTGTGAGAGAGAGATTGAAGCCCTTTCAATGTACCTAGTATCAAAAATTTGAGATGAAGGAATCCTACACTCTCAAATGAACTAATTGGGCCGTAAAAACCCCTGCCCTCTTCCTCTAATCATTAATATTATTTGGCACAGGCAAGTACGGGCGTACACCTCGAATATTCTTAATTTCACATGCCTAGCTGACAAATAGTATTAAGATTATCATTGACACATCAATATATTGAGTTTAATAACTTGTTTGGCTATAGAGGATGAGATGAGACCATCTCATCTCATTTTAAGTCATCTTATTTCATTTCAATTGAACAATTTTACTATTATTCATAAACCATTTTAATTTGTCTAGTCTCATCTTGCTATTCAAACAGGCCCTTGCCTCCATGATCATGATGAGTTGTAGTCCCGATCTAGATGCTGAATTCCCATGTCATGAATGGTCCAACTTTGTGAAGTCTTATTATCTTTGACGCAGACATATAACCAAAGCCTAGTTAAAAAGAAACAGGGAGAGAATTACCAGGAATCAATTTAGAATGCGCAACACGCATCCTGAAAATTAGTCTTTTGTGATGGAGCTAGCTAGAGTAGAACTAGTGAATAATACCCATTTAAAGATTCTAAAGTACTTTAGCTTCTTGGGTATATCCACTTCAGAAAAAAACACTAAACTAACAAAGTTGGGGAAGAAAAGCTAGACTTTTATCGCACAAAATTTGGCTACTAGTATCATAGTAGATAATCTTTCTTCATTTTACATAATATTAATAGAAAGTTGCTTTCTGCAAACTTACTTTTGTTTTTGCAAGTTTTGAGGCTGCATATATATTTAACCCTTTTGAAGATTGATACTAAATAAGACGTACGAGAAGGTAACAGTCAGTACTCAATGAAACGTACTACGCACGAGAGGTTCATTTCAGGATGATTTATGCAGTTCATATTGAAGATGGTTTTGTACCTTAATCTTGAGTGTTGTTTCTGTTCAAACTGATTTGCACTTTACCAAATTATATATATCTAGCTAGTAGCATATATATATATATATATATATATATATATTATATATAGTATAAGTAACACCCACAAAAATCCCTGGAGTACGACATAAACCAAGGACCACAATATATAGCGGTATATTATTTTGCATTCTGGGTACTGCATGTGCGTTAGGTCAATTCATAAAGACACACATTATAAATTATAAGTTATATGCTTGTTCTTCCTTAATTTCGTTCACATTTTTTTTCCCAAAAAAAAAACCTAACTAAATTGATGATCAGTAAGGTCAACTAGAGTACCTCTTTATATATATATATATCTATATATATATATATATATTTGGGGAGGAGAGTTTCGAATTCCAAACCTTTATTTTTGGAGGCTAAGGATTATGCCAACGTAGATTAGTATACTCAACGTCCCCTTTTAAATTTCAAAATTTTACGAAAGTTTTTTATTTTTTATTTTTTGGGTTTGAAATTCTACTTTTAAAGGGTTCTACAACTTCTTTTATGGTCGGGATATTATAATCATCCTACCTGCACAAAAAACACAATATCAAGTGAGCTTTATAAATAGTAAAGCCACATTTATATGTGTCAAGCAGAGCGTATATATATATATAAATATATATATATATATATATATGGATCTTTAAAAAATTAAAAGAATTAATCAAAGTGGAGGTTAGTCATACATGCTCATATCTAATCATGCAGTAGCACTTTCTCTGATCTATTCACACTCTTTGAAATTTCACTATTCATTTATCTAATTGTTTTATAATTCCAAGAAAGAAAATTAAGATAGAGGAGTAGGGACATGATTAATCATGGAGCAATAATTGCTTAAAAAGCTAGCTACCATGCATGCATGCATGCAGAGAAGCAAGATCATCGGCCTGTAATTAATTTCAAAGAGCCAAATCCCGACCAATTATAATTTCTTATATTATCTCTTATCATGATTTGGTCCTTTATATATATATATATATATATAATATGTTCATGACAGTTCACGCGCATTTTAGGTACATGAAATAATACTAGATGCGAGTGGGAGAGCATGGCATGGATTTCAGCATTATTAATTGTCCCATGCATATGTCTTTGAAAAAGGTAAACCGACAACTTCTTTAAAAAGCTTTCCATGAAATATGTCAAGTGGTCATACCTGGTCATGACCAGGCAATGATCTCCCACTCTCATGCATACTCTTAATTACCACTCCTTGATTCCAATTTGCAAGCAGCTAATTTCTTATGTATATAGCTCTTCTTCAATACATTATAAACCTAGTATTGGAAGGCAAAATTCGGCGGCGGCCTCCATATTTGACTGTATTTATTAACATATCCCTTAATTCCTTTCATCTCTTATATATCTATATATATATATATATATATTTATATATATATATATTCTCTTGACGAGAAAAAGTAATCTCTTATTAAGAAATTGACACAATTGAACGTGAGGCCACAAAACGCCAGTGTTTTTCACGTCCAAGGCATTAAGCTGGGACGGTCGACGTCACTTAATTTGTCTAAAGTTATAATGTTTGTATACGTATGTACTGAAGCTGTCTTTTTGGAGTAATCCCGATCGACTACATGAATTCCGGTTTGATGAGGTAATTATATTGATCGTATAGAAGATGTAATTAGTCTAAGATTATATATATATATATATATATATTTATATATAAAGTGGCTATCTAACGAAAATTCTTGTTTTAATAGAAATTTTTGTTTTTTCGTTAAAGTTAACATTTTCCATCAGTTTCTATTAAAATTAATACTGCATCTAATGAGAATTACCATTTTAAACACAATTTATTAAATTTATTTACTGAAATAATGTTCTTGGCATGAAAATTAATTCCACCTCTTCAACTAAAATTTTCATTTAAAACTCATTTAACATCTATTTAATACCACTTAATACTTTAAACACAATTCATTAAGCCCATAAATAATGCTAGAAATTTTTATTTTAGAATTCATACTTAGGACATATTTTTTAATTTTATTTTATGTAAAATAAATATAGAATAATAATAATAGTATAAAATGACACAATAATAGTATAAAATATATAAATATAACAATATATATAGAAATAAACCATTCATAACAATTTATATGTTAGAGAGTTTAATTTTATTCATGAAAATTTTATTCCTATTATATGATTAATAATTTAATTTTTTAAAAAATAATTTATAGTTTTAAAATGAATGCATTATTTATTAAATTAACTATATATACGGTATATATAGTTAATATACGGTATATACAATTTATTATAATTATATTAAATTGGTAATAATAAGTAATAAATATAATTAATATTATATGTTTGATATTTAATTGAAATATATGTGATTAAATAAATTTATATAAATTAAAAATTAAAAATTATAATATAACATTTTTATATAAATTATAAATTATAAACTATATAATTTATTTTTTCAAAAAACTCATATTATTTCTTAAAAATAATTACATAACTAAAAAACATAGATATTTTAATGTCCTCTGTTTTGAGGCCATACAAAATAATTCAAATGTTAAATTATCATCTTGGAATTAAAAAAATATCATATATTGAACTAACCTTTTATTAAAACTTTAATCAAAATTATCTCAAACAAGTTTGATAAAACTATATGTTATATTTATTTATGAGACTATCTTATTGTTTTTATTAATTTTTTTTATAATATATGAAAATGTATGATTATTTATCATCTACTTAATTATGAATAATCATTAAATTTTTATTAAAAATTAAATTAAATAAACGTGCTTTTGCACGTTATTTCTATCTAGTATATATATATATATATATATATATATATATATATGCACATATACACACATAAATTATTGGACTTTATGATCTGTGCAAAATTGAGAATCATTTTATCAACTTGTCCAAATTAATTCGGAAAAATCGTATATATGTTAATCTTATACAAAGGTACATCGATCGATTTGACTAGAGATCATATGTATATAGACACGGTAGGAACCTTATTGTACAATATATAATAACATTAATATTATCAACTTCCTTTTCTCTTATATTTATATGAGAAATACTTTAGGTATAAATGGATTACACAAAACTAATTTCATAAATTGATATAATTTCATTTGATTCGTCAGATTGTAAAGTTATTTTTATTGTATAATAAATCTCACAAATCTCATGAGATCGTGTTAGTTTTAAGATTGTTTTTGTGTAATCTCTTTTTAACTAGATATTATATAGTGGTCGTCTATCAAAAGTTGTTTTTTGTTTTTTGTTTTTTTTTTTCCTATAATAGCTTGTTTATATATAATATATATTTTGAAATGAAGGGTTGGTAATCATTTGCTAAACTTGAACCCAAATATTAAAAGTTTTTCAAAAAGTTTTTCAAAAACTTGGAGGTATGTTTGGTCCTTAATTTCCTTTTATCCAATGGCGGAACCACATAGAGGAAGGGGGCCACGGCCCCACAAAAATTTTGGGAAAAAAAAATATATTTAAATAAACAAGAACTACTTTCATTCATGTTAAGTTCTAATTTTAGTGTGAACTTTGGTCTTATATGTTAGTTGCCAATACTGAAGACATCCGGGATGTTGAGATGGCTTTTTTATTTTTATTTTTATTAACTATGATCTATGCCTACATGGATTTTATTTTTCGACATTGTATTTTTGCACACTAACATCAATGTGTTGCCTTTCACACGCAAACATTTCAAGAATGTCCATGGTTGTATGTTTAAAATTTGAAAAATTTGTAATACTTTCTCTGCACTTTAACTCAAAATGCATCTTCACTGCAAGTCTGGAACAACAACAACAAGAGATGAAGGGAAGTTAGAAAGAACCCATGCCCCTCCTTCGTCCATCGCAATTCGCATTTTGTACAGCACAAGTGATAGACTCATTAAAAAAATGTGTAGAAATAGAATAAAAAATATATTTTATTATAGTTTTAATTTGGCTTGGCCAGGTCTAAAACAAATTCCTAGTTCCACCACTGCTTTTATCCAACTCTTCCATTCATTCTGTCATCTGTTTGAAGTTTGAACCTTCAATATATAGATATCTCAAAGAAATCTTGAAATTGTCGGGTTTCATCAATATTGTCAGCCAAACATAGGTAGTCTATACTTAGTTCAGCAAAATTCTAGGAGATCAGCTTAAATGTGCCGCATCAAATACCTACGTAATTAATTAATAATTCAAGTCCTAATCTACAATCGATGTGGTTCTATTTTTTTGGTACGCCATCTAATTTAGAGAGCTTGCCACAAGGTACTTAACCCTAACTAGTCTAAGGATAAATTAAGCCCTAGTTTTTCGGTGGAAATTTGGCTTTGTTAGTTTTCATGGTGGCATATATCAACCATATTACTGTCATGATCAGCTGCCATCCGTCGTTTTGCTTAATTTCTTCACCATTTTTTTCATTGCTAAAAGGCTTCTATTTTCCTCAATTCCTATAAAATTTCATCGATATTTACATTAATATCATTACTTTTTTTTTTTTTTTTACAAATGGGTGTAAATTAAGTATATAATTAAAAAGTTTAATACGTTCGATGAGATTTACATGATGTTTTATGATGATCTTGACATATCTCTAATCTCGATATTAATTGAAGGTATATATCTTCTTAAGAAATCAGTGGTGTTTTTTTATTTAATTCTCATTTATTTGCATCATGTATTTATCTAGATTCGAAATTTGACGTTGTCTTATAATTAGGGTTGGTTTGGTTAAACAAAACTAATAAACTATCTTATCTTATCTCATATCATCTTAAATAATTATTATAATTTTTTAAGACTTCCATACAAAATATAATAAATAATTTACTTTTTTTTTTAATTCTAAAATTAAAAAGTAACTTAAAAAAATATTATATTCAACTTTCAACAAAATATTTTATATCATCTCATTTAAACTACTTAACCAAACTAGGCCTAATAAATATTTTGATAAGACTGCCTAAGGCTGTAAATGAACCAAGCTACTCGACAGCCCGCTCGGTACTCGCTCGGCTAAACTCGAATCGAACTCGATTCATGAAAAAAAAACTCGCTCGTAAAAGCAGATATCTGTTCGATTAATAAATGACACATATCCGACAAAACTCGATTTGACTTGGCTAAGGCTCGTTAAGGTTCGCTCGGTTATGCTCGAGTCGACTCGTTAGCTCGATTAAATTAAAATTTATTTATATATTGATAAATATATACACATATATATATTATATATAGGTATTGCTAGTAATATAAGTATAGCATTTTTATAATTAAATATATAATATGTAATCTTATTACTTACATCTATATGATGAATATATTTCATAGTTATATTTTATAATTTGTACAATAATTAGTCTATAAATTTAATAATTTCATATATTAGTACGTGAAAAGCATGTGAAATATGTATATGTTATTATATTGTGTGTATTTATTAATAATATATATAAGCATATAACATATTGTTATGATGAATAGATATCAACTAGTTAGATATTAAATATTAAATTTTTATTAATTAACTTTTTATTAATTTTTAAATTTTATTCAAAAAATTTAAAAAAAAATTCGAACTCGAGCTCAGCTCGGCTCGAGTTAGAAGTTTGGTTTATCGAATCGAGTTCAAAGAAATAATAAATAAAAGCTCGAGTTCGAGCTCGAATATTTTGAGTCGAGCTCAATCTCAGCTCGGCTCGTTTATAGTCCTAAGACTGCCTAAATCAATTAAGGGGCTAGCTGATGTTCATTCTCCCAGCTTATAACGTCGTTATTTAATATTCGAATCAAGGGGCTGCAGCCTTCTGTTCAACTACATCTTGTATTAATTGATCAGTTTTTACGGTCTTAATTAATTCACAGGCCGTTATGGTTCCAATAATGCAGGACATATGGAAATCTTAATTTATAGCTAACAAAACATAAGACATTTTTCGCTTAAATTAATATTAATGGCTGCTAGTACTTTTTTTTTAACCTCTTTCAGAGAATATGCTTCGTCCTTTGGTGGTCAAATGGCTCTTAAACAATATTTTTTGACTTTTTTTTTTTTTGGAAAGCTAACTATGCTGTGCATGCATGGTCTGATCTATCCATACGTACAAAATCTAAAGTCAAATGACAAGGTGGCAGCTTTAATTTGGCATGTCTGATAAGAATAGTACCATCTATATATATTTGAATTTTTTGTAACAAAAAGAAATTGATTAAAATTAGAAACCCTTAATGAACATATTTATGGAATTGAAAATTTGAAATCAGTACTAGAAATTAGAAAAATTATTTTTGCAGAGGGATTGGCAATTCCATTGACAAATGAGGCCGGTAAAAGAGAAAAAAATTATTATTTTAGAAATGTTATATATTAATGTAATTTTAAAATTTTTTTACATTAAACTTGCATTGCAGACCTCAAATGGAGACGGTATGTAACATTACTAATATGCATCAAAATTTCTTTGTTTCTCCCCCATTCTTTGTGTCTTTATTTCCAATATTCTTTTCTTTGATATTCTCGAACTTTTGATCTTCCCATATGTATGAAGTGTAAAGTATGCCAAAACGCCTAGCTAGCTAGCTAGGAATGAATATAGATACATCAGCACCAACCCCTTTGGGTAAGAATACTTTCAGTATTTTGCAAAATATAAAGTACTACATTACAATTACCAAGGATCACTTTCACACTTTAAGATAGTTAAAGGTGTCCCTCTGATTTTAATTCTCCCTGAGTGCAAAAACACACAAAATCAATTAGATCTCATATTTTAAGTAGCAATATAATATGTTGATTTTTAGAATATGATCTGATCATAGCTAGGAAGGGCCACATGCTTTTTTTTTTTTTTTTTTCCATCCATCCCCCTTTCTCCTTTTGGTGCTTTCTTTCTTGTCTCCTTGTCTTCTTTAGCTCTCCTTTTACTTTCTTTTTTCTTTCCATTTCTTTTCCATTTGATCTTTTCCTCTGATCATCAGTTTCTCTGCCGGTACCCGATATCTAGACCCTTCAGTACTGTTTTAGTGATTTCAAAATGAAGAATATATACTCATCAGAAGAGATTTCTCATTGGCCTTCCCAAAGTGAACTCCAAATTAGGCTTCTTGGGGCTTCTCCCTGCAGTATGGTAATTTTCTGATGAGTTCACATCTGACATCCTTTCATTGCTTAAGAATTTTGGATCCATGTCCTTGATCTGAAGCCCCCATCCATTAAGAAAGACAAAAAGAATAAGGGAATGAAAAAGAAAAAGGAATGCGGTGAAATAAAAAGAGAAGCAGCATCTAGTAATTAAAAAGTGTGTAAAATGAAGAGGCTAGGGAATAAACAAAGGACATGTGATTTCGGCCCTCGGGAATAAAAGAATACATATCAATAAACAACAAAGGTTGGAGTAAATTAATTAGAAATTAGTTTGTCGTACGTGCATGTGATTTATATGCATCTTCCAAATTATTATTCCCTAATCGATCTCTAAGAAATCCACTACAAAAATAAAATGAGTAAAATGAGTATTTATGATAAATTATTTACGACGATAATGATTATTTATGATAAAAATAGACTCATTTCGATAGAAAATAATTAATTTGACAAAAAAAACTAATTATAAATAAACAATTTTCTTGTAAAGTTTACCAAAAACAAATAAAATAAACCCATTCTATCGTCGACAAAATATCATGCGCATTTGCCTGACCCTGCATGTAGCTATTATTATAATGATCATTAACGCCATGCATATTATACGAGTGAAATCAGAAATGGTTTTGCTTTTGAGCGCCAATATATATATATATATATATAGGCCGAAGATGATAAAAAAGGTGGGGATTTATTATTTATCTCTCTTTTCTTCTATGGCAATTTTTTCTTTTTAAGGAACGAGAGGAATCGGAGTGGGGGGATTTTAAAATAAAAGGCCCTTTTATTTGTAGACTGATGACAGTAATGCCCCTTGAATTTATGAAAGCTAGGACTGATATTTACAAATAAAGTAGCTTTGGAAAGGCTTTTTCTTTTGCCCCCTTTCTTCGCTAGCTCTTTCTAATATGCATGAGTCGGATGAAGAAAGATGAAAACATTCTTTCCTTTTAATACCTTTCTTTTATTCTAATATCATTCCCATATCCGGGCATGTGCATAGGTTGTAAAATCTTCAAAATAAAGGAGATTTTAGGAATAAAGTATTTAGAAAATGGTACCTGATCAAGAGATGCTATGTTTCCATCAGAATACTTTGGTTTGCCATGCAACCGAGCTTCCCTACTACAAACCAACATATATATATATATATTAAGAGAATATTTCCTATCAGTGGAAGCCATGCAGAATAAAAAAGCAAAAACTGAGAGAATTAAAGAAAGCTATCTTTTACTGTCTCGTTTACAGCCTCTCGTGCACTCAACATGCATGATGTTGTGCTGATTGAAATAAAGATGCATCCAACCCATTTGCTTGCCCAATACCCTTTAACACACTATACAAGGAAGTAAAAGAGCATATATATATATATATATATATATATTAAAGTTTAGCACCAAGTTTTCCATTAATGGGTCCATCAAAGGGCTTAGCTTTGAAAACAAGTTTTCCATTTGTAGGGCCCCTTTTAATAGCCCTAAATCTGAGCCCCACAAAATCCTCCAAGGGAAAGAGAGATCTTCTTTTTTATGTGAATTTTGTCAAATGGAAGTACTTCAAGGTCTCAAAACATGGTAGCTAGCTAGAACATTGGGTTCCTTTTTCTTCCTTTTTAACAACTAGTTAGGAGGGATTACGGGATGGACTTTCAGTCTCAGGCCATTGTTATATGAAAGCTGCAGGTACCTTGAAGAATTGCTCCAGAGACCATGATAATCGTTGTGATCTTGAGACGTTGTTAAAGGTCTTCCCTGCTGAACGGATAGTTCAGGCCTTGATCTGGGGTTGTGAATATCAAACATCATCAAGTCTTGATCAGAAGTATCTCCAGATGACCCATTTTCAAATACATCCGATTGCCCTTTCAGTAAACAGCAAAAGCAACCAGAATTTGAGAAAATAATAAAAAAAATAAAAGGGCCAAAAAAGGATCCAGATATAAACTGGAATATTAAGTCATAAATATAAGAAGAAGATACTAGGCATTCACCTGAAGAAGCTGCTGCTCTATCGGTGGTCTTCACGGTTCGATACATCTGTTGCAAAACTCATACGAATTAATCAACAAGTGTGATCCAAAGACTAAGAAAACGTAGATTCGAGATAAAGAGAATATACTAAGAAACAAGTGTATAACTCTAGGAAAAAAAATTTACTTCCATTAAAACATGGAATCAGAAAGCTGTAGAAAAGGGAAATATTTATACAGAGTCAGGCTGAAAATATGGTGCGAGTACAGTTTCAAGAGACAGAAGCATTTATGGCTATGTAAAATATGAATATTGATCTGCATGTATTTGGCTGTACGTGTTTACCATGGTTAAAAAAGGTGTGGTTAGAAAACACATTATCTGAGGGAGACATCATTGAGAAATGATGGTGTTCTGTACTTGTTTCAGCTTCTCTCTCTTCCTTTATTTCTCTCTCCTTGTAAGTTTAAAATGTTATTTCTTTAATAAATAATGGAATTGAGTGTGAGCTTGTCTCGGTTTGGGTATGATTCATTTGAATTCCTTTGGCTTTGTCTCACTTGGTTACTGAAATTTATAATATTCTCTCTCTCTTTCTCTCCTTTTCTTCTTCTATTTTTTTTTTACCTTTTTACCCTGGGACTCGGCCCTCTCACTCCTCCTGATCTGTTAGTATTTTCTTTCTCTTTTAGTTTAGGTGGTTCATTCTTTCAAGCATAAAGCAGGTTAATTACCTTGCAGAAGTATCAGATCTATTAGAAAAGGAAGTGCTAAGGATATGAGAGACCCTCTGCATGGAATCATTGGAATTTGAAATATATATATATATATGTGCAATTAATTACTTCCTGTAATGTACGCTGTACAAATGCAAAGTTCATCTTCCTCTTCTTAAAAAAAAAATGCAAAGTTCATCTCTAAAGCTGTACTCTTAGAACTGCAATATTCAAATACTAAAAACCTTAAAGAACTCGAGAAAAAAGTAAAAGAAAGAAAGCGTTTGTAATCTTAAAAAAATTTAAGAGGGAAAGATATAAAACAAAAAGTTTCAGCAAATAATTCAAAATTTCCCTAATTTGCACGCAGGAGACTATAGCACAAACTACAAAAAGGGGAATCCATTGTTACTGTTAGGGAAAGAGAGGTCTTTCTCACCTGTAAATGTGATTTAACATGTGCCAAAGTGAGATCTTTCACATCCATAAGCTCAAGAACTGACTTGGGTGTCGCCCCTAAACCCCCAAAGAGAAAATATAAATTAAGAAAAGAACAAAATAAAAGATAATATGAACAAAATATATAAAAGTACTTAATCAGTACTCAAGTTTCTTTCTCATTTTAATTTTCTGGTTCATGAATAATGCTAAAGAAAGAAGTAATGGTGTAAGACGAAAAAGAAGTGCCAAAAAGAAAGCCAAAGCAAGAAGAAGGAGACAATGAAAGAAAAGATATATAGAGAGAGCAAATAAAATGAAGCATACTTTCATGGCCACCCAATAGCTCAACAGCATGAACAAAGCGAGCATGAAGCGTTGTAGTCCATCGCATCCGAGGTGCTCTCATGCTTCGTTTAGCTGGAAACCGTGACAGAAATCTCGATCGCATTAACCCTTGAGATTGATGAAAAGCACTTGAGCTTGTGCAAGTATTAGCTATGGAAGAAGGTTGAAGAGAAGCATCTACGGACTGTTGAGCATATGGGAAATTAGGAAGGTTTTGGTATACCGGAATTCCTCTTATGGGCCTCAGAAAACCAAGCTGATCTTGGCTTATTCCGTGCGGGTTTTGCGGAAACATTGGCTGGTTTTGGAGTACTTGAGGGTAGTGGTTAATTCTCTGGAGGTTCTGAAAAGGATTGCCATTTCCAAGTTGGTGATTATGATTATGGTTGGTGAGTGATTCGGAGGCCCTTGGATTCGACAAAGAGAGGTCGAAACCGGTGTCGGGTTTGGCCGCCATTGAAGACATGGATGAGTTTCTGGAGTCCAAAGCTCTCTTCCAAAAACCCAAATCCACCTCTTCTTCTGTTGTAGTACTACTTCTCCAACTACTTCTTATGGGTTTGCTATTTGGAGGGCTGATTTGAAGGGACAAATCTGGTTGTGCTGGGAATAGCTCCATATTCTTCTACAACGACTAAAAGAGCCCCGCCGGCCTGAAGTACTCCGGCCTCCTCCTTTTCTCTCGTGTACTCGTCTTCTAATTATTGTAGTAAGCTTGTTTTGTTTGTGTTGTTGATGATAGCAGAATGGATATCAGGGATCAGAAAAGATGATGAGCTGCTTTGTGGGTTAGTTTTGGTGATATGGGAGATGAGCTGAGTTTTAGATTTTCAGGTTAGGTTTCTGGGTTTTCTTTTCAGATGGGGTTTGATCGATTTGAGGGAGTAGTTGCAGGAAAACAGAGAGAGAGAGAGAGAGATGAGAAGGTATGAAGTGAATGGCTGTTTCCTTTGTGTGAAGTATATGTGAGAAAAGGACACTTGAGGGACCGGAGGGAGATAGAGATCAGATAGTGAGTGTGTCTGTGTTTTTCTTTTTGTGGACGTGGGGTGAAAAAGGGAGGAAAAAGATGAGAAACAAAAAAGTAAATAAGTAATTGGGACTTTATAATTCCTTTTACTGCTCATGGAGAAACGGAGAAGAAATTCGTTCAGTGCATGTAGACTTTAATTAACGAGTGCATATTTGTACTCCCAATATTTCTATTAACGTGTGCATGTAACGTTCTAATGCCTCAATAGAAGCTCAAATCACAATTGGCTATGATACCATTTCTAATGTTTTAATAGAAATTCAAATATCATGATTTTGACTTATACTTTAAAAGAATTAATTAATGATACAATTGAAATCTCAATAGAATCTTATAAAGAGTAAGAACTTATTATTTTCAAACAATGTGAATTCTCATACACTACATATCTTTATCCTTATCATATGAGGTATCACAGTGTATTTGTCTCCTTTTAAATATGCTTCTTTTTAAGAAATATGATACATTATAATTTTCTGTCTAAACAACTTATTTAATTAAGAAAAATTGGACAAAATATAATAATTCAAAATACATTAGTTATCAACTTTTACATTATATATATATATATATATATAAATGATCAGATGGTCGTGTGATTTGTAAGATTATTATTCAGAAAGTACTAATATCAACTAACAATATAAAAATATGTAAAATAATCTCCGTCATTCAATTATAAAATAATTAAAATAAACGCCTATAAAGAATATTTAAATCAAATAATTATAAAGAATCTTTATACACTTTAGCTCATGGACGCAACACATGAGCTAGCTTAATTCTTTGAGTTAAAAACTTATAAGGTAATTTATAATTTTGTGCTCCTAATTTCCACATTTTTCTAGATGATTATTTAAACGAATAATTATTATTGCACCCTAATAATTCTCACATCCTAGCTAGCTAGCTAGGGTTGTTTGGTTACAGCTGCTCAGTAATTGCGATCATGATAAAACCCTAATATTCAAAACGCAGCATTCGTCGTCGTCGAACCTTTGATAATATATAAATCTAGTACTTCAAGCTGGACCATCATTTATTTTCTTGCACTTTCTTGTTTATTTACTTTTTTCCCCGAAAACTAAGGTATACTTTGGTTGTTGTAGGGACCCGATCAACTCCCAAATCCTAAGAGATCAGGGCATACAGCGGAAAAGTCATAATTCCTCTGCTGAAGCAGTACTGATTTAATTCGCTTCAAAAGGGTAGGTTGGTCTCTTCATGTATTTATGGTTCTCCAGAGTCCACATATCTAAAGGACACCCAATGCACGGGCTACTGCAAGCACTGTTTTAATAATTAAATAAGGAAATATAAAAAATAAAATAAAATATATATTGCCACTATAGTTCACATGAGTAATATCGTACATGGCTTATTTCGTATGGTTAATTTTTTGAAAAATGATTGATAGAAAAATGATAAATTTTATATCCATAAAAAAAAACTAATTTTTTTTAATTATTGATGGTCTCCATTTCTTAATCTAATGAAAATGTGCAAGATTTACATACCGTAAAAAAATTATAAAAAAAAAGTACTTTAGTGATCACAATTTCAAAAGATTATGCAACAGTAAATTAACTACAAATTGATATAGTTTAATGTAATATATTATATTATTAAGTTATTTATATTATAAAGCAGTTTTAACCGATCCCATGAAGCAACTTCAGTTTGTAGATTTGTTTTTTTATAATTATAATCCCTTTGTGTATGACATAGCAGTTCTCTATTTAAGGGATAATATATATAGATCGAAAATGTCTATAATAATGGGGAGGTCATTGGTACGATGAATGGCCTCTTTTCACTTTCCTTGGGACAACCAGCTCCTGAGCTAGCTAGCTAGGTATCTTATTGAAGGTAGTACTAGAGCATGCATTAATATTGGCCAATATATTCAGCAACAAATGCAAGTGTCTTAATTGATAGATCAGTGAATTTATTAGGTGGGTAGATAATTTCTTCAAATGGTCCCAAATTAAATGCCATGTGATCGATCAATTGGGTAGCTCCTAATTAGTTAGAGTAACATTCCACAACGGTCTATCTCATGCATGCCTAGATATTTGGGAAGAAAAAACATCACGCGTATAAGGGGTGTTCATCCGGATCCGAATTTTTCCGGATCCAATTTAAAACCCAAAAAATAGAATCATTCGGGTGAATACCCAACTGGATTTAATCCGGTCGAATAAAAAAAATCATATTATCCGCCTGGATCCGGTCACAGATTTGGATTTTAATCCGGTTATCCGTAACCAGTTTCATGTTAAAACTTAAAAATGAAATCGATAGTCACACAGTTCTACTTCTCTCCCAAATTCTATCAATAGAAACCCTAACCTCCAACGACGATTGTGAAGAGGAAGCGGGTGTCTCGTCCCCTAATTTTCTGCAACACCACTAATAACATGGAGGATTGCAAGTATTTTAGATCAGATTATTGTTAGGTGTTGCTCCTTGAATCTCACATGGGAAAGGAGTGAATAAGGGAGCAAGCCCAAGGCCTATAAAAATGGGTTTAGCCTCATTGGTTTATACACACCAGTCAGAAACTTATCTAGTAACTTTTAACTTTAATAAAATTCCTCTGTTGTCATTTTTGTATGTAAAAGGAAGAGAGGTGAAAGTTAGAGTTTTATTAGTTGAAGAAGTTTTTGTGGATGTCGTTGGGGTGAGAAGAAAAATTGTGTGATTGTAACAATTTTTCACATAGTGTATTTTCTTCTCTAGGTCTGGTGGTTTTTCTTCTGTTTTGGAGTTTTTCATGTAAATTATTGTGTTGTGTTTATTTCTCTATTTTTCTTGGTATTCTGTCAAAAGTAGATACTGGTGGAGGGAATTTTAAGAAGTCAAGATTTCCAACAAGTGGTATCAGAGCCACTAGGTTCTTTTGGCAGGGTAGAGTTTTTGTGTAGTAATGTGGATACGTACAGTCTAAGGAGGTTCTGTCTAGGAGATTGAAAATTTTAAGTGTGTCCGTTGTGACCCTTCAATCTTTTTTGGGAATCTTGAAATTCTGTCTAGGAAATATCAGTCTTTCCTAGGAACTTAATTAGTTGATACTATTCATTTCTACGCTAAAATTCATCGAAGCTATGTCAGGAGGTAAGGCTTCAAATCCTATCAGATTTGAGGTGGAGAAATTTGATGGAAGAATTAATTTTGGCTTGTGGCAAGTGCAAGTCAAAGATATCTTGGTTCCATCAGGATTACATAAGGCGTCGACCAACACATGAAGTTAGCAATTTGCTAGAGGTGTGGAGAACCTGGGCACGTCAAGAAAATTTGTCAAGAAGAGGTAGAGCCGGTTCGGCAAGTGGCTCCAATTCAGTAAATGGAGATACTGGTATTGATGCTAACGTTGTGTCTCTCTCTATGAAAAAGAGACATTTATATCCTCATGGCATATTGCTGCTAATCCCAAAGTTGTCATGATAGAGGATGTGTTAATGTTAGCGATTCCACAAGTTTGCACACGGGCATTGGTTTGGCATTGATACAGGGTGTGTAGTGGAAATTCATGTCGATGGCTGATGAACTTCCAGAAAAGCCAAATGTAGGAGTCGCACCATAATTTTTCAGCAAAATTATTTTCGACATTGGCCGAAGTGAAATGCTTAGAATTGGTTTATTCTGAATGAGTATGCTTTTATGGTGGAGCATGGTAGCGGAAGTTATGAAGATCCTCATTGTGGTGGAGCGTGGCTGTGAGATCAGTCAATGTCGCAAGGTGGAGATTGTTAGGTGTTGCTCCTTGAATCCCACATGGGAAATGAGTGAATAAGGGAGCAAGCCCATAGGCCTATAAAAATGGGTTTAGCCTCATTGGTTTATACGCACCAGTCAGAAACTTATCTAGTAACTTTTGATTTTAATAAAATTCCTCTGTTCTCCTTTTTGTATGTAAAAGGAAGAGAAGTAAAAGTTAGAGTTTTACTAGTGGAAGAGGTTTTTGTAGGTATCGTTGAGGTGAGAAGAAAAATTGTATGATTGTAACAATTTTTCATATAGTGTATTTTCTTCTCTGGGTCTGGTGGTTTTTTTCCTGTTTTAGAGTTTTCCACGTAAATTCTTGTGTTGTGTTTATTTCTTTATTTTTCATAGTATTATATCAAAAGTAGATTCTGGTGGAAGGAATTTTGAGAAGTCAAGATTTCCAACAATTATCGGAGGTGAGTAGCCGAAAATTAAGCATTTGTAGTGAGAGATGCTAACGAAGAAGAGCACAATCTAGTGAGAGAAACCTCGATAAGGAAGCTCAGGCTTCCCAAAGACCAATCCACAATTCTTGAAGAGAGCTTCAAAGAGCAGAACACGCTCAACCCAGTAAGTAGTATTCTTGGGTCGTATGGATTTAATACTTTCCCATGATAAGTGTGTCGGCAAACAAACACCACTCTTTCATTGACATATGGGCGATGTTTAAACTTTAAATTAGTTTTGATGAATTATTATTTATTTTTTTATAAAAACTTTTTGAAGTGTTTCATTTTTTTTTAAAGAAAATTAGATAATTTAAAGATGATATCAGTTTTTTTTATCTGGTTATAATCCGGTTATCTAGATTTTAAGAGCTAACATGCAAAAATCCGGATATCTGGTTAAAATCCGGATATCCGGGTCTAATACGGTTATCCGTCCGGATTAAAACCAAATTTAATATGGACGAATAACCACCCGGTTTTTATGTATCCGCTCCGGATCCGGTTGAACACTCCTAATCACGCATATATTAGAATAATAAGATAGTCTATCATGTAAAAGTACTAGAGGCTGGATCAAATAATCGAAAGGCAAGAATAATATCATCAGAAAATGCCAAGCTACTGTTAATTATATGATTATAAATAGCGTAATATCACAACAAGATAGAACTAATTCTATATATGGAAATCATGATCATGAAATAATATTGCTTAATTCAAAGAAAAATTAAAGGGACATGCATGCGAGATAAACTATATATATATATATATATATGGAAAATCAAATTATATGGTTGATCTTATACATACGCATGATCCGAATATATCGGTATGAATATGATGTAAATAATGAAAAGCGAGTAATTATTTTCAGGAAGCTGTGCTGTTTTGTCTGTATAAGCTGGTGGCCGTTCCTTAATCGTATTATAATTTCTTTTGACGTTGGTATAGGATATTAATAAACCAAATCATCGTTAATTCATGATCAATATGTTTCATTGAGGATCGAGTCATATCTTTTTCTTGTAAAACCACTTTTGTAGAATATGTATGTCAATCTAATATCTTAAGTGATTCTATGTGCCACTCACATCAACACACACACACACACACATATACATACATACATACATATATATATATATATATATATATATATATATATTTCCCGCATTTAACTACAGATCATCATATAATATAGTATAAATTAGAGAAGAGGATTTCTAAACAGCCTCCTACACCACACACCAAATATGTTTTAATTTTATTAATTCCTATAAAACTAATTGCGTACTTCTTCGACTACTCATCATCCTTACACTACATACTTGCTAAGGTAAAAAAATAAAAAGATAAAAAAAACCAAGGTAGGTGTGTGTAAGGATGATGATCACTAGAGTTTTTCTAAAGAGAATTAAATGCATTGTACTTGATTATAAAAGATCGTATACAAGTAAACTTAAAAATTAATATGGTATGTAATATTGTAAAACTCATTTTATTGTGAAGTAAATTGGACATGATCTTATATATGTGTGTGGATATATATATATATATATATCGAGCTATATTAATTTATAAATTTGCTTTTGTACGTATAATCCTATTGTAGATCATCTAATACTTCTCGAAGTATATACGCCAAAAAAGGATGATGCATGCATGATCGATATACCGACATGCATCTTTGATCATCTGGTCAATTGTGATCGATTCAGAGCTAGCATGGATGTGAGGTTAGCCCTCTAAACGGCTTTCGATCAAATAATTAATTAGATGATTTTGTTGACTAATTATCAATGAGATATAGCTAAACTCATGTGACTAATTAGGACGTACAGAATGTGAATGGGTTGTGATATTGGTGACTGAAGATAGAATAACTGATTCAATTATAGGGGAAATTAATCACTTATGCCGACATTAAATGTGCCACTACTTTGTGGTCATTTTTTGTCCGCTTTAGTTGCATATGGGTCAACATGTTTTCTATTTTCTTAGCAAACTTTCTCGACCACTCAATCATGCCTAGAGTTTCCGTCAAATAAATCATGTAATTGAACATGGATCGATGACCTATATTGTCAAAATAATTTCCGTTTGATGTTCCTGAAGACGTTCTTAATTATTGTCTTTTGTGCGAGTGGAAAGATCATATCATGAATGTGTGGTAAAAAACTCGTAAAAGTATTTGCTTCCCTTGAAAGATGCATATATATACAAGTTAGGTAACAAACAGTCAATACAATGTAGAACAAGACACGAAATTATACTGAATTTGGGTATATTTGAATGTGGATGTGTCCATAAACAGGTTCATAGATAAATTTTCCGAAACGCAAGAGCTGACCAGTACCACAAGGCCACGTACCATTGGATAGTACTATATATCTTTATATATATAAAGTGGCTATCTAACGAAAAATCTTATTTTAATGAAAAATTTTGTTTTTCTGTTAAAGTTAACATTTTTCATATATTTTTGTTAAAATAAATACTGCATTTAATGAGAAATATTATTTTAAATACAATCTATTAATTCCATTTATCCCCGAAATAATGTTCTTGACATTAAATTTAATTACACCACTTCAATTTTCTATAACGATAAACTTTTCATTTAAAACTTTTTTTATGTAAAATAAATATAGAATAATAATAATAGTATAGAATGACATAATAATAGTATAGAATATATAACAATATATATAAATAAACTATCCATAACAATATAACAATGCAGTCCTCACTTAGAGATGTTAATTTATATTTTAGAGAGTTTAATTTTATTCATGAAACTTTATTCCTATTATACGATTAATAATTTCATTATTTAAAAATTATTTTATAATTTTAAAATGAATGTATTATTATTTTTTTTGAGATGATAAATATATGGTATATACAATTAACTATAATTATATTAAATTGGTAATAATAGACAATAAATATAATTAATATAATATATATGTTTGATATTTAATTGAAATATATATGATCTAATAAATTTATATGTTTAAGATTAAAATTTCATGTTATAAATTATAATATAACATTCTTTTATATAAATTATAAACTACATAATTTATTTATTTTTTTAAATTATATTATTTCTTAAAAATAATCACATAACTAAAAAAATTGTGGATGATTCAAGTTTATGTAGATCTAGAAAAACTCAAAGACTAAAAAATAGGTATTTTAATGTGCTCTCTTTTGAGGCTGTGTAAAATGACGCAAATATTAGATTATCGTTTTAGAATTATAAAAATATAATATTTTGAACGAATCTTTTATTAAAGTTTTAATCAAAATTTATCTCAAACAAATTTGATAAAACTATAGGTTATGTTTATTTATGAGACTATCTTATTGTTTTTATTAATACTTTTTTTATAATATATGAAAACGTGTAATTATTTATCGTCCATTTAATTATGAATAATCTTCTAATTTTTGTTAGAAATTAAACTAGATAAACGTGTTTTGCACGTTACTTTTATCTAGTTTATATATATATATATATATATATCATTTGGTTGATATCTAATGCACACAATACTCACTATTAAAAAAAAAAAATTGTTTATTATTTATGACTTATTATTCTCTGTCAAAATGACTATTTTCTGTCAAAATAAATATGTTTTTACACTAAATAGTTATTTTTATCGCAAATAATTTATCACAGATACTTCTTTTTCTTGTAGTGACTTATTTCATATTAACACATATATAACACCCAAAAAATTAGACAGTACTCAACTATTTGTAAGATCATATTTAGTTTAATCAACATGATCATTGTAACAGTTTCGATTCTTATGTTTGTGAAGGAGTTTGGCAAAGAACGTATGATGGATATATTGGTCTTTCTTCATTGATGTAATGAAATATCCCTGAGTTCCCTTAACTAATGTGAACTCAGTATGAAACCCTAACAGCACTTTGTTTCTTGCTTATCTCCTCTCTCTTAATAGTTATCTTTTCGACAGAATACCAAATTAGCTGCTCTAAATTCATTAACCCTAAAATATCTTCATCACACACACACACACACATACACGTGTAAGCCAGATGTCAGCATGTGTCTTGATCCAGCGGCTTTCCTTCATCCTTATAAAAAAAAGCCTCAGATTATAGGACTCACGCGTATGGCACACGACTAGCTACTTCAGTAACAAGTATAAGGGCAGGTGCTTATATATCCCAGATGTCATCAACTTATTTACTGCATGCACATATTAGAATAAAGATAAAATATTTGACACATCTAAATATTCACAATTGATTTAACATTTGTGTGACCAGAACTTGATCTTGCTGGATTACATTTTGTTTTTCCCTTTCACTCTAGGTCGTTGGTTGATTTTGCTGTCAACTTACTAAATTAGCATTCTCGATATTTAATTAGTTACTAATTCCGGAATATTTTCAGTATTTTTGTATTTTTATCAGTTTTAATTTTTGGCATGCATAAACACATTTTAGAACAGTACCTAAATACGTCTACTCGCAAAATGGTTGGACATCTTAAAATGGCACTTAATTTCAAAGAAGAGCTAGCTATGCTAGCTTTAACTACAAAGTGTTGGGTGATTTTGGACATCTCTCAATCTCAAAAGTTAGCTTAAGAGGTGAGACTTTTTACTCACACTTATAAACTGATCACCAACCCCAGCTTCTACAACCGATGTAGGACAACTCCAACAATCTCTTCCTCACACATTGGGTCCTAGATTGGAGAAGCGACAACCCGTTTCGCATGCAAACTATTGGGTAGTAAATTTGTCCTTCTGATACCAGTGTTGGGTGGTCCTGAGCCTCTCTCAAGCTCAAAAACTAGCTTAAGAGGTGATCCCTGACACTTATAAACTAACCACAAACCATTTTCATAATCGATATGGGACAACTCCAACACAAAGAAATTTCACAAAAATACTAAATCTACAAACTTATAACATGCTTTAATGTGGTAAGTTAGATTATAAATCTATTTTTACTGTAAAATAGATGATCTAATGTGGTTTTATATGAAATTAGATCAGTTTGTGAATTTATCTTTATGTTGTAGAATTTTTTTATCTTGAAAGAATTATGATGTGCATCTCTTATTATAAGTTTCGATTGGTTATCGCTTTTTGGACCACCAGGTTATTCGATAAAATCGAAAGTATATATATATATATATATATATATATATATATAGTGGGAAACGTCAATAATATTCCATAATTTCTGTAGCTTAAAGGAGAAAAGCTAGCTGCCAGATCATGGGCCTTAATTTCCTTATATGAAACAAAATATACCCTGCAAGAAACTTGACCGCAAAAAAAAAAAATATATATAATTTTCTCCAATAAAACCCATGCAGATAACAAGACTTTATAATTGCTATTTGAGTCCAAGCATTAATAGGTATAGGATCCTGTTCTTAGTCATAATAACAAAATAACAAAAAGATGAAACATTTTGAATCTTTTCCAACGACTAATAGCAAAGGAAGGGCTTGGGGATCATGTGCCCTACAAATCTGGAGAAACTAGTGACTGAAAGATATCTGCTAGATTATGACAAGAACCCATTAACATATATAAATTTTGCTTTTGTTCCTTTTCTCTCATTCTATATTTTCTTTGCTTCACTTTCCACCATTCCATACATTTATTCTCTTCATGAAATAAAGGTGGAAATGATTTTAGGAACAGCTGGCCCCACTATCCTTATTATAAGAAAACAATCAAACTTCAAGCTGTTTCTCATGCCCCACGATTAATATATATAGGTGCAACTTGGGCTGGCTGGCCTGCAGATATACTATAAGAAAAATAGACATTTGTGACGTATTATTTGTAATGAGTAGGACTATTTATAATAAAAATAGACACATTTTAATAAAAATTAGTTATTTTGATTGGAAATAACTGGTCACAAACATGAATGAGTCTGATGCAAATACAAGGCAAAGTTCTTCATCTCTTTTTGTTTTTTAGTTCTTTTCATTGCTGGGCATTAAGATATTTGAAAACAATCTTATTTGAAAACGACTTATAATTCAACTAGATCAAAGAGTTTTTTTTTTTCTTTTGCCCTTGTTAATTGAATTTGTTTTTCTTTGTTCGGTCATGTGTCTTACTAATGAAAGAGCAGTTTATTAGAGTGTACTAGAAATCAATAGAATGAAAAGAATAGCAGTTTACTAATAATGGTTGGAAGCCCAAGGCCCAGGGTAGGGATTGGATGACAAGAATGAAGCCCAAAAATTGCAAAAAGATGCCAATGGTTAAGGTAAACTTTATGGTGGACATATGAAGACAGTGTTTGGTCAGTTTGAATTTGAAGATGAGTTTAATTTATCTTTAACTCGTCTCAATCTCATAATTAAAATTTTTTAAATTTTTATATAAAAATAATAAATAAATCAACCTTTTCAAATTCTAAAATAATAATAATAATAATAAATAATATTTTATTCAACTCTCAAAACTCATCTCAATTCATCTTTAAATTAAATCGAGGCCCCAGAAGAAAGGATCAAGTAATAATTGTGAGTAAAAGCAGCTCTCAAGATTGTTGGATTTTTTATTATGGTGGTGGTGGTGGTTGCGCTGCTTTGCCATTATGGAACTTGAGTTTTCTACTCTTTTTGGATGGCATAATATATTAATACGCTTATCTAGTTGGATTTTTCTTTTTTAATTTTGTGTGTGGGGGGTGGGTGAGGGGAGAGAGAGTTGGAAGAATTGACCACATGATGTCTTAAAACTTGGACCGACACAAGTAAGAGCCATGCACATTATGTACCTAGAAATTGAATAATATTTTACCAGAAAATGATTAGGATTTTATGGTTTCTAATGAGGTGAAAGAAATTTGAATGTGCAAGTTTATTATTGGGGGAGAATGTTACATCAATATAAGTATTTGTGGTTTAGTTTCTTCACCATTGCTCAAATATATATATATATATATATATATATATATAATATGATGTTGATTGATTTCCTGCGACTCAATTTCCCTCTCTTTTTTTTTTTTTGTTTAAATGGGAACCAATATTGTATTTTTGTACCATTTTGAATTTGTTTAATGCCATCTTGCAAATTTGGGGTTGCATAAGCCATCGAAGTTGGCATCAGTACTCCAATCCTAATCTTGCAGTTCTTGAACCATTTGTGCATAAAATTTTATATTATATAAAGATTTTACGGTCACTTTTGCGTACTTTATTAATGTTATTCACTGCATTATTTTTTTTTTAATATAAAATTTCTTTTGACCAATAACTTTAATAGAGTGCACAAATAATATACAAAAATGAATGTAGATAACAAAACTCAATAATGTCAAGAGCCATACAGTCTGTGCATCTATTTACCTCCCTCTTTAGAGAAGGGGGCAAGTGGATGAAATAAACACATCCAGAATTTAGAGGCTACAAACAGAAGGAAAGAAAGTAATGAGAAAAAAAGGCATTTCTCTGCGCTTTATTAAAGTAGTCCGAGGTGTGTACAATAATGACCAATTGCTACTATATATGAATAAAGAACCTAGAAAAAACGGCAGCAGCAGGGACTGACCTTACATGAGAAAGCAATGGGTGGGTAATACCCAAATTACTTCCCTCACAAAAATTAATTGAGTGATACAATGAAAATTTACATCATTTACCATCAGATCTCTAAGTTTATAGCAAGCAGGGAAGGTTCTCCTGCCAAAGACTGGAAAAACACCCCGGCTCGAGAACCCCAAGAATTATCGACCACCCGTGCAAATCGCCCCAATTAGGGCACCCTGCACAAAGAATATAAATCTTAAATCCTAATCTTGGTTAATCTTTTCGCCACTGCTCCCGTCATCAATCCTTTAGATTATCCGTGTAGTTAGAACCCCATTAGAGTAAGTGAGGTTAGCAAAAGTCAGCTTCAAGATCTGGCTCCAGTGGCAGGCGAACCCATGATTCTTTGTCACTCTAGTGATCTAAACTTCACTCCAACCTGCTCTGTCCCTAAATATGAAGGACCTCTGACTTTAAGGCGCTTTGGCCCAATCTCTATAGGGGGTGGTTCCCTCAAGGTCTTTCCCAACCCAAGCTGGAACCTATCCATTCTTTGGTGTTCCCGCTGTCTACTTGTCGCTTCCTCATTGGCCAACTTTTTATACTTGATGGAAATGGGAATGCTACTTCCTCCGGCAAACCCGTCCCTCCAAGCACAATCCGGAGTTTCTTTATTATGAGTAGGAGGGATAAATTTACAATGTGATTCATCAGTTCTGCAGCAATCAGACAGCATTAGTTGCCCACATCTCCCTTCAGGTTGGACTTTCTTCAGCCGTTTAAGCCCCTGTTTGTATTGAAGATACCATATGATTAGAAGGAAATACAAAGAGAACTTAAAACTATCATACAAGAGTTTAAACTTGCAAAAAAAGTGATGGCATCCAAAGGAGTAAAAAAATTCCAATGAAGGGGCAAAAGTGATTCAGAAACTTGCAAACCTGCCCTGCGGTTTTTTTTTTTTTTTTCGGTAGAAATCTATGTAATTCCCAAGTAGACAGGGCGTAAGCCCCTAGGTTTTAAAGGGAAAACAAACTGTTTATTGATAAGTAGGTTTTAAAGGAAAAATAACTCGAAACATTTGCAAAAATAACTAGCTGATAAAGAGGCCATTTGATGAGAATAATTACTACTGAGCAATATTTCATTAAATGGCAAACAAAGCTGAGAAAGTACAATGAAAAGACAGCAAGTTGCCTAACCAAAAAATAAAGGTAGATAGGCAACAAAGAATGTTTTGTTGACAAGAAAGTTGCAGCTGAGAACAATTCATCAAAAATGAAAGGACCCCAAACAAAAGAATAGTCTCAACTTCAATAGATCCTGGGGAGTAGGTTTCATAGAAATAATAGTTGCAACCATAATCCCAAAGAATTTTAGTTACAAATTCAGTGCCAAGCTACAAGCTGATGCCGAAGAAAAACTATGGATCGTAAAATAAATCACAAGCTAAAATACACGACAAAGATCTATTTGGTAGAAGTCTGGTGTTGGGTACCTAATATCACAACATATTAACATAGCCCGATGCATGCATCAGAAATTAAGACATTCAAAATGTACCTGGCGATCAGAACGCTGAAGATGCAAGACATCATTCACTTCTCTTTTATTAACCTTCAGTGAAGTACGACGCTTAACTCTAAAGATTTCCGAGTCAGAATCATCACTGTATTGATCTACAATAGGCTTAAATCCCGATTGATGAAGATTGTTGGAAGGTGTGCCAAAGGATTCGTCACAAGAGTGGGAAGATTGAGAAGATTCATGTGCACAGTGCGACGCTTCTTCAAAATACTTTTTGGAGTTAGGATTCCCAGAATATAAGTTAGCATTCCCCTTTAACTGCTTAACAAAACAAAAATAGCATGAATAACCACACAAACAGTACGTATCCAGAGCAGCCACAGATGGTGACCAGAGAGTTAGATCTTTACATTGTTTTGTACTGAGCTCTCAAGAGGCTCTACTGAAGAGGAAACAGTTGATGCAGCACAAGAAAGGGAAGCTTCAGACACATCAGATCTCATATTCTCTTCACCAGAACTCCATGTGGGCTGGCTATCAGCAAGACACTCTACTTCTTGTGACTGATGTCGAGTTGTAACACAATGTTCAGGTTTCAACTCCAATTTTATCTCACAATAAGGAGAATATCCATCTTGAGCTCTACCAGACATATATGAAAAGGGGTGTAAATACAAGTTACCACCACTTCTAGCTTGTCGATTAATCTCCTCTAATATTCCCTCTTCCTGCTCAAACTTCTTGGCTGCCGCTTCCATTTCTGTAATATCCTCCCTCACAAATAGGGTATGATTGCTCCCACAAGAAAAGTCAAGAGATGCAATATCTGGGTTGGCAATGAGGATCACCATTAAGTAATAAAGAAGATGCAAGCAAGAATTAAGGGTCTATCTTTATGCATGATTGGTTTTTACTATTATTCTTTATAGATAGAGGCTTGATAAAAACTGAATTCATTTATTGTGTTTTGCACAAAATATTGAGGGGGAAAAAATATAATCCATCATCATGAATAGGAAGTTCAAGAGCAACATGAATAACTATAGAATCCTAAACAAGGGCACTTCATGAATTCCAACATCTAATCCTCTACAAATAGTGGTGATGCTTTCCATTCAGTCAACCTGTTTTTTTTTTTTCAAAGAGAATGATACCCCACTGTCAACTCCATTCAAGATTATGGATTTGTGCTGTAAACACCATAAACACAATAAATGGGCCATTTAAATTCCATAACAACCGAACAGTCTCTAAACAAGTTACATCACTTAATTAACATGAAACAACATATCAAGCAAAACATACCATGGCGAAGGCACACTGGGTGCATGTAACAGCTGCAGTTGATATAAGCTACGTAACAGTCACGTTTGCATATGCTGCACACAATTGTTTCATGAGAAATTAAAGAAACGCCATTGCAAGCCTTTGATTTCATTAATAGCCAACGGGCACAATGCTGGAAACGCATCAGATTTACAAAAGAAATCTTAATGCAACGATGTGAGACCAAGTCTGCCGCTGAATGATCCAAATCTTCAAGTTCAAAACTCAGAGAGAGAAGCATTGCCTCTTTACACACAAGTTCTTCGTGAGGAAGCAGAGGCACCCTGTTAAGATGTGCATAGCGTAGGCTGGCTACTGCCCCCAAAGGAAACCAATCACCAATTGCAAAATTCACTGCCTCACCACAATTGAAACCTAAAGTCCCATAAGAACATACATACATTTCAGAAATTCTGACATAATTAAGCAAAAGGGAGATCAATGGAACATCCATCTACTAGTATTTTCCCCTATTTTTCATCAGTGGGATAACATAATTATAAATCCTACCATGACTGAATCCAGAATGATATGCTCTTGGGAAGGTAATTATGAACTCCCCAGGCCTTTGCACGGCCTTGTAGACAGGGACATCATGTTCCAAAAGAATATTAGGTGGAAACAAAGTAGTTTTTCCCAGAAGAACATCAAAAGCTCCATCCTCGTCACCAGTTGATAAAATCTCGTGAGTATAGACATGTTCCCTGACCACCTTTTCAAATTCCAGAGCTGCACGACCTGGAATGCCATACCAAGTTTTTGCAGCCCCACAGTGATGATAGTTCATACTGCCATAATCATAAAAGGATAAATCAAATAGATATATATATATATATATATATATAATGATCTTTCTCAATATACAAAGCAGATATGCTGGATCACTGAAACTCTAAGAAGAAAAAAATGTACCTGTACAGGTAATGATCTTCCACATGCCAAGCAAACATACTGAAAAGCATTCCAATGTAAAGCATAGGTTCAGTTACTCCCTGAAACAGATGTAAATAAATGAATGAATACAAACTCTTGGACTAAAATAAAAAATTTAAAAGTAGTAAAAAGTTTTCTTCTTGGTACCGGAATAGCTCTATCCAGAAGTCGCAAAATGGACTTGGGCAAGCGTGAAATTTTCTGAAATTGAAGGGAAAAAAGTTATACGTAAGACTTAGTGGAAGGATAATAATCCAGAACAAATATCAAAACTGAATAGAAAAGGGTACACTGATGTTTAAATAATGTAAAGCTTTGTTGAATATATTCAGGGTGGTAGAAAGAAAGATGAATCCAAATAGAAAGAAGAAATGAATTTTTTTAATTTATTTTGGAGGCAGATAATAAAAAAATGCATCCTATAAAGAAAAAACAAAGATAATAAGAAAATGCAAAGGAAACAAACAAAGTGCTACACAGAACAAGACATCATGCAGATCTCTGCCAAGTATTTCAGTCTCCCTAGTGAGAACAAAATACAAAAAAGATACCAAAAATTAACAGCAATCTTTATTTTCAGCTTTTAAGACAATATAACCACTGGTCATAAGTAATTAACACGATCAAAATACTAAAAAGGACAGACAATAATTTTGAAAACATATTCTCTGAGGCACACATGACCATTTGACAGTTATGCAGTTATCTAAGGACTTACAAGCCAGTCACAAAAGCCATAAACATATTTTCTAGGTCTACACTATAAGATAAAAGATGTTGCTAATAGTATGGGTGTTTGCAACGAGCCAAGGAAAGTCTTTGATGATATGAGCCTATACTTAAAAAGGATTGGTAAGTGATACAATTGGATCCCATTGTAATCACTATAAGACACAAGAACAACTGTCTTCTGACAATGTGAGATCGCACTCACCAACCTCCTATACACAATTTCGAGTATTACAACATTTAACGTAGGAAAAAACAGAAAATTCATCTTATGTTTGCTTATGCTGGGCTTTGAGACAGAAAGAAAGTAATGATATTGGGGTTTCGAAGATCAATGAGAACTTAATTTGGGGTTTGCAAATTCATTTAGAGAAAGGAAGAGATAATATCCTCGGGACACTTGGCCAGTGATAATTAGTCTAAAATTGTTAATCTGGTGCTAAATTGAGCAAAGGAACCTCCAGTAGAAGTTAAGGGTTAAAGAAGCTAAAACCTTCAGATTCCATTTGCTATTTCCAAGCAGGTCACTGGGAGAAGATGAAAAGGCACTACCATCAACATCGCAGGCATATTCAACAGTTTCAGTTTTTCCACAAGCAATTTCTTGCCAAAACTCTTTTTCCATGTATGTGGCAGGAAGACATCCAGCACTATAATATCTACGAGCAAAAACCTTGTTCGCCATTTTCTCGAAATCACGAAATGTATAATTTCTGAAAAGTTTACACACTCAAAACCAAAGAATAAATCAACTCAAAGTATCATAGCTCTCTACGGTAAAGGAATTTACCTTCCACTCATGAAAAATGTGACCTTATCGCCAGAATCCCACTCTGCAAGACGAAGAGGCTGCACTCTAGTTGTGAACTTGAATCCAGATTTCTCCTTCATCAATACAGCCCCAGCTGGAACAGACGCACTCAATGGGGAAATAATCTTGCATATTCCTGTGACCAGTAAAAAAACAAAAGGGGAAGAGGTCAAATTCAATTCATGAGGAAAATAAAACAGTGAAAGCTCCAAAGCTTAATTTCCAGAAGCATCAAATAAAGCAATGAAGTCATTGCAACCATAAAAATGGTAAAAATAATAGAATTTCCATCAGAAAACTCAAAAGAAGACAAGGAAAAAAAAAACTAAAACAAACTAATATGATGATCTAGGAGCAAAATTGCTTATGTGGTATCGGTTCATTACATCCCAGGGCATGAAGCCATTATGTCAACAAAAGGCTATCTCATTTGTTCGATGAAATCCATTTAATAATTCGATATATCAGAACACGGACTGGGTTTCATTGCTTCAACCAATCTTCAATAAAAAAAAATTTCAGAACAATATATCATCAATAAAATAACAATTTACTGATTAAAAAAAATTACTGGCATCCAAAATCTCAACCTAGACTTTGATAAACCATGATGAAATAAAACCCATCTATAGACCTCAACCTAGAATTTGACCATATAAACAGAAAGTGATGAAAAAAAGAAAAAATCCATATAGCTACAAAACCCACCCCTTTTTCAATGTATGCCTATATTCCACAAGCTGAGACATGCCACCTTCACTTGAATATATGAGGGTAATGAATGAGGACAAAATATGCATGCCAGCATAGCGTAAACATGAGTATTTACCCCCTAAATTGGCATGCCCAGTAGCCATTCACATTGATTAAACTTTCTTTTATAAGTACATTGATGAATTTAAACTTTATAATCCAGAATTTAGCCTGGCAAACCTAAAAACACAGAGGTCCACCCCTTGAGAACTCCTCATATGTCACTGAAAAAGCCAATAATAACTAAATATACTTGGTACCGGAATAGCTCTATCCAGAAGTCGCAAAATGGACTTGGGCATGCTGAGGATCTAATCAATTTGGAATGACCAGCAGGAGAGCAAAAACTTATTCTAAACATTAGAGTATGATTCTTGTCACAAAAAATTGTTGCTACAATAATTAAAAATTATAATTCAATGATGAAAAAAAACCTTAAATCTCAACCACTAGAAAAAAAAGAGCCAAATGAAATTTATGGACAAAAATGTGAAAGATCTTACAAAGACACCACCACTGTGAAAGGAACATTTGTATATATCTGTGCATGTGGCAAGGTACAAATATGGCGCATCAAACCCAGAAAATAACATGGAAAATAGTTTTTTTGTAATTAAAATAACATGGCAAATAATAATTTCAAGAAACTAAACTAAACACCACAACAAGCGTGACTTGATTCAAAACCTATACACAAATGCATGGGATTTACCATATTTTGAGGCTTCTGGGGCTATCTTCTGCAAAAATACCAAAGGGTCCTCAAACTCCTCCTTAGTTGGACAGTACACAGGGCACTCTGGAATTTTCTCAGTCCATTCTAGATCACTTGTGTCAAACTTGTCGACCTTGCGCTTTGAAAAAATATCTGCAGTACCATGAAGCCTCACGCCACATGATGCTGAAGCTCTCAAAGAATCTCCTCCACTCCTGGTCATCATGTTAGTGATACTTGCTGTCTCAGTAATGGTTTCTGATTTCGTTCGATGAAGCCTTTTATGCTTCGGAAGTTCTAACCCATTTTTAATCTCTTTAGATAAACAAACCCTTCCTTCTACCTGGCAAAAGATATTACCTAAGGCACTCAGAACCGGCAAAATGGTAGCAGAAGTACAGGTGAATTTAAGACACAGAAGATTACAAGTTTTAACTGTTTCTCCATATGACAGAAGTGATACCTATAAGTCAGCCCAGCGTAAAGACATTCGACAATTGCACTCAGTTTACCCAATAATGTTAAAGTAACCAACATTTCTACAAATTTATCAACTACAGAGTGCTCAATATTTATATAGGCAACTGTAAATCTCATCCATTTTCCCGAAATAGTTAAAAAAATATAGTCGAACCAGATTTACTGAACACTATCGATGAAATCTTAATCACGATTCACGACCAACTTTGTCATTACTTGCCTCCTTAATAAAACATAATTAGAGAAAGAAAAACAGACAATAGAGAGAAAAATTATAAATGGAACAACTTTCTTGTAATTAATTGTTTGAAAAAAAAAAACTTTTAAATAGGGGATAAGAAGGGAAAAAAAAAAAAAAAACAGCTCCTCTTTTGTGTGTACGTATGTATGTATGTATGTATGCATGTATATGTATATAAACTCGTCAGAAATGCCGCATCGTATAAGTTTAATTCAGAGCCTTAACAACTACGTAAAACTCTGAATGTTTACAAACCAGACACCAATAAAAAGCATCTGGAAAAATACAAAAACTATCATTATTAGGGGGTAAATTAGGAGCCCCTACAAAAGAAAACAATGTCCAAGATCTAAACAATGAAACAGAGGAAAATAAATTTACAAAGTTTTAACAGAAATTTCTGAAAATGCAAATTAAATGTAAAAGAGAGAGAAAACCAAAAGCCAAAAGGATGAACCACATACCATTTCATTCCAGGTCCTTCGCTATAAGCCTCCGTTTTAGCTAGCTTCACCGTGAGCAGAATAAAAAAACAACGACAAAAACAAGTCCAAATCCCAAAAACCAAACCCTAGATCACGATCCCAGCCACAAAAGAATCAACGCTAACCCCTTAAAGCTAACCAGGCCCGCCACATTCTCTCAAAATGCGACGAGCGAGACCGAGTCAACTCAGAGTCGGAGATCCGAAGCCTTCTACGACCGGTAGTCACGAAAAATGAAAGGAAACCAACGGAACTCGGCGAGAGACGTATGCGCGGGTTTCCGGCGAAACGCGGAGGCTTGTCGCCGGAATAAGTAGTGGTTTACCGGCGACGGACGAGGTTTACCGGTGAGGGATGAAGAGAGAAGAAAATAGATGAGAGGGAGAGAGAGAGAGAGAGAAAAAAAAAAAGAAGAGAAGGCTTGGGAAACCGAAAGGGAAGTAGGTTGGATAGCTGACAGTTTTATAAGATAATTGCGGGTGTCCAGTCGTGTTAAATGGTTGCATTGAGGCCCTGTTAATTCGGGTATATTATATAATATATTAATTAACTTGAACACCATCTATTAAATTCAACGAGTCAATCAAATTTTTACTACATAATTTGTTTTAATCTGTATGAATATATTAATACGAGACGACCCGTGTCAATCCTTTTGTATGAATGTATTAAATTGATCTAAATAATTTATTTGATCTATTTAATATAAGATAATACTCCTCATAAATATAAAACTAATTACATAATTTTAAATTATAATTCAAATAAATAAAAATATCAAAAGTACAATTTAAAATAAGTGTAAAAGGTGACCAATCCGTAAAAACCAACTCAACTAAAAATCGAAATAATGTTAGAAAATACAAAATAGAATGACGGTATTTTGTTTTTAAGTTAAAAATAATATAATTATAATTTTGATTAAGAAATTTAACTGATCTAAACAAGTTATTAACGGATTGATCCATTTTAATTCAAATCTATTAATATTAATATTAAATTTAAATTTAAATTTAAATTTATTAATTTTATTTTATATTCATATTGAATTATCAAGGCCGATTTACATATTTCTATACTCATTTTTAAAAGGTTAAGCCGAATATTTTATTATAAATTTAATTTTGCTTTCTTTTATTATCAATCAATTAAATTAAATTTAAAGCGAGGAGAAAGTGCGAAACAAAGTGGAGGGTGGTGGTTCAACCAAACGCTTGCCGGCAAAAACGTGTTTTTTTTTTTAATCGCGTTTCGTTGGTATCGGAAACTTTCCTTTAGCGACTTTACCATATTACCCTTACAATCCGAAATTTCTCTGATGTGGCTGGGAAAACGGAACCGTATCATGTGTGGTTAACAAAGGCGTAAAGACGTACAGGATAAGACGATCTGACCGTCCTCTCCTCATCTGTAACTTTGAACGGTCAATAAATAACTAATGTAGCGGATCCGAAATCCCAACCGCACGTACTTTTTTCGTCCAAACTAACTGCCTATACACGGGTCACTTTCGCCCACCTTCCAGTTAGTTGGTCGTGTGAACCAAAAGACAACCGTCTCCTCGTCGGTTTATCCCTTTACGAAGAAAGCCGAGAGGCGTTTTGGACTTTTTAGCGAGGAAGGCTTCCAAGAACACGGCGTGGCAATATTCTGCAGAAAGAAGTACACGTGGCAGCAGATGAACCAGCGGCAGAACGGGGCATAGCAGGCGGTTAAAGCGGATTTCACGCTCTTATATGACCGGCGGTAACCGGTTTCCGGTGCCTTATATTTCTCTCTCCTGATCCTATTGGCTGTTTGCGCTTTTAGCTTTCGCTAGGCGGAGGTTGGTCTAATGATTAGTTTTCCACAGTCAGCGAAAACGAAGCCCTTTCAACTCCAAGAAAAAGTATGCGTAATACTATTCTTATTTCGGTCGATTTAGCGACTCGGCTCGGCTCTAATGCTAAGTCAACCTTATTCGGCTTCAAGGCTAGGCTCCACTTTATCCGGCTTTGTGTTCCATCAGCCTTAATTATTATTAGAGTACTGCTGGGGTGCAATTTCTGTACACTGCAATCCAACAATACATACTCATAGAATATTTTTATTTTTATTTATTTTATTAAAAAAAAAGGAGTGTGGTCTCTGTGTGTGTTTGAGCTGCAGCATACAGACACTGCAATCAAAAATATTTGTTATTATTATTTTTATGTTTTAATCTTAATTATAATTATAATTTTAATTTGGAAGTAATTGCCACATGAACCCATCGCATCACGAAATTTACTCGACAGCAGAAATTAGCTTCCTTACTTTGCGGGTACTTTAAGGATGAGATACTCGCTTTGGATTGGGAACACCTGTCCTTAAAAGTACTTTGGAAGGGAACACCTGCAGCGAAGGGCGAGTTTCGATGGAGAGATTAGGGAGGGAGCAGAGCAGAGATTCTGTTCCTGGAAAGTACTTGAATTGACGAAATTGCCTGATGAACAGTACAAAATAACTTTAATGTCTTCCCTCTTTGATGCATTGTTTCGGACTTAGCAGGGCCTTAAGCTCTGCTGCAGCCTGCATGTCCTTTCTGTTTGGGCGTAGTGATAGACATATAATTATTTTTATAATTATTATTATAATTATGTATTAAATAAAGAATATTTTTATAAAATAAATTATAAAAATAAAATTAATTTACATAAATATCTTTATTTTAATACATAATTATATACATAACTATAAAAAAAGTTGTATACATTATTCTCTCTTTGGTCCTTGGATTACTTGGAAATATAAGAATTGTCTAAAAATTAGATTTTAAAAAATATAAATTTATACATATATTAAAAATAATTAATCATATTTAAACAAATTTTTAAAATTTTTTTAAAAAAAATCGACTTTTGTCCAATTTAATGTGGCTGAAAATAAAAATTATTGTCCAAATTTTTATTAAATTTGATTTTTAATCAATCTAATGAGATTTTCAGGTATGCACAGTTTGTTTTCAAAAAAAATTATTTTATTATATTTTATTTCATCTAATTATTATATATTTTTCAAATTTTTAATATAAAATAATATAAACAAATTAAATTTTTTAAATTTCAATACAAAAATCATATTAAAAAATATTTTATAATAATATTTTATTTAATTTTTCACTTTAATTTCAATTAATCTCATCTCATTTTATCTCAATTTCTTATCTAAAAATAAACCAAACCTAAATTACATTATCTTTTTTAAAAATTAAATTAAATTAAAACAAAACAGGAGGAAAAGAGTAGTCCTTAGCTGGATTCCGCATGCATGCTCGGTTTATTTTTCAGCACAATGCATTTTTTTAAAATAATATAGCTATAGTAAAAAAAAAAATTATTTAGTTAAAGATGTGATCTATTATATTGTAAATATATTTTTATCATAAAAATATGATATTTTATCGCGGTGGAATGCACAAACGTCACACAATCACTTAAAAATAATTATATTATAAAATTATTCTTATCATAAGGTAAATAAAATGACTTATATGAAACTATGTTAATTTTTTAAATAATTTTTGTATTAGCTGTTTGTAGGTATAGCACTTCTTATTTAAGAAATTTAGACAACTATATATAAAGCAATATTGCAATAATATTTGTCCCAACGAATAATTAGAATGAGAACTAAATGCCTTTAAGGAGACATTAGATCAAGCTCGGCTCCTAATTTAATTTAAAGGCAAAAATGAAAGAAAATGGAGGAACTAAAAAATCTGCTACTTACATCTAGAGATGGGGATGCGGAAACAACCTTATCCATTGCGCTAAAAAGGTCGGTGGGTACCATACATAAAGCGCAAGGTAGAGCTATATTAATTTCACTATGATGTGACATCAATTTCATGAGTTGCCAATTCAATTTCTCTCAGGTCTCATTAGGATTCAGAGAGACAAGTTAAGTTTGTCTCGTTTCAGACTGTATTAGATGAATTAATTTCGTCTCAATTTATTTTAAATTTAATTTATCTTAAATTTATGATTATATTTTTTAAAATTTTTATATAAAATATAAATTTTAATACAATTTTTTCAAATTTTAATACAATTTTTTTAAATTTCAATTCAATTTTTTTAAATTTTTAAATAATAATAATAATAATATTTTATTCAACTTTTAAAACTCATCTCAATTCTTCTCATGTCAACTCCAAATCTAAGCGGGACCTCGATAAAAATTCAAATGTGTTTGATTATTTACAAAGATATGTTGTAGTACTAATGTTTGTGATTACAAATTTTGTACATACTCCCATAAAAGGAAGTTTCCCACCATTTGGGACATGCACTTTTTTTTTTTCTCTGAAGGGGACATGCACTTAATATAGAAGCTATTCTCCCATCATCTTACCAGTATCTCGTTTTTCTCTTTTCAGTGTAAAATGTATCTTCACTTACAAGCGAATATATATTTATAACATAAATAGAATTTATTTATCCTGATAAGTCAACAAACTCGTAATATAGTTGGTAGAGATTCAAACCCTCTTAACTAGATGGAAAATATTTGGGATCAAGAATGGTGTTTTTAAAGTGATTTATATTATTATTTTTATTTAGTAGTTAAAGAAGTACTTTCTAAAGATTTTATAAAATTTATTTAAGGTTGCGGTAGGATGTTGAGCCAGATTGAGTATTTTTAAAGAATAGCAACGAGTTGAGATTATTATGTAAGTTTTCTAAAGTACACCTAAAATGAATTTAAATATGTTTGGATGTTGATCAGATTAGTATAAATATATTTATAAAAAATGAAAAAAGATTATGGATTTCATATATAAATAAGTATTGAATTAAAAAAAATCACGAATCTTACGTATAAAAAGATTTTGAGTTGAGATAAAATTAATAATTTAAAATTTGTATATTTAGATCTTATATTTAATTTAAATTTAGATAGAACTAAATTGAATTTAGATAAGCTCAACAATAAAATATAACCAAATATCTAAAAATGATTAAGATATGATTAGAAAAACAATGAAAGAAAAATGAATTGACGCTTTCTCGATTTTATATCATGACTAAATTGGTAATAAAAAAAAAACTCAAATATTTATAATTGAAAATTGATAATCCCACAAACGGGATTCCTAGTCCCGATGGTGAGATTTTTATTTTTTTTACATAATAATTAAAAATGTATTGCTTTATAATATTGTAATTTTTTATTTTATATAAATATTTAAAAATATTAAAAAATATATAAAAGAAACGCCAAAAAGAAAAAGAAGTTATAATACTTGGTGGGATCCCACAGGAGTGAGTATAGTAATATCACTCTTTATAATTTATGACCATGGTTATTAACTTATTTCAAATAAGAAAACTTTTATTCGCAAAAAACGAACAATTTCGACAAAAATATGAATCTATTCCTTTTGTTATAAACATATAATCAGGAACAAGTGTTTGTCTTGTATGTATACCCGTTTACCAATGCATGCCTAGCCTACTCACATTTGAGTTATGCACACCAATATAAGTTTACACATAGGGTTAAAAGAATAAAATAAGCTATTGAGAGTACTATATATTCTAAAAATGCTGCTACTATCTATAATGGGTTGACGTTAATAAGGTTTGGAACTTGGAACGTCGAAGTCAAATGTAGCCGTGAGATTCTGTCGATAAAAATAACGAGAATGATGCCATTTTTCAACTGTCAGGAGAAAAGAGTAACGTGGACGTACAAAAACTCCATTCAGGGGTAGTGAAAATACTTACATTGGTCGATGTGTCAGGTGGGGACAGCGAAAGACACGTGGTTTGTTGACCGGACCTTCTTCGTACCTCGGGTTCTATTATACGGTGTAGGTAGGTTAAGTAAGAGACTGTCCACAGAATATCGTTTTTGGCTCTTTATTTGTAATCCGCACTATATATTATTTGATTTAAAAATATAATTTTTAAATTTTATAAATCAAATTATATTAAGTATATGGTCTGTTATATACGTGGTGCAGAGGCCTTTAAATATAATAAACTAACAAATTGACAATTATGTATTACATTATATCTTATTTTATAATAAAAGTAGTTTTATAATTTTATGTACTAAGATACTTAATTTGTTAACTTATTTTTGTTTTATAAAAATCTGTTTCTAATTAAAACATTTCTTTATAGGGTATTAGCTGCTAATGCGGCCGGTTATGGTACATTAATATTGCTGGGGTATATATCAAAATAGGTGGAAAATTAGGTCCATGATGTAGAGAAAGTGAGGTCTCGTTTGGATTTGAATAGGAGATAAGTTTAATTTATTTTTTACTATTATTATTATTTAAAAATTTAAAAAATATGTATTGAAAATTCAAAAAATATGTATATAAATTTATGTTTTATATAATAAATTAAAAAAATATAATGATAAAATGAAAATGAATTGATATAAGTTAAAATGAATCCTGAATCCAAATAGGACCTGAGGAATGCATGCATATTATATACTAATGTCATGAAATGAATGTTATAAGAACTTTATATATATATATATATATATATAGTGACTTGTGCTTTTTATCATCTAATTAACAATTATGTATAGCATTTGACTCCCCTTTTTATATTATCCTTATTTTTTAACAAATTTTTTTCTGTTTGATTTTTAAAAATATTTTATGGGTTCAATCTTGACTTCACCACTTAAATATTAGGAAAATGATCATGTTCAACATAAAATCATAATGGGTAGATTAATAGGCATACTTGTTAATATTTTTTTTTCTCTTGGCAAGCGCAAAGCTGGCATCCAAAACTGTGGAATTTAAATCCAAAAGCTGTTTATTCGAATATTTAATAATCATAGCTAGCCAATCCTAGTGATAAAGCTGATTCACAGCAAACTACCCACATTGATCAAGAATCAAATTATTTTGGTATCTCTATCTTCTTGCGTAATCAGTGTATGTGTGTGTCACGTTCTATCTGGTCGATTCCATAAAGCATATTCTTATACATAAATAAACAATATTTGGCTTTCATCAAGCCACGGCATAAGCAAAAAGAGTCATTTAATTAAGTATTTATCATAGAGCCTTGCCTTATACTAATACTTTCTTACCTACTTTTCTTTTCAACATTTATAATTCTCTCTCCCTCTCTTTCTCTCTCTCTATATATATACACATATATGATGAGTACTGTTATATTTACAAAAAAAATTATATAAAAAAAATTTATAAATTGATGTGACTTCATCTGATTCGTTAAATTTATTATACAATAAAAATAATTTTATAATAAGATAAACTACATCAAATCAAATCAATTTATAAAATTATTTTTATATAATTTATTTTATAACTAGAGTATTCCTATATATATATATATATATAACCGTTAATAAGGAACACACCAACAACAGCACTAAAAAAAAGGAGAATCTCCTTCGCGATGTTAGGTATCATTTAAATAAGATTTGATCAACGCCCTTTAGGTGGTTTAACAAATCTTTTATGGGGGAGAGGTACTTGACCTATTACCAACCAATAAGGATATATATATATATATATATATATATATAAGTAAGGAATTTAGGACAAAAGTTGGTGATCCAAAACAGGTTGTAACAAGGGTTAGTGAAGTCTTATTCAGCTATATGACATTAAAGGTTGCTTAATTAGATTAAGTGGCCAGGTTTGTGTTCCGGTTCATGTAATGGCAATGGATTGCAACAAGGATATCAGATTAGAAAGAAAGTTAAGGAAAGATTATACATGTTGAAAGTGAGGGTTTGGGTTACTTGAAGTAGACTTGATGAACTCACACAAAAAAAAAAAAAACCTTACTTCTTAGAGATTTCATTGAGGCATATATATTTGGATTGACTTGTTTCAAAGAAAAAATAGTGTGTTTGATCAATATATAAAAAAGTGTAAGAACCTAAAAAAACCTAAAAAAACTATAATTTTGTTTTCTTCAAACACCATTTTGAAGTTTTTGATGAAAAGCTCCCATAGATAATGCTATATTTTAAAAAAACACCACAATGACTAACTTTAAAAACTCTTTAACTAGCTAGGGCATGTTTACCAAATGAGTTTTGCTGCTCATCATTTTTAAATATCACATACCACACTTAATTTTATTTTTTTAATATGTTTGTTTTATTATTCCTAAACTAATTGATCAAGTATTTTACTCATTATTTATACACCACACATTTAGTAAAAGAAAATAAATAAAAATTATATGTGGTGTATAGTGTGAAGATGATGAATAAAATTTTTCTTACTAAATAGTAAACAGTTTTTTAATGGTAAAACATTTTAGTAAATCTCTAATATGAAAAGTTATATTTTCGACTACAATTCAAAATAGGCACTTATCTTATTATTATTATTTTATATATATACATATATATGTATATTTGCAAGACACTACAAAAGATACACAATAAATTCTAAAAGCATTAATATTAGTCTAATCAAAATTTATCATCAAAAATTGATAAAAAGTATAAGTTTATACACGCATAAAAAAATTTTCATCATATTTGATAAAAAAAAAGGAAAAGAAAGTGAGGAGAATAGCATAAAAATACTTTTTGCTTGACTTTTGAATAGTAACTCATCAAATTTAATGAAAATTTTTTGATGTGTATGTAAATTTATACTTTTTATCAATTTTTAATGATAATTTTTAATTAAACTAATATCAATGCTCTATCATAATCAAATCTGATCATTAATTTTCAAAAGTTTTATTTTTTCAAACTTATCATGACAGTCAAACTACGTACAGTATAACAACGTTAATTGGCCCCGCTTGGATTCGGAAGTGGGTTGAGCTCATCTCAACTCACTTCCATTTCATCATTATATTTTTATAATTTTTTATATAAAACACAAATTCCTATACACCTTTTTCAAATCCCAATACACCTTTTTCAAATTCCAACACACCTTTTTCAAATCCCAAAATAATAATAATATTAAAAAATAAACCAAACTCATCTCAACTCATCTCAACTCATCTCATCTCCGAATCCAAGCGGGGCCATGTGGAGTATATGCTATATATACACATGACCGACTTATAACAAGCAAAATGATTTGGTTATAAAAATTTATTCAAATAGAAAACTTAGGTACTGATTCATATGCTCTGCATGCATTAATAATGGCATCAAAATTAGAAGGTTGAAGACTATACTTATTTTATTATTGAGAAATGATAGATACAATTATAGAGTTGCAAACAGTGTGTAATCGTTTTTAAAAAAAAGAATATATATAAAACTTACTTGAAAAAAGTTAATTTTTTTTTTAAAATAATTGTACGTCATTTGTAATTTCACGATTGTATATAAAATTACTCTTTATTATTAGGTTGAATACAGATGCTAAGGCCAAACGGAAGATTCCACAAACAAAGTACATTCTCATTATAAAAGGGTCAATAAAAAAAAGAACAAGAAAAAAAGTCCTTCTTGAAGATTATGACAAGCAGAATCCTATGAATTTGATGTTTGGAATACTGTGCCTCGAAAGTCAGCTACTCGAACACTTATTTATTCACTCTAGTTAACAGATTATATTCTTAATCAGCAGCATAAAGTGCTGTGTCTCTGCCTGTCGTCCATGTCATGCTAACAATATTGATGTTTCGAATGAAACAAGGTGGGAAGGGAATCCAATCAACATTTCAAGACTTTTAATCAAATTAATTATTAGTTTATGATACAAAGAAATTAAACACTAAGAATAACCAATAATAATAATTATTAATGTATTTGAGAACTGCTACGATTATGTTGTCTTAGTTATATCGCTTATTTTGTTTTATTAATGTGGCAAAATTAAAATAAAATAAAAATATATATATTCAAAATAAAACGATCACATAGGAAAAAAATAGTCATTTGTGATTTATTATTTATAAAAAAAATAATTATTTATGATAAAAATATATTATTTTAACTGAAAATAATTAAGTAGTCTTTTTTGTTTTTGGTAATCTCGTCTAATTAAAGCAGTTTTTGAAATGTCAGCTAATTTGGTCAAGATCTCATTCACTAATTAAAGCGTACAAAGTTTAGAAAGCTGGTGCAAAAGGATGACTACTTCCCCTCATGAAAGACAAAAACAAAATTAGCCGACACCTTTAAAAGAAGGCTTTCCCATTATGGTCGTCTACTCTGACCAAAACGCCGTTTACTGATTAACATGCTGCGGACGCGTGGAAAGAGTCTTGCCGCTTGCGAATTAATTACTTGGTTTCTAATTTTGTTCTTTGTTTATATAGGTTGAAAGTTTCTTGATCTTCGTTCTCTTTTAGTTTTCGGCGCATGGGTAAATGTCTTCTCTTTCTACTACTTTCACGTGTTCTAAATATATACGTTTCTTAAATTTATTTTGACTAAAAATATAATATTAATAATTAGTTTTTTTTCTTATTTAGAATTTTTAGATAAGTTGTGATATCACATGTATAAGAACAAATTAAGTTTTAAATTCGAAGCTTAACATCTTTTTATTTTCAACATCAGATTCAAGCTACATAATTTATATAATTGAAAGTTTTTAAATATTATAAAAAATAATAACTTTTCATTTTTAGGTAATTATAAGATTTCATATAAAGTAACACAAACTATCTTATTCTCTTATCTAAAGCAATATCACAATATCTCATTTTTTAATTTCCAACATCCTAATACATCTATTTGTACGTGGTACACTTCAAATCCCATATTTTTAATTAAGATAAATTTTGATATCATTTCTATCGCACTAATAAAAGATTCAAAATATATAATTTATATTTTAAAAAGATGAGTCAATGAAACAGTTAAAACTGTAGTTAATTCCTATAAAAAGAAAGAAAATATCATTTCTAAACATTGAGAAATCTTATATATTATATATTTGTATCCTTATCATATGAGTGTGACAAAAAACTTTATATTTTATAATAATTATATATATATGTATTTTTAAATTTCTTATGAAATAAGTTTTGTTGATCATTTCCCTTGTGAAAATGCTGAGAAAGTAGTGAGAATATTTCATGGGTGGCACCAGCTAGCATGAGTATGAAACTGTCTGGAAGGTTCAAAACATTAATTTTTAAAATATCATGGACTACTTGATATATAGTTAAAGTGTAGTAGTTTTATTCTAAAGTTATTTTCAAGGAGCGCCAATGAAAAAGACAAAAGTTTATCATTCTTGATTGCTATCATGTTTAAGTACTCTTTCTCGTCAACACGAATAATGAAAGTTGTTTGGTCAATATTTTCATACTGCATGCAATCGCATTCTCACCTATATATGATTCAGTGCCACAATACATTATCTGGAAAGCTACACTATATATATAGCGACGTACGTACGTTGGATGTGGCTTTAATTTGATGAGGCAAATCTACCTTTTTCTTGTTTGTTTTTTTGGTGATTATCATATTGTTGGCTCAGAATTAGAGGCTCATGATCAATTGGGGGTGGAATTGTCATGATAAGCTTCCATTACACCATGCAGATTCCTCATTTGTCGCTTTGTCGGTCAAACGCTATAGACTCCATTTTATTCTACTAATTAATTATATATTTCAGCCATCAGATGTTAGTAATGCTAACTACAGTGCAAGGTATGCATACTCTACACAGTTATTTATTTTTATAAAATAATATATATTTTTTAATTTTTATTTATCAATAAAATTGTAATGCAATATCTCCATGCAATCAGGATTGCAAATAAAATCTCTGTATATTTATTTATTTATATACTATTTGTAAATACATTGCACCGAACTTGTATAGCTTAAAACTGCATATATTATAACGTAGATGTCTTGTAATTATTATCATGCACTTAAAATATATATGATGTCTCGAGCACCTCAATGTCTTTTTTTTTTTTTTTTTTTTTCCTGATAGTTGTGTACTTATCTTGTTTTTGTTTATTCATTTATGGTGATCAATCCATACGCCCATATATATGTGATATCATGTTTGGTCCTATACCCAGGAATTTGCGAAGATGTATATATATAAGGTCAAAAAATATGTTGAATTTAAGTCTTGTTGAATCGATGACTCGCCTGCATTCATGCATTCTGCACTTCTTGTCTTCGATCGGTAAAATATTATCATCTCTTATTACAAAAAATAGACTATTTATGATATTTTAATTAGAATTAAAATGATTATTTGTAATAAAAATAATCATTTTTTTTTTTTATAGAATCTTTTAGATTTTATGATGATATCAGTTTATTTGTTGAAATGTTATTGTTTTTTGCTTCCCCTTTTAACGACATCAAGGACATTTTGTATCCATACTTGCACAAAAGTAACCTTATTTTGGGGAAAAGCATGTTGCTCCCTTATGCCTTCCTTACAATGTGCTCGGAAAAAACAGAAACTTTAAAATAATAATAAAAAAAAAACCTAAATTTGCGTGTGGAATCAAATTGTAATCACCTAGGATTTAGGGCTTTGATCAGAAGTCAAGAGTCACGAGTCGAGACAGATAGAGAGTGTTTTCAGTTTTGACCAAGATGATGATATCTAGCTAATTAACACGTGAGTAAACTACTTGTTTAAGTACCTATCCGGGAAATTAAGATGACATGAGAGGATTTTCGGTCGTGAAATATTAAAAGTGAAAAGAGGAAAATGATTTATACTATTTTTAAGTCTCGTAGACCTTTTTTTTTTAAAAAAAAATATATAAATTATATAAAAAATTGCTTAATTAACAGTAAATTTATTTATCTTTTTTCAAATAAAATATATATACGAGTATATTTAATATTTGTAATTAGCACTATTTAATCAATTAACAAGAATAAGGTCATTTTCAATCATGTGTTTATCCAGATTAGCTCCATTAATAAAAAATGAATTACCTATATAATATGTTATTAATGAAATAAGAATTATATAATTTTGCCGATCATTTTCAATCAAAAAATATATATTTTAAACACCCCAAAATAATTTTCTCTAATTAAAAATTATAATAATTGTCAGATAGTAGTCATGTTCAATCTATAGCTATTGGACGGTGTTATGATTGGGACTGAAATATTCAACACAAAAGACAAGGTTCCAAGTCATGGTCTGCGCCTAACAAAAGAAAAATCGCCGTCTTATACTAGTCAGTGCTGAAAGAAGAGTCAGCATTTTTTTTAGTCATCCTCAATTGAATCCATCCCTTCACACTTTTCCTATTTTTAGAATTTAGAACCAAATATGGGTTCTAAACCTTTCTCTATCATTTCACATTTGAAACAAAATTTATTAAATACATGCATATACACACCCTTTAGTCTTTACCAAGTCATACTTTCAACAATTAATTACCCCCAACACTTTCAAAGAAACATGGGCTGCATACGGAATTGACTTGTAGAAGATCTAGGCCCAAAAATACTTCTTAATTATCTTAGGTTTTTTTTTTTTTATAAAGCAATCATGTATTCTTAGATTACTAAGAAGTAGCATTATATGTTATAGTGTTCATAAATTACATGTCAAAAGTGGATCCTTTTTACTGTAGAAATTAAGAAGACTAAGTGAAATAAAAATCAATAAGATGTTATCGTGAGCCAGTTTTAAAGCTGCCTATTGTGCAAGATCATGCGCACATCGATTTTAAGATTAATAAATTTCGACAATTTTTTATTTCTCAAAATTATGTCTAAGTTATTCTATAATGTCTTTGATAACAAGTTGTATACAAATATTAACTAAAGTTATAGAATGTATAAGTACTTTTGCACATTATTTTAAAAAAATAAAATTTTTATAAATTTTTTTTTTGTAAATTTTAGATTTTTCATTTTTTTTAAATAGATAAGACTTGGACAATATGTTTTGTAAAGTAGGAGTATTTTTGTAAATTAATGTTAATTTTATAAAGTAGTTTACAAAAATATTCTTATTTTATAATTCACATTGTGTAAATATTATAAAATGTATTGTGTGTATCATTTCCTAAACTTTATATTGTATTATTCTTATTTTAGAATAAAGTTATTGTTATATTAATGGTTTTGTGACCGTATGGCACGTTATGATGATCAAGAGAGCTAATGATTGCTTACAGCTGTTTTATTAAAAAAAAAGTTGGTAAACATTTGACCAAAACCCCATTTAATTATGTTATCCCCAGAATAAAGTTTAAACAAACGATGAAAAAAAAAACACAGATTCATGTGACATTTTTACCCGTAATGTGACTAGATTGTGGTTAGGCCATCCATTTCAGTTTTAGTTGATTCGTAACATTGGACAAGGTCCCCACACTATTTGGACAATGAAAATATACTATTAAAATGATGATAATTCTTTAAGTAATGCTACATATAATTTATTTTTATAGATCCTTTGCATTTCAAATAATAAATAGGTAAAAAAGTCTTAATTTTAAAATAAAATAAATTAAAATATTTTTATTTATGAATCAAAAATTTTAAAATCTCAAAAATTTATTTCATTTATTCGTAAAATCAAAGCATTTTAATTAGACTTGCAACTTGCAAGGCAAGAGAATTATTCTAATTCTTTTCCCCCCGAAACATAGATCGAAGGGTTGGGATTTTTATTTTCTTGGGATAAATCATGATGGTCAGATTGGTCCTTATCAAACATATAGATGGATAGAGCTATCGCTGATTTAAAATGGTGTCGATAAAAGTGGTAGTGCAGCCCACGTATATCTATCAGTAGTTGGGTTGTGATCTCGACCTCCTCCAAGCCCATATATATTTATTGGTTTCGATCGAATTGTGTTTCACGCATGTTATTGAGAGTCTTCGAGATTGTTTAGATTGAGAAATATTCTCAAATTTCAATCTATCATTTTATTTTATTATTATAAATTTTATAAATTTTCATATAAAATAGAATATATATATATAATTCAAGTTTTTTTTTTATAAATTTCAAAATATAAATAATATTAAAAAACAATATTTTATTTAATTTTTAACTTTATTTTAAAATCATCATATCTCATCTTACTATCCAAACAACATTTTCGAACTAATTCAATCAATTAATTGCAGTAAAGAGATTATATAAAAATAATTCTACAAAATATTTCTCATTCTTAATTATGTTTCTTTAATATCTTTTCCAATGCTAGCCTAAGGGCCTATTTGGGTTTGAATTTGGAAGTTTAAAATGTGCTTTAATTACTTAAAAAAGTTGAAAATCTATTTTTTTAAATCACTAAATTGATACTTTTACTGAAAAGTTTGTGCAGTTAATTGTATATTTTTTTAAAATTATCGTAATTAACTTTAAAAATACTTTAAATACATGTTTACCAAACAATAATTTTTTTTTAAATATAGAGCTTTATAGTAAAGCTTGACATTAAAAGCACTCTTATACAAAATTGTATCTTTTTTACCACAATTCTAAATATGCACTAAGTCTAATAAGGGTGTCAAATCGTGTCAACGAGTCATATTTATGTCGTGTCAAGACATGTATAATATATTATATAAGTTAATTTTAATCCGACCCGTTAAGTTTATCGTGTCAAAATCTCAGACCCTAATACCATCCATTAACATTACGTGTCATGTTAACCTGTTAGGATCCATTAGTGAATATTACGAAAAAAATTAACACAATAAAATATGATACGTTTAAACTTGTGTATGTAAATGTATTAAATATGCCCGAAATTAATCCGTTTGACTTAATTAAACTTAGCATAATTTTATACAAATGTTAAAACTACAATATCTATAAAAATTATAATATTAACTACAAGTATGAATTACAATATAAATAATAAAAATATGAAACTTAAAATTTTAACAATTTTACTTTTAAATATAAGGGTATATTTTAACTTTCTTAACGTGTCATAGTGGGTCTAAATATGTTGATTCGCTATTAACCCGTTAAGCAATTGTGTCATAACAGGTCAATCCATTTTGACCCAAAACCTATTAAAATTAAACTCTAACCCGTTATTATCGTGTCGTGTTCGTGTTGAGTTAACGAATCATATAATATATTGTCACCCCTAAAGCTAAATATGGAATAGACATGAGATAATCTTGACTGTCAGATGATCCAAACAGAAAGTACTACATAATCGACTGCACAATAATAAAAAAAATAACATCTAGTGATGGTCGGATATGTACCTGCATCGAGAACGATCATTTACGATGAGAATTAGCCCGGCACACCTTTTTAATTTCTTCTGTCTTTGATCGACAATAATTTATTTTGGTTAATACGTCGAAATTGTTCGACAGCTAGCAAGTAATGAGCCATGCAAATACTCGCACTTATCGTTGATAACTAACATATACTACTAACCATACAAATTAAGCAAAGCCATACATGAAACGACCCAAAAGGGGAACAAACCATGAAATTAAGCACTTGCATCCAGAAGAGAGTTAAACCGTACACGATATAATACCTAGAGTAGTCATGATCATGAACATCAATTTAAATCAAAACACCCAACAATTCAAAATAGCATTGAATTCATCAAAAAAACAAGAAAAAAACAGAAGATCAGAAAACGAGCAAGGCTAGGCCGACAGACAAGCAGAAGTCAATACCCGAACCACCACCCTTGACACTATTGATGAGGCCTATCTTCATTGTTTTTGATTATAAGATAGGTTTTTATAAAGCCTTACCAAAAAACAAAGGGTCATATACTTATATGTCTGGTGCGCTCTTGACTCCCCCTCTGGCCTATTTTGATCTAATCCACGTACACACACATGCATCATCTTTACTACTACTACGTACCATCATGATCATCATTAATGCTACCAACATCTTGCCCACACAACCAACCCGATCCCATGATCTCCACCTTCAATTCACACCCACCTAACAAAATAACACCTATCCCTTATTTACCTTTAGAATACTACAATCCTACTTCAGGAGTTCACCCATGATCTTAATTATTAACTAGATTACCCAGAATTATTCCCACTCTTCCCAGCTCCTAACAGGAAAAAGCTTCACAAAAAACTAACCCTAGAATCCCTTGTGGACCAAAATGTCTTTGTTTTTTGCCTGTGCTAGCTGGTAGTTTCTCTAAGAAAAGTGGGAGGAAATTCTGGGTAACTTTATACACCTCCTAAGCTATTGCTAATTGGGTGTTGCGCTTGTGGTTTCAGTGCAAGAGCCTATTGCAGTACTAGCACTGTTATCAGGCCAGCTGGTCGTGCCGGTGCCGGTGCCGGTGCCGGCGCCGGTGCTACTACTGCTACTGAGAGCAGCAGTGATCTGGTGCACCGTGTTACACAAATGGTTGTTAATGGCCGACACGCTGGAGAGGTTGAGCTTTGCGGATGGAACTGTGCTTGCAAGAACTTGGACTACGATTGTGAGTAGACAGCCTGAAATAGAAGAAGAAGAAGTAGGCGCATTACCCCGGCCTTGATCTTCGGATGATGGGATTTGGTTGCCGTCGCCGGAAATGTTACCGGTGTCTGTGGATCCAACTGGAACTATGACAAATCCTATAGGTAAGAGGGGAATGCAGGAGGGGTCCTCGCCGCTCATTGCGTGTTGGATGGAGTCCACGTCGATGGTGGTGTAGACAACAAGGCTCCCGGACGGGTCGGTGCAGCTCTCTTGCAGCATTAGCTCAACGTGCTGGGATGAGTTGCTGGCTACCTGCACATGCATGCAAATAAAGAATGGAATCTTCTTCATTTTTATAGATGAAGGTGGAGAAAAACAGTGTAAAAATGTGACACATATTCGTATATTATGTATAAAAAACCAAAATGAATTATTGAAAAATCATGCGCCACGCATGTTAATCTCTAAGAACCATGCAACGAAACTGAGCTTTTGAAGCTATTGGGGTCGGATCGTCGTAGAGATGATCAGCAATCAATAAAAAGGGTTATCTTCCTCGCATAGATATTTGGAACAACTAAGGCGATGTACAATTGAGTTGACATGAATGGCGTTTTTTTAATGAATAATAATGAGTCGAAATAGTGAATTGAGTTTTGTAGAGCCCACTTAAGTAAATTGAATTAAGATGTGTTTGGATATTAAGATAGTTTAGATGTATCAATATATGAGAACTTGAAAAAAAATGTACATTACATGTGTAAAGAGATATTGAATTGAAAAAAATTTTAGATTCCAAATGCAAAGAAGTTTTGAAATGAGTGATTTTTTAATGATTTAAAAGTTGTGTATTTGAATATTAGAATAGGTCTAAAACAAAACTTAACTAAGATGGGCTGAGCTCATTCAAAGATCCATACGAAGCCATATGTGAAATCCAGCCTCTATGCAAAATATTGCTTGCTGTAGGACTTAAGTTAGAAACATTTTCCATCGAGTTTTTTCTTCAGTATCACTCGAAAGGAACGGTATATAATGATGGCTCAAAAAAGTAATTCTTACGTTGATGCGAAGAAGAGAAATGCAATTTCCCTGATGAGAGCCGTTTGCAATGTGAGCCACCTCATGTAACGAATTCCCATTGGAGAGAACATCAAGCTGCATGTACATGAATACGTACATTCAAAAACTCCTTCAAATTAATAAGCCAGATTGAGTACTAATATTGGTATCGATAAATAAAGGATTAGATTAATTCACTATAAAAAAACTCCTTATATATAATCAGTTATTTTTTGTCAAAATGATAATTTCCTGTTAAAATGAGTCTGTCTTCGTAGTAAATAGTTATCTTTATATAAATAATCTATAATGAATACTTTTTTTTTCGTAGTTTAAATAAACTAATAAATTGTTTGAACCTGAGATCTACGGCGTTCATCTCTCAAGAGATCAAAGACATGGTCATGAGGGTATGGAAGCCAAGTAGAAGAAACAGCACAGAGTACGAGCCCGTTAGGTTGTCCAGGCTCTGTGATTTTCCTTGTAGAAATTCTAACAGTGTCATCAGGGTAATCTGATAGAGCCGTCCAAATCAGCCCACTAGAAGTGCTGGTGTTGATGCAGAATGTTCTTATCATTCTTTGAGCCAGTTTCATCAAGTTCTTTCGTGCCTCTGGAGAGGGTATCACTGTACATGGCAACATACCAAGGTTAAAATATATAATCATGAAAGATGATTGTTATAGCCGTAAAAACATCTTACAAAATCAATTCTCTTAATTGACGTGATTTTATATAATCCGTTGGATCTACTTTATAACAAAAATAATTTTATAATCTGACGAACTACATAAAATCACGTCAGTTTATGAGATTACTTTTGTATAATCTATTTACGACTAACTGCTAAAGTATTTCTCTTGTATATTTCTTGTGCACTACATTGATGTGATTGATTAAAATAATTATTTTACATTAAAAAATTGATATAGTCAATCATATTACTAGAATGTACAAAGAATATACAAAATAACTGCACATAAAATAATTTTTGAAATAAAAAAGCTAAGATCATGAACCTCCAAGGTCAGATATATTTCGAGCCATGAGGCTTGCGACTCTTTCACATTGTCTCTGCAAGACAGCTAACCAGCGGTGTGCTCCAAATGCCTTCCCACTAAAGACAAACTCACTAAATAGCTGATGAACAGGTTTCTCCTCTACCACTGCGTGCTCAACCCATGTAACCTATATATATATATATATATATATATATATAAGGAAACCGACTTTCAATATAACGAAAATGAAATTTCCCAAATTGAAAACCAATAAAAAGATCATGATCACGAAGTAATTAGACAATAACATATTGTCCTACGTAGGACAGAGGGAAAAGAGAAACTTAGATATATTAGCAGCAAATCATGGAAGAGTACGTACAAGTAATTTAAAGTACTGTGCAAGTACTCTTGGGCAAGTCTTTTGTGAAGAAGTACTGGATCACACTTACAAAAAAATACATGTTTTTACACTATTTCAAGGTATTCATGGTTATTTTTTTCGAAATATTAATTGCACAAAATTATTAATAAAATGAAATAATGGTGGCAGTAACACCCACCCTGGAGTAGCCATTTGGCATATCTTGAATAAGACAGCCAGAGGGGCGTCTCATGTATATGGGAAAGGAGGGCTGAAGTTTGTCATGAAAGCTATCAATTGGAAAATCAACAATTGCCCATGTCCCTTCTTCAGCATTGATCTGTTGGCAGTAACGAAGGAAATGAGCCTCACGCGTGGGTACCAGTGGAGAAAGAACTTGAAATTCCGCATACATCTGCCCAAACATTCACGTAGCAAACATATAAACGACCAATCTATAACAGAAAAGAAAAGCATGCTTAAGTAAGATCAGCAAATTAATTAATGGAAGAAAAATATTTATATCTTATTAAGGTATATATATATATATATGTATATATACATATATAGCATTAGCATACCAGTTGAAGAGAACCACTTGCATGCCCAGAATCACCTGATGAAATAACTTGAACTGTTTTTGCTCTTGAAACAATTGAAGGAAACAATTCTACCCACTTGTTCTGAAACATGAAGGTAAAATTTCAAACAAGTGCCCAATTATGAGAGTGATAAAATTAAGCTGAGTAAGGCTACATATAATTGTGATCGTCTACAAGCAACGTGCAGTTATTTTGAATAGATGAAACAACCCTATTCATGAATTACAAGGCTACTAATTAAATTAATAAGAACCCACATTGTACATAATACTAGCCTAGAATAGATGAAATATATATATATATATATATATGTATCATATGCCACTTAATTCAGAAATTATGGATCCTGGTTATAATGAACAAACTTCTTACAGAATCAAGGAAGGCATCGACCAAGGTGATGCTATTCATTATAACGACGGCACTATCACGAGTGGCTTCAGTCCTGAACTCATTCGAGTGCTGTTTGAGGTTCAACGACCGCGGAAACATCCTCGCATGCTCCTCAGGATTAAGGACTTCTCTTCCATTTTCATTGTCACAAATCCAAAGAGGCTCAGTTCCTTGGCACATCTTCACTAGTTCCTCCATGGATGAAACGGCAAGCTCCAATGCAATTGGCTTCTCCTCTTCCAATAACAGACCGCCTTCTGGGTAGTGGGAAGTTTCTGGTGGCATTAACATAGGCACTGGAATCATTTGATCTGTGCATGAAGCCATTGGGTCTGAGAAATGCCTTGAAAACATATTCATGTCCAAATCCAATGAAGGGGCCATAAGCATAGTAGCTGACTGCATTGCTCCGATTGGCCGACCAGCATATTGCGAAGCGAGACAACAAGCATGTTCAAGCTGTAAAGTGATATTTTCCAAATTGTTACATATACAAAAAGATTAGATAAAAGTAAATCTATAAATTAATATGCCTTCACATGGCATTAAATCTACTTTACATTAAAAATATTTTTATAATATGACGTACTGCATGCATCAAACCACATCATTTATAGATTTACTTTGATATAATTGATAACTAAAATATTACCCTTCGAGCATTTGTAATCACCAAAGGAGATTAAATTAATTGTTATGCTCCAACTTGAAACTTGCATTAGACAACATGCACAAATATTAAACAATGAGTGCAACGTAACTCAGATTGAAGCTGATCAGAATTTACTAAAAAATAATAATATTAAGAGAAATGATAGATGTAGTTATGGAATTGTAAGTGGCGTATACACCGTTTGAACTCCACGACTGTATATAGTACTACTCTAATATTAAAGAATGTGAAAAGTTAATAATTACTAATTTGTTATGGGAAATACTTTTAGTCTAGATTATTTAAAAATAATCCTATAAATTGACGTAGCTTTATGCGATTCTATCGTCAAATTCTAAAGTTACTTTTATCATAAAATTGATTTAACGAATCACATGAAATCACATCATTTTGTAAAATTACTTTTATGTAATTAATCAGGTCTCGTTTGTTATATATATATATATATATATATTTGGGAATTATTAATCTTTCATAGTTCCCAAATTATCTTCCGCGACATATAATTAAGTTCACCATTATACCTCTTCTCTGAGCCGAGCATTCTCAAGGCGAAGTTGGTGTTCGTCGAAGCCCATCTCCCCTCCCAGCATTCCCGGACCTCCACAATTAGGACAGACAACATTGCTTAGCGCCCTTTGTAGCCGGAAATTCTCCTGTCTTAGAGACTCATTCTCCGCTTTAAGTATCCCATTGTCCGCCCGATCTTGTTGTGCCTATAAAATAAGTTTCAAGTAATAACAAAGATTTAAAAGCGCACAAATATTCGTACGTAACCGGCCTTCCCATCGATCTTATCATGAACACAAATCGAATCTGGAATGAAAACTTTTGAGATACCCTCCCCTCACCAACACCATGTAAACCTAAATGGGGTAGCATTTATTTCTCGACTGGTCATTGACTCTTTGGGAAGCACATGCACCGGTAGGGTTTAATTGCGGACATTAATGAAATACAGGCTGTACACAAAACTTAAGTAAAAAGTGTATCACGAAGTAAATGAGATTCTTCTTCTTCTAGCCGTTCGGGGATTCAAATGTTTGAGGTAGAAAATGAAACGCGCTTCCTTGGGAAAAGTGCTAGATAGGCTAAGCGTGGGGCTTAAGTACTGATCACTTCATAAAGGGTTGGCACATGTTATGGGGTTGCCATTGAAAATGAAAGCTTTAAATGGATCCCAGATTTGCAAATTTGATTATACCTTCATCTGGGTTCGCCGGTTTTGGAACCAGAACTTGACCTGCCGTGGTTTGAGGCCAAGATCTTGGCTGAGTTTCTGCCTCTGCTTGTCATCTGGGTGTGGACATTCCTTGAACAAACTGTATAGTAGAAGAAACATTTATCACAGAAAATTGTGTGTATATATATATATAGAGTGAGAGAGAGAGAGAGGGAGATTACGATTCCATTTCTTGGATCTGCCGAGCGGTGTGCCTATGGTAGCGTTTCTTCTTGGGAGGCTGCTCACTCTCTTGTTCATTTCCCGACTTTTCTTCAACTTGTTCACTCCCAGACCCACTCTCTATCTCGTCCTTTCCTCTCAGCAGCCCGTTTTCTTCTTTCTGCAGGAGATTTGCATGAAAGTCAGTATTTGAATCCCTACGCACTTGTACATCCTGGAGAAAGGAGGACATGAAAAGAAGATATATATACAGTAGAAAACTTACAGCAATCATGGGTTGGAAAGGCTGGAAAGGCAAGAAGTTGAAACTAGGGTTTTGGACCGGCGCCGACGAAAAGAGGGTTTCTGGTGAAACTACGTCACCTCTTAGGTTTGACATTACTTGGCAGTCTCCGTACATGGTTTTTTCACTTCCCAAATGAGAGTAGCAGACTTTGCTTCGTTGAACCTGACCTGTTTAATTTTATGTCACGAAAATAAACAAGATATTCAAAATCAGAATCTAGATGGGAATTACACCAGAAATTTCGGAAAATATTACAGTCATGAGAGGAAAATAAGCACAGATTCAGAAAGTGAAATACTAGCTAGATCAACGGGCATAACCCAGCCATGATACAGCAGGAACCGCCAAAAATTTTGTGAAAACTCAAAATTTACAAGAATGGAAAAAGGAATGAAGACGTAAGAAAGACAATGCTCCAAATTTGCGGAAAACAAGAAGACAAAGAGAATCGTTCCTAAAACCAATAATATTTACCTCTAGGTCAAAAAAACAAGAACAGGCATACAAAACCAAAATCAAATTTAGGTTTATTTGGTTTTCTAAAACAGCCATAGAAGAACTAAAAACAGTGCAGGAGAGTTCATCGGAATTTAAGATAATAATCAAAGAAGAATTAGAAGATCAAGAAGAGTACTGGGACGTGGAGAAACTATACCACAACCACAACCACAACCACAACCACACCCACCAGTGTCGGTGTTTTTTGGATAAAAGGACAAGCTTCAGATCAAGAACGAATGTAATGAAGAAAGAAAATCTCGCAGATTATTTTTCTCTCTATACAATTTTTAGACACACACACCATCTGATCTGTTCCATAAATCTGTAATATAATGAATTACTGTGGCGTGGTAAATGCGGATTGACAGAAACCGACCAAACACCCACTTACCCAGTCGAGCTGTTTCTTCTTCTACACGTGGCCGTTTCTCTGTGGAAATCCAAGCGTTTCTCTCAGCCATAACCAAAGTCAAAGCACCTCTCCCTCTTCATCACTCCACGAGTACATAAACATCCGTCAGAATGCACGCGCGGTTTCACTCCTCCGTGTTGTACACATGCTTCGTTTTCGAGTGAGGATGGTACTGCTGTTAGTAGTTTAACCGAGACGGTAACTTAAAGTCACTGGGGGCGAGGTTTAGAGTTAGGTTACTTTTGACTCGAAAGAGACAAGCCGTTGGGAGAGAGAGGAAGAGATTGATCAGAGAGTTGAAGGGCAGAAATCAAGAAAAAACGTCATGACAATGTCAAAGGATCGTGACCGTTCTTTTGTGAGCTAGCTGTGGGTCCCGACAGAAAATCTACAACGTTTTCTCCCTCTTGCATGGTTCTTTCATTGGGGGGTTTGATGATGATCATGATGTACTAATTAATAGTGTGCGTTAATTTGTTCGTGAAATTGCTTTATGACCGAATTCAAGACGAGCAATGTTATATATAGGGAGGTCATGCCGTTTGAGATTTTGGGCTGTAAGCCTGTATGCGGGATTTATTATTTGCAAATATTGTGCATTATTAATAATTAAGAAAAATTATATGAGCAATATTACTATTAAATAAATTTTAAATTTTAAATCATGATCTTATATATTAAATCTTATCATTTAATTGACGTGGATATAGTGCTATATATACATAGTAGCAGAACTAATAATTGTGTCGAGGGAGCTAAACTTTTTTAATATTGTGTAATATATTTATATAAAGAGTAATGCTATATATAATCTTATGATACGCATGCTCAATGGAACACACTATTAATTTTTTTTCAAGTGAAATATCATAGATTTATCTACTTTTTTTCAAATGGAGTAGACGGGATTTGCACATGATCTTAGGACTGCAAACATTGTTTATCTTATGTAAATTAAGAAGAGATTAAAAAATCATAAAGGCATAACTACAAACTATTTTTCATATGGATCATCGACCTTAAATAAATTTTCTTGTATTTTCACTGCGATTTCTACACTAAGAAACTCAATATTTTATAACAAGAAATTTTGAAATCCATATTAATAAGTTTATTATTTCTCTTAAACTTAGTTTTAATTTTAATTTTAGAGCAGCCACATCCATGAAAATAATAATGTACAGAAATTAAATAAAATTTTGGGACTATAAAAAAATTGGAGAGATGCATTTCTATTTATATTGAAATTTTACAATTTTAGAAAACATATAGAGATTATATATTTTTTTGAGAGGGCCATTTTCTATATTTTTAAAATTATTTATAAAATCTAAGGGGTACTTTATGATTTCAAAAGTGGGTATATATCACGTGTGTGCTGGAAAATAGAATATTGAGAAAATAAAAAAACGTGAAGTTTTCTCTTTTCCTTTCTAATGCGTGAGGAATACATTATAAATGTACGTATAGGTAATTCTTCTCCTTCTTTTAACATGGGACGAAACTTGAAATTGCCGTTTCTTGAAGATCGAGATTATATATAGTTCGGCGTTTTCCTTTTTGGCTCACCAAAATTTTCTTCTCTCTCTCTCTCTCTCTCTCTCTATATATATATATAATGAGATAGGTATTTCTTTTCCTTCTTTTAACATATATAATATGAAACTTGAAATTGCCTTCTTTTCATGAAGATCGAGATAATCTATAGTTCGGTGTTTTCCTTTTTGGTTCACCAAAATTTTCTTATATGTATATGTATATATATATATAGATATATCTGTGTGTATATATATAATGAGATTTCATTTTAGTACTCAAGTACATCATGATCAGTTACGTCTGAAGATCAAAACAGTCAAGTTCTTTTCAAATACTTGAGAATTGGAGAGAAACTTAAACTAGGAAAGTCTGAATTAATAAAGATTCTTAATTCTCTCTTTATTTTCTCATCAGTTTCCTTTATAGCTTAAGAATGACCTATACAACTACTGTTTTTCTTCAATATAATCGATCGATTTTCATATATATATATATATATATATATATATATTAATTGTACGTAGTATGTAAAAATATAACAACTACTTTACTTTAAAAAAGCTGATCGACTCGATCCTATTAATAATTAGTTTGGACCCTCGATCCCTAGCTAACATGATCTTAACCTTTTTGCGTGGCCACTTAATTATGTTAATAAAAAAGAAGAAAAATTCTTATTGTAGTTCTAAGCGGAGGACTGTACTACAGTCCTATTGAAAAATGAGGGTAAAAAAGGAAACACCATTATTTTAAAAAGAATTTGATTATAATTTCAATTTTTTTTTTATACTAGGCTTGTATTGCAATCCCAAAATGAGGACTGTATTTAGCATTATGTATTTTGATCAACATTAGATCATATATATATGTAACTTTTTTAATAGGATATATATGATCATTCCTAATATTCTTTTTTCTCAATAAGTAAAATATTCATAGATAAACTAATAAATTATAAGATACAAGTTATAATGAGGTAGGAATCTCTTACAATATTTTTAAAATAAACAAATACACCACAAAAAAAAAAAAAATAAGAAGGATCTGGAGTCAAAATTTGGCCCCCATCCATTTTCCACCAAGGAAAGCCACTTGAAGTAATTTTAATATAGTATGGTAACTGATTATAAAACTGCAACTAGAAGTCTTAATGAATGGTTATGTCATGCATCTTATTGATTAGAGAAAGTAAGAACATAAGATAGCAACCACAAATTGTGTTGAATAGCCATCGAAGTATTGTCACAAGCGATGGAGGACATGTAGGAGACATGTTACACTTGGACTGAATGGTATGTCGGATTTGGAAGATTCGATGCTCTAGTTCCAAGGGTGCCGCATGTGGTGGTTGGAGCCTCTCCAAGGAATGACAGAATGTGAATCTCATAAGCAAAATAAGTCGTGCGTGAGATGTACATGCCACACTTTTGAACGGAATACCTTTTGACTTTTAGTATATTAGTGTTTGGAAAGGCTGGTGGTGGGACGCGTGTCAGTCTAAGATTGTTACAAAATAGTAGTTTGGCATATTTCAGTGTTACGGGATGAAAAGTACTAAAAAGGAAAATAGGAAAATACAAAGCTAAACAAAAATCGTGGCTGGCAAGGGGAGGTGGATTGAGTCAAACCTCCAACCCCCTCCACCCATTGAACATCGGTGACACCCATTGAACATCGGTGAATTCTGACTGAGGTGATAGGGAAGCTTTTTGTCTAGGGAGAGAAAATGATGTCTAGTCTTGCCTCAATTTTGATCATTTGTAAAATATTGATAGAACATATAAGTATTTAGTACTTTCTTCAATTAACATTGAATGTAACCCAAATTGAATGCATGCATGTCTAAATTAAAGGGCAAGTACGTACATGATGTCCCTTCTTAATAAGATGTACGGTTGCAAATTAAACATCTCAGTACATACCTAATCTGCAACTGGTGTTTACTATATTTTGGACTTTGGAGCAATGTTTTAAATACTATATCAATTAGCGTTTTGGTCAAAACATTAGAATGAAATATTTCGATATTGGTATCATTTTGTATACTGTTTCAGAATAGTTTATATGTAAATAAATTATATATAAATACATATATAAATTATTAGGGAAGATTGAAGAATAACGTACAAAACACATTTTCCTAATTTAGTAAAATGATTATTTTAATAAATAATATAGTTTTTATAAAGAAATGAATTTCGATTAATAATATAATGCATAAAAGAAAAAATGTAAATTTTAACAATATATAATATTATGATCATCATGTTGATTGATTTGTAAACTTTTATTTTTGACATAATATATTACTCTTTTATAAGCAAACGCATGTTATATATATGTTAATATCCCTCAAAAGTGATAGTGGTTTCTTATTCAAAAAGAAGAAAAGAAAGTGATAGTGTTTGGCCAAAGTAGGCACAGCTCTTGAACCGGTTTGAGCATTGGCTTGAATGTTCAAGTTCTCGTACTGTGTCTAACTTGATTTTGTGTAGTAGCAGAAGATATTATGCATATCTCTCATTCTATTTGTGGATTGATTGTGTTTCCGTATATTATTTGATTTTGTACAATTGCAAAAATGGAAAGCACAGATCGTCTACAAGTATACAAAATCAAGTTATACATGGAAACACGATGAAGCCATATATAAAAACAGGAATATAATAGTTTTTTTTGGATTCAGATTGCATTTGAGTGTCTAAACTATCTGATATACAATTTCACTATATTTTAAAGAATTTAATTGAATGTAAGGAAATTTATTTTTCAAAAGTGAATCTAAGGAAATTTCTTATTGATAACATTCTTCAACTACGAGACCTAAAAACAGGAATTGAGAAATATACTTTATATGTGGATGTCAATACAATTTTGGCAAAATAGAATGCTGAAAAGTGAAGGCCATGCATCCACAACAAAAGAAAAACATATAAAATATATAAATTCCGAACAAACCTCTTTGTGCTTCATTGAACCAAACAGTTCCAAGTCTTCCACCGTACGGTCGCATCCCTAAACATCTTGCGGAAAAAACTCTCGGCTCTCAGTTCCTGGGCTATTTTGAAGCAAGCTACCACTGAACTATTTTCAAGCAAGCTACCACTATTGCTAATTTAATTATCTGCATTTGTTTTGGAATCTTCAGGGTGCGTCTTCAGGGTGCGCACGAAACAATCTTCGAAATAAGGAAAACAATCTTCTGCAAGCTACCCTCATCAATTTTATCATTTGCATCTTTCTTGTCCTCAAATTTATCTTAAAATTTTTTTCTTAAAGATCCCCTCTTTTTTATCATCTTCAACAGATTTGGAACATTTTTCACCATATTTGACAATATCTTCATCTCCCTTCTTTCATTCCCCTCCTTGTCATCAAACTTGTCTTTGAAAAACTTCGAAAGAAGCCTTCCTTTTCATTATCTTCCACCGACTTGGGTCTCCTTCCAGGAAGGTGAAGGTCTATAGGTCGTGCAAGGACTCTCTCCTCTTGCTGTCAAGTGTCAACTACATTTGGGCCATAGAGATGTCGAATATCAGAGAACATATACAATCACTAATCACAGGATTCTAATATAAAAATTTAATAGAATGAAAAAATACCATTTCACAGCCAAATCATAATGTATTGCATTTTTCTTTACTTCTCTTTCAGCCTTCACTTTCTTATCTCTTTCCTCTGCTGTGCATCTTCTCTTTCATCTTCCTAATCGGCGTCTCTTTGCTTTCCTTACTCTCTCAGTTATTCGTCTCAACTCCCAACGCTCATATTCATTTGAACAATGACCTCTCAAATCTTCTGATCTGCTCCTCTTACTTATTTTTCGACGTTCTGACTTTTGAGTGCATGATATGATGGGATGCGATGTTTCAAATTCTGATGCAACGTTTTTATATTCAACTGCCATATTCAAGCTATACAGATGGAAAGTTAACAGACACTACAACAAAATGTGGCATTTGCCACCAGTTTTTTTCTGGCCAAAAAAATGTGGCCACAATAACTGATTTTTTTCTACAATATTAAGGTTTCCAGAAATAGAGAAGGGAATTGTCAAAATATGTGTCCATTTTCTACAATATTCTATGATCGCAAATAATCTTGACATATATATAGTATTTTCGGCAACCAGTTGGAGTAATTCTGACAAATTGTTGTTTACGGTATAATTTTAGACGATTTTTTGTTTTCATTTGTGTCCGGACTCTGGCCTCTATCGAAATCCCTCGCTCGCACTCTCTCTCATTCCCGATTTCCACTCTTCCTTCTCAGTTCATTTTCATCCCATTACCCAAATCGCTCGCTCGCGCTCTTTCTCATTTCTGATTTCCACTCTTTTCTCTCAGTTCATTTTTGTCCCTCTATCCAAATCCTCGCTCGCGCTATCTCACATTCCCCATTTTTAGTCTTTCCTCTAAGTTCTAAACTTTTCTTAACCTAACATCCTCTCTCTCTCTCTCTCTCTCTCTCTCTCTCTCTCTCTCTCTCTCTCTCTCTCTCTCTCCTCCTCCTCCTCCTCCTCCTCCTCCTTTTGGCCATTGTCGCTGTCAGCAGTCTCGGACCACGGCAGTCCCTAGAGAAGACGAGCGTCGCCTCCAGCCACCTGATGCAACCCCCCTCATCCATAGCCTTTTCGATTTCTCTCCTTTTCGCCGCTAGCCATGTCGTGCGTCGCCCCCAAGCTGTGAGACCGGCCGCAATGCCTCTATCTCCCTCTATTTCTCTGATCTTGGTTACAACCTGGGCTTCCAGTCAATTTTTGGTAGGGATTCTTCCCACGAGAGTCAATGCCATTTTAGGGTTTTTGGGTTTAATTTCTTTGATTTTATTTAATCATTTAAATCTTAATGATGCTTCCATTTTTACAAGGGAGCATTTATTGAATCATATGTTAGGTACAATGCCCCGTGGACTTGGTCGGGAGGCGTGGCTTCAAGCTTTGCAGGCATGTGCATCGAATCCATATCAGGATCCATATTACAAGGGAATGATGGCAACTAATGAGCATCAGCCTTATGTGAGTTTTACTCTTGCGATTATTTGTTATCAGGTGATGATTTATTTTTGGTTTTTAATGGAAAACTCCCATCCTTATCTTTGCTTTTATGAGATGAATCTCTCAAGGGGTTTATTTGTTGCATGGATTAAGGATTCCTATAATCTTGATTGCTATAAGGTTATGTTCCATTTGATGGTTGGTTTTTGAAAATTCTGTACTTTACTCTTCTTGCTAAGGAGCTTCAAATAAGGGATCAATTATCTGTTTTTCAATTATTTTTTTTTTGCAATCCCACACAATTAATGATCTAAGAGAACAGCTACATGCTAGCTGGCTAAAAGTAATATCAAAATAAAACCCATGCACATGATCAAACCGATCTGAACAATTAATTTTGCTAATCACTTCAGATTTGAAACCATGCATGAAACCCATGGAACAAGAACACAAATCCAACAAACCAGATCTCTCTTTGATTTGTTGTTATTGCCGATCCTATGTACAAGTACAGCCACAGGACTCATGTACACGCTCAATTAATGAACTAATTAATGAAACCCTACCAAATTGAGAGTCGATGACTCGATATTGCATGGTCATGAGAGATATCCCACGAAGCCATTTTACATTTAGTTCAAAATAAACTAAAGATTTGGAAAACTAGGCTATTGATTCTATATATGTTAAAAAACCTTAATTGGAGCCAATAAAAAATAAGTATATAATGCATCAAATCTGATTGCACTTGCGGCTTGTGCTGTCCAGAGCTACAAGGCTGCGATGGTTTTCTGCTTGAACTCATACAAGTGCTTCTTTCTTGAACTTAGGATCCAGTAACAGCTCTTTCGACATGGCATGATAGATCTCCATCTCCTCTTTTATTGTAAGTTGGGAGCTTAATACAATAAAGCAAGGAAATGCTAGATCCATAAAAAGGATAAGAAAAAACTATTGTATAAATTAATGTCTTGATGTAGCATGTTAGATTGTAAAGATCTGTTTTTTGTAAAGTAAATCTAATATACAACATCAAGTTATGTTTTGTGAGGTATTCATTTTTGTATTCTCTTTGTAAAACTATAACTTATCTAAAAATAAGTGGAAAAGGGCTACATCAATAGGAAGTCTTCTGTAGTGTAAAATGGAGCAATTTTTTTTTTTTTTTGATAAGTCTGTCTCAAGCATTGGTTGAACAATTCAAGCGCTGTTACTTGTGTATTCAAAGGTGCTGGCCTGTCCATTTGGTTTAAAATAGTTCGTGGATGTTTGATGCCTGTGAGTTATGAATCATTTTTTTCATTCCTTTTTTATTTTTATTTATGTTTTGCTGTAACACGAAATTGGTTTTTATAAAGTGAATAAAACATGCATTTAAAACAAAATTTCACTAATGATGACAAGTAGTTTACTCTTTGTTAATGTATTGGTTTGAATAGCCTCCTTATCTAATAAGGTTTCTTCATTACAACAATAAGTTTGTTTCTTTGCCTTTAAATGTACGGATACCATTATATAACTTTTCTCTAATTTGTTTACTGGTATGGATTTTGATGAGGGCATCCCTTATTTAAACAATTATTTTGGATTATTTTAACTATGTTTTATTTAGTTTATTTTGGCTTGTACCAATGGGCTTGGACCTAATTTAGTTCTTATGTTATGTTTATGATTTGAGCTTGTTTTAATGGCCTTAGGCCTTAGCCCATAGATTTTCTAGGATTTAGTTAGGATTTATTATTTTGCTATTTAAGGGCATGTATTGAGACTTGGAAGATAGACTATGTGGAATATTGAATTGAATGCGCATGTTGCAGCCATTGTCTCCTAACCCCTTTCTTTCTCTCCTTCTTCCTCTTGACTCATTCTTGGCTGCTTCTTCTTTTCAGCCTTTTCTTCCCCTCTCAACTTTCTAATTTCTTCTCTTTCTATCTACTATTATATGTGGAACAAAAAGCCTCCTTTTATATGAGGTTCTGCATGACAAACAGAAACCTACAACCTTTTTTCCACTAGTTGCCCTATTTTTGTTGTAGTCCTCTATTTCTCTCAGTTTTTTAGTCAAGCTGTGATGGGGGTATAATACTAAGTTTTATACATATATTTGTATGTATAAAACTATATTAACCCCCACTGGTTGAATTGGATCCCATTTGCTTCATTGTATTTTTAATTTACATACATTTGATTTGTAATAATTAATTAAGACTTTTCATTTCTCCTATTTTCAGTGTTTAAGATGCATGAAAGATTGATGGTGTGAGATTTCGGACTTACGTGTATTTTTACACGTTATTTTATTCTCGGTATTAATTATTTTAATGTATTTTAATAATATTATTAGTCGTGTTTTATTTGTTTAAGATATTTATTTGAGCTATTAATTAGTTAATATCGAGTTACATTGTTTTTCTTATTTATTTTAATATGAGTTAATTATTTTAATGATTGAAATTTAATTCCTTTATTTTATTATGTGAGTTTATTTGATCTGTTTTCGTTATATTAATTATTGTTTTACTTTTAATATTGCGCTTGGGTTTAATTTATTTCTATTGATGGGTTTTAAATATCTTATTTTATTGATATTGAATCGTAGTATTTTCAATTGGCTATAATTTAATTTAATGTGCTTTTTCTAGTAGTCCTATTCTTTCTTCTTCTTCTTCTTTTTCTCTTTTCCTTTTCTTTTCTTTTCTTTTTCTTCTTTCTTTTTCTTTTTCTTCTTTCTTCCTGGCCTTCCCGTGCGCGACGCAAGGCTCCCTCCCTCTCTGCTTCCGTTCGGTCCATCTCAGCCCAGCCACCCACCGCCGGCCGCCACCCTTCACCGCCCACACAGCCAGCCTCCCCACACGCCGACGAGTCCATCGACACCGGTGGTGTCACCTCCGGCCATCCCACCGCCCCTTCACGGCCACAAACCCGAAATGGGTATTTTGCATTCCCTTGTATTTTCCGGCCACCGCCGGCCACCCCTTGGCCTCCGACCACCACCACTAGACTCCCCACTCTCCGGCGAGCATAACCCACCGTCGGTAGCCACCCATCGCCGCCGGTTACCCCCTCTACCCGAAATGGGTCTTAAACGGGTTGTTCTTCGCCGCGCCGCCGTCCGGCCACCGTAGGCCTCACCACCGCCACCAAAAGACTCCTCTCGCCCAGTCGGTCATCCCCCTAGCTCAGTTTCCCCATACACGGCCTCACCTTCCCGGTACAACCCCAAACCCGAAAATGGGTTTTCACCCCTTTTGACCCTGATCCGCCACCTTCCGGTGGTTGTGCCGCCACACCATCATCTCCATGAGATTCCCCACCCTTCAAAGAGTAACTCCCTAAATTTTGGTGTCAAACCGAGTATTTTAGCCTAACGTACATGTGACCGCTACAAACGCTGCAGATTAGCGTTGTTCAAGGATTTACGTTTTTACCACTGTAAGTACTTTCCAAACGAGTTTTAAGATTTAAATATATTTTTGACATCAACAGTTATTGTGTTTGATTATTGTTGCTATGTGTTGGTTGATGTTGGTATCTGTTGGTTGATTAGATTAATTAAATGTTGGATATTTGCTGCATGGTTGTTTACATTGTGTATTTATGCGCATGCTCATGAAAATATTTGGAAATTGAATTTTTGCATGATTTTGGATATTCATGTGTTGAGAATGGAAATCTGGGATTTAAATTGAGTTTAATGGATTTTAATGGTTTTGGGCTGAGTCATAACGGGGACGGCGATACGTAACGCCTGTTGTGATCAGCGTGTGTGTGTGTGGATGACATAATGGGGACGGCGATACGTAACGCCCATTATGGTCATTGGATGTGCATTTCATATCGGGGACGGTGATACGTAACGCCCGGTATGAAATGAGTGTGTGTGAATCGTAATGGGGACGGCGATACGTAACGCCCATTATGGTTTCGGGTGTGTGTGTAAATCATATCGGGGACGGCGATACGTAACGCCCGGTATGATTGGTTTTGAGGATGTTATTTTATGGAAAATGATGGGTGATTTTATTGGGATTTTATTGTGGATTAAATTGGGATTTTGGCGCGTGTGGTTATTTCATTGACCTTGAGGAAGATGATTTTAAGCCTCATGCATATGATAATTGTTCATGGTTGTTGTTGTGGCATTAATGTATTTCTGTTTTTTAGTTTGGTTGGGTTGTACTTACCTGCGATGCCATCTTGGTGTCGTAGTTTTTTTGGATGCAGATTATGAAGAGGCTGAGCCTGAGGAGACGGCTTCGCCGTTGAGGTGATATTAATATTAATTGTTATCTAGGGAAATTTATTTTTCCCTTTTTATAAATATGTATTTGTTTAATTTGTATTTCGGATGACTGTATTAAATCTCCTGTTGGAGAGTTTTTATTAAGTTGGTTTGTAAAATATTTCTAAAAATTCTGGTACTTAGATAATAATTTATCATCCCATGCGATCTATATTTTATGTATGTCACGTGTGCACACACTTTTGACACTTGTCGTTGGGATGTGTGACCCGTGTTGTCATCATCCTGACGCCTCGATTCCCGTATTATTTTAAGGAAAATTTGGGGACGTCATAGATGGGGCTAAATGTGTCTGGGTATAAGAGATCATGTACACTCATAGGTAAAGGCCTGGGTTTCTAATGTTTGGTAAGTTTTCCGTTCCAATCGGTACTATTTTAGGGTGAAGTAAAGTTTTTTTTTTGTAAACGTACATTAACGTGTAAAATATCTTAGAGAACATAACAAGATAATCTGCCTTCCCAAGTGTTTTGCTGATGCTTTATTTGTTTTGCTTCTTCTGTTTTTTCATGTATTATTTATATTTATGTTCTATTTTTTTTAGTGTGTGGCATTGGTTTTGTTTTATTATTTCTTATTATTTTTTATTTTTTGGTTTCTTTGTCTTCTTTACTTTTTTTTTTCTTCATTGGTTTCTATTTTTGGTTTCTCTATGTACTGGTACATTCTTTTTATTGTCTCGAAGAATGTTTGCTTCCCAACAACTTGCCATATAGATTGCATGGTTGAAAATTTTAGGCATTACCATTCATAACAAATTGGGTACATATCTGGAACAGTATGTGTTTTGTCTCTCATAGGTAGCATATTTTATACAAGGCAAAATAAGAAACTCGTATGCCAGATGTATTAATCTGATTTTAATATATTCTGTTGCAATTCTAAGTAAACTTGTTTCCTGAAGTTTCAAATACCTATACTCTCAAATGATGTTTGTAAACTCATTAATTCATCCACATGATGGTGACTCCCAATCTCCAATTAAAAACAAATTGCCTACTTGCTATTAGTGTGAGAATATATCTGACTAACGTTGCATGCTCATTGTTGACCCAATCTGCTATGAGCCACTCATCTACACCAACAACAAGGGAACTAATGATACAGTTTGGAATAAAAATTTCAACTGTTGAATGCTTTCTAGCCTCCCCTTGGATGATTAAATAATTAATATGAAAACTTGAGCTAATGATAGCAGAAAATGGATAAAGAATACTGTTTTTTCATGAGATTCTCCTTAAAAAGTACTGCTGACCCATTAAGTTTTCCTTCTCTCTCTCTCTCTGTCTCTATATATGTGTGTGTGTGTGTGTGTGTGGCCAAATAATTTCCCTACTCCAATCACTCTCCTCTTCAAAGTTTGCCAAAAATTTCACCAATCCTACATCACACATGAGAAAACCCACACCCACTCAGCTGGTTGATTATTCCACGTCTCTGGTTGGAAGTTTTTGTCTATTCTACTCGACTGGTACCAATCAATATATATATATATATGTATATATACATGTGCGCGTGCATGTATACACATATTTAATTCCTTAAATCCTTTAGCTTGTAACATCAGATCAAGAGTCTGAGAGGGTTTGAGACTTTGAGTTCTATTAGATTAATATGTACCCAAACTGGGGGGTGTCTGATCTTTGGGTTGTGCTCTATATATCTTGATCCTTGAATTGGAGTTTGGAATGAAGTTTGTAATGTTATTAACTAAGCTCGTATTATTCTGTCTAGGTATAAAATACATAATGATATATCTTAATTGTAATATGCAGGACAATGATTTCATAATATTCTTAATATATATTGTTATAGAGATGATACGATTGTTATAAATAACAACCCCCACCCCTTTTTGTTTTCTGAAATAAGGAGGATTATAGGAACTTAAGATAAAATGTTCTATTTGAACAAAAATATGGTTGCTGGCCTTCTTGTGGAACTTAAGACAAGATGTTCTATTTGAGGCTAGAGCTCCTTAATATGCATGCATTAACTACTAATTCTAGCACTCATTATCCTTAATCTGATTCATCTCTCCCAACAGATAATATCTGAATTGAACCCAGTAACTAATTAATATCACGACTAAGTAGCATTATAACCGGCCTAGATCAACATTGCAACGACCTCAATGACTCTACCTTAAGCACCTAATTTCTTATATAGCCTACCAAAATTTCCTTCATTGGCGCCATTGTGTACACATGTCACAATCATGTTGTCACCTCCATCGATTGGGGATCATAAAGTTGGATCACCCGTGATGGGAACCTTCAAACCATGCATTGATCGATCGATCATTAATTAATTAATGGATTCTAATTTTCAGACTTCAATTAAACTATATATTGGCACATACACATATACACACATACACATTTAATTGGTATTGGCCATGTAGACTTAATTATTTTAGGATGCAATATACATTCCCAATAATTAAGGAGTACTTTTTTTAGAGATATGTTTTTCAAGAGGGTAAATACAAAGTTTTATATAAAGCACTCCCATTTAATTAGCATCTAGGCATGCACATGAACAACTTACATAATATCTAACCGAAATTAGTATATATATATATATCTTGGAAAATGGTTAACCTAATTATATATGTTCTTATATTTCCAAACAAAATATTCCAATATATATACTTTAACCCTAAATTAATAAGCCTACCTTTATAATGTTGATCAAAGTAAGTACTTGATATATAATCAAACTAGTGTATGTCGGCTCTATGCTTTAAAAGGCCGGTTTTCCTTACTTTCTGGTCATCTCACATGACTTAAGTTGATAGGAATATATTATAGGTGCTTGCTGATCACTTGTAATGAAGAAAAAACCGCATTAAAGATACCACTCCCAAATTATATATGCCTATTTCAACTTTCTAAAATAACAAAAGATGCATGGCAATTATTAGATTTGATGATTGGTACTATACCAGCTAGCGCTGAATAATAAATATTATATATATATATGCATTAATTGTGATTAAATTTGGGCAAGATATATGGTTCCTATACATACAGAGCAGCTAGCTACCATTGCAGGTTTCAATACTTGCGGCTTTGCTGAACTAGCATAAAAAAATATGAAAAAAATAGCAAAAAAAAAAAAACCCTTTTTTTAGAACTTCGAATTTTGTATGAGATTTTCCTATCATGATATTCAAAAGAAAAAAATCAGCTACATGCACATTACAATATCTACGTGATGATCGAGATCCATCACTGAATTAAGCAACCTATAAAGAAAAGCTAGTGAGGTGTCCATCTTTTTGAGGTTTTCTAGTGTTCATGATCAGCACTTTCTCTCTTACTCCTCACTATGCAGTTCCTCTGATGCTACTTTATTTAATATAGTTTTGGGTTTTTGGCGGTGATCATCAAGGTTGAGAAAATCTAGGGTTCTAGCTTATATTAATACTACCTCAGTATGTAGCATGGTTGAGAAAATTTACTAGTCCATAGAATATTCATGCATGTGATGATTTGGCTGCTTTCTCATTGTGTATATATATATATATATATATATATATATTTGTGTGTCATGCATATATATACACACACACACCCAGACATTGATTCCAACTTTTGTCAAAAACTTGTTTTATATTTGAGTACTTATTCCTCTTCAATATGTATGCATAAAATAGAGTAGTACTGCCTCTAGGCCCCGCTTGCAGGTTTCAGAGTTGTGAATTATTTGGTGTTGTTTAATTGCTCCAATATATCAAGTGGTATTCTCTTTCTTTCAAATAAGAAGTGGGAAAACTTTATCTCAAGGGTGCTGCGTTGATTTATATGTAGAGAATATATATATATATATACATATATATTACTAACCTGATCATTAATTAAAATAATAGTACAGGAGGCTATATAGTATACTACTGCATGACTGTCATGTATATATTAAACTACATGACATGATTCTGGGTTTATTCTGAGAAAAGTTATACATAAATTTGAGTGGCATCAATGTATCCTAATCATGATCATTAATCCATGCATGTTGTATTCATGAAACAATCCTAATTTGGGTTTCCTGAACAGTGGCTCGATCTATGATAGAATTGAGTACAGTCAATAGTTGCTTGAATATTTTTTATAACAAAACGTCTATATACACTCATGATTAATTTGTAGCTAGCTGCTGATCCTTGCATGTATTTTTTTCATTCCTACCATATATACGTACGTACGATTGCAAAGTTCTAGAACATACGCATGTACAAGATTAGCCTGTATATACATACATGATATATGTATACCCTTATTAGATCATGTCATGAGGATAAAATATATAGGGTTTTAATTTTTTTAAAGTTCTCCTAATTGTAAACTATATAAACCAAATTCACATGGTTATTATGGTATATATTAGTCATGTCTTTTCATATTCATATTATATTTGAGCTATTATATATATATATATATATTCTATTTTTTTTTAATTTGGATTTGTAAGACAAAGTAGTGCATATTGCAGCATAAAATCCCATTTAAAAAAATTAAGTAATTAATGATTTAGTTAGAGTGTGTTGGGGAAGCCGGGGATGCCAGATTAATTGGATGGAGAGCAGATCATTCAGGCTAATCTTGATGAAGCTTTTTTTTGCATAATTGGGACATTTGTCACAGCCAATTACTGCATGCTATTTTGCATAAGCTAAGAAGCTTTTTTTTTTCTTTGCTCATCCTCTTTCTGCTTATAGAGAAAATTAATATGAAATGAGGACATCAAAATTTTCAAGCATAGGTGTTGTCGCAAACTAAATGTAAAAGGAATCAACCAGAAACCTGATAACTTCAAGGTACTTCATAAGGTCCATGTCAGAGATCATCCTTACAATAACAAACATTGATGTCACTTTATCAAATGACCATCATTTTCCACTTTCATTGTATGACCAAATGTGTTTCATCTTGCAAAAACTTCAGCTGGAGAGGGCCAAGCTATAAGCACTGGGGGGCCATATATATATATATAAACTTATCTTCTAAAAAGTTTAAAAAATTAAAACTCACTTACAAGAGAAGGAGCAGCTTTGAAAAGTTGGTGCCTTTATAGAGAAGGGTCTGGTCCTTGCAGATTCAAATCAAAGCTAAAGACTGCATGTCTTAAGTTGGAAACATTGTCCCCATCAGCAATCCTTTTGCAATGTATGGAAAGTTATATTGCATTCAAAAGTATGGACAGATTGAATAATTTAGTTGCCTTAATGACCTCTAAAAAGAATACACCAGCAATGGGAATGAAAATATTGCTTTTCCATTTCGAGTTCCCTTTATTTTTTTTTCACATGCAATGATTTCTAGATTATATTCTAAAGACCACCTGCTAGCTTATATATGTCGAACATATGCATTTTATTAAAATAACTACTATATGCAATTCTAGATTGTTTTTATTTTTTGTTTGTATTTTTGTTTTTTTGGTTTTGATGTTCTTTATGAAATGATCATCATTTTCCACTTTCGTTAAATGACCAAATGTGTTTCATCTCTTTGGTAGAACATATGTATTACAAAAGGACCTGCCTCCATTTTCTATACATTCATCGTCAAAATTGCACTTCATGTTGAATCAATATAGTGTTCTACACATGGAAAGTCTAATCTCGTCTTGAAACCATTTCTATATATGATACAATTGCCTTTTTAATTTGCTTATTTCATTCTAATACTATTATTTTTTCTTTTAACAGAGATGGTCATGATCATCTGTTTCACATAATTTATAAGTTTTCTATCTATATGAAGAGGTGGATTATTTGTGGGCTTGATAATGCTAAACTATGATGTCTTCCGTGATCAATATATATGCACTAAGTAATGAGTCCATAATTTCCATTCATTCCTTTTTTATTTCTCAGTAATTACCTTAATTTTGAAGCTTTTGCCAGCAAAATTTCCTTTAGTATTACTTGTGTTTTTAGGCTCACTGCAATATATTTAACCATGCATTCATATTTTCTGTTGTACTGATCTATCTATATATCCATGTTGGAAATTAAAGGTCGATTTATTGTTGAGGGGGTTGCTTCTCTATGATATTTTTCTAGTATTTTTGAATGTTAAACATGTCAATGACCGTGAGTTTAATTTTTCAAATGTGATTGAATCGACACTTCATTGAAACAGTTTGGGGGCATTCTTTCAATGTCCATTGACACCCAGATAGTGAAATTATTTCAACGTACTGATTATGGAATTACTGGGCATAAGGAATATTTTGACCAGTTTTGACGAGCAACTTGTTTAGTGGCTTGGTGGCAACCAGTAAGGATATTATACAATTTAGCAACTGACAGTTTTGGATGCATCAACATGTTTATTAGTTGCAGACCTCATAAGCTAGTATGTTGGTTTATTTTTATAGTTGCTATGTGGATTTGTGGAGTGATTTTTTATTTTTTTATATTTATAGAATTTGTGCAGCACGTGACATGTTAAGACTGGTTGGTGGATATAGTTTTCCTGAAAATTTGGTGATTTCTTTTATGGCAATCTGCATTGGATACATACCTAAGATGAGTGTTGATATAAGTCTAGGATGGCATGCATACCAAGCGGAAAGCCATATGGCTAGTGATTATTAGAGAATATATGCTGTTGGTTGTGATGTCATGTGATGAGTTTGTATTGTCATTTTCTATTGACATGGGTGATGATTTACATGTTTCCTGCACTATATATATGTAACATATTAATTTTCACAACTAACAGATATATGGATTATTTTGTGGACTGGTTGTTGGCTAAGGATTTCTATGAAATTAAGTGATCTCTTAATTATGTATCTGCATTGGATACATACCTAAGATTCTTGTAGTAATGAATATAGGGACCATGCATGAAGGTTAATTGCTAATTGTTACTGATTAGTAGATAGCATATATGCTGGTGGTTGTGATGTCTTGATGTTAGTATCCATTGAACATAACAGGAGATGATTTTTTTTTGGTTTCCTGCACTATATATATTTATGCAGCATATTAATTTCCACTACAACATTTAAGGGGACAATAATTGTGGACTGGATGTTAGATATGATTTTTTTATGAAATTATTTTTCATAGATTGTAGTGGATACATTCATTAAGATATTTGTTAAATGAGTGATGCTAGTGACATGCACATAGGGTGAAAAATGTTTGATGGTGATTATTAGACAGCATTAACCTGGTGGTTGTGATGTCTTGTAATGAGTATCCATTGAACCAATAAATTAGGTAGAATTGTTTAATGTTTTCCTACACTATATATATGCATGCAGCAAGTTAATGTCCACACAACTAGCACGCAAGTGAATCATATTTTCATTTGTGAGACTGTTTAAAATAGATAGTTTTTCTTAATATGAAATTTCTTAAATTTGCATTGGATACATACAATTGGTGGGTGATGAAATGAGTGGTGCTAGGGACTCTATTCAGGCTGAAAATTGTTATTGTTAGTGATTATTACTTGTTATTGAATCATGTAGTGTGTATTCACTGAACAATTAATGGGGGATGTTTTTAATGTTTTCCTGCACTATATATGCATCAGGTTTCCACAATTAATAGCAAGGAACTTATTATGAGGGATATGTTGGTACTAAATGACAATGACTCTAGTTGAGAGATGAAAGTGCATTGGAGGATGTGTGTTTTTGAGGCAAGGAAGTAGGCAATCTCATGATTTAGTATTAACATGTATATTTTCTTTAAACATTGTGTCTATCAATTGTCAAATTCCACAATGAAAATTTATGTATTGATATGTTCTGCATGTTGGCTAGCACCTGGCTCATGTAGCAAGTAAATTTGAACCATGTTTGTTGAGAACATAAGTAATATATAACATATGTGATTATATGATTATTGATGTTGAATGTGTTTTGGTTTGGACCACAATACAAATTACAAGCATATATAACATATAACAAATTTGTACGTATGCAGCACCAACTATGCATGTTTTTTTTATATATATTGTGTCCTTGTCTATCATAATAGGTAGCAATTAAATAAGTCATCCAAGATGACTAATATATATATATATAGTTATATATATATATATATGTGTGCGTGTGGAACTTCCATAAAAAAATGTGAGTGGAACTAAAACAGGGATGATCAGAATAATAGAACCCAAAACACATCATGTATGTGAACAAGTGGCCATTTTTCTCATAATGTAACATTGTAGCAAAAGACCATGTAGCAGGCATGGTTAACTGGCAATAACTACTCTTTTTCTATGCCCATTAATTGTGAAAGATTAATTGAATTGTTTTGAAAATTGATGAAGATGAATTGCAGGAATAAAACAATAGCGGCAAAAATTAGTCATCAGCTTTGGATATTTTCTAGGAAAAGCATATCGATGAGCCCGAAATGCGTTGGTGTAGGACCATGGGTAATTGCCAATAAAAGTTATTTGCTAGGATATGAGTTGTAGGAAATGAACATGTCTATAGATTCATACTTGCAGGTTAACATTTTTCTCTACAAATTAGACTTGTAAGAAATAGGTAGATTCTACAACAAAAAGTATTGTTAAATACTAGTATTCACAACATAGACTTACTGCAAAATTGAGCAATTGGCAACATTTATAGCCAAAAATAAGTATTTGCCGCAAGGCATATTAGTTGGAGATTGTTAATAGCGAGATAATAAATTGAGGATTAACACCATTTGCTGCAACTATGTGTTGCCATATTTTCGTATATCATTCAATTGCAGATGAATGGATAGCTGTATTTGTGACAAACATTTGGTATATTAGCCATAATAAAAATTGCCAGAATAAGCCAACAGTATCCACCAACTTTTGTTTTGCCAAAATATGTGATATAATTGGCGGTTCTTTATCTGCAAAGCTGCGGCAAAAGATTTTTGCCAATATTACACTCTTGCCGCCAGAATTCAAGCTTATTGTTGCAAAACATGTTGCAGCAAATATTAAAATATGTTGCAGTGAGAATAAAAAGATTTAACAGAACTCTGTTAAACCAATACTTTTTTTTTATTAGATAGTCACATTATATATATATATAAATATATATATATCTGAAATATTTGTGTATTGATTTATAAAGATGCTCTAAACTCTGTTTTATTTGGTGAGAATGTTTCTGAAAATGTTTTGGAACTCTGTAATATTTTGATGTGACTCTGAAAACCTTTGGCATGGTATACTGGTTTGTATATGACTCTGTCTCTGCTTTGCTCTGCTCTGCTCTCTGTCTGGGTTGGTACTAACTTCTGTCTTTGAGTGCACCCATTTTGGAAACAAAGTGGTTTATTGTGGACTTTCCTGTGTGCACACTCGGGGCTCCGAGAACGAATAAAGGAAAGTCTCACAATATGATACCCCTGCTTTGGCCACTGGGGATAGCACAACCCTACTACGGGGGTTAAACATGGTACATGTTCTGAAATGTTAATAAGATGAGATGTGACAGTTATTTGTGCCAAAGTATTTTGTTTGAAAAGTTGGTTTCTGTTTATATTTATGAAAAATATATGTTCGTTCAGCTTTTCGCTTGATGATATATTTTTGGAGCTGTTATCTATAAATAAAAGTTTTATGTTTTCATGCATAAGAAGTTTTTATTAAAAATGTTCATGCTTTACACACTAGTATAGGTGCTTTGCTTACTGAGTTGTGATTGAACTCACCCCCTTATCTCTACATTTCAGATGATGTGAAGGTCTAGACTGAGGACCAAGACTAGTATGTTGGGATTAGACTAAGCTGTTATTTCTTGGTTGAAGTGAAGATTGTATTTATTAATCTGATGTTATGTTCTTAGTATTGTTAGATTCAAGTGTTAGTAGATTATTTATTGATTTGATGGGGAGATTGTGGACCCTATGTTATTACCTTGAATTTATGAATTTGTGGATATATTTATGATTGGATTGTCTGGATTTGGAGATGAGAATTTATTTGTGGATTTCAGAAAATAATTAGAGATAGTTATTGGTGATGAGATAGGTTTATATGAGCAAGTAGTAATTTGGAGGTATTCTTTTAGTTATGATTAAATGGATGTATATTTTTTGAGTATGGATCTGAATGTGGAGATTATTACTTTATGAATTTCTTTGGGAACGTATGGTTAGTAGATGAAAACAGGGTATATCAAACAGGTTGGACTTCATGACCCCTGTGAGTACGGGGTGTTACAGTTGGTATCAGAGCAAAGGTTTAAGGTTCTGCAGACTCTATGCAGTAAAGTTCTAGGGATTTGAGATTTTGTAGATGAAAGTTCGTATAAGAGTATAGAACATAGAATGATTCTAGGAGATGGTTATTTGGATTTAATTGCGATAATGAGATGGCTTAAAGAAATATTGTTATGAGCTGTTGAGGTTTTAGAACTCGCCGACTTTAGGAATCATTTGAGGTGTAAAATTTTATAAGCTTGTGAGCTGATTTTGTATTGTTGGAGATTGAAGGACTAGATTTCTGAATTTTTATGATTTTATTTGTGGTGGATACCTCACTCATGTTGGGGAGATTATATACTATTGTTTTGGCTACTATGACTACCCGTTGATATTTATATAGCTTTTTGTATATGTGCTTTTAATGAACGATTTGTTTAATAGTCCAAGTCTTCTCAGGATGTCGTCTCGCCGTGAATGAAGTGTATCGGATTTGAATGCAGCCAGGAATGAAAGGGAAGCAAATCCAAGAGCTTCCGAAGTGCTCCGAGCAGCAGCGCATCAATTAATAGATGATCTTGCGCAAAATCCATCCGGCCATCACCGCACCACAAGTGAAAGGGGTTGCACCGTGGAAGATTTCAACAAGTTGTATCCCACATCTTTTGATGGGATGAGGTTGGTGAAAGAAAAATCCTGGAGCCAGAGATCATTCAGAAGACTACGGAAAAAATTGACTTCATTCGGGCTAGAATTAAAGCGGTTCAGAGCCGACAAAAGAGTTATGCTGATAATCGACGCCGCCCATTAGAGTTTGAGGTTGGAAATGAAGTATTCTTGAAAATAGCACCAATGAAAGGAGTTATGAGATTTGGAATGAAGGACAAGTTGAGCCCTAAATATGTTAGACCCTTTGAGATTCTTGAGCGAATTGGACCCATGGCATATAAGTTAGCACTGCCACTGAATTTAGCTAGAGTGCATAACGTATTTCATGTATCCATGCTGAGAAGGTATGTTTTCGACCCCACTCACATCATTCATTACGAGCCGCTACAGATTCAAGAAGATATGACATATTTTGAAGAACCAGTGCGGATTAGAAAATAAAGCACACACGTTGCGGACTCGCAGCATTCCTATGGTTAAGGTATTGTGGAGTAATCATACAAACAACGAAGCCTCCTGGGAACTTGAGGAAGAGATGCGAGGGAAGTAGACGGGAATTTTGTTTTAGGGGGGGGGATGTAATAACCGGGCCCAAGACCCAAGTCAGTCGCCTAGCCCAAGCCCGAGTCGGATTTACCCCAGCCCTAAAGAGCCCGAAACGACGCCGTTTCCTCACAGGTATAACCTCTTCTTCACTTTCTTTTTCCCAGCCTCTTCTACACCCGACAGTTTTCACAATCTCCCTAACCTCCATTTCCATTTTTCCCTCGCCAATCTCCACGTACCCGACGGTTTCTTCTTCAGATGGAAGTTAATTGCATCTTCACCGATTTCTCTCTCTCTCTCTCTCTCCTCTCTCTCTCGCTCTCTCTCTCTCTCTCTCTCTCTCTCTCTCTCTCTCTCTCTCTCTACGGCGATTTACCTCTGTTTGGGTCTCCCTTCTTCCGCCGATCCCCTCTGGTTTTGCACCTCTGCATTTTCACCTGTAAGCCTTCTAGATTTCTCTTTTCTCTCAACCTTTCCATCATTCAAGGGTTGCGTTTTAGAGTTTTTCATTTCTGAATATTTATTTGTGTATGTATCGGTGGGTGTAGGCGGCCATAACAGAAACAAGGCTTTAATTTCTTAGCCTCTGTTTTCTTGCGGGTTGTTCTCCATTCTCAGGTAAGATTCTCAGATGTTGAATGGATGATTATCTTATGTGAATTGGTTTAGGAATTTCTTTAATTTATTGGGCCTTTTCCGAGGGGTATATTGGTGGTTTTTCAAGGTTACGTCGACTTATTATTTTCCATTGTTGATACACGATAGTTAGAGTTGATTTGAATAGGGCTGAAATAATGGTTTTCTTGGAGGCATTTTAATGTTGGTAGATATTTTTTTGTGGTGTGTAAAAGTTTTGTTGGATGTAAATGGCTATCCTAGTTAGGTTCTTTTGGAAGAGAATTTTATGCCTACGATGAAGTAGATATCGGTGGCTGTTGGAAATGGGTTACTTAGTTCCAAAAATATATATATATATATAAATATATATATATATATATATTGTATGGTTTATATGATTGTAGCATTCTAGATACGGATTTTATTTTATTTTATTTTTTTTTATTTTTTTTGCTGGTCAATTTATATGGGTGTGATTTTCTTTGTCTTGAAGACGCGATGGAGGTGGTACCTTAAACTTAGGACAGATTTATGGGAGGGGAATTGCTAAAGCTTAGTTTAGAGGTTTTGGTTTATAATCTCTTAGTTTTATATGGCAATGTTGGTCATTAATATTGGTACATTTGTATTTTTATGATTAGGTGGCGAGATTAATATAGGTCCGACTCAAGAATTTGACAATATTCAACGAGAATCGGGTAAGCGAGGTTCTTATGTTTGGCTTTACACCAACTCTGAGACCGAGGTTGACTTTCTGAAACTTTGCATGTTTTTGTTATAAATGAGAACTTGGGAAAACAACCTCGTTCAATTATTTGCATTACTCATGAAATCTATGTGATAAAGAGGAAAATGTTTCTATCATGCATTGTGCAAATATGAGTTTAGTTTTTGTCATGTTGTTTCTAAAATGTGAAAAAGAGCGATATTGATTATCTGAAATATTTGTGCATTGATTTATAAAGATGCTCTGAACTCTGTTTTGTTTAGTGAGAATGTTTCTGAAAATGTTTTGGAACTCTGTAATATTTTGATGTGGCTTTGAAAACCTTTGGCATGGTATACTAGTTTGTATCTGACTCTGTCTCTGCTTTGCTCTGCTCTGCTCTGTTTGGGTTGGTACCAACTTCTCTGTCTCTGAGTGCACCCATTTTGGAAACAAAATGGTTTATTGTAGACTTTCCTGCGTGCACACTCGGGGTCTCGAGAACGAATAAGAGAAAGTCTCACAATATGAGACCGCCTGGTTTGGTCATTGGGGATAGCACAACCCTACCATGGGGGTTAAACATGGTACATATTCTAGAATGTTGATAATATGAGATGTGACAGTTATTTGTGCCAAAGTGTTTTGTTTGAAAAGTTGGTTTCTATTTCTACTTTATGAAAAATATATGTTCGTTCAGCTTTTCGCTTGATGATATATTTTTGGAGATATTATCTATAAATAAAAATTTTATGTTTTCATGCATAAGAAGTTTTTATTAAAAATGCTCATGCTTTACACACTAGTATAAGTGCTTTGCTTACAAAGTTGTGGTTGAACTCACCCCCTTATCTCTACATTTCAGATGATGTGGAGATCTCGACTGAAAACCAAGATTAGTATGTTGGGACCAGACTAAGCTGTTATTTCTTGGTTGAAGTGAAGATTGTATTTATTGATCTGATGTTACGTCTCCGTATTGTTAGATTCAAGTGTTAGTAGATTATTTATTGATTTGATGGGGAGATTGTGGATCCTATGTTATTACCTTAAAATTATGAATTTGTGGATATATTTTTTATTGGATTGTCTGGATTTGGAGATGAAAATTTATTTGTGGATTTCAGAAAATAATTAGAGATGGTTATTGGTGATGAGACAGGTTTATATGGGCAAGTAGTAATTTGGAGATATTCTTTTAGTTATGATTAAATAGATGTATATTTTTTGAGTATGGATCTGAATGTGGAGATTATTACTTTATGAATGTCTTTGGGAACGTATGGTTAGTAGATGAAAATAGGATATATCAAACAGGTTGGACTTCATGACCCCTGTGAGTACGGGTTGTTACGATACCACCTGTGACGCCCACGAATCTCTCCTGGGATTTAGAAGGACTCGCGACATCAAGACGATCATCTCATGGATCAATCATCCCATCAAATAATGTTTGAAATGTGTGTGAAGCATGCACTAAGTATACAATAAATATTCGCAGCGAAAAAATAAATAAAAGTCAGTCATTATAGTACTAGAGATTCTTTAAAATTACAAATCAATTTAAACAATTTCTCCAACAGGAGATTATACAGTCTTTCAAAAGAAAAGGATAAGCAACACTACTTTCGAGATCATAATCTCGATCTTCATCCTCTCAACAAATTTTCTTTCCTGTGGAGTCTGTATCTCAGGCCAAATTTCATTTTCTGCAATCACAAACTACGATCCCGTAAATTGGGACCGTAGGTGGGCGCGATCCACCGAAGTGAGATGTGAATCCCAGTAAGCAATAGACAACATACAACCAATTCACACAACAGAACATTACCAACATATACAAGTAAACTCAATGAGTGCATGTACCATGAATATGAGACTTGCAACATGACTTATGGACATGCACTTTCATATAAAAACTTTCATAATCCTTGACAGTTTTCGAAAACTTTGCTTCATGTACGTGCTTTTCATAAAAATGCTTTCATATAACTTTGATTTCTTTCATTTTTACTGTTTGAACTTCTTTTCAAAAGTCATCTTTTCAAAAAATTCTTTTCGTCTTTTCTTATTTTAGACGCCACTTATCATATCATATCATATATAGCGCGAAAGTCCATCTTTTTCGTCATGATATCTGTTGGATACCTCACAATTCCCCTACGCATCGTGTGTTCCTGCTAGTTACCGTAGCATCTGGCGACAGTATCAAACCTAAGTAGCTACGTTTCGCGCCCTTTTGGCCTCTTCATCACTCGGCGATTGATCACTCACCGAGCGACTACAAACTTTTTTGTAGCGGGAAGGCAAAAGCCAACACCGTCCTGTATGCACCCACTAGCTTTAGGTGCGACCACGCTCCGGACACCTTCTGGAGCCATACATGGTCTGCCGACGGTTCTTTGTCGACCTAGGGGTTTTCACTCGATTTTAATCACTCCTGAGTGAACAGGGAGGTCCACTGGGGTTCTTATAAAACTTTAATTCTTTTCTTTCTTTTAAAAACATGATTGACTCAAAAACATGTTTTTCATACTCATGCATGGGACATGCATCCGACATGCGACTTCTTATGCAAAACATGTAAATCTTGAAACATATGAATCATACATTCACAAATCATATCTCATACATATTAACATATGAACAGACTTCCCTTTCTAATTTATCTTCTATCCAACATGTCGTGCATATTCCAATGAAGAGATAGTCAAAACCTTAAGTCACATCGCATCAAACCAACGTTGTCTTATAGGGGTTAAGGACGCAACTTATAATAGAGTCAAACCTAACTTTTTTTCTCTTTTCTCTTTACCAAAACACGCATATTTCCTTAAGATCTTCTCAAAACTTAATAGCTATATCATAACCAATCATTAATCACTACATTTACATTGTCTGTATAGTTATTCTCTTCAACAAATTATCATCATATAATATTTTCTCTAAACCCAAACATTTCTTAATCTATCATTAAGAGAATCTAAGAATACACATCGATATTTCATCCAAAGATTCAAGTTATAACCATACATCATATCATGAGGTAAAACCTAATGTTTTTCCAAAGAAGTATATCAGAATTGAAACTTATGAACTCCCAAAAATAAACTTTTCATCGTCCAACATATTATGCCATTGTTTCAACCCTTAACTGTTTTACCCAACTGTACTTATTAAGTTCCCTCCTCAAATTTTCACCATATTCTTTCAAATATCTCTTCGATTAAAATCCTAGTGTATCATAAAACATAGTGAAAAAGTAATGGAATCATCCAACAAAACCACTTTGTCACCGATAATTACTAAAAAGTAACGTAGTCATCCAACCAAATCATATTATCACCAACAAATACTAAAATACTAGAGTCATCCAATCAAATCATTTTATCATCAATAATCACTAGAATAACCAAGTCATCCAACCAGATCATTTTATCACTAATAATCACTAAAATAACCGAGTTATTCAACCAGATCATTTTATGCCTAATAATTACTAAAATAACAGTCATCCAACCAAAATATTATATCATCAATAATTACCATCCATAAAATATTCAACCACAGTAAGATTAATTCGGGATAATCTCAATCTCCATTAAATGGCCTCAGGCCCAACCAATCTACTTTCGAATTACTTATCATCACTAGATAACACTTCAAGCAAACAAAACAAAAATCAGCACACAATCAAACAGTCAATCAAACAATCAAACAAATATCTGTTACTTACAGCGCACAAATGAACGTCAATCAAGCATCGCGCCGATCCACAATTCTTAGCAGGTAAGTCGTGCACTATTCATCTTCGGGCACGGCAAGTGACGGGTTGGGTTCGGTACTCCGTTTGACACCAAAATTTACGAGAATACTATTTGGAGGATGGAGAATCTCATGGTGGTGGTAGTGAGGCGGTGCAACCACCGGAAGGCGGCAGATCTGGCTCGAAAGAGTGAAAACCCATTTTCAGATTTTCTCTTGTACATGGGAGGTAGGGCCATGGATGGAGAAACTATTTTAGGGATGTGATAAACTGAGGTAGGGGAAGTTTTTGGCAGTGGAGGTGAGAGTCATGGTGGCTGGACGACGGCGCGGCAAGGGAAAGTCCCTTTTTAGACCCATTTCAGTTTTATGAGAGGAGAGAGAATGTGAGGACTCCGTTGGGGCTGAAATTTCTGGTGGTGAGTCACCTATGGGTGGCGGATCAAATGGCGGGGGTGGTGTTATGGTACGGTGGCTGATGGCGGAGCTATGGGCGGAGAAAGGTGCGGCGTAGAGGATTAAACACCTCTCGAGTTTGGGGCTGCCGTGGTCGACACCTCCGGTGGGGTTGGACTCGTTGGAGGGTGGCGATTCAGGCGGGGCCAGAGGTGAGGCTTGCCGGCAGGGGTGGCGCCACCATGGGCTGAAAACCAAACGGCCTCCCCGCAGTTACTGTAGCATGCGGGAGAGAAAAGAGAGAGGAGAGAGAGAGAAAAGGAAAAGGGAGAGGGAAAAAAAGAGGGATTTGACCATTTTCGCGCTATTTATAGGCCCGATACTTTGAGATCTTCAAACGAACAACAGATGAATTTAAAACACTGATCTGAAAACGCATAACGTCAATTTAACTTCAAATGCTCAAGTTAATTAAATAAAATATTATTTCAACTTACTTTATTTCTCAACATAATATTTTTCATCAATACTTAAAATGATGAAATTTATTTAATTATTAAAAGTAATAGATCCATATATTTAAATCAGATATTTAAAGTATGTTTAAAATCTTGCAATATTTCAAATAACTAAGCTCAAGGTAACAAAAGAATCATGCATAATATAATATTTTTGGAGCTATTCAAAAGCTACCAAACGAAAATAGAATAAACATAATAAGACTTAATGATTTGATAAATTTAAGATCAATAAATCAGATAATGTCAAATAAAATAGAATCGATGTTCATTAATAAAATCACATATATTATAATAATTAAAACCAAAAATACTGAAAATATCATTTCAGATGGAAAGACCAGTAGCAACAATTAATTAAAAATAATTAAAAGCACTATTATTCAAGAATCTCACAAAAGCTTATAACAACAATAGAATCAAAACCACTAAATCAAAATAATATTGATAACAATTCACATGATAAAATCAATAATAATTTTTAAATAACTATAAATATTAAAATCGTAGATTTCATAAATAATTAACCTCAGTCATAAAAAAAGCGTATCTGAAATAAAAAAAAGTGAGATACATTTTAATTTATTAAAATAAATTAAAATACTCAATGATAAAATATGACTAAATAAAGGTATGTAAAAATTTGGAGTCTCACATCCTCCCCCCCTTAAAAGGGATTTCGTCCTCGAAATTTGCTAGATAGCAGCGCTTAGAATCCCAACAGCGCACATATCATATCGCTCGTCACTTCTCCACACAAGTTTACCCGATTATTGTTCTTCCTAAATACCTACGGGTATTGTTTCCTCTTAATTACTCCACTAGGTACTTCTAGACTCATGATGCCATTTGGAGATACGCGACCATGATGAAAGCACCTAGTGGAATGAATACGTTGGAACGACAACATCCAAGAGTATTGGGAAATGAGTAATCTGGTAAAATTGTTTTGAGCAAATGATGAACGGCACGATATGTGCGTTGTGGAGATTTTCAACATTGCAGCCTAGCAAATTTCGAGGACGAAATTTCTTTTAAGGGGGGGAGGATGTGACATCCCAGATCTTTGAATATCTCTATTTGCTTATATTTTATCGTTGGATGTTTTAATTTATTTTAATAAATTAGATTTCTACCTCACTCATTTTATTTTGGGGTACGCTTTATTTATGATTGTGTTTGGTTTTTTATGAAATCTACGACTTCGATATTTTTAGTTACTTAATGATTATTATCGTTTTTGTCATTTTAGTTGTTATCAATGTTACCTCGGTTTAGTAGTTTTAGTTATATTATTATTATAAGCTTTTGAGAGATTTCTTGATAACAGTGTTTTTAGTTATTTTAATTAATCGATACTATTGGTCTTTTCATTTGAAATGTTATTTTCATTATTATGATTTAATTCATCATAATATATAGTTTGATTTGTTGTATTTCTTTTGATGAGCATTTTATCTTATTTTGGTATCATATGGTTCGTTGATCTTAAACTTATTAAATTATTAAGTCCTGTTATGTTTATTCTATTTTATTTGATAGCTTTTGAAGAGCTCCTTAATATTACATAATATACGATCATTTTATTTCCTTGATTTTAGTTGTTTAAAATATTTCTTAAATGTATTTTAAGCATCTAATCTAAATATAAGGTTTTATTCTTTTAAATAATTAAAAGTTTCATTATTTTAATTGAGGATGAAAAATATTGTATTATAAAATTTGAGTTAAGTTGAAATGATATTTTATTTTATTTTCTTGAATGTTTTTAAACTTAATTAACTTTATGTATTTTTATATCAGTATTTTAAATACATCGTTTGTCAGTTTGAAGACCCAAAAGCGTAGGGCCTATAAATAGCACGAAAAGTGTCAAATCACTCATTTTTCCCCTCTCCCTTTTCCTTTTCTCTCTCTCATCTCTCTTTTCTCTCCCGCGTGCTATAGTAATCGCGGGGAGGCAGTTTGGTTTTCAGCCCGTGGCGGTGCCACCCCTGCCCGCCAAGCCACACCTCTGACCCCGCCTGAACCTCCACCCTCTGGCAAGTCCAACCCTACCGGAGGTGTCGACCACGGTAGCCCCACGTCCCGTCAGCAGCCTCAAACCCGAGAGGTGTTTAATCCTCTACGCCGCCCATTGCTCCGCCCATATCTCCGTTGTGAGCCACCGTACCATGACACCATCCCCGCCATTTGATCCGCCACCTATAGACGACCTACCACAAGAAATTTTAGCCCCAACGGAGCACTCACCTTCCCTCGCCATCCATAAAACCAAAATGGGTCTCCAAATGAAATTCCCTTCGCCACACCACCGTCCGGCCACCGAGACTCTCACCTTCACCGCCAAAAGCTTCCCCTACCTTATATTTTTACACCCCTAAAACAGTTTTCCCATTTATGGCTGCACCTCCCTTGTGCAAGGGAAAATCTCAAAATGGGTTTCCATCGTTTCGAGCTAGATCCACCGCTTTTCGGTGGTTGCACCGCCTCACCACCACCGCCATGAGATTCCTCATCCTCCAATGGGTATTACCCTAAATTTTGGTGTCAAACGGAGTACTCGAACCCAACTCGTCGCTTGCTGAGCTCGGAGAGGAGTAACGCGCGACTTACCTGCTACGGATCTTGGATCGGCGATCGGAGCGATATTCGACGTGTAAGGCGTTCGTTTGTATACTGTAAATAACAGATATTTGTTTGATATTTGGTTGACAATTTGATTGTATACTAACTTTTGTTTTGACTATTGATGTGTTAGCTAGCTGTGATAAACAATTCGGAAGTATGTTGACTGAGTTTGAGGTCTTTTAATGAAAAATAGGAACACCCGAATTAGTATGATTGTGATTGATTATTGTGTGGACATTACTTGTTTATGGTATAATGGTTTGGTTGGTTGATTCCGATACTTATTCTCTATGTGGTATGAAGACAATACACTAGGATTTTAATCTAAGAGACGTATAGAAGAATGAGGTAAAAATTGATGAGGAAACTTAAAGAGTAAAATTAAGCAAATATTGGTTTAGGATTGAAACAATGGCATGACATGTTGGACGATGGAAAGTTTATTTTCAGGATCTTATAAGTATCAATCATGGTGTTTTTCTGAAGAGGCATTAGGCGTTAATTTATGGCTAACGTATGGTTATGACTTGAGTTTAGAGATAAGATCATATGATAGAAAATTTAAGAAGTATACTTTTTGATTTTTCTAATGTATTAAATTATACTCTTTAATTTCCTTGATGTACGGTTTGAGAAGTGTTTGAGTTTGGGGAGAAGATCATATGATGACAAATTGTTGAAGAGAGTAACTTTATAAGCAACATAAATGGTTGGCTAATAATTCGTAATGACTTGGTTGCTAGCGATTTGACTTGATTACTAACTTTTAAAAGAATCTTACGAAAATGCATGTTTTGATAAAGAGAAATGAAAAGAGTTTGGGTTAGACCCCACCATAAGTTGCGACCTTATTCTCTATAGGCAAAAATTGATTTGATTCGATTTGAGGTGATTAGATTTAATTATCTCTTTATTGGAAATGGGCATGATGTTTTGGAAGGATAATAGATAAAGAAAAAATAATAGAATTATATTCATGTGTCAGCAGGCACGGTTAAGATAAAGATTGTTGATTTCTTGGAGATGGTAGGCTAGTTTATCTAATGAAATGCTTTGTATTTGTCAAATCTATTTGCATGCTTTGTATGAGTTATTGATGGAATCACGTGATGGTTTGATTGTGAGTGAGCATGACAATGTGTGTGTTTGATCAATTCCATGGTTCACATATTGAGTATGAAGTATTGCATGTCACATGTAGCATGTCACATGCATGAAGCATAAAAGGCAAATTTTTGAGTCAAATGTGTTTTCAAAGAAGAAAAGAAAAGAATTAAAGTTTTAGCAGAACCCCAAAGACTGGGACGGGGTAGTGCCCCAGTAGAACTCCCTGTTCACTCAGGAGCGATTAAAGTCGAGTGAAAGCCCCTAGGTCAACGAAGAACAGTCGACAGACCATGTATAGCTCCAAAAGGTGTCCTGAGCGTGGTCGCATATAATGCTAGTGGGTGCTCTAAGAACGATGTTAGTTTCGGCCTCACCATATAAGAAGTTTGTAGTTATTCGGGGAGCAATCTCCATGTGATGAAGAGCGTGAAGGGCGCGAAACGTATTCACCTAGGTTTGACACGGTCGTCGGGTGTGACGGTAACTAGCAGGGAGCACACGGTGTATAAGAGAACCGTGAGGTGTCCAAAATAAGAAGTCATGATGAAAAGGAAAGGGTTTTCGAGCATATATGATATTATATGATAAGTGGCGCCTAAGATAAGAAAAGATGAAAAGCATTTTTTGAAAAGATGACTTTTGAAAAGAAGTTCAAACAGTACAAATGAAAGAAATCAAAGTTATATGAAAGCATTTTTATGAAAAGCACGTACATGAAGCAAAGTTTCGAAAACTGTCAAGGATTATGGAAGTTTTTATATGAAAGCGCATGTCTATAAGTCATGTTGCAAGTCTCATATTCATGGTACATGCACTCATTGAGTTTACTTGTATATGTTGGTAATGTTCTGTTGTGTGAATTAGTTGTATGTTATCTATTGCTTACTGGGATTCACATCTCACTTCGGTGGATCGCGCCCACCTACGGTCCCAATTTACGGGATCGTAGTTTGTGATTGCAGAAAATGAAATTTGGCCTGAGATACAGACTCCACAGGAAAGAAAATTTGTTGAGAGGATGAAGATCAAAATTATGATCTCGAAAGCAGTGTTGCTTATCTTTTTCCTTTGAAAGACTGTATAATCTCCTGTTGGAGAAATTGTTTTAAATTGATTTGTAATTTTAAAGAATCTCTAGTACTAGAACGACTGACTTTTATTTATTTTTTCGCTGCGAATATTTATTGTATACTTAGTGCATGCTTCACACACATTTCAAACATTATTTGATGAGATGATTAATCCATGAGATGATCGTCTTGATGTCGCGAGTCCTTCTAAATCCCAGGGGGATTCATGGGCGTCACAGGTGGTATCGTAACAACCCGTACTCACAGGGGTCATGAAGTCCAACCTGTTTGATATATCCTATTTTCATCTACTAACCATACGTTCCCAAAGACATTCATAAAGTAATAATCTCCACATTCAGATCCATACTCAAAAAATATACATCTATTTAATCATAACTAAAAGAATATCTCCAAATTACTACTTGCCCATATAAACCTGTCTCATCACCAATAAATATCTCTAATTATTTTCTGAAATTCACAAATAAATTCTCATCTCCAAATCCAGACAATCCAATCATAAATATATCCACAAATTCATAAATTTAAGGTAATAACATAAAGTCCACAATCTCCCCATCAAATCAATAAATAATCTACTAACACTTGAATCTAACAATACTGAGACGTAACATCAGATCAATAAATACAATCTTCACTTCAACCAAGTATCATATTCATTGTACATGCACCCATCGAGTTTACTTGTACATGTTGATGATGTTTTGTTATGTGAATTGGTTGTATGTTATCTGTTGCTTACTGGGATTCACATCTCACTTCGGTGGATCGCGCCCACCTACAGTCCCAATTTTGCGGGATTCGTAGTTGTGATTGCAGAGAATGAAATTGAGTCCGAGGTAAAGACCCCGTTAGGAAAGAGATTTGTTGAAAAGATGAAGACCAGAATTATGAACTCAGAAGCTGTATTATTTATTTATTTATTTATTTCTTCTGAAAGACTGTAATTTCTCCGGTTGGAGAAATTAGATTTATTTTATTTGCAAATGTCAAGAATCTCTAGTACTAGATTGATTGACCTTTTTCTGTTTTCCCGCTGCGAATAATTATTATACACTTTATACATGTTTCACACACTCTGGGAGCTCTAATTGAAGGAATGATTAATCCGTGTGATGATCGTTCTAGTGATGCGAGTCCCTTTAAGTCCCGAAGGGGGATTCGTGACCGCCACAATTGTGTGACGCCCACGAATCCCCCCTGGGATTTAGAAGGACTCGCAACATCAAGACGATCATCTCATGGATCAATCATCCCATCAAATAGTGTTTAAAGAGTGTGTGAAACATGCACCAAGTGTACAATAAATATTTGCAGCGGAAAATAAATAAAAGTCAGTTGTTCTAGTATAAGAGATTTTTAAAAATTACAAACAAATTTAAAATAATCTCTCAAACAGGAGATTATACAGTCTTTCAAAAGAAAAAGATAATCAACACTGCTTTCGAGATCATAATCTCGATCTTCATCCTCTCAACAAATTTCCTTTCCTGTGGAGTCCGTATCTCGGGCCAAATTTCATTTTCTGCAATCACAAACTACGATCCCGTAAATTGGGATCGTAGGTGGGCGCGATCCACCGAAGTGAGATATGAATCCCAGTAAGCAACAGACAACAGACAACCAATTCACACAACAGAACATCATCAACATATACAAGTAAACTCAATGAGTGCATGTACCATGAATATGAGACTTGCAGCATGACTTATGCATATGCACTTTCATAAAAAACTTCTATAATCTTTGACAGTTTACGAAACTTTGCTTCATGTACGTGCTTTTCATAAAAATGCTTTCATATAACTTTGGCTTCTTTCATATGTACTGTTTGAACTTCTTTTCAAAAGTCATCTTTTCAAAAATGTTTTTCGTCTTTTCTTATCTTAGGTGCTATTTATCATATCATATCATATATGGCTTGAAAGTCTTATTCTTTTCGTCATGACATCTGTTGAACACCTCACGGTTCCCCTACGCACCGTGTATTCCTGCTAGTTACCGTAGCACCCAGCGACCGTATCAAACCTAAGTAGTTACGTTTTGCACCTTTTCGCGCTCTTCATCACTCAGCGATTGATCACTCATCGAGCGACTACAAACTTTTTTGTATCGGTAAAGTCAAAGCCAACACTGTCCTGTATGCACCTACTAGCTTTAGGTGCGACCACACTTCGGACACCTTCTGAAGTCATACATGGTCTGCAGACGGTTCTTTGTCACCGGAGGGTGGCGGTTCAGGTGGGGTCGGAGGTGAGACTTGCCGGGCAGGGGTGGCGCCGTCACGGGCTGAAAACCAAACTGTCTCCCTGTAGTTACTGTAGCATGCGGGAAAGAAAATAGAGAGGACAGAGAGAAAAGGAAAAGGGATAGGGGAAAAATGAAGGATTTGACCATTTTCGCGCTATTTATAGGCTCGAAACTTTTAGGTCTTCAAATAGACAACAGATGAATTTAAAATACTGATCTGAAAGCGCATAACATCAATTTAACTTCAAGCGCGCAAGTTAATTAAATAAAATATTATTTCAACTTAACTCTAATTTAAATATAAGGCTTTATTCTTTTAAATAATTAGAAGCTTCATTATTTTAATTGAGGATGGAAAATAACAACAGTCAAGTACCAAAATTTGACACTAATTGATCAAGAGGTATAATATTTTTTACCATATATTATGTTAACAAATTTTGTTTTTCTTACAAATTCTTTGTTCTTAAATCCTATCATATTATATAATAAAAATCTTCTCCTCATATTTTTATATAATACACTATTAATCACGATTATTTATATTGTTCAGGAGAATCGAGTGCAGGCAGCAATTTTTGAAACTGATATTGACAGCCATGATGACACTTTAAATATTTTACACTCCTATTATATCAGCAATGCATATGTCAAACTAGTGGATCTAAAATACAGGAGTGGAGAATATCAATATCAGTGGACTCTCAATTCAAGAACCATAATAGAAGATGTTCCTCCAAATGAAGAGAAAATAGATGCACCACAATATAAGATCATCCCGTTCAAGGAGTTAGAGGCTTATAAAGAGTCGATTGCAGAAATAGATAATTTACTTTTATTTTTTTAATTAAATAATCATCAAAAAATTAACAATTCATATTTCAATAATTAGATATTTTAGCTGTTGCAATCAAAATTAAGCCAATTAAAGAGGTAACGTCAACATTTGGACCAACAACAATCCAAGAAATATATGTTATTGATGAAAGGTCCAATTATTTTATAAGTTCTCATTTTTTAAAAATACAATTCCAATATTAATTTACGGAAATTCTATTAATTATTTTACTTATTCTAATTTTATAGCTTGAATCCTATACGTTTGACTATGTGGGGTCGATTTGTCCAAGACGAATGTTAGAAAATATCAGAAATGATTGAAAATAAACCAATAATACTTTGAACAAAAATTTCTGTTGGATCATATAATGGTAGTTTTAATAATTAAGTTGCTTACATATTTTCCCATTTTCTATTATACTTGCATTAATAATGTTTTCAATTTCAACTAAGGATTATCGTTGTCGTCACGTCCGTCAAGCACTTTTACAATCAATCCTCTTCTTCCACAGGCAGCTACAATGAAGCAATGGTAATTTTGAGAATTTATCAAATACATATTACTGCATTTATATTACAGTTAATTATGTTATTTATGTATTTAAAATATATATTTTATTTCCTTATATTATTCTTCTTTTTTGTATTTTAAAGACGAAGAATAATAATTTGACAATTAAGAGTATCATTGCAAGATACTCTTAATTGTCATTTTTAACATGTGCATGTGTTGTCTGAAAATTTTGAAGGGTGGTTGTGTGTTTTTTTGACAAATACAAAAGATAGATGATTTTGTTTGAAAATCTTGAAGGGTGGTTGTGTATTTTTTTGACAAATGTAAAAGATAAATGATTTGTTTGAAAATCTTAAAAGGTGGTTGTGTATTTTTTTGACATATGCAAAAAGAAGATGATTTGGTTTGAAAAATAATTCATACTCATTTTGTCATATATGAAAAGTAAAAGATTTGATTTGATTTCTTTGAAAAATGAATAGAGTTATCTTTGACAAATATAAAAATGAGATATTTTTATTTGAATCTTTTGAAAAGTGAATAGTGATCTTATTTGACATGTAAATCTTTTCAAATTTGAATATGAAGACTCATTTGTCTATAAATAGCTCACTTGAGTTTTGTAAAAATCACAACAAGAGCTTACACGTCAATCGCTAAGTTTTGCATCATTTTCTCAAAGCCCTCATTCTCTCTTCTCTAAGTTTTGTGCTTTAATCATTATTCGTTTTAAGAGAGATATAAGTTATGTTGTATTGTTCTTATTTCCTCATTGAGAAATGTACTCTGATAATCTACCCACTATCAGCTCTTGTATTTGTAAGAAGGTGCGTATAACCCTTGTGTGTGTAGAAAGTGTTCTACACAGGAAATAGTTGAATCACCAAGTGTGAGGTGATTGCAAGTGTAGAAGGTGTTCTACACGGATTCTTTGTTACGGTATTGCTCAAATGTGTAATAGGTTTCTATCTCTACCTGAAGGAGATTGAATAATGAATTTGAGATCATCAATGGGTAGCTTGAGGCGATGACATAAGCCGTGGGACTAAATCTCATTAAAATACTGAGTTTGCTTCTTACCCCTACTTTTTATATTTCCTACTGCTTCATATTCTGTTTATATTTTATATTATATATTTTGTTTATAAGTATTAATTTTTTTAATATAACTCAATTCACCCCCCCTCTTGTATTAGTCATCTAGGCAATATCAGTAGAATTATATATTTTTTAAATGTTTTCTTAATAATTAAGGATGTTAAAAAATACTTAAAAAATACAAAAATAAATAAATACATTATAGATGGTAACATGATGATAAAATAGTAGTAAGTCTGTCATTGCTCAAAGTTTAAATTGATGGAAAGGGATATATCTTATTTTGCCCAAAATGAGTGAAATTTCTTAAGAAGCAAATCAGGGTAGCTAGGGTATATAAAGATGATTTCAATTTATCTCAACTTATCTTAATCTCATCATTATAATTTTTAAAATTTTTTACATAAAATATAATAAAACTATGATATCATCTTCGAATTTAAACGAGGACTGAGTCTCTTGTTTAATTCCTTTTAAAATGGGCTCATATTGTGTTTGTTTAATTTTTTTATTTTTGGAAAACACTATCAGCCTCGTATTGGGTGGCCCACTTTTGGTTTGAAGGTTATCTCTTCCGATTTTTATAGTAGTGTTTTTTCTAGAAATTTTTTTAGGTTCTGTTTGGATTTGAAAGTGAGTTGAACTAATCTCTATTTCATCATTATACTTTTTTCAATTTTTTATACAATACATAAATTTCAATACACATTTCTTAAATTTCAATACACATTTTTTCAATCTCAATTCAATTTTTTCAAATTCCAAAACAATAATAATATTAAAAAAATAAATTAAACTTATCTCATCTCTCAATCCAAACAGAGCCTAGTATTCTCGCTTTTCGTAATATTTGTACGCGAAGTAAGGTGTTTATAATTATTTTTGGATATTTTTAAATATCATTCAAACAAAAAATATTTTTAATTTAATCATCACATGTTTTCCAATTTCCAAACAACGTAATTTTTTCAAATTTTAAATAAAAATAATATAAAAAATTAATTTCAATTTTTTAAAATTTTTTTTGTCATCTCCCAAAATTCAATAAAATATTTTAACTCAATTCATTTAATTTTCATTAGTATTCATAAACGTAACAAGATATTCTTAGGCCAGATTTGTCTTTGAGATAGCATGTGTTCGTACGGACAGAATACTAAAAAAAACTAGCATTTTATTTGAGTCCCAAATCTCTCCTCTTCTACAATCACAACTTTAAAAAAATAAATGGTGATAGCATATTCACATTCTTAAATCGGGAGAAACATGGACAATATATGTTTATACCTAAAATTGTATGATATATAATATGAAGAGTTGTTTTTATTATTAGGGTAGTGTATAGAGCATACCAATTACTCCAAAACATTCTTTATTCTCATAGGATAAAGACTCTCATCAATCAATGGCTTCCGCAATAGGAGATATCAACTTATGTCATGAAGGATGGATGAGCTTCCTATTGATATTAAAGGCGATGGAGGCTCATACTCATTAATCTGCTATATGGCAATCACATATTAATTTTATACTATCACACATTATTTAAATGGTAAGAGTTAGATTTGTAAAATTTAAGTTTTAAAACTTATTTTCTAAGTCAAATTATGTCATGTAAATACTTTATCAGGTATAATTTATTAGGTGTACTCTACATATTGACTTGATAATTATAATAAAGTTGATCTAATATTAATTTTTAAGTAAAAAATAGATTATGTATATGTATATATATATATTTATTTATCTATTTTACTAGTCTTTCATTCTCTCTTTTTTATTTTGTCCTTAATAAAATTGCCGACTATAGACAATAGGTAGAAATTCTTTTTTACTAGGTATAGTACGGATTCTATTATTGAAGGGAAAAACATATGAGAGAAAGGAGTCAAGGACCATAAAATTACCAAACAAAAACCTATTAGTTCACCTAATTAAAAAGTATTTGCATTTTTCATAGATTAAATTTTTATATAAATAGTGAGATGAAATAAGGTAGTTTTTTTTTTTATAAAAGTTAAAAATTAAATAAAATATTATTATTATAATTTTTAATATTATTATTTTATAAGATTTAAAAATGAAATTGAAATTTAAAAAAATTAGATTATTTATTATATTTTATATAAAAATTTTAAAAATATTATAATAATAAAATGAAATGAGCTAACATATTTTCTCAATATATAAGCAAAAACGTAAAAACTTTTTTCAAACAGCGATTCATTTTAGAATGAATGACCTATTTTAATTTTAGCAAGAACAACTGTAAAAGAAAATAATATTATTTTATAAAATAAACTATTATACAGATAATAGTTGATATATCATCATTCTTGTTCACAATTTCTATCTTGTTATGAATTATTGGGCGCGGCCCCGCCCCCTTAATTATTTTGTGAATGACCCCACCACTATTATTTTAAATCTTGCATAGTAATTTGCATAGTAATTTCAAGACCTATAAATAGGGGCTTCAGTTGTAATGAAATTCATAAGAAAATATAGAGAGAGAATAAAGTTTCAGTTCTTAAGAATTCTAAAGAGTTTCTTATTTTTCTCTTGCAATAGTAGTTTTTTTTCTTTAGGTTTATAACACATTATCAGCACGAGATTCTACCGATACTGAAACTAATGGTCTTCTACTTCAAGTAAGATTTTCAATATATTATTTGCAGTCCTCGAGATAAATATTAAAGGTAATATTGCTGAATATTACTTGATAAAATTTTACTTTTATTCTCATGATAATGTGAATATATTTATTAAATCTACAGATTTATTTTTGTGATTTATATATATAATGTCAAATATTAAGATTTATTCTTATTGACATTTTTATAAAAAGGTTATTTATCCAGGATCCTTGATGATATCCATTTGGATATAATGATGAACTTGAGAGATACAATCATAGAAGAAAATTATGTGTCCCTGAAAGACCGTGCTGTGTATCTCATGATAAAAAATCATCTTACTGTGTGAAATGAATTAAGAGAGAGATATGAACACCAGAGGATGTAATCCTCTCAAAAGATCATTATGACTTATTGCACCTGAAGTTGCAAGATTTTAAGAGCGGTATTGAATATTCTGCATTCTTAAAAATTAGCTCAATATTAAAATTATATAGTGAAAATGTCACTGATGATGATATATAAAAAAAGACATATATTATTTTTATACCTCGAATGTGCTCCTGCAGTAGCAATATCGAGAGTGAAAGTTCAACAAATATTCTGAACTTTTATTTTGTCTTCCAGTGATTGAGCTAAATAATGAGTTTTTGTTAATAAATCACAAATTACATCTTATTTATGATATTGAATTTATACCATTTCCAGAAGTGAATGGTACATTCTTTAAAGGAATTAAGAGCGTAGACGTGATAGAAAAACTATAGAAGTGTTGGTCCCAAAAGCGACAATACTAAAGATGATAAAAATATACTGTATCACCAGAAGTGATCTAACTCAGAGAAGGGTAAAGGCCATCAGAATAATTCTTCATAGAAAGATGAAGATGTTTGTCATAGATGTGGTATGACTGAACAGTGGTCACGTACCTATTGTACGGCCAATCACTTGATTTACTTATACTAAGTATTTATATATAAGCTTATTAATATTTTATCATGTTTTGAAATAATGAAATATCAGTGCCTGAAGTACGATAAGAAATTACTTGGGATAATAAAGCTCTGTTTAAATTTGATCCTCTTACAAATAAATGTGAACTAGAAGTTCAGAGGATTATCTATCTGCAAAGTGTTGCAAATCAATTACATGATGTATTTACTGATACTAAAAGTATTGTAAAATCATATATTACTGTTGTTAATACTTAAGCAAGAATTGAAGTCATCGAAGGACGAGTTGTTAAAACAGCAATAAATGAGTCTAAGATACGCCTGAAGCGTTGAAGATCTATTGGTGCAAAAGAGAAAAAAAAATCAATGCTCATGAAGAGACCGTATTTTCTGTATAAAATATAATCCTCTTGAAGAGTACAAACCTCCTGAAGAGGTAACTCTTAAAGAGTATAACTCCTGAAGAGGAACCTCCTGTAGAGGTGTTTCATGAAATGTTTTTCCCTTGAGAGGAACAATGAGATCTCAATACATTTCATGAGTACTGAAAAATTTATGGATAGAAATAAAACTGTTATCGACAGCATATATGATAACACTTGACATTACCAGAAGTAATGAAGAAAGTGAGTCAAGAATTGTCGAAGAATGTCGACGTAGAAATGATTGGCCAAACTGAAAAGCAGTTATTGAAGCTGAATTAAAATCGCTAGCAAAGCGAGAGGTATTTGGACCTGTTGTCCAAACAGCAAAGGGTGTAATGCCTATAAGATATAAGTGAGTATTTATACGAAAACGTAATGAGAAATGAAATTGTGCGGTACAGTTTGTTGCTCAAGGTTTCCTCCAGAAATCCGAGAGTAGTTATGAGGAAACATATTTCCTTGTTATAAATGCAATCACATTCATATTTTTAATCGATTTGGTTATTACAAAAGGATTAGATATGTAGTTAATGAATGTGGTCACTGTATATTTATAAGGATTATTAGATCATTACATATATAAAGATATGCGATACTTGAAGTATCTAATCTAAATACATTTAGGAGTATGTACTTTATAAAACTTCAAGATCTTTATATGGGTTAAAACAATCCGGACGCATGTGGTATAATTGAATCAACGAGTATCTATTGAAAGAAAGATTTGAGAATAATCCTATATGCTCATGTGTTTTATCAGAACCCGCATTTATCATTATTGCAGTTTACGTTAATGATTTACCTTGTTAGAACTTCTGAAGAGAACACAAGGGCTGCTATAAATTCAAGGAATGCATTTGAAAAGAAAATATCTTATTATTCAATTGATAGATGAGTTATAAGAATTTGAGACTTCTAGCCTCATCTCTCAAATGCATTTGTTCTTCACAAAGCGACATGACATTCTTATCTAAAGGATTAGGCAATCGAAATGAAGAGACAAGTAAGAATTTTAAATTCTTATTCTCTTGCTTTAAGTCTGCAATTTTTCTGTCAGACTCTTGAACGAGTCGTTGAAGTACGGAAACCTTCTCGTTAAGCTCTTCAATCTGACGATTTTTGGATTGTAATCGGTTGGAAAATCCGACAATAGAGGAGGAGTATTGGATGCCGAGAGTCACCATCTCATAAACGGCTTCACGATCTGACTTATTAGCCAGATCATTCGCTTGTTGCAACATAGCACCTGTAGAAGATGCATGAATAACTTGTAATTGAGGTGAAGGTTACCTCATATGTTGATTGTGAGAAATATTGAAATGAAACTGATGAGCCATTGAGAATTTATAGAATAAGAATACAAATATAGATGAGTTATAGATATGAGAAGAAGATTTGATGCGAACTATATGAAACTAAAGACGGTTCTTATAGAAATGGAAATAAGAACAAGACAAACCATCATCTTTTCAAATCTCACTTTACAAGATATGCTGGATGCATAATTTCAAAAGCCAGCGAGATTAATTACAGCTATCCCTATTTTCTTGTAAACGCCGAACCTCTGCCTTTAGCTGCTGTTGTTGACTTTGTATTTGAGCTCTCTCTCGTTCCAGCTCTTCTACTCGTGTTTTCAAGTTACGAAAATACCAGTCTACAAGTTTCTTCAGCTCCTTATTTCTTGTCTTAAATCTTTATTTTTTCTATATTTAGTTGCAAGCGTTTGATGCAACTCAGATATTTAATTTTTAAAATGATCAATCTCACTCGTTCTCGCCAGTAGCCTCTAAGACATGGTTGTAAGAGAAGTAGCATATTGAGCACTGATGGTTTCTTGATGTTGCAACAATTTCAGGATCAGATTTACTAGAAAGATATATCTCTGCTCCTATCATGATATTTACGACCTCAGGAGAAAATACAAGTGGTTGAGGTATAAAAGGTTCATGATTTAAATCTGGGACATTAGAATTTCTATCAGACATAATATCGTTCTGGATGAACAACAACTGAATCTATGACGAATGCGACATCTTTTTGCTGGAGTAAACCAATGGTAAAATTGGTTATATTTAAACAACAACCTGAAGCCTTCAAATCTCTTCAAGATCTCGTTTGTCAACAATGTTAAGCGGATTGGATTTTCTGCTAAACTAATAATATTAGACCTCAAAGCTTTTACAGCTTTTCTCATACATGAATGGTTTCCAATGCTATTTCCGCCGTATATAAACAAGTTCTCCCTAATAACGCCGAATGAGGGAGAGAAACTTTTAGATGAAAATATTATCATGCTCTCTCTAATGCATTATTTAGATGAAAATCATGTTTGAATTCATAATCTGTTATATATGCTGAAATAATATTTGCTTATTACTTGAAACACTAATGCATATTATCAGGGGGAGTTTAAGTATTACTGCAGGTATCATATTTCTATTAAGTCTGTCAACCAGATATTATTTTTCACATCTTTAAATCACTCAGAGATTATTGCAATTCATGAAACAAATCGAGAGTATATTTGGCTGAGATCAATGACTCAACATATCCAAGAAAAGTGTGGTATTTCATAATCAATGATAGCTCAACAATTTTATATGAAAATAATACTACTTGTATCACTTAAATCATATGTGATATATCAAAGGTGACAGAACCAAACATATTTCACCTAAATACTTTTATACTCATGAACTTCAAGAGAAATGTGAAATTGATGTCAGGCAGATACGATTTAGTGATAATCTGGCAGATTTATTCACAAAGGCGTTACCAACTTCGACATTCAAGAAGATTGTGCATAACATTAGAATGCGAAGACTCAAATATCTATCGTCATGCACTTTTCAGGAGGAGTAAATGTCCTGAAGATTTGTGCTGATTGTACTCTTTTTCCTTCACTAAGGTTTTGTTCCACTAAATTTTCCTTTGTAAGGTTTTAATGAGACAGTTTTAAAATACTTGTGGATACATAAGAAGACTGTACTCTTTTTCCTTCGCCATTGGTTTTTCTTCCCACTGGGTTTTTCCTTGGCAAGGTTTTAACGAGGCAGATTTTTTTTATGAATGGTCATTCAAGGGGGAGTGTTATGAATTATTGGGGTCGGCCCCCGCCCCCTTAATTATTTTGTGAATGATCCCACCACTATTATTTTAAATCTTATATAGTAATTTGTATAGTAATTTCAAGAAGTTGTAATGAAATTCATAAGAAAATATAGAGAGAAAAAAAAGTTTCAATTCTTAAAAATTCTAAAGAATTTCTTATTTCTCTCTTACAATAATAGTTTTTTTTTTTAGTTTTATAACGTATCTTAATTTTTTAAAAATTAATAATTTTGACACAAAAAAAAAAAAAAAAACGAATGAATAATTATCGTCCTTTATTTTTCTATGAAGGTTGATACACGTGTCACAAAACCCCCCACAAAACCAGTGAATAAACGCACGCTCTTGATGAGCCTCTTACCTTACACGTTCGACCCGGAAAACATGGCTCTCCTCTCCGCTGCCACCACCATTTCCTCACTCTCTCACCCTTCTCTGATCTCCTCCCAAATCCCTAATCCCTCTAAACCTCTCCCTCTCCTCCTCTCCCCCTCTCTCTCTTCCCCAAACCCTAGAACTCAATTTCTCAGATATCCTCTCTCCCTCCGCCTCGCCCGCTCCTCTCTCTCTGATCCCTCCCCCAACCCCCGGATCTCCGACGAGTGGGGCGAGCCTTCCGAGGAAGAACCCGAGCCTGAATATCCCCCGGACCCTCCCAGGAATGAGGACGAGTGGGGCGGAGGCGGTGATACGGAAGAGGAGAAGGACGAGTACTCTGACGTCGGTAATGGTACCCCAGCCTCCGCTGCGGCTACGGATAAGCCTGAAGTGCCGACGGAAGATGGGTTTGCAAACAAGCGTGCGGAGCTGAAGCGGTGCTTGGTGGACAATTTTTACGGGACCAAGTTTGGGTTCAGCGCTGGGCCGGAGGTGAGGGCCGAGGTTTCGGAGCTGGTCAGTCAGTTGGAGGCGGTCAACCCGACACCGGCGCCTACCGAAGCACCGGGGGTTCTCGATGGAAACTGGGTTTTGCTGTGAGTTCATTGGCTTGGCATTTGTCGTTTGATTTCTTTTTTTTTTTATGGCATGGTAGAAACAAAACTATGTAAAATTTCTATTTTTGAATGGGATATATACATAACACTCTCACACGTACGATCTTTCTTTGGTTAAAAGACAATGTATATTTCTCTTTTGAGCTAAGCAAAAATGTGGCTGTAGGATTAAATAAAAGCATGCTAGCCTTCTTTACGATTTGGGATGTAGAAGTTTGAAATTGTATGGAAACTGAAGAAAAGAGAGCTAAAATGAATTAACTTGGCTAGTTTTGATAATGATACAAATGGCATCTAAATGTCTTCCCAGGATTAGGCACCTTAGCATTTTTGCTTTTCCCCGAATTGGATTGAGTTGTACTGTTTATAAGAAGCTGAAAATCACTTTGTATTATGAATCATTTTCAGAACTGTGTTTTGTTCCTTTCTGCCATGGCCCATACATTGAGTTGGACCATTTGGCATATGCACAGGAATATGGATCCAATAGAAGGCTGATGTAGTTGACATAGAAATAATGTATTGGTGTCGTTTAGATAAATGGAACAATGTGGACAGCTTCTTCATTAAAATTGATGAAGCTCGTTTCTTTTATCATTGTGTTTATTGAGTAAACTTGTTCCTGATTTGCTTACACTGTTTGCTTTCCAACTAATCAGGTACACTGCATTTTCTGAGTTGTTGCCACTTCTCGCAGCGGGGAATTCACCCATTTTGGAAGTGAAAGAGATACGCCAAATCATTGACACCAGCAATCTTACCATCGTGAACTCCGCAACTTTGTCTGGTCCTTTTGCTACTCTTTCTTTCAGTGCATCTGCTACTTTTGAAGTTCGGAGTCCCACAAGAATACAGGTATTGCTATGAGCTAAAAGTATGTGACTGAACAATTTTTTTACTGTAACAAGGTGGCATGTATTTTGAATATTTATATAGACAATGATCATGATAGTGTTAGTGGTAATAATAGAACATCTTGGATGCATGTGTAAGTTATCCATTTAATTTTACTTATCAAAAAAAAAAAGTTATCCATTTAATTCTTTTTTAAAAATAATATTAATGATAGAATTTGGCATCATCATTTTTATGTAGTAGCCCAACTGGACGATTGCATTTTAGGAAATTTTTAACTTGCCTACCCAAGCAATTATTTCTGGAACTGTGTATTGGCGAACTTTATTACGTATCTACGATAGACATCAAAGTGTAAAATCTTACTATCAAACACTTTAATATGTTCAGGTAGTATTTAAGGAAGGCACCTTTCAACCTCCAGAGATAAAATCAACTATTGATGTCCCAGAAAATGTCAATGTTTTCGGGCAGCAAATCAACCTATCGCCTGTGCGGCAATCCCTTGGTCCACTGCAGGATGCAGTAGGAAGCATATCACGGGTCATTTCTGGTCAGCCGCCTCTTAAGATTCCCATTCCAGGTGAGCGTACTAGTTCCTGGCTTTTGACTACTTACCTTGACGAGGATTTTCGAATCTCAAGGGGAGATGGTGGTCTTTTTGTGCTTGCAAAAGAAGGGAGTCCCCTGCTTGATCAGTAGCAAGGTCCATGTTGCCACCATTTATTTATAGAAGGCATATACATAAACAGTCTCTCTTCCCACCTTCCCCTTCTGATTAAATAGAAGAAAAAACAATTGTGTCATTGTCATTCTGTATATCCATGGTGGTTTTTCTTATACTTCTTTTTTTCCTCCAAAATACAAAAAAGGTTAAGATGTCATTCTGCGCCAGTTACCCTGTTCCTTTTGAGTTGCCAAGAGGATGAAGGAAAACAGGGAGCCGTAGCAAGAGTCTAGATAGAGCTCGTGTTTTCCCCTGCATGCATTGGAATAATGCATAGAATTGTTAAATTTTGAAGGGAAGAGATTCAAAATAAGCAATAGTTGCCATTTAAGTTGTCCACTCCAAGGAAATATTTTTGTAATAGTGTTTGTGTTTGTAAGATTATGAATCGATTGGCAGATGGCAAATCGAAACCTATGACCAAATTCAGGTCAAGTCTTTGGCGATTATATCATGTATGCATGATTGAAGCACCGTCCTTTTATATTATAAACTTTTCAGCATTAGAGAAGATGTCAAAATTGGTAGGAAATTGGAGTGGATGGAAGACAAAATGGTTGGTGCTTTTGATGCGTACCAGCAGAGCAATGGTGTTGGTTATTACCAGGTCCATGTTCCTTACCAATGTTACCATGATGCATATATCTAATGAACCAACCACTGAGTCTATGATTTGAGTAATATTAGATATGGTGCGTATTGTAAAAAAACAATGCTTTATTATGATTTTTTTTTTTTATGAGATTAGATTTATCCATCTTTTTTAAAGTGTGCAAGATTTGCACAATCTAGAACGGCAAATATAATTTTTCTATATAATTTTTGTTACTCCATATATTATTCCAAACTATATATATATATATATCTATGTTGGTGAGGACCAGTAGCTCAATCTTTATAAGCAAACTTTCAAAGTGGATGCAAGCTGAATGCTTTTTTGGTAATCGCAAACAATTTTAGTACATATTTTGTTACGCACTCCGACACATCAGGTCCTCAATTATGCCTCCCCCATAAAGATCACTTCAATCCATTAGCTTAATATAGATTGGATTTTACATTTTTCAGAACCCAAGCAACAATCATCAAGTTAAATGATAGGGATACGATCGAGGGAATGAATAAATCTCTGAATTTGCAATTTTGTGTGTGTGTTTATATATATATATATATACATATATTTTATTTTTATGATTTCCTTTGCAGTTCATTTTTTATGGACTCATTTGCGGTGGAAGTAATGGACAAACAAAAATCTCAATTTTAGATTAAAATGCCCTAAAAAATTTTATTTATAAATTAGAAATTTTAAAAATCTGATAATTTTATTTTATTTACTCCTTAAACAAGAGTGTTTCTATTAGGTTTACAGTATAATAGAAGAATTATTCTTATATATATATATATATAACCCCAAAAACCACCGTCCTCGGTCAATGTTCCAACGTGTCCAACCTTCTAGATTTATTTTTGTTTTACTTTTCCAATGAAAAATAATTGGATAACATAATAACATCCCCAATGGCAAGTTATTCCACAATTCCTACAATATCCCCATGATAAGAGTCCAATATCCTAATACCAACCAACCACATCACTTTGCGAACCAATCTCTCATCAAATTTAGACACCACCCATGTATTAATACCTCGAAAGTGGCATTCGCTTATAGGGCCAAATTGTAACATTCTTTCACAAACCCCAAACTTTCCTTTTAAAAACAAGCTGTTGACAAAGTCCTATCCGTGACACTGGCCATCATGCAAGACGTGGGCATTACTCACGGAATTCCCGCCAGTTTTTCAGCATTTTCTTTTTGGATTTTTCTCGTGAAGAGAGAGAGTCAGAGAAATCATGATTAAAAGTTCCAAATTAATCTTCGATCATGTCCTTGTCCTTGGTGTTGACCTTTAATCGAACGCTAGTTATTTTACAAAAACTGAATTTGAAGAAGCACCATCTACTCTCTCTCTCTCCTCTTTCTCTCTCCCCCTCTATTCTTGTTCTTGTTCTTATTCTCGATCAGTGAAGATAATTCAATATCCGGATCCGAGAATTTGGTGTGGTTGCTGGTACTTAGGAAAACCCATCAAGAGAGGAGGAAGAGGAAACGATCTCCATGCAAGTAAATCATCATCTCGATCCGATCTTTCAATGCTTAATTAATTCCTTTCTGCAGGTACACAAAAAGACAAAGTGATCATGAATTCTCTAATCTACCTCCCTCTCTCAAGGACTTTGATCATATTAACGAGAGTTAGAGATTAAGGTAGAAAGATCAGAAGATTGATTTGATTTCTATTGTTGACATGAGCAACAAGCAACAACAAGTTGAATTAGACGACGAGCAAATCGCCGAGCTACGTGAAATCTTTCGTTCTTTTGATCGGAACAATGATGGGAGTCTCACACAACTTGAGCTCGGATCGCTCTTACGCTCACTCGGTTTAAAACCAAGCCCGGAACAGCTCGAAACGTTGACCCAAAAGGCTGATAAGAACAGCAACGGTCTGGTCGAGTTCTCGGAGTTTGTGGCACTTGTGGCGCCGGAGCTTCTTCCGGCAAAATCTCCGTACACAGAAGAGCAGCTAAAGCAGCTGTTTAGGATGTTTGATAGAGATGGAAATGGGTTCATCACGGCAGCCGAGTTGGCGCACTCCATGGCCAAGCTGGGGCATGCGCTTACTGTGGAGGAGTTGACGGGGATGATCAAGGAGGCCGATACGGATGGAGATGGGAGGATTAATTTCCAGGAATTCTCGCAGGCTATAACCTCTGCTGCGTTTGATAATTCATGGACTTGAAATGAAACAATTATGATCATGGGATTGTTTCTTTTGGTATGGATTTTCTCTAATTTGCTTAATTTTTGTTTTGATTTTCTTTGATCTTTTGTTCTTAGCAGATGTATGGCTTCTTAATATGATTGTGAAACGAATACTGCTACATACAAAAAAAAAATTATATAAAAATAATTCTATAACTGAAATTGAAAAATTACATCAAACTATATATGAAGTTATTTTTATATGAGAAAAGCTACGCCCCTACAAATTGGCATTTTGCAGATATCTAATAAATGATTGCCACGTCGACAAATAGCAAAAGAAGCTTTCGTCCGCATCACAGGGAATCGAAGGTCTGCATTAACCCATAACGCATCCAACCCACTTGTGAACTGCATCCAACCCATTTCGCATTCCGTTTGTTTGTCGCCGCTAACAAAGCTAGATGCCGCCGACAATACATGGGATTGGTTAGAAAAAATTAAGTGTGTTTTGGCTCACCCGAAACTTTTGTCAAACACCTAACAACCATTTCGTTTTCTCTCTATAGCAGCCCAACAAATACAAACCCATCCCTTCTTCTTTACATCACAAACATTAATCGCAATATAGATTCCAAACTTCATACAAAATGTTCATTGTCTACTGGATTTTGAGGCCAAAAAACTGAGGGGGGAGTCCAACACATTATCTTGGTGTCGACGGAGAAGCTGGGTTCATTGGAGGCAAACAAAGGGAATGCGCAATGTGTTGGATTCAGTTTACAAGTGGGAGGGATGCGAAATGGGTTAATGCAGCCCTTCGATTCCCTGTGATGCGAACTAGAGCTTTTTTTGCTATTTGTCGACGTGGCAATCATTTATTGGATAGCTGCAAAATGCCAATTTGTAGGGATCCGAACCGTGGCTTTTCTCTACTTAATTTTGTGATCATTTTGGAGTAATTTTTTTCAAATTAGATCTCTAGAAATTCTGAAATTAGTATCTCGCCGTTTTTAACTTAATGAGTTGAGATAAAAATTAAAAATTATAATTAAGATGAGTTGAGATAAAAATTAAAAATTAAATGAAATATTATTCTCATTTTTCAAGAATTGTTTTTTGGTATTGTTATATATATTTGAAAATTTATGAGGTTGCGGTAGTACTACTTTTGGTCATCTAGGTTGTTTTAATGATTCTCATAGATCAACAACATTCTAGTACCGTACGTCAAAGCATAGTTCATGCATGGATGTTGAAACAAGTTCCTAAAACACATTCTTTGCAGGTTGGACAAACTCCCACGCCATGCATATCAGTAAGATTGATGATCATCATTTACAATTACTTGGCTACGTACGTACGCAGGATCTGATGATCATTCCTTTCATTGATCATGAGTGACGGATGCATGATGATCAATATTCTAGACATTGGGTTAATTAGTCAGGAAGATTGTGTTAATTATTTCTTCATGATCTCCAGCTCCCACATTTTCTTAGTTAAAAAATGTTCTAAATTCTTAGGTTTGTAAGCTTTCTTTTGTTTTTGTTCATTTCATGCCCTTTGATTTTGGAGATATTGGCATATTGCGATGGTTTTCAAAGTGTTGGTTTTAGCGCTTTATCATTACTGTTCAACTTCTAATCATTGGCACGCTCAAAACATCAGAATTGTGATTTACAATTCTTTGATTTGTTGAATTACCCACAGTAGATAATTAATTAAAAATTATCTATATCAAATATGTCCAGATATAATTGGTAGGGAAATTGGAAATTTGGTAACCTAATGTGCTTATGCTTAGCTCTTTTGGTTTGTCACTGCTTGACCCAATCGTATAAACTGAATATATCTGTATGAAAATGCGCAAACATACATACATGTATACATGGGGGATGCTAGGGATCTCAATTCTGGGATCCCGATTTGTTTTTTTTTTTTTTTAGTTTTTTCTTACATGAGATTTTTAAGTTTTTTTTAAATAATGTTGTGATTATTATTTTTTACATGATTTTTTTAACATTTTAAAACATTTTTTTAAAAAATACAAAAAAAAAGTCACATTATTTAAAAACACTTTCTTAAAAATTATATAAAAAAAACTATAAAAAAAAATATATATTCGGGATTTAATCGGGATCCCAAGCATTTTCCTATATACATATACATAATACAGTCATATGATTTGCCAAACAGCCCATAAGATCTTCCAAGCGAGTTTTTCTGCAATCGAAAAGGCTCTGTAGGCTCACATCTCTCGAGCTGCCAATATGAGGCCCCCCATCGCCCACAAAAGCAGTGGGGTCGGCGTAGGCCTCATACTGAGACATGAGTTCCTCCTTCGGAAAGGATGAGGAGGGGAATCAAGTTCATCAACAACACATGTTTCCACCCAACAGAGTATACCAAATGCGAAAGAAAGCAATCGTTATGGACAAATTATAAGCAAAATGCAGCAAATGAAGTGGTTCAACTATTATTTTCCAAACTGAGCTTCAATCCTAAGTTAATACATAAAACGTCAGCTTCCAATATTATAACAAACGATAGAGATATACAAAATCTGCAAGCTGCAACAAATCTAAATTAAAATTCTCATCCATATTGGCACAAAATCTATTGGAAAAAAAGGAGGGATGGGAGAGTAAGATAAGTATAAGCTCTATGGTCTTTTTTTTAAAGAAATAAAAAATAAATGACTAAACTGATTCCATCAAGCCTTCTTCTTTTTGGATTTTAGCATCACAAATCCAACAAATACGCATAAGAAACAAAGCAGCGTCACACCGGCAAATACAGGTATTAGTATGGCGAACTCTTGTGGGAGGAAGTACTGGTGGATGAAGTGATCACTGTCTACAAATGGCTGAAAGATAAAAAGATATAAGCACAACATCAATAGGACATTTTTACCTTATGGTATGCTTCTTTTGTTTGTTTGGTTGGTTGGTTGGTTAAAAAAGAGGAGATGAGATTAATTAAATGGAAGGAAGACACACCAGAATGATGACCCAAAGAGTATAATACGTGAATATGGATATGCTGATGAAAGATAATAGAAACCCAACTGCCCTGTCTGCTAATTCCATTCTGATGTTTGTGCCTTTTACTGCCTGTAAAATCCATTCAAGGAAGACTCAACAAGTTGTAAGTAAGCAACCAAAATTCCCACCCTGCAATAGTAATAGAATAATAACCACCAACCCTCCCCACCCACCCACCCACAAGAAAGATAAATGATAACAAGAACAACAGAACCCTCAGGGTTCAGAGAGTCAGAGCATATAAATTAGTTTGTAATTACTCATAAAAAAAATATATAAATTAGCTTGTAATTGAACTTAAATTTGACAAAACCAAATTTTACTGAAAATACCCCCATTCCAAAAATACATATATTGCTAATAGTTTCAATTATGAGCAACCATGTGAGGCTTTCAACCATTAAGTTAAATTGCCTAGAGCGGGGAACCTCAAAGCCATAAAATAGTACATGCTGGTTTGTTATCCTCATGTAACCTAAACTCATGGACTCTCATTCTCTTTCAGTCTCCAATTGCAGGGACCTACTCTAAAGGCACAATCAAAACACCAAACCTTGTTTATAAATTGCTGATTTTAACCACAATGTTCATGCTCCCACAGCATCCTTTGCGTTTCTTTCCAAACAGTCTTTTGTTATTTTGATGGAATACCAAATTCATTTTCCATTCAACCTATAGGATGAATAAAGATAATAATGACTATAATAGTAATAATACAAATCAGTTTCCTATTATTACTATTATAGTCATCATCATCACATTTATGCAGACATCTTTGATCTAGTCTTGTAATTTGAGAGTTTATTTATTTGTTATAAGTACTCCTCCTCAGATGCCATTAAAACTTGTTCATTTTTTGTTTCAAATTCAAGCACCGTTTACATCTGTGCCATCCTAATCCCCTTAGCCTCCACTGCGAAAACCAGAAAGAGAGATAAAATGGGAGGAAAGAACTAGTTAAAACAACAAGCCATGATAATAAATAAAACCATGTCTCCCCTTCCTATACAATAACTTACATTCTGTAAATTTTAAAAACATTAAAATGGTGAGAATACACCCTAAATTGTTCAAAAAAATAATAATAATAAATCATAATAATAAAAAATCATTATTATTTTGGGAACAAAAGCTTCATTCTCACCAGAGACCGATTACCAGAGATCAGAATCTGTTATGTGCCCATATAAGACTCAAGAATTTACACTCTAGAAAACTGGCTAGCTAGGGGAAGGTGCCCCCAAGCTTATATGCACACATACCATTTGATTTCTAACCAATGTGGGACCATAACATACCCATATTGGTCGAGCACTATAAGAGGCTTTCATCAGACTGGGGCAACTCAACCCATCCCACTGGATCCATAGCCAGCCACACCGCAAGCTTAGCCCTGTCAGGCGAGGCAACATGAGAGCCCACGACCTGGCTCTGATACCATTTGTTATGTACCCATATTAAGGCTCAAGGATTTACACCCTAGAAAACCGGCTTGCTAGGAGAAAGTGTACCCAAGCTTATATGCACCCATACCATTTGATTCCTAAATGTGAGACCATAACAAAAGTCCATGGAATTGCAATGGTAGAGTAAACATCTGGGCTAAGGGCATCACCTCGAAATAACAAACATTAGGCTCCAAATCCCCAAACCAATATACCACAGCAGATCACGAATGAATTAGATTCCTTTGCACTACCAGGACCCCGCTTCATGCAGTTTCAATAAAGAGAGAGCCAGCTTAACTTACATTGATAAATAAATTAAACAGGATTATCTCGGGAAGGCCGTGATAACAACCCGATTCCTAGGGTTTACAGCAATAAGTACATATAATTCAAACATGACGTGAAAATAATACAATTCGAATCGGTACATTTACATGTGAATCAATCCAACGGAGACGGGAAGTTGCAGATGATTACCAGTTTGGCATAAAATTGACGGAAAATTATTGTTGCTTGATCTCTTTGACCAGAGGAAGTAGCTTCTGGCTACGATCTGCAGAGCCGAGCGGAGATGGGAATCGGGATTGAAGAAATATTGAAAGAGGGTCTGGTTCGAATTCGATTATCGACCCGACAGCAATTGGCGTGGGCTTGGACTTGGATATGGGCTTCTCTATGTTCTCGTGATAAGATGTCAAGATCTAGAAATATATCGTACCTCTTGGAGATTTAAGAAATAAATAAATAAGAAAAATACTATATCTTCCGGTACGTTTCATTCCGATCTCATTCCCTTGGGATTTTTTTTTTACATCGTTTTTTTAATATTTTAAAATATTTTTTTAAAATATAGAAAAATCATAATATTATTTAAAAATTATGTAAAAAAATTTAAAAAAAAAAAAGCAAATAAAGATAAAACATGTCGAGATAAAAACATTCTCATTAGATTGGCTAAAAATCATTCTTTAAAAAGTACATTTTTACATATATACCAAAAAAAAATATCATATTTGATCAATTGTAGTATTGAAGTGTGTGAAAAAAAGTATAAAAAATATTTTTTATGAATAGTAAAACTAAGATAATGGCTAAAAAATTAAAATAATTGCTAAATTAGTATTTATACAATAATATATTTTTAGCAGAATAGCTTTTAACTAATTTAATGAGAGTGCTCTGAGTAGAGAGTTCAATAAATGTCAATTAAAAGTATAATTTTGACCAAAAATAACATTTCATACCCTAAAACAGGTAAGGATAGATGATTTTATGATTCTTATCAAGTTTTTTATTTTTTAATATAGAAAAAGAAGATTTCGAATTTTAGACCTCGACAAAATGGTCAACTAATCACAAGTTTTACACTACAAGTTTAATTTTTTCTCGCATTATTATTATTATTAGCCGCGCTACCGATAGGTGTAGTACGAGAATAGATCCCGGCAAGATTAATGGATTTTTTTATTTTCTTTATTTATATATTTAAATATTAAAGAATTTTATAATATTACTAAAAAAAATTCTTAATTACTAAGTAAAAGAATTTTTTTTAAAATTATCGGGGCCGGTAGGATTAGTTTTTCTCTATTATTACTTAAGATTCTTTCCATTTTAGCTCTGGACAAATGAAATGATGAACTTTAGCAAATATAAACAAAAGGAAACTGTGGACATATAATTTTTTTAAAAATAAAAAATTGGAGAAAATGGTCCTCTCCTCTCCTCTCTTTATCTCCGTCTCTTTTACAGACTACAGAGAGGTGGATTGAAAGCAACGGCAGCCAAAAGTAAATAAATCCTATATTTTAATTAAAAATCTTGTACACAGAAATCTTCACTGAGCAACGTCTCTCTCAGACTCTCTCCCTCTCTCTACGATGCATAGACAGTCTCTGGGCTCGCCTGTCACGAAGCTCCATGGCCATGGTGGAGCCAAGGACGATACACTCATTGTCGAATTAGATCCAAAGCGCCGCGGCGCCGGCGACGACGAGGAGTACAAAGCACTGAAGCCTCGCCGTGTGTCTTTGTCGACGCTGCAGCCGCCGACGAGGCCCGAGAAGTTCGTCCACGTCATCCCCCTCCTCACCCTCCTCTGCTTCCTCATTCTCTACCTCTGCTCCCACAGTCCCTCTCAGTCCGGTACGTCGTCGTCGTCGTCGTCCTACTCTCTATTAAAACGCCCCCTCTCCATCGTTTCCGTTTCTTTAATTGTCGTCGTCGGTTTTCGCTTTATTTGTTTCAGATTTGGCTCAGTTCAATGGATTTAAGCGACCAGCGAAGCACATTGGTATAAAAAAGCAGATTCTGATAAATTTTTTTTTTTTTAAAGTGATTGAAATTGTTCTGTATTTGTTCGTGCTTCTTTTTTTTTATCGAATGCATTTTAACGTTTATCACGATGTCGCCTTTTTGGCTTGATGCGTTTGTTTCGATTTCCTCGTAGATCACCCGACCGAAATTAACGATGTCGAGCGATATATTGAGCTCCAAAAAGGCGATGTCTGGGCGATCCGAAGCCTCCGCAACTTGCAAGAGCTTGGAAAGCGGTCCCCGAAATCTCGCTCCCACCGAAAACTCGCCGATTTCTAGGCCACATTTTCCGGTTCTCTTTCTAGAATCCACACGTGAACTCCATCTTCCAGTTCTATACAAATAATATTGGTTTTTGTTCTGTAATCTAGCACGTGCAAGTACATCGGTTTGCAGCATGGCTTTTGTGTTTCGGGTTTGTAGAAATTATCGTTATCCAACGAACAACATGTATCGTCGTCTCCAATCCGAGACGGAATAACATTAGAAGAACAACAGAAATAATCAATAAGATTATTTTTTGAGAAGACTTTACATTCCGAATGAATAGTATTTGTATAAAATAATATATAAAAATAACTTCCATCTTATTCAAATATCGTTGTTTTAAATTATTATTATAAAATATATTATTAAATGCGATTTATGTGCATCCTTTGTTCCTTTTCCAATGGGGATACAGCTGGCTGTTCGGACCGTTACCCCACCTATGTAGCTGGCTGGTGTGGTACTTGTCCGAGCTGCTCACATTATAATTTCACTGCTCGATGCTCGGAACTTTGAATTATTTCTGGGGAAATGATAAGTTGCTTGTTGGAAAGTTTTGCTTTTGTGTCTTGTTCTTTATTTTTTATTTATTTTTAATTTAATGATTAAAAAAATATTATTTAATGATATTATAATTTTTTTAAATATTTAAGCATATTAAAATTATGTAAAAATAAAATAAAAATACAAAAAAAATTAAATTAACATTAGGGCTGATTTGTTTAATAAATTAGATTTTATTATTCACAACTCATTTAATACTTTTAATTTATCTTAATCACTTATTTTAAATTTTAACTCATGTTAATCACTCATTTTATTATCATTCATAAATTAAATCATCTTATCTCTAAATTCAAATCACCTAAATGTTCATTCTAATGAAACACATTAACGACTCTTAGCAATACCCCTATTTCTATTGGCGGTTCCAATTTACACTCTCACCTGTGGGATAGTCGGGATCCCATCCAGTGTTAGGATTTTTTTATTATTTATTTGATATATTTTTAAATATTTATAAAAATTATATTTTTAATTATTATATAAAAAAATTATATTCTTAGAGTAGTGGAGAATCCCGTTTGTTTGTGAGAATAATATTTCTCTATTTCTAATAGTAGAATTTACTTTTTTATGATGACTTGTGTAAAACTTGGTTATTTAAAACTTATTTCTGGCATTATTATTTTTATTTATTGAGTAATATTATACTCTATATATTTATCTTATTGTAGAAAATGTAGTATATTTATCATCATTTGATAATAATAAATCATTCAATGAGAATTGTCTAATAATATTAAATATATTATATCTTATATAGTAGAATGAGAAATAATAATGTGGTGTATAAATTATTTATTTATTTAAATAAATAAGTCGAATCCTACTGGGAGGTGTTAGATCCTATTTGAATGGTAAAATAAGATGATTTTATATAAAAGTTAAAAGTTGATAGATATATAAAATATTATTAAATATTATTTTTTAATATTATTATTGTCCGAAAAATTCTAGAATGCTCACTCCAAATGACCTCTCTTAAAGTAATTTTTTTTTTTTACTTAATGATTAAGGAAGTAATTTTAAATATATTGATGTATATTTTTAAAATATTTAAATATATTAAAAAAATATGAAAAGGAAAAGAACAAAAATAAATTTATAACTGGTCAGCAGGCCGTGTAGTATTGTCTTAATTATTTTGAGATCGTAAAAAATTAAATTAAGATTTAAAAAAATTAAATTATTTATTATATTTTGTATAAAAATTCAAAAGATTATAATTATGAAATAAAATAATTTTTTGTGCGGGCTGGTTTGGATTAGAATATGAGTTCATCTCATCTCTATCTCATCACTATAACTTTTTTAAATTCTTATATAAAATATAATAAATAATTTAATTTTTATAAATTTTAATTTAATTTTTATAAATTTTAATTTAATTTTTTTTAATTTTTAAATAATAATAATATTTTATTTAATCTTTAAAATTTATCTCCTCTCATTTTTAAATCCAAATAGGATATTCTCATCCTTTTATCTTATATGGATTGGCTGAATTATTTATTCATGAAAACCATCATTTTCTGGCAATTAGGTCCACCGCTTGAAAAGGATCGCCTTTGCTTAGCAGGAAAGATGAAGTCTGATGGCCCCCACACCAATCACGAGGAGAAGCTATACCACTTGAGCCCGTGATTGTTTTTCACATGCTTGGGAGTAATTTATAATTTTAGTCATTGGGTGAATTTATAAGCACTCACAATGGATAAATTAAAATCCATCTAAAGATAAAATTTGAAGTTTTTAGCTTAAAATAGAGCTTTAATCGGTATTTGTCATAAAATTAAAAAAGAAATTATTATTATTATAAAAAAATATATAAAAAAATTATTACAAACTGGAATTTTCTTCGTTTTATAAATTTTTCTTATAAATTTCAGAACGAATGAAACTCATATTTATAAGCGTTGAAATTATTATACAAGTTATTGTGCAAGACTTAAAATAATGGTGGTAGAGTCATTCACAAAATAATTAAGGGGAGTAAGGGCCGCCCTCAATAATTCATAACTTATCTTTGAATGACCATCCATAAAAAATCTGCCTCGTTAAAACCTTATCAAGAAAAAATCCAAGGGAAAGAAAAACCAATAGCGAATGAAAAAGAGTACAGTATTCTTATGTACCGCCAAGTGTTTTAAGATTGCCTCATTAAAACCTTGCAAAGAAAAACCTAATGGGACAAAACCTTAGCGAAGAAAAAATAGTACAATCAACACAAGTTTTCAGGATATTTACTCCTCTTAAAAAGTGCATGTCGATAGATTTTTGAGTTTTCACATTCCAATATTTTGCACAATCTTCTTGAATGTTGCAGTTGGTAATATTTTCGTGAATAAATCTGCCAGATTATCACTTGATCGTGTCTTTGATATATCCTCATCTGATATAGGCAGTATTATGTTCATATAAAATTATTGGGCTATCATTGATCATGAAAAACCACATTTTTTTTTTATATATCATTGATCTCAGCTAAATACACTCTCGACTTGTTTTATGAATTGCAATAATCTCTAAATGATTTGAAGATGGCATATACAGGTAGCTCCATATCCCTATCCGATATTGTCCGCTTTGGCACTTCAGGACCTTATGAGTTTAAAATACGTCGGACAAGATAGAAAGAACCCCACATATAAGACGCTTGACAAACTTAGTAGAAATCTGATACTTGCAGTAATACTTAAATTCTTCTTGATAATATGGGTTAGTGTTTTAAGTAATAATCAAATATGATTTCAACATATATAACAGGTTAAGAATCCAAGATTGATTTCCATCTAAATAATGTATTAGAGAGAATATGATAATATTTTCATCTAAAATTTTTTTCCCCTCATTCGGCATTATTAGGGAGAACTTGTTTATATACGGCGGAAATAACATTGGAAACCATCCATGTATGATAAAAGTTGTAAAAGTTTGGGTCTTATATTATTGGTTCGGCAGAAAATCAAATCCGCTTAATATTGTTGACAAACGAAATCTTGAAGAGATTTGAATGTTTCGGATTGTTATTTAAATATAATCAGTTTTACCATTTATTTACTCTGGTAAAAAGATCTCACATTCTTCATAAATTCAGTTGTTGTTCATCCAGAATGATGTTATGTCTGATAGAAATTCTTTTGTTAATGTCTCATATTTAAACCATAAACCTTTTATATCTTAACCACTCATATTTTCTCCTGAGACTGTAAACACTATGATAAGAGAAGAGATATACCTTTCTAGTAAAAATGATTATGAAATTGTTACAGCATTAAGAACCCTCAGTGCTCAATATACTGTCTCTCTTATAACCATGTCTCAGAAGCTACTGGCAAGAACGAGTGAGGTTGATCATCTTAAAAATCAAATATCTGAGTTGCACCAAGCGCTTGCAATTAAAGATAAAAATAATAAAAATTTAAGACAAAAAAACAAGGAGCTGAAAAAATTTGTAGAATGGTATTCTAGTGACCTGAAAACACGAGTAGAAGAGCTGGAACGAGAGAGAGCTCAAATACAAAGTCAACAACATCAACTAACGAAAAAGGTTCAGCGTTTACAAGAAAATCATAATAGCTGCAATTAATCTCGCTGGATTTTGAAATTATACATCCAGCATATCTTGTAATCTTGACTAAGTGAGATTTGAAGAGATGATGGTTTGTCTTATTCTTATTTCAATTTCTATAAGAACCGTCTTTAACTTTATTTAGTACGCATCAAATCTTCTTCTCATATCTATAATTCATCTGTATTTACATTCTTATTCTACAAATTTTCAATAGCTCATCAATTTCCTTTCAATATTTTCCACGATCAATTTATGAAGTATCATTCACCTCAGTTACAAGTTGTTCATGCATCTTCCGCAGGTGCCACATTACAGCAAGTGAATGATCTGGCTAATAGGTCAGATCGTGAAACCGTTTATGAACTTGTGACTCTCGGCACTCGATACTTCTCATCTATTGTTAGATTTTCCAACCGGTTACAATCCAAAAATTGTGAGATTAAAGAGTTTAACGAAAATGTTTCCGTACTTCAACGACTCGTTCAAGAGTCTGACAGAAAAATAATAGACTTAAAACAAGAGAATAAGGATTTAAAATCCTTACTTGCCTTTTCATTTCGACTGCCTAATCCTTTAGATAAGGATGACATGTCGCTTTATGAAGAGTAAATGCATTTGAGAAATGAGACTAAAAGTCTTAAATTTTTGTAATTCATCTAGCATTTGAATAATAAAATATTTTCTTTTCAAATGCATTCTTTGAATTTATAGCAGCCATTGTGATCTCTTCAGAAGTTCTAACGAGGTAAATCATCAACGTAAACTGCAATAATGGCAAATCCAGATTTTGATAAAAATACTTGGGCATATAGGATTTAACTCAAATCTTTCTTTCAATAGATACTCACTTATTCAATTATATCACATGCGTCCAGATTGCTTTAACCCATATAAAGATCTTTGAAACTTTATAAAGTATATACTCTTAAATGTATTTGGATTAAATGCTTTAAGTATTGTATATCTTTATAATTGTAATGATCTAATGATCCTTATAAATATGCATTGATCATATCCATCAACCCTATATCTAATCATTTTGTAATAATCAAGCCGATTAAAAATTTGAATATGATTACATTCATAGCAAAGAAATATGTTTTCTCATAACTAATTTCAGATTTCTGCAGGAAACTTTGTGCGATAAATTGTACCGTACAATTTCATTTCTTATTACACTTTCATATAAATACTCACTTATATCTCATAGGCATTACACCCTTTATTGTTTAGACAACAAGTCCAAATACCTCTCGCTTTGCTAGCGATTTTAATTCAGGTTCAATAGCTGTTTTTCATTTTGGTGAATCATTTTTACGTCGACATTCTTCGTCGATTCTTGGCTCACTTTCTTCATTACTTCTGGTAATGTCAAGGGCCATCATATATGAAAATATGTTGTCGACAACAGTTTCATTTCTATTAATAATTTTTCCAGTACTTATGAAATGTATTGAGATTTCATTGTTCTTCTCCAGGGAAAAATATTTCATGAAACACCTCTTCAATAATTTTCTCTTCAGGAGTTACCTCTTTTAGAGGTTTGTGCTCTTCAAGAGTTAGCTCTTCAGGAGGTTTCCTCTTCAGGAGGATTATATTTTATATAGAAAGTACAGTCTCTTTAGGAGCACCGAGTTCTTTTCTCTTTTGCACCAATAGGTCTTCAACGCTTCAGGCGTATCTTAGACTCATTTTTTGCTGTTTTAACAACTTGTTCTTCAATAACTTCAATTCTTGCTTAAGCATTAACAACAGTAATATATGATTTTACAACACATTTAGTGTCAATAAATACATTTAGTAATTGATTTGCAACACTTTACAAATAGATAATCCTTTGAACTTCTGGTTCACATTCATTTGTAAGAGGATCAAATTTAGACAGAGTTTTATTATCCCAAGTAATTTCTTGTCGTGCTTCAGGCACCCACTTTTTGTTATTTCAAAACATGATAAAACTTTACTATAATGTTTAAAAGTTTAGTATAAGTAAATCAAGTGCTTGGCCGTGACCATTATTCAGTCATACCACATTTATGACAAACATCTTCATCTTTATATGAAGAATTATTCTGAGGGCCTTTATCCTTCTCTAAGTTGGATCACGTTTAGTGATACGATATATTTTTATCATCTTTAGTGTTATCGTTTTTGGGACCAACACTCTTATAGTTTTTCTACCACGTCTACGCCATTGGTTCTTTTGAAATGATGCAACGTTCACTTCTGGGAATGGTGTAAATTCAATATCATTAATAGGACGTAACTGGTGATTTATTAACAAAAACTTATTATTTAGCTCAATCACTGGAAGACAAAACAAAAGTTTAGAATATTTGTTGAACTTTCACTCTCGATACTGCTACTGCATGAGCATATTTGAAGTATGAAAAATAGTATATATTTTCTTTAACATATAATCATCAGTAACTTTCTCACTGCATAATTTTAATATTGAGTTGATTTTAAATAGTGCAAAATATTTAATACCACTCTTAAAATTTTACAATTTCAGGTGCAATAAGTCATAATAAACTTTTGGGAGGATTATATATTCTAGTACTCATATCTCTCTCTTAAATCATTTCACACAGTAAGAAAATTTTTCACCATGAGGTACACAGCACGGTCCTGCAGGGACACGTGATTTTCTTTTTTGATTGTATCTCTCAATTTCATCATATCCAAATAGATCTCATCAAGGATCCTAGATAAATAACTTTTTTCAGAAATGTCAATAGTAATAAATCTCAATATTTGACATCATATATATATATATATATCACAAAAATAAATCTAAGAAATATATTCACATAATCATGAAAATAAAAGTAGAATTTTATCAAGTAATATTCAGCAATATTATCTTTAATATTTATCTCGAGAACTGCAAATAATATATTAAAAGACTTACTTGAAGTAGAATACCACTAGTTTCAGTATCGGTAGAATCTCGTGCTAATAACATGTTATAAAACTAAAAAGAAAACTACTACTATTACAAGAGAAATATAAAAGAAACTCTTAAAAACTGAAACTTTTTTCGTTCTATAAATTATTCTTATGAATTTCAGAACGAATGAAACTCATATTTATATGCGTTGAAATTATTATACAAATTACTGTGCAAGACTTAAAATAATGATGGTGAGGTCATTCATAAAATAATTAAGGGAGCAAGAACGCCCCCAATAATTGATAACAATACTCTATTTTAATAGATATTTTGACTCTAGCTACAGTATTTCCTTCTCCACCTGCTTCACGTAGCAAGACACTATTTACAAAGACAAACATATTTTAATCATTTATCTTTTTTAGTCGTTCAAGCTTCATCCTAATACTCAAGTTTCAACTCGTCGTAGATCATCAACAAATTGCAGATCACGAGATCGCAGATCATTCTATAGCCCCAGAATCATAGATCATCACGAAATCACAAATCATGAACTCACATTGGGAGCTTTCATTAGTTGCCAACGAAGCTAGGATTTGACGAGAGCTACGATTGTGGTGATGTAGAACAGAAAAGACGAAGCCGAAAATCTATATTTGAATGATGGTAGGGTTTGGATGGACAGGAAAGAGGAAGACGAAAGATAGCAGTTGAAATTTTAAATGAATAAAATAAGAATATTTAAATAATATAGAGAAAAAATAAATTAGCTGATAAATAACATATTATAGAAGTCAATAAGTTAAATGGAAAAAATAAATTTTGATAGTATATTTTGAAGAAAAAATAGACTCCATTGGAAATGCTCTCACATGTAGTTTCATTTCATAGATTGTATTCTACCTTCATCTTACAATGCTGATTTATGATAAATTATTATATCAATTCTTATTTTTTAAAATAATAAATTAAAGAGATATATGAATAATGTTACTATCGCCGTGTTTTGTTATTCGAGTTGAGTTGAAGCTGTATGTCTAAAAGCCTGAGCCAAATAAACATTTAAATCCAATTAGTAGACATTATGAGAAAACCCAAAAATAAATCAAGAGAAAACCCAGACAATCATAAATTGCATCTCATTGCTCAAGTGAAATCTAACAGGTAATCCAAACAGATCCATTATCCATAAGATCAAGAAAAAAAAAAGGTCAAAAATAAAATTGTGAACACTCAGTTTGACATTCTTACAAAGAAATGTCTAATTAAATGAAATCATTACCAACTAATTGGGGACAAATAGAAATGTCAAACTAAATGAAATCATTACCAACTAGTTGGGGAATTTGTCCAACAGTTCCTTTCACACTAAAACATAGAGCAAGTAATCCAGTGAGGGATTTTTGAATTCGGACAAATTGTATTTACAGCAAATAGCGTGTCAAAGGATTAAACCTTGAGCAGGTGTTGGCTTGGAAGGTTGCGGCTGCTGCTGCTCATTTGGTGCAAATGCTTTTGGAGACTCGGAGAGATAAATTTGAGCATAGTCATCCACCATTTTTCTTTTCTGTTCCTCCTCGGCCATTCCAACTTTCTCTTTTGTTTTCTGGCCAACTTCCTCAGCTGCCTTTGCAACCTTGCTGAAAGCTCCCGTCACCCATGTAGCTCCGGTTAATACATACCGGTTCTTCATTATGGCAGATCCAGCACTGCTAACTTTTTGCTCTGCAACAGCGATTGCAGATTTGGTTTTCTCCGAAACATGAAATTTCTGATCCACTTCCCGTACTTTGCCACCAACCGCAGAAGCTCCCACACTTATTTTCTCACTGAATCCGATTTTTTGGTCAAGAGAGGTGACTTTGGCTGTCGCCGTTGAGGATAACTGATGCTTCTCATCAAAGCCCTTTGCTTTGCCGACTGCATCTTTGCCCAGGATAAAGCCCTTAGCAAGCATACTGCTAACCACATCCTCTGCCTTTCTAAAAGCAGATTCATTACCGCCTGGAGTTTTATTTTGTGTTGCCTGCAGAGAATTGAGCTATAATTGGTCACGGTAATTCTGGATTATGAGTTTATGGGAATTCACTCAGAGACTCTTACAGGGGGTGCTAAAGCTGCAGGTGGCAGCTTGTAATCTGGATCCGGAGTTATGCTGACAGACAGATCAACTATTGTTGCTCCCTGAGATAAATGCAGTAATAAATGAAACTTGGTTATGAGCATAGAAGAGTTGGGAGCCATGTAATAATGTATGAGACATATCAAACACATCATAATATGACCAAATAAATTTCAAAAAAGAAAAATCGCATTGCACTGCAAATCCAAACTACAGTCAGTACATTGCTCACCACACTGAATTTATATAAAACGAGATCCAATACCTCTATCCATTATATATTCACGCATCCTCAACAGGAGTAACGTTTATGATACTTAAATGAAAACAATTTAAACATAGGCCATAAAAGCTTACAGCCAAAACTAAATATGCTCTTCACAGTCTTTTTCCTATATATAAAACCAGAAACTTGTGCAATACCATGGTACAGTCAACCCTGTTATAGAAGCTATCATTATTTGTAAACAATAATAATGACGACGATGATGATTATGATATATATACATATGCGTGTGTGTGTGGAGAGAGAGAGAGAGAGAGAGATGCCCCACATAAATCTAGTATGTCCTCACCTACAAGGCTCCAAGTCTACCAATTCAGAAAACAATGGGGGGGAGAAATCTTAATATTATTTCACGTCTCAGAAATAAAAATACTAAAAACTATGGGAATTGATGGGTTATAATCAAGTCATATATCAAAAGGATCAAGCTCACCCATGCTAATCTTTCCTCTTTTTCACCCTGAAGCAGACCATCAGCTTTAGCAATAAAATCATTAGCTGATTTATGAGTCATATCTTTCCTCCAATCACCTGACATGATTTCATTGACTTCCACAACCAACTTTTTTATTTCTCTGGCACTTATAGCAGCTTCAATCAAATAATTTCTCCTTACAATCTTTCTCACAGATGACCAAACCACTTACAACAACTTGTCCTCATCTAGTCCACAGTTAATCAAATATTTGAATGGAGTTTATTATTATATCACTATTTTAGTGTTGTCAACTTGTCACCCAGCAATCTCAACAACTTCATTCTGGCTGCTACAAGAAGTTTTATAAACAAGTGTTTCTATATTCCTAGGACTCTTAGAAATTAAGAAACTACATATGTTTTAAGCTGGAAAAAGATTGAAGTATACCTAACACTTTGATTTTTCACCATTCGGCTAGATTATAGAGAACTTAAAAGAGCCAAATTAATTCTCCTGGCCATGTGACAGGCCCCATAATTTTTTTCCAGCTTCTTAATTTCCACTGATTTAAAAGGATGCCAGGAGGCAGCACAGTTATCACAGACAGTGGGATATTCAACAAATACACCCAATCTGAACCATGACATTTTTGCAAAGGAAACGTACTCCTCCAGAAATGGAGACTAGATAGCATGACTTCACATGAAGAACTGTTTTATAAATGAGAATGAGTGGCAGCAGTATTTGCCCTCTGTTGCAGTTGTCCTGTAGCCTCTTCAGCATTAGTATCACTGAAGACATTATTTAAACCATCCAGCTTATTCTCCTTGCTTTCTGTCTCAATTAGAAAATCTCTCTTTCATTAAGGCAGAATTGCCAGTCAAACTTAAACAACTGCTAATTAAACAACCAAGCCCTTCAAAGTCCATGGCTAGGCGTAGTTGTAGGTGCAAAGTCAAATGGCCATAAATGTAAGTGCATTCAAGAGAATTTTCACATTTAGAAATTTCTTCTCAGTAATGGCAGCACATATGAGAAGGCGGGATGATTTCTTGAAGCAGAGCAAAGATACAGAGGAAGAAAGAATGGGAATACAACTTCTAATAAAGTTCCTAAAATGTTATTTGCAGAACCAGTTTTCTACAATATCATCTCTAGACTGGAATTGTTCTTGAGCTCGTCAAGAATGGATATTCCCACTAACTTCAAGGACCACACACCTGTGGATTGCAATGCTCCTTAGTTGATTTCTTTTCTCTTCACCTAGGTTACCCTAAGATCACTTCTTTTCTCAAAAAGCTGGGATTAATTTATAGGCTACCTCTAATCCATATTTCAATTGGATCCCAGGTGTATGGCATGTTTATTATCATCTTAGAAATGAATTTTCATTGAGGCAAACCCTATCTTTAGAATCTTGGAAAATGGAAAATTTAAACGTTTTCTCCATTTTTTATATAAAATATATGTATTCGTAAATGAAATTACCGAAAGAAGAACTGCAGTCTCAGCTCCTTGTGAATCCTTGAAGGTAACATAAGCAATTTGAGACCGCTCATTATCACTGCATAAGTATTTGATAAGCTTGCCAATCATATGATAATGATCCAGGGGGAGAGGGGGAGAGAGAGAGAACAACATAACTAATTAAAACAATAACCTTCGCATTTCAACATATTCAATATCACCAGAAAAAGAAAAGAACTCTTTGATGTCTCGCTCAGATGCTCCTAAGGACACATTGCTAACTTTAACAGTTTTCGCCTGCAATTAGAACAAATATATAATTTAAACAGGGGAAAACCAGTATAGCAAAGGAGATCACGCTTTAAAGAAGAAAAAATAAATAATGTGTTTAACTTGTAAAAAAATTAATAACAGAAGCACTCAAAATGTAGCAAAACATGGGGTCACACAAAATTAGAAGTTGGAGATCATCAACTCCAAGTTGGAAAAGAATATCCATTAGAACCACCGCGTAGAACGCAATGAAGAATGAAAAAAATGCTTTCTACAGCAGAGAGTAAATTCTTGCGTAGAAAGAAAATTAGCTGAATGGAAATTGAGAAACGCCACAGATACAAAGAGATTACACAAAGTAAACCTACAAACTGATGTAGCTTCATGGAATCGATAATTTAAATCTACTTTATAATAAAAAATAACTTTATAATTTAAGGTACCACATCAAGTCATATCAGTTTGTAGATTTCCTTGTATAATTGTGGCTAAAGTTTCTTCATAAAAATTCCTTTCTAAGTTATTATCAAGTGATGATTAGCAACTTAGCGTCAAGCCCCAGTTTACCCATGCAACACACCTGTGAACCCACCTAATGCCTCGTCAATAAGCACATCTGCCAGTTACAACTATCATGCTCATGGCATGTGTTCCAATCCATTAAGGTGGACTCTCTCAGAAATGATATAATTAGGATAAAAGGGAAGTATCTATCCTTCGATTAACAAGTGGTGCACACACATGAACTTCCCATACGATTACATCACAGTGAGTCATCAGTCTACCATAAATTAGTCGTTCACATTTCCTTAAAATAACTTTCTTTTTGCAGAAGACAAAGGATACCATCCGAAGATTTTCTTTCCATGAGCAAAACAGTACGAATCAAACACAATAGTCCCCATCCAATAATCGAAACACAACTAAACATCTTTCTGAGTAGAAAGAACAAGTAGCATAGCCGGAAAATAATGAGCCCAATACTCGTGTTAAATAAATCTTCGATTAACGCACCAAAAACCGTAGTTTCAGATAAAATCGATAAACTGTGAAAAAAAATGTATCATTCACAATTTCACCCAGATCTGTGCCTATCACAAAGTCAAACACCAAACATATACCATACGCAATCGATCTATAGATAAAATCATGATAAATCAAGAAAAAACCTTTATCATAAAGATACAAGAAAGCTAGAGAGACTGACCGACATCGTAAAATAGCTTCGAAGAAGAAGAGAGCTTTCTCACTGTTGCAGAGTCTTACAGAAGGAAAATGCGAGGTAAGGGCGCCGGGGAGAGAGAGCTGAGAGGGATGATATGGAAGTCTAGACTCTAGACGGAGATAATTTAGAGGGGGAGGAGAGGATTGATCGTAAGTGTGTGGAAATGTGGCTCGCCGGCAAAGTCTTCGCACGTGCAAGTACCGTCACGGAAGGGTTTTTAAATGATGCGTCCGACACGGAGTTGGAATTTCGATGATTCGAGTCATGAATATTGAACCCTTCCTCATAAACCGGCGTAGACGACTGTATCATGTTTGAATATTATAAGAATTATTTTTTTGCAAGGTAATCATTACGATAGTTTTCTTTAAATATCGTTTGGATTTAAGGTTGAAATAAAATTAATTAAAATTAATTTTAAAAATTAAATAAATTATTATTATTATTATTTTAAAATCTTAAAAAATTGAATTAAAATTTAAAATATATATATTAAACTTTAAAAAAATTATATTAAAATTTAAAAAAACTATATTAAAATTTATATTTTATATAAAAATTTTAAAAAATATAATTATAAGTTGAGATGGAACCTTAGAATACTCAAACGGGGCCTTACACTTGTTCAAGCATTTTATATTCAAATACTCATTTATTAAGATAAATATTTTGATATTTCTGGCAAATAAAAACTAAATTAATTTTATAATTCTTTAAATAATAATTTCTAATTATTGAGCTGACTTGAAATAATAAAGTAAAATTTGTGAGGCCAATGTAAGATGACTAAGATAAGTTTGAATATTAAAATAAATTTATATGTATTTATAGGAAGTTAAAAGAAGTTGTAAATTTCATGTGATAAATAGATATTGAGTTAAAAAAATTTATGAGTTTTATGTGTAAAAAAATTTTGAGTTAAGTAATAATTAGTGATTTAAGAATTGTGTAATTAGATGTTAAGTTAGGTTAAAATAGAGCTCAACTTAGACAAATTGAGCTCATTCAAAAATCTAAACGAAGCTTAATATTTATCTTTTTAAGAATTTTTTTTTTATTTGAACGTTGATACGCGAAGCACATCCTTCCATTTATTTATATGGCCATATTTGATTTGAATATAATTTTTGAATATAATTTTTTTTCTATTTAAATATCAGATCAGTTAGTTTTTAGTTTTATTGATTTTTAGATTATATTTGGAGGTTGAAATGAGTTGATATGGTTTGTGAAAAAGTAGTAAATAATTTGTAAATAGTTTATGAGTACTAATAAATTATTTATAAATAATAATAAATTATTTATAAATAATAATAAATAATAGTAAAATAATCCAAGACTAGTTCATTTACCCTCTTAATAATAGTAAATTAGTCTACTCACTTACCAAACACAAGCTTACTTTTTCAAATATTTCTTTAATTTTTTTAAATGCATTTATTTGTTACTCTTTCTCTGAGTCTTTTTAAATGCATTTATGTGTAACATTTATCTAGTTAAATTTTGTACAAATTATTTCTCTTTATTTTATATCTGAATGTCATCTAACTATATGACTTGCTTTTGGTTTATGTTAGAAAATATCTTGATTGTGCGATTAAGATTACGTTTGAATGTTAAAAGTATTTGAGAGTATTTATGAATAATAATAAAAAATAGATAAAAAATAATTAAAAAATATTAAATAAAATAATAAATAGTAATAAAATAATAAAAAAATGTTTGAAAATGTTTGGAAGTGTTTAAGTTACAAAACCTAATAGGCAATTTGTCGTGCATTTTAATTATTCTTTGTATCTCGATCGGCTCTAATTCCAACTTATCATGGTAACATATGTGGTACCACATTGTCGTGTCAAATAACTTATTAAAAAAGTTAAATATATATATATATTCAAAATAAAATGGTGCCTTAAAGTTGAAAACACAAAAAGCGAAAGACTAAGTCCTAAATTATCTCTATTATTTGATGTTTGTATTTGTAATTTTAGTTTTTGTAATAAGTCACGTGGCACCATATTGTGGTAACACGTCAAGAAGATAAATTAGGGAGCGTTGTCCCTTTGTATTATTTGACCATAATATTATAAAGAGATGTTCTTATATTCGGAGTCCTTAAACAGCTCGCCTACCAACTTGGATTTATTTGCTGACCTCAAATGCTCGTTTTGAAATATGAAACAGCAGCTCTAATATTTCTGATTCAGATTTGGCTCGCCCCACCCCTAGCAATCAGTCTGTTCTCCCTACCCCAAATCTCTCCCATGTCTATGGCGTCCTCACTGTTTGGGGCCAGTGAGGAAAGAGCAATCTCCTTCCACTCATTCTCTTTTACTCTTCAGCTCTTCTTCTTCTTATCTCCCATTATCGTTGTAACGTTCCGATTTCGAAGATTTGAAAAGTTAGCTCCTATTACATAATATTATCTCTAATAAAACAATTATACATAATACAAAATCTCCATAAAATATTAATTTATTTATTCAACACAAATATTCATTTCTATAGAAACACTAAAGCAAGATCTCAATAAAATAAAATAAGAACTATCAAAAAACTTGAAAATATCCATTACTCAATATACCAAAATAATTGAAAACAATAACTCTACTAAACATGACCCATCCATGTACCAAAATGCATTTATTACTATCCGATTATTACACCTTGCTAATACTTTTTACTTTTGTTTTCCAACTGAATCGTAAAAAATTATTTGAATACATTTTGTACTATGTTTTATTTTGATATGGCATTTGAAAATCTTTAAAATGGTGTATTGGTTTTGTATCTCACTTTGATTTTGTTCTGCTCTGCTCTATTTGGATTGGTATTAGCTTTTATTTTTTAGTGTACTCACTTTGAAAACAAATAGTTTCTATGTGTTTTTTCTTGTGTCCATACTTCATACTTCGAGAATAATAAATAGAAGTTTCACTTATGTTTCTGCTTAATTTGATCATTGGGAATAGCACAATCTTATTACGAGAGTTAAACATGTACTCTGTTTTATGTAATGCTCTACTATAATGTAATAATGATATTCAATTTATGTTTTGCCAAAGTAATATGGGTTAGAAATATTTTTTTAACCATGGCTATAATACTTTTGAAAATACGTCTTGGTTTGCATGTTAATTTTGAAAAATAATTTTGTTTTGCATTCTATACTTTGCAAATACCCATATTTCCATACTGGTATATATCATTGATTTATGAGTTGTTGATAATTTACCATCTTATTTTCTTAATATTTTTTAGATAATTTAGACGGTATAACTGGTGATCAAGAGTAAAAGCTTGGGCAAGATTAGTTGGGTGTGAGATCTTCAGTACCTAAAGGTACTTTTGTTATTGGAAGGTTCTTTTATGAATAGTTAGGTTCTAGGTATGTAATTTGATGTATGAAGACTTATGAAATTCTGGTTTTTATATTAAGTTTATGTTTCAGAAATTGTAGAAATGTTATTTGCATTACAAGAGACATATTGCATTTATGTTGCGTGGAATATTTGAAAATATTATACTTATTGTAAGGAGATGATTTTAGGTAATAGATGGTAATCTCAATCCCCTCTAGTGTATGGAGCGTTACACTCGCCACAACCTAGACTTTTTTATTATTTCTTTCACACTATTTAATTTCATTTTCAGGTAAGTATCTCTCAATTTTTAACAAAATTGTATTTTACCTGTTCTATACATATTCATTTTGTTTTCTTAATTTTGAGGTATTTTTCTGTTTTTCTTAATTTTGTGCTTTTGGTTTCTATTGAAATACTGAGGAAGGTGAAAGTGAGGGTTTAGTTGTTGTGGGGAACCAACTTTTAAGTAGATTTTATACTTTTGGACCATAACACCAGTTACAAGGGTTTATGGTTACCGTGTGCTTTTCCTCTATTTTTTTTTTTTCTTCTTCCTCCTCAACTTCCCTTCATCTTTATAAAAAAAAAGTCAAAGTTTGTAAGTCTTAAGTGGGGGATTATTTTGTTGCCCTATAATCGGTTGAAAGGGAAAGTTGGTTTATGAAGTGAGAAAGAGTAGATGGAAGAAACAAAAATGGGGAGAGAGAAGTGAAGTGATAAGGAAGAAGAATTTGAAGGCATTTTGAAATTGAGAAAGATTCGAAAAGAGAGGAGGAAAGAGGGGAGGGGAGGAGAGTTCTTACACTAGCTCTCGTTTGGATTCGGAAATGAGATGAGTTGAGATGAGTTTAGTTTATTTTTTAATATTATTATTATTTTGAAATTTGAAAAATGTGTATTGAGATTTAAAAAATGTGTATTGAGATTTGAAATAGGTGTATAGAAATTTATATTTTTTATAAAAAATTATAAAAATGTAATGATGAAATGAAGATGAGTTGAGATGAATTTCTAATACAAACCGGGCCTAAATCATGACATGGCTCTCAAATCGAATTTGCCAAGTACATGGGTTTGTGGTGTGCTATGGGAACCGACCTTCATGTATATTTTTTCTAAAGAAAAATAATATTTGTAGGTTTAAGATATGCAATTTTTGTGTATATATTTTTTTAAATTTTAAATAAGATAAATTTAGGACCTAAATATTTTTTTTTTTAATGAAATCTATCTTTTTCAAATTGAGGGTTTGAGATTTGCATATTTTGAAATTATATCTAATATTACTCAATATTATAAAATTATTAAAAATAAAATTGATAAGTATTTTTTTATAACATGTAAGTATTTATTGATAGAAGAAACTATTTGAAAATATATTTTTTATAAAATATTATCATTGAATATTATGAAAATACACAACCAATCCTACTAAAGAAATGTTGTCAATAAATATTATGAAATATTTTATGAAGAATGATAAGTTTATAATTAGTATACAACTAATTTACTGCTCTATTTAAAATAAAGGGTAGTTAAATAAAACTGAAATAATCTTTTAATAAAGTGTTATAATTGCATTTATTGATTTAAAATAAATTATAAATTATTTATAAAATAGTTGTAGCTTTTCCCATACCATGGCGAATTGGCGATCGTATTCTAGAAGTTTTGAAGTCCAACACGAGGAATGAAACTCCAACACCCCGAATGATTAGTTATAGATGCCTCTCTTTATAACCGTCGATTCCTTTTGTCTCCTCTTTCTCCGCATTGTCATCAGCTCCCTTAAAGGCTTAGACCCGACTCTACCCTTGCGAAGGCAGGGTTTTCCGGATCACTGTAACCAAACACAACCTTCCTGCCCTTTTTCTTAGGAAAAATTTACTTGTCTCTTCTCTCTCTCTGTTTTTTATTTTTATTTTTTTTCCTTCTTCTCGAGAAGGTTAGGCTTAGGTTTTCGATAATACGTGGATAATGAGCTTCCGGGATCTCGAGGCGGGCCGCTCCTCGGCTTTGAGGCGAGATCGCATAAATGGCAAGCAGGACTCCACTCAAGCCGTCGCCTCCGGAATCTTCCAGATCAACACCGCAGTGTCCACCTTTCAGAGGCTCGTCAACACGCTTGGCACCCCAAAGGACACGCCCGAGCTGCGAGAGAAGCTGTGAGTCCATTTTCTCGGTTTCCGTGTCTGAATTTTGCTTCGAAAAATCCAAGGCTTATTCGCATGCGTAGGTTGAATAATATGGGAGTTGCGTGGTCTGATTGAATTGTTTTTTGAGTTCGAGTTTGGTCTTCAATAGTATGTCGGAGGGAGAATTCTTGATTTGGGATTTGAATAATTGGGTTGTAACAGGATTTGATCGTATCGATCTAGCGGAAACACCGGCTAAAACAAAATAAAAACGATATTTAATCTCAAGGCCCAGAATGCATAATCATGGATTAGAATTTGGGAACTAAACCTATTGCGTTTACGGTTGATACTTCGTATAAAGCTTGTTTTTGAAGGCAATGCTGGTTTAGTGTTTTTTCGTGGGTGCCGGTGGGTCATCTGGGAAGTAAATGTATTGCCTTCTTGCTTTTGGTTAGCTTTGTAGGAGGATTACATTGTAGTATGGGAATCTAGAGGTCATGCATGCTGGGGTACTTCTTTGTGACTTGGATACTTTTTTATTGTGAACCCACAGTTAGCTTATTCAGCATCCTCAAATCTTCCTATTATTTGGAAGTTGTTTTTTTTTAATCTTCTTATAAATAATTGGAAATTGTAAAATATTTTTTTTGATAGATAATCAAAAGGATTTCATAAATAGGAAAAGGCTAAGCCCAAGTATATTGGAAGTATACTTGAGAAAATTTAGCTAGTATTAGGGGATAACAAGAATGGGTTATGGAGGGCTATACAGGAACTCGATAGGTTACAAGAGGAAAGATCTCTCACCCAGGATGAGCAAAGGCAGAAGACTTCGTTGGTCGTTGATCTTGAACGGGCGATTCTCATGGAAGAAATCTCTTGGCGGCAAAAATCAAGAGCCTTGTGACTACAGGAAGGGGATCGCTATACAAAGTTTTTTCAAAGGGTTGCCAACTCGCATCGTAGGAACAACAATATTGAGGTGCTTAAGATTAATGGTGTAGAATGCAAAAATGCTAGGGTTATCTGTAATCACATCGTCAACTTCTATGAGAACTTGCTATCGGAGCAAGAGGATTGGAGACCTAACCTAGACGGTCTCGCTTTCGATACTATTGACCCAGAAGATGTGGCTTGGTTAGAGAGGGTGTTCGAGGAAGAGGAGGTTTTCAAGGTCATCCAGAATATGGTTAAAGAAAAAGCATCGGGACTAGATGGTTTCTCGATGGGTTTCTTCCAGGACTGTTGGGAAGTTATTAAAGAAGATCTCATGAGGGTGTTTCAGGAGCTGTCCTCTAGTCATTATTTAGAAAAAAGTCTCAACTCCACCTTCTTGGCACTCATCCCCAAAAAGGTGGGAGCCATAGATATCAAAGATTTTCGACGTATTAGTCTGGTTTGTGGGGTGTATAAGATTATCTCGAAAGTGCTAGCTAACCATCTCAGTGATGTTGTTGGGAAGCTCATCACTAATTCTCAGAATGCTTTTGTGAAAGGCAGACAAATTCTCGATGCTGTTCTTATAGCAAACGAACGCATCGACAGTAAAATGAAAGATGGTGGTAAAAGAATCCTATGCAAACTAGATATGGAAAAAGCTTATGACCATGTCAATTGGGACTTTCTTTTGTATCTTCTTGGCAGATGTGGCTTTGGGGATAAATGGAGGTCTTGGATAAAGTGGTGCATTTCCACCCCCAGATTCTCGGTTCTAATAAATAAATGTCCAAAAGGCTTTTTTCCTAGCTCTCGCGGTCTGAGACAAGGCGGCCCCTTATCCCCATTGCTTTTCGTTCTGGTTATGGAAGCACTTAGAAGGATGATGTCGGCCCTGGTGGATAATGGTTTGGTAAACGGGTTTCCTATTGGAACACCAGCATGAGATTTTGCTAATATTTCACATTTGTTGTTTTCAGATGACACACTCGTCCTTTGTGAGGCGGAGTTGGGTCAGGTGCGTGCCCTAAAGGCGCTCCTTCTCGGTCTTGAGACAGTATTGGAGTTGAAAGTGAACTACAACAAATCTGAGATGGTTCTAGTTGGTGATGTGCATAATTTGCAAGAGCTAGCTAGTTCTCTCAGGTGCAAGATTTCTTCGCTTCCTCTAACATATTTGGGCCTTCCGTTGGGTTCACCCTCAAGGGATGCCGGAATCTAGGATATGATATTGGAAAGAACGGAAAGGAAACTAGCGGGGTGGAAGATGATGTACTTGTCTAGAGGTGGCCGAGTCACTCTTATCAAGAGCACTCTTTCCAATCTACCTACCTACTTTTTATCTCTCTACCCGATGTCGGCTAGGGTGGCAGCTCGTCTTGAAAAGATTCAACGAGACTTTTTGCGGGGAGGCTTAGGGGATGAATTCAAGTTTCATCTAATCAAATGGGAAAAAGTGTGCGTGCCGCCCTCTATCGAAAGGCGGCTTGGGGATTCGTAACTTGAGGACGTTCAACCGAGCTTTGTTTGGTAAATGGCTGTGGAGGTACCATAGAGAATCAGAAGCTCTGTGGAGAATGGTGATTGACCACAAATATGGGGAAGCTTGGGGAGGGTGGAGCTCTAATGAAGTTAGGGGGCCGAGTGATGTAGGGGTGTGGAAAAATGTCAGAAGTGGGTGGGGTTTGTTTCAATAGCACACCAGACTTTGTGGTGCAAGATCTAGAATTAAATTTTGGACGAATGCCTGGTGTGGGGATAGAGCCCTGTCTGACTTGTTTCCTTCTCTTTTTCAAGCTGCATGTGCAAAAAAATTACTGTGGCAGAAGCTATGGATTCATATGGAGGACAATTACTTTGGAACGTTAACTTCCATCGGGTAGCACAGGATTGGGAGCTAAACTCATTTGTAGACTTCTATAGGCTCATTTATTCCCAAAGACCGAATCTCCAGAATCAAGATGGTATATGGTGGACCCCTGAGGGGAGAGGGAATTTCATAGTCCGCTCTTTCTATAAGGTACTCAATCAAGGTCTTGAAACTCAGTTTCCGTGGAGCAAAATTTGGTGCCACAAAGCTCCTTCAAGAGCGGCTTTCTTCGTTTGGACAACTTCACTAGGGAAGATCCTCACTACGGACAACTTGAGGAAAAGGAGGATTATCGTCACAGATTGGTGCTGCATGTGTCGTGATGGAGGAGAGTTGGTTAATCATCTCCTTTTACATTGTGAGCGGCCATAGTTTTTTGGAATGAGGTTTTCAGAAGACTAGAGTTAACTTGGGTTATGCCAGAGACTGTTGTGGTGACAATGGCTTGTTGGTCATTCTTAAGGGGCGAGTGACAAATCATAGCTATCTGGAAGATGATTCCCATCTGCATCATGTGGTGCCTTTGGCTGGAGCGCAACGGGCGGACTTTTGAAGACAGAGAGATCCAACGAGGAGTTGTTAGCTTTATTTTGTAGAACCTTATGTACTTGGTCCATTGCCGTTGATTTTAATGGCATGGATCTACACGCTTTCCTTACATCCAATGCGCCCACTTGAGAGGCCATGGTGTTTCTTGTAACTGGCTTTTGCCATTGTTTAATGAAATTTTTACTTATAAAAAAAAAAAAAAACTTAGCTAGTATTACAAAGAAGAAAGAAGTTCATGGATACTATGTCCGTTACAAGCAATAGATCCCGCCCAAGAAAGCAAAGTCTTATAAAAGAAAAGTTTTAGTTCCTCCAAAGATCTCTCACAATCTTCGAAGTTCTTTGCATTTCTCTCTCTCCATATATACCAACACATACATATAGGAACCATACTCCATATAGTCGCCACCTGTGGGTTGCCATGGAAACCTCTTCAACTAGCTAGAAAATCCACCAACTGGAGAGGCATGACCCATGATAAGTCAAATCTTGTGAAAAACTCATCCTACATCTTCTTGGCCACCTCACAGTGAAGAAGTAAATGATCTACTGATTCCCCATGTTTTTTGCACATACAACACCAATCAGTCACAATTATACGGCGTTTCCTCATGTTGTCTATGGTAAGGATCTTGTCCAAGGTTGCTGCCCACACAAAAAAAGCCTCTCTCGATGACGCTTTCGTCTGCCAAATACTTTTCCATGAGAATCTAGGCGATCCGGGAGAAGAAAGGACATGGTAGTAAGAACTAACTGAGAAGATGCCTTTCTTAGAGTGTCTCCATTGCAACTTATCTCCCATATTACCAGGAAAGTTGCATGAGTATAATGACGCAAAAAACTCTAAAATAATCTCCATCTCCCAATCTTGGGCATCCCTCACAAACTCAATATTCCATTAAGGGGTGCCATTTGAAAGGACCACAAGATCTGCGATCGAAGCTTCCTTTTCTCTTGCGAGATCAAAGATAACAGGGAAGGAGGCTTTGAGATTGGATGTGCCTCCACGCCAAATGTCATGCCAAAATCTAACCTGAGAACCATTTCCTACCACAAGATATTCTTGATCCCTGAAAGACTTCCATTACTTCCTTATAAACTTCCATAAACCCACCCCATGTGTGCCTTGTACCACATTAGAACACCAACCCCCCCCGGGCGTACCATATTTTAAATCTATTACCGACACTAAAGCGCCTCCCCTTCATTTTGGTATCTCCAAACCATTTATCCAAAAGGGCTTGGTTGAATTTCACCAAGTGACGAATCCCCAAGCCTCCCCCAGATATTGGAGTGCGCACTGTTGGCCAATTGACCAAATGATATTTGAACTCCTCCCCTATTCCACTCTACAAAAAGTGTCTTTGTAGCTTTTCAATGCGATTGGCTACATTTGTGGGGAGCGGGAATAGAGACAAATAGTAGGTGGGAAGGTTTGAGAGGGTGCTTTTAATCAGCGTTAGCTTCCCCCTTTAGATAAATATAACCTCTTCCAAGTGGCCAATCTACGCTCTACCTTTTCGATCACCCCATTCCAAATCCTTACAGATTTAAAGGAGGCTCCTAATGGTAGACTAAGGTAGGTGATGGGTAAAGATGATACCTGACATCCCAATAAAGTAGCCAAAAACTCTGCATCCTGAACGACCCCCGCTGATATTAAAGTAGACTTCGAAAGATTGACTCTCAACCCTGATGCAGCTTCAAAGCAAAGTAGAAGTCCCTTCAAGGCTTGAATGTGTCCGAGTTGTGCACCACAAAAAATAAGCGTGTCGTCAGCAAATAAAAGGTGAGAAATGGAAAGAGCCCCATTCCCCAACCGGAAAGCCATGAAGTAAATCTGCATTCACCAATCTCTCGATCATCTTACTAAGGGCTTCCATAACAAATAAGAAAAGAAGTAGAGATAGAGGGTCTCCCTATCTCAAACCACGAGAGGAATTGAAGAAACCCACCGGCGAGCCATTTACCAAGATAGAGAACTGAACTGCAGAGAGATAGAATTCTACCTATTTCTGTCATTTGTCCCCAAAGCCGCATCTTGAAAGAAGATCTAACAAGAATCGCCAATTGACGTGGTCATAGGCTTTTTCTATGTCCAATTTGCAAAATGGTTCTTTGCTATATGCTGTTTTATGCTCAAAATAAAGGGCTCAGCATACTTATTGTAAAATAATAAAATGATTCTTTGCTATGTGCTGTCTTATGCTCAAAATAAAGGGCTCAGCATACTAATTTTAAGACAAAGACGGGCCTTTTAGTTGTCTAATTTACCCATCTTGCCGGCATGCAAGAAGATCAAGTTATGCTTGGGTATTAAGATGACAAGTCTAAATGGTATTTCTCCTCTTGTTTTCTTAGACGCATGCTCTCTAGTTATCTTCCTTTGCATGTTCTAATGTTCAGTTTATCACTTCAATTTATTTTTTGGAAGTAAGGATAAAATGGCTGTCTCATTTGGAACGTGCTGTATTTGGTGTGGAAGTTATATGTATGATATCCTTGCTATGTGCTGTCCTTTTTCTTGTCTTTATTTTGTCCTGTTAGGACTTCAATTTCTTCAAAAAAAATTGATGAAGTGTGCTGACCAAATGTCTTGTGTAATTTTTGGATTATCCATGATATACACGCATACATACCTACTCAAATACCCCACACATATATGTAGGGGCCACATTTTCCTTGTGACCGTTGTTTTTCTTTAATTTTTCATCATCGTTGGTTGGTCGTTGTCCAGAAAATCATGGAAATGATTTCCATCTTAGTGTTCCTCATATCCATATTTTACAGGCACAAGACAAGGCTACATATTGGGCAATTGGTGAAAGATACTTCAGCTAAACTTAAACGAGCAAGTGAAATAGATCATCATGCAGAAGTTAATGTAAGTAGTTCATAGTATACCTCTACTTATGAAAAAAAATTCAGATCCCCCCTTCCCCTCTACTTCCTCATTCTATCCAGCACATTCCTGCCCGCTTATTCTAAATAGTGAAGAAACCTTATTTGCCTTCATTTAAACAATTAAGATGCAAGTGTGACTATAGTTACCTTTGGTTTACCTGTGATTTGTATGGTTGTGTTCTGAAGAAGTGTGAGGCCAATACTTTTATACTGAATATCTCATGGGTTGTTAGGAATTCCGTAGACCTGGTTAGTTAAAAATATGCTTACATCTGGGTGGCTGTTAGTTTTAGGGCAGGCTATGGATAAGAATCTAATGCGAGTATGGAAGTTGAATGAATATTAGAAGCCCACTTTTATGGTGCTAAAATCAGAAGCAATTTCATTTTAGAATGCACTCATGCTTCTCTTTTGTCTGTTTATTTTGTTTTTTAGATTAATGATTTTGAATGCTTCCATCTAATTCCAGGCCAGCAAAAAAGTTGCCGATGCTAAACTTGCAAAAGACTTTCAAGCAGTGCTGAAAGAATTTCAGAAGGCTCAACGTCTGGCAGCTGAGCGGGAAACAGCATACACTGCTTTTTCTCCCCAAGCAGTTCTTCCTTCCAGGTATCTGTTGTTGGAAGCTTTAACAACTTAGCTTGCAGCTTGGTTAGAGTGTACCTCCAGTTTGTTCCTTCCTTTTAAGTCTATGTTTGTTTGTGCATTCTTGCAAAAAGCAGCTTTTTGAAAATTAATCAATAATACCAAATAAATGAGAATTTTATTATGCATGACATTTCTATAGAAATCTTTCTCAAAATCTTTTTGTTTTCAGCAATTTATTGTTATATGGTGCTAGCTTGTGCGGCTCACCCAGTGTTTGGCAATCCATTTACTTTATAATTTTAATTTCCTGGTTATGTGATATGCATCTTAGAATTTTGGTCACTCATGATTCCTACAGCTACACGGTCACTGAGATAGATGCAAGTTCAGATAAGAGTTCAGAACAGCGTGCTCTTCTTGTGGAATCTAGAAGGTGAGCTTTGTTCATCGATGATATTTTGTTAATGTCATCCATTTGTGTCCTTTTCCAATTGTTTAAAAAAAAAAATTTTTTTTTGTTACCATTCAATGTTTAACTAAACTAGCACACATCCCATAATGTATCCGATCATGGATGTAAGTTTCTCTAATGAATTAATAATGGCAATTTTCCTTGAAGTAGCACACATAGGCGATGCTCTTGCATATGTCCCTTAAAGCAAAAAGAAAAAAGTAAAAAGTAAAAAGTAAAAAGTAAAAAAAGGTTTCAAGGTTCGATTTCCTTGCTCTTGAATGTTTTTGTTATATACTGAATTCTATTTTTATAAGTAAAAGTAAAACTTTATAATAGGAAAAGGCTTAGCCCAAGCACATAGAATGTGTACATAGAATAAGCCTAAGTACCACTAAGCACTAATTAGAGATACAAGCAAATCATGAAAACTGCCGTCATTACAACTAAATACTAAAGCCCAAGAAAATAATGTATATTAAAAAAATCTCTTCAGCTCATCCAGGAACACTTCCGGTCTTGAAAGCACCTCTTATTTCTCTACATCCGATAATGCAAAGATGAAGAAAGGTTCGAAAGATGAGGGGCAGCTGAACGCTGGGCCGTCAAGGGAGAGAGGCCCAATCCAGAAAACAGGCCCATTGAAGGGTTGGAAACCGAAGAATCGGGATGCGACTGATATTTCGGCATAGCCCCTGTGCCCAACTCCTACGGCGTCGATGAGGGATTTGCCGGACCCTGCCCTGGCGCAGAAAGACTCATCGGTCGCTGGCGACAAGAAAGGGAAGCCGTCACAGGCTTCTCGACGGGAGGAGATCGAGGCCAGTGAGATTGTCGAGGATTTCGAAGTTTGCCAAGCTTCGGAGGACGCATCTGGACTGCCTGGGCTTGGACTCACAATGGGAGAGGCAGGATGATGGAGGCAGGGTAGTGGGTGATGAAGGTAGGGTTGGGGAATCCTTAAGGGAGTTGAGTGGGGAGAATAGGGTGGCCCTTGTACCAGAAGTTAAGGTGAGTCCTCTTTCCCAGGAAGCTGGGATGGGTGGGAAAACTTTAGGGGAGACGGCAATAGTGGGCTGCCAGAATGAGCCGGGAAGCCCCACCCCTTTATGTGCAATTCCCCCTTTACCAACTATTAATCCTTCGGAATGGGTGCTGAATAAGGTGGCGGAACTTCAGCCGTGGCTAGAGATCTCCTGTGAAGGGTGTGGGGAGCAATTTAAGGCTCTTTTGATATCACTTGAAGCAAACAGACCAACGACCATGAAGTCGGCAATTAAAAAAGACCGGGAGTTGAAAAGATTGACGTGCATCATCAATTATGATAAGGTGGGCGGGAAAGAGTGAAAGTTTGGGGGAGTGGTTTATCTTATGAAGCCTAGAATGCTATCGTGGAATGTGGGGGATCAATGATGTTAATAAGCGATTTCGTATCCGATCCCTTCTTTATAGTTGGAAAGTTGATATTGTGTGTTTACAAGAGACCAAAATGCAATTTGTTGATAGAAGCACCATTCGTAGTTTGTGGGGTAGTGCATTTGTGGGGTGGAGTTATTTAGCTTCACTGGGGGCCTCAGGTGGAGTGTTGTTGATGTGGGATAAGAGAGTGGTTGATGTTGCCGAAGTGTGTATTGGGAACTTCACCATTGCTGCTTACTTCAAGTTCATAGAGGATTAGTGGGAGTAGGCTCTTGCGAGGGTGTACGGGCATAGAGATTGTAAATCATTGTGGGAGGAGTTGGCGGGTGTACATTCTCTATGGGAGATCCCTTGAATTGTGTGCGAGGATTTTAATGTTGTAAGCTTCCCTAGTGAGAGGGACAGGGCCTCATCTTTGTCAAGGGCGATGGAGGACTTCTCGGAGTTGATCTTTGATCTTAATTTCGTAGATCTCCCATTAATAGAGGGCTTTTATGTGGTCAAACAACAGAGGGGGATCCAGGTTGGACAGGTTTTTAATTTCATCGTCCTGGGAGACTCACTTCTTGGATCTATGCCAAAAAAGACTGCCTCGAGTTTGTTCAGACCATTTTCCTATTTTGCTAGATTGTGGGGGTATTGAGGGGGGGAAAAGATATTTCAAATTCGAGAATATGTGGCTACAAGTGACTGCTTTTGAGGAGAGGGTGAGGAATTGGTGGTCTTCTTACTCTTTCCATGGCTCCTCTAGCTTCATTGCAGCTAATAAACTTAAAGCTCTCAAGCTAGATCTAAAGAAGTGGACTAGAGAGGTGCTTTGGGAAGAGTTGAACTCTTTTGAGACCCCCGGTCCGGGGGGGGGGGGTAGTGAAGAGCACTCTTTGAGGAAGGTGGAGGTGGTGGCAGAGTTAGAGTGGGTATTGCTTATAGAAGAAACTTCTTGGAGACAAAAATTTAGGTTGACATGGTTGAAGGAGGGGAACAAATGCACCAAGTTTTTCCACAAAATAGCTAATTCTGGGAGGAACAATGCCATTGAGGTTCTCCAATTGGGTAACATGTTGTATTATGCCCAAGAGGAGATCCAAGATCACATAGTGAGCTATTATGAAGAACTTCTCCAAGAGACGGAAGGGTGGTGACCAAAATTGGATGGTTTGGCTTTGACCAGCTAGAGGATAGTGTTGCAAGTTGGTTGAAAAGACCGTTTGAGGAAGATGAAGTGCATAAAGTGGTGTGTAAAATGGGTAAAGACAAGGCTCCGGGCCCCGACAGATTTACTATGGCTTTCTTCAAAGAGAGTTGGGATGTGGTGAAGGAGGATGTGATGCGGGTCTTCCAGGAGTTTCACTTTAGTAACAAATTTGAGAGATCCCTTAATGCCACCTTTATTGCACTAATTCCTAAGTTTGCGGGAGCAATGGAGTTGAAGGATTTTCGTCCAATAAGTTTGGTAGGAGGGATGTATAAGAAAATCTCAAAGGTGCTTGCATGCCATATGAAATTGGTGATGGCAAAAATTATCTCCAAACCACAAAATGCTTTTGTTCGGAGCCGCTAAATTCTAAATTATGTTTGGATTGCAAATGAGTGCTTAGATAGCCATTTGAGGGATGGCAAACTGGGAGTCCTATGCAAGTTGGGCATGGAGAAAGCTTATGACTAGGGGTGTCAAAACGTGTCAACGGGTCGTGTTCGTGTCGTGTCAGGGCGTGCATATAATATTTAAAGGGTCAACATGAATATGACCCATTAAGGATTTCGTATAAAAAACTTCAACCCTAACACGACCCATTAAGATAACGGGTTGACACGACCCGTTAAGACCCATTAAGACCCTTGACACGACATGATATGATATGATACGATACAACACGACCTGACACATTTTAACTCGCAAACCCTTTAGTGACCCGTTTGAGTTTAACCTAATTGATTTTATACAAATATTAAAACTTAAACAATAGTTATAAAACATAAAAATTTAATTACAAATTATAATGTTAAAATTACAATTCAATAAGTAGTACACTGTAAAATATAATAAACACACAAATATGATCCACACAATGTAAAAATATTAAAATTACAACCCAAACATATTAAATAACAATGGGTTAACTCATTAATGGCTTTTTAAGAAGTATTTAAATGAGATATATAAATGTCTAAGGATATAAAAGTAAATTCAAATTTCTTAATGTGTCTTAATGGGTTTAACCCGTTATCAAATTGTGTCTTAACGAGTTGACACGATTTGATCTGAAACCTGTTAAGGCTAAATACTAACCTGCTTTTATCGTGTAGTATTCGTTTCGTGTTAACAAGTCGTGTAAATGCTAAGGAGATGTGGATTTGGAGAAAGATGGTGTGGCTGGATTTTCCATTGTGTCTCAACCGCCCATTTCTTTGTTTTAATGAATGGCAACCTTTGTGGTTTCTTCCCGAGTTCGAGGGAGTTGAGACAAGGGGATCCATTATATTCATTCCTATTTGTCATAGTAATGGAGGCGCTGAGTAGAATGGTAGATGCTACTGCCCGGGTAGGTTTCCTTGCTGGCTTTGCCGTGGGAGACAGCAATAATGGTTTATCCATATCCCACTTATTGTATGTGGATGATACTTTAATTTTCTGTGATGCGGACAACAGTCAAATCCAAACGTTAAGGGCTGTACTTCTGTGTTTTGAGGCAGTTTCGGGGCTTAAGGTAAACTTGGAAAGTCGGAGTTGGTACCGGTAGGAGTGGTGGTGAGTATCAACCATCTAGCCGACTTGTTGGGGTGTAAGGTGGCTTCTTTACCTATGAGGTACCTTGGTCTCCCCTTGGGAGCTTCTTTTAAGGCAACATCTATATAGGATGGTGTAGTCGAGAAGGTGGAAAAAAGATTGGCAGGGTGGAAGCGCCTTTACCTCTCAAAGGGTGGGAGATTAACTCTCATCAAAAGTACCCTCTCCAGTCTTCCTACTTATTATCTCTCTCTTTTTCCGTTACCGATGGGGGTGGCGAACTGAATCGAGAAACTTTTTAGAGTATTCTTGTGGAGTGGCATGGGGGAGGAACAGAAATTTCATCTAGTGGAGTGGACAAAGGTGTGTAGTCCAAAGGAGGTGGGTGGTTTGGGGGTTCATAATTTAATCCGTTTTAACAAAGCACTCTTAGGGAAGTGGCTGTGGAGATTCCATTTGGAAGAGGATGCGTTGTGGAGATTGGTAGTAGAGGGGAAGTATGAATGTGATTGGGAAGGTTAGAGCTCTAAGGAGGGTCGGGGGACATATGGGGTGAGCTTTTGGAAGTTTATTTGGAAAGGGTGGAAGAGGTTTGCAACACATTTCCTTTGAGGTTGGCGACGGTACAAGAATTAGTTTTTGGTTGGATAAATGGTGTGGAGAACAAGCCTTATTTGCAGTCTTTCCAAGGGTTGTCAGCTTGGTGGAAAACAAGCACGTGGCTGTTTCTGATGTGTTGTGTTGTAACAATGGTACGGTGAGTTGGAACTTGACTTTTTCCAGGAATATTCAGGATTGGGAAGTGAATGAGATAACAGATTTTTACAGCTTCATCTACTCTAGACAATTGGGGGGAAATGGGAGGGATAGAATGCTGTGGACAATCTCTGGAAGCAAGAATTTTTCTGTCAAGTCTTTCTATAAGACTTTGCAAGACCAACCATAGGTTGTATTCTCTTGGAAGGCCATTTGGAAAGCTCTGGCACCACCTAAAGTCGGGTTTTTTCACCTAGATAGCGGCTTTAGGTAAGATTTTGACAGTTGGCAACTTAAGAAAAATATGTATGATTATGGTAGAGTGGTGCTATTTGTGTAAGAAAAATGGGGAATCGATCGACCATATTTTCCTACATTTGTGAAGTGGTAAATGAGCTATGGGATGGACTGCTTACGATAGCTGGTTTGTCTTGGATTATGCCCAAGAGTGTTGTAGAGCTGCTCGCATGCTGGAATAGGTACCATCAATGCGCTAAGCTGGTTGCGACATGGAAAATGATTCCTCTATGCCTTTTGTGGTGCCTATGGATGGAAAGAAACGAGATATGCTTCAACAACAAAAAAAGGACCGTGGGAAAAATTTGTATTTTCTTTGGTTCAGTGGTTTTCTGCTATTGTACTAAAGGGAGGGAATGTCCATGAGTTTTTGAGTACTTTTCAGCTTGTTAGTGTTAACTAGGTGTCTCTTTTGTATACCTCACGTATACATGGGCTATGCCTAGTTGCATCTATTCAATAAAGATTAATATTTATAAAAAAAAAAAAAATTATTTGGGAAAGCAATAAATTTACAGAACTCGTGGACCTCCCACGTATCTGTAAAATATACTTTGACCTCCCATGTGCTGTAAACTAAATTTTATTAATAGAAATGAAATAGGCATAGCTCGTGTATACATGAAGTATACAAAAGAACGCCTATATACATTTTATGACCAGAATAGAGGGACAAGAAATCATGAACATTATTCCATTAAGGACGATGGCCGAAAACCACAATAATAAGGTGTGGACAAAAAATTCCTGCGGCTCCGCCATAGTGCGCTCCTTGTCTTCAAAGCAACGATTATTCTGCTCCGACCAAATGCAGCACATGAGACACAACAAAATCATCTTCCAAACTGCTGCCACTTAAGGACATCCTTGTAGCTTCTTCCAACACCCAAAAAATCAACTACCCTTGTTGGCATGACCTAGGGAACATCCATCCTGCGGAAAATCTCATCCCACAACCCTCGAGTCACCTCACAGTGCAAAAGAAGGTGATCCATTGGTTCACTGTTCTTCTTGCACATGTAACACCAATCTATCACTACGCATCCCCTCCTCCTCAAGTTGTTTGTGGTTAGGATCTTCCCAAGAGCAGCAGTCCACACAAAGAAGCAGGGCGGAACTATCCCTTGGCTCTGCCCCCCCGAACTTTTAAAAAAATTATATAAACTATATAAATATATATAGTTTTGTTATATAATTTAAATTTCCACATGATCAATTTATCAAAAAATAAAAAATTTGCCCCCCCAATCCTTACACCTCTAAAATTTTTACTAAAATTATTTTTCCAAATCTTAATGCTCACCTAACCTCACTCTAAATTTTCACTTCACTAACGGTTGACACCCAAATTATACCCCCACTCTAGTTTGATGTGCTAATATATCTAGATTTTTAGAATATGTCTAAATTATCTAAACTATGCAGATGACTAGAAATTTTAAAAAAATCAAATATTTATTATATGACTGACATTTGATAGATTAATTCATCTAATATTAACTCTTCATGTTTTATTGCTACTATTGAATGAGCATTTTCTGGTATGAAACTTATAAAAATTAGATTGCGTACTCAAATGAAAGACGAGTTTTCTACAGATCGTTTGCTAATTTATATTGAAATTTTTTTTCGATAGTTTCACTGTAGAAATGATAATAGACAAATTTTATTCCAGGAAATATTAATATCGAGATTAATTTATAGAAGAAATCCTAAGTTCATATATATATATATATTTTGTTATGATCTCTAGCAAATTACAAAAATTCTAAGAAAATATGATTTATAAACATGTATTTTTTGTATATAATTTTATAATATATGATTATTATTTTTTATATATAATCATGTGCAAAAAAAAAATATTTATATTTATATATAGCATATAATTTATCAATCGCTTATCCAAATATCAAATCCTAGTTCCGTTCTTGTAAAGAAGGCTATTATAGAAGGCACCCGGGATCTCCAAATACTTTTCTTAGGGAAGGGAGCATTATCCCTATGGTCTGCGATCAGGATTTTGTTTAGACTTTAACATTATATTTTTTTTTATCATTATACGGCCACTTCAATCTGTCCCTTTGTGCTGAAGGCCTTTCCATGGAGGATAACAAACTAGAGAAAGCCGAGACAGTGGGTAAATCCCAATCATGGAAATCTCTATTAAACAAGATGTTACAGACAATTTTGATCCAATGTCATGAAGAAACAATTATTGACATTGTTCAACTAATATGAAATGCCTGAATACTTGCAAAAAGAACAATAAAAGGTCTCAAATAGCTCACTGTTGTTATTCTAAGATGCATGGTAATTTTATAAGTTCTTACTCCAAATTCAATCCTGCATGTTCCACACACGGCTATATATTTTCTTTTCTTCCTTTACCCCTTCAAATGAAGCAATAAGCATTATCCTAATTTTTGTTTAAAACAAAATGCCAAGTCGGGATCATAACCATGCGTTTTTTGTTGATAGAATCCTTCAATGCCTTTTTTGTATATAATGGGCTAGGCCTATTATTTAAGTAATAAAGTATTGTTTACCTATAAAAAATAAAAAAATCCTTCAATGTGGACTACTTTTTTGATGAATAGAACCTCACCAAGGCGGGGCTATTCGGACCCACCATTTGGGAGTAGAACCTGGATAATACATGGCTCTACTCCCCACACCAGAACCTGGATAGCACTTTTAGGAACCAGGATCTCTGAGTCTATAGCTCATCTCAAGACCTCTCTTTGTCCACTAGGTTGCACCCCCAATAGGGGTTTAATTCTAGAAAACTCAAGACATATCTCTGTATTTCTGCCTAAAATTCTTTTCTTTTTCCTAAAAGTGCTACATATCTAATGCCCAAACAAGCATTGCTGTTGAAACCTCAACTACGAAGACCAATTCGCATCTGCCCCACTGCCATTAGCTTCTTGCTGCTCTGTGTCTTGATTCTATGTATGATATATTGGGGATGTTCTTTGTTCATCTACTTTTGGTGGAGATTTTGGATTGAGGAATTGGTCTAACCGGTCATGGGATTTGAGTTTGGAACAAACTGCCTGCCCATAACTTCTAACTGATTTACTGCAGACAGGAGGTCTTGCTGTTGGACAATGAGATTGCCTTCAATGAGGCTGTAATTGAGGAAAGGGAGCAAGGTATACAAGAAATCCAGAGTCAAATTGGTGAAGTGAATGAGATCTTCAAAGATCTTGCTGTGCTGGTTCATGAGCAAGGAGCTATGATTGGTAAGTTGTTTGGCTTTTGCACCAAAAGTTGCCAATATTTTGCCTGTCTGGCTCATGTTGTCACATTTCAAGCATATTTATTTTGTAGATGATATTGGCTCCAATATTGAGGGTGCTCATGCTGCCACTTCACAAGGGAAATCTCAACTTGTGAAAGCATCAAAGACCCAAAGATCAAATTCATCCCTGGTAATTGTGACAGTCCTTTAATTTTTTGGGAAAATAATAAAGGGTGTTGACTTCGAGGACTGCATGCATCCTTTGCTGGGATGACCAATCTAAATGCAGTCCATTTTATTTGTTTTATGCTAAAAGCTTTTGCTGCCGTTGTTCATGTAGTTCTCTTTGTTTATCAATGAGCTTAAAATGTGCGCCATATGAATATTCAGCTTAGTTATACTTCAAGGATTTCAACACTTGTATTTAAAAGGCCTAGAGCGTGCTTGATTCTTTAGGTTGGGGGCCCCACTCCGGAGCTGATGATTTTAATGATCCCCCTAAACTAACCACCCCAACCCCCCAACCAGACATGGCGACAAAGAAAAGAGAAGGCAGCATCAACGCTTAATTGATAAAAAGCAATGCTTATCAGAAAAAAGAAAAAGAAAAAAATACAACAGACAATATTTTATAAACTATTTTCATCTGTGAACCAAATGGTCTCAAAATTGAATGTGCAATCATGTAATACTTTTCTGTGCAGGCGTGCTTGCTCTTGGTGATATTTGGGATTGTGCTTCTCATTGTGATCATAGTACTAGCAGCCTAATCAAACTGTCAAGCAAAACTTGGTCGTGCTCAGCAACAAGATAGTATCCCCTTATTAATTTTTTTTTTAAAAAGTATAATTTTACGAGACATCATGCTGACTGGAGTGTGTTACTTCTAATGCAAGCTGGTACATAAATAGGGTGTCTGCTTATTTTACTTGGTTGCTCTCATGGGGTGGGATAATTGTTCTCTTCTATAAGGTGTTGGGAGTTTGGGGGTTTCAGGATGTGTTACAACTTAATTGTGTATTTGTCCTTTTTCCAATATATAATTAAATTCGTTATTATTTGCGTTTTCTTGTCTTCTACATGCCATTCAAATGGTAAATGCCTTTTCCATGTTTCATTAGGATGTCTTGTACACAACCATCCCAGGCTTATTTGACTCTGTACCTCTCCTGTCAGGGGTAACTTAGACCATGTTTGTTTTTCCAAAACAATTCATCATATCTCATCTTAAATTCATCATTATATTTTTTTAAATTTTCTTATAAAATAAAATTAATAATTTAACTTTTTCAAATATCAAAATAACTTTTTGTGAATTTCAAAACAAAATTAATATTAATAAAATATATTATAACAATATATTTTTTTAAACTTTTATCTCATTTTTAAAAATAAATCAGATTTTAGCTTCATTTGGTTATACAAATCATCTCATTTTACTAATCATTATAATCTTTCTAAGCTCTTATATAAAATATAATAAATAATTTTAAATTTTAAATAAAAATAATATTTTAATAATATTTTATTCAACTTTTAATTTTTATTTTATCTCGTAATCAAACGAGTCTGATCTTCCCTGATTTGTTTCGCTATTTTATTTTCCATCTTGTGATTTGCAACGCTGCTTTGTTCGAGTACAAAGATTAGTGAGTAATTTTAGGGGGAGTCAATTTTAAGGAGTCAAGAGGGAGTCGGTTTCAGTTAAATTTTTTTTTCTCATTTTCAAACTTGTTTTCAATTCCTATACCAAAAACAATCTAATAGAATTCATTAGATCCATGAAAATAAAGTTGAAAATGAGGAAAAGAAATTTAAACTAATAGCAAGGTTGAAAATAAAGGTGAAGAAAAAAATGTTGAAAAAAAGTTTTAAAATGAAGATTTTTTTTCCCATTTTTAAACTTGTTTTCAATTCTTATATAAAAAAATAAACTAATATAATTCATTAGATCCATGAAAACAAGGTTGAAAATGAGGAAAAATTTTCGGGAGTTAATTTTAGGGAGTCTGTTTTAGTTTAAAATGAGGAAAAAAAATCTTCATTTTAAACTTTGTTTTCAATATATTTTTTTCTTTTTCATTTTTAACTTTGTTTTTAGTTTTAAAATTTTTTTTCCTCAATTTCAACTTTATTTTCATGGATCTAGTGAATTCTATTGGTATGTTTTTGGTATAGGAATTGAAAATAAAGTTGAAAATGAGAAAAAAAAAATTTAAAACTAAAACCGACTTCTTAAAATTGACTCATCCTAAAATTACTCAAATTAAGGGCAATCAATTACGATCTCTCTCCCCTAATAGCATTTTCTCTTTGCAATTTTTGCCCATTGTCGATTTTCCAGCCATTACAGCTTGTTTTTGAGGGAGGGCATCCAGCCTAACCCTCTGTGGCTATTTCTTCTTGTTTTTCTCTAGTCTTCCTAGTTTTTTTTTTCAAACTTTCCAAGTATTATGTCCACAGTCCCAAGAACTTCTGATCTACTGCTTGTCGGGTCTCTACGACCATCATGCATCGGGCCTATGGACCTTACAACCATCGATTTATGAAAGGGATGGAGCAAAACACTCAGACGAGTGGCGCATCAGTCTCATGCGCAGGAGGCAATGCACTCTAAACTCATGTGCCACTACTCTAGGAGAGTCCCCTACCGTTGTGCGTGGCACCATTTAATTTAGCAGCCACAAATCCTTCAATTTTGGCAACTAGTTTCCACTCCAGTATGTCGTGTGCTCCTCACGTGTCGCCACAACCGGCAGTGGTCATTCTCCTGGGCATTGATTTTTCTTGTGGTTGTTGCTTTCCAATTTTCCTAATCAGGAATCAAGTTAAAATGGACGTGAGAATCCCCTCCAGCTAGACCAACTCAATCAAATGCAGCATACCTCATCTCGCTGTAACTTTTAATCGTAGTATTATAGTTTATTTATCAGACTATTTCAAAATCGCTTTAGGCTTTGAGACCATTTTCTTATTTTGGTGTTTTCTATGTATTTATTGTATTGGGGAGATTATTGAAAACTCTCATCTCACTGAACTTTATATATTTATATTCGTTCAAGGGGGCAATCAATCATTTAACCAGCCCTTTCCAAAAAAATGCGACGTTTGTTCACAAAAGGAAGACCAAAAAGCTCAGCTACTGGCCCTCTCTTCCTTCGATCCTCCCGACACCTTCGAACAAAACTCTGAAACTCTAGTGAGGCTGTCATTGACATCTCTAGCCTTTCTTCACCTAAGAAGTGTCACAAGTGAAGTATTTTTTTCATTGAAGAACAATTAGAAAAAATGCATAATAAACAACAACTAGAGATTAAAGAGATTTATAAAACTTGGTATGTATAGATTAATCCGTGTGGTTAAGTCAAACAAATTTTTTTTGTGCTTAACTGATTTGGTATGAGGTAGATTCATAATCAGTTTGTAAAGAAGTGATAAATTCTCCTTACATCAATAACCATTGTCGATAGATTTGGCAGGTAGATTCATAATCAGTTTGTAAAGAAGTCATAAATTCTCCTTACATCAATAACCATTGTCTAGTCGATAAATTTGACAACATCGCCTTGCGCCAATTATGGAAAATGACCAACATGGCATTCCAACATACCACCCCCCCATCGAATCTTTCTGGACTCATGTAGGCACACATGCCAATGTACAAGTCACATGCTTCACATGGAGTAATATTATACACCACACTTTCATCCTACTTTCATCATACTAAGTAAGATATAATACACTCATCACTATTAGATGATAAAGAAGAATGCAAAAAATAATCATTCAATGATAATAAACATGTCACATCTTACTTAATAGGATGAAAATGATATGCTAGAATGGTTTATAAAATTTTGCTATGCCTACTCCGGTAGGTAGTCTTTGTTGTGCTCGCATCACGTCTTGTAGGGAGCCACCTTCCATGTACTCCATGACAAAGCAAAGATCGCCACCATATTTCACACTAGCAAAATGACTATCAAAAATTGCAAGGCACGTTATTATATATTGAGAGTCAACAACTTGTTTGAGGATATCGACCTCACGTGCAGCCTGTAGGTGAACGTTGACCTCTTTTTGGTGGTGGCAGTGATAGCCTTAGCGCATGCGGCCGATGCCTTCTCTCTCTCACCAATGTCATTAATACTCTTTCCAAACTCTCTTCTTTCTTCACTCCCTTGATACTTCTTCACTCTCTATGTATTTAAGAGAAGCATAGAACTCAATCTGACGAGCATTAAACAATTATGATCACTAACTCATAGGACATGATTGGAAGATATATGGATTATGCATGCGGGAATTAGAATTCAGATTTATAAGGATCAGAAAAGCCGATATGGAAGGCAAAACCAACCATGTAGAGGCTTTCCATAAACTAACAGAAGGTTTATAGGGTACTATGGATTGCCATTAGCTGACAAGAGGGCCTGATCATTTGCTCCTAGGATGCTGCTATAAGGATCGATGATGGACAGATGAAATCTGACCGATAAGTGATGTATTTTTTTTTCTTTTATTTAAATTATTTTTATATATCTTTAAATATTTTGAAAAAAGTAAAAATATCAATTCAATCCTACGTTACCAAAAAAAAAAAAATGCACTCGTTCACTTTTATCGGTTCAAATAGCATTTTTCTTAAACTAAAAATTCTAGGCTTGGGTAAAGTCCTATTCTGTGTTCATTTAACCTTTTGACAATGTGGAGATATTACTTTAAGTTGTCAATGGGTTTTACTAGGGATGCTTATGATTATGACATTAGAACCCTATGAACCGAAAAGATATGAAGCCTGCATGTGCACCCTCTTTATGATAACTGTTTAACAACTGTCCCTTAGGCCTTAACCACACAATCCAATGACTAGTGTACATAGGACATTCTTCTAGACTAAGGAAATGCGCCTACCAAATAACTCGAACCTCTACTTAATCACACACACACACACACACACATAGATATATACACATATATAACCCGAACCTCCAATGGTATGGGAACATATGCATATTCACCAAGCCAAACTTCCGAAGCATTATTTACTTTCAATGTTCCAAATAACTATGAACAAAAGTGTGCATTTTACAGAAGGGTAATTTAACCTAGTAAAATATTCTGAACGTGGACTACAAGGCTCATATTATTATTACTATTACTAATATTATTATAATTTTTTTAACAAAGCATCCATTACCATGCATTCTTTTCAACAAAGGCCATGCCTAAGTAGAGCAGGACACCGACTCCTACAAAGGAACATAAAACCATAGCTATAGCCTGTAATGCTACTTTTCCTGTCGAGTCATTACAAGTAGCACCACCATGAGATAAAGGAAGAAATAAAAACTAAGGTGAACAGAAGAATGATACATTAGCTGCTCTTCCAATGACCAAAACAAGAGGATCGCATGATTAAAAAGATGAATAATTTTACCTTATCCGATGAGTAAACTAGTGTACATGTAGTAACCAATATCAAGCCTCTTTTCTATCTGATGTAAGAAGGTCCATTTGTTCCGTAAGCCTGTCCATATGCTGAACATTGTCCCATCCGTTCTCCATTGGCTGTTCTTCATTTTCCTTGGACATATCCTGTACAGAATTTGATTCAATATCTTCCGGCACTGGACTTTGCACAAGGTCATCCCAAAAGTTAGGATCGCTTAGAAAGAAATCAATATCTGCATCTGAGATATAATCAGTTTCTATGGGAAGAGAACCATTAACTTCCAATGTGGGATCTATCAATCCACCATTGCCGGTCTCAGGTCCCATGTAATTATCCTTGGGAATATGCACAATACCATTCGGCATCATTTCAGGTATTTGAGACAGCTCGGGCATGATTACATCGGTCTCTGGAACAGAAATGGAAGGTGCATCTTCGGCCCCAACCAGCAGACTCATATCTGGGAATGGAGTTGCAACTTTGTCGGAAGTTACACTATGAGATGAAGTTGGGGGGACCTCTTGCAGGGTCACTCCTGATACACGGCTTGTAGAGCTCACACTGTCCGTTGCATTGGCCGATGATGGACCATCAGCAATCAGGAAACCATCTTTGTCATTATGAGATTCAAGTCTGGAGGACGCATCCATTTTCATAATCTGCCTGAGCATTGCCTTTGTCGCCTCATTTGTTATTGGTTGATACTTAACAATCTGACCATCAGAAACAGGAGAATCTTCACTCTCGGAAATACCTTCCTGCTTAAGCCTCCGTTTTTTGTTTCCTTCAGTTATACGCTTGCTCTCATTTTGCTGCTGCACAAACTGGGCCAAGAAGCCAGGACTCTGCATGGCTTTTGCCAGGAATGACATCACCTGTTGCTGCCTCTGCTCCATTCCCTGAAGACGCTGCACCATGGTTTGCAGCTGACTATCAGTAGCCTGTTGTTGCTGCCTCAACCTGACAAGTTCCTGCATAAGCACATTCTTGTCCCTCTTAAGCCTCTCGACCTCTTCCTCTAGGCCAAACTTCCCAACCTCTACACAAGCTCTCATTGATGAATTCTGTTCATTTGATTGCTGTGGCTGTTGATGACTATGTCCATGGGCAGGTTTTCGCCGACTAATACTCTTAAGCAGGTGTTTTTGGCCCCTCAAAAAACCCTCATTTGCAAATTCCCAGCGGTCTGGATCAACCTTCCTGAAACCCTGTTCAACAAATGTTGACAAAAAAATGAACAAACCCGGTAGGGGCAAAGCACAAATCAATGGACCAAAAAAGTAAATTCTCTATCTAAATTTTTGAAAAATTAACAGTAGCAATAAAAAATGATTATATTTACATTTAAAAAATAAGACTGAAAATGTAGACAAAAATTTTCCTGCATATCAAGATTTTATGAAGTAATTCAATTCGGTATGTGATGCTCATCAATTTAATAAACTAGGAGCAACGGACTGATTTCAAAAACTACATACATTAGCAACAGGGCCATAGAAAAGTTGGAACTACTAATTATTAAAAGAAATATTCGAACTGCTGAAATACAATTATTGCAACCACGTGGCAAAGTTAAACTACAGGGACGGGATATGCCTTCATAAAAAAAAGGACTTACACCACTTGGGGCACTGTTTAAATGGTGTGCAATAAAATGCCGAATAAGAATCCCAATCCCCCACAATCCATTATGGTGTTTTTTAAGCAGGAAGAATCAAGCAGACCAAATGAAAGGCACACAGTCGGATAGAGTTCCAGTCTCTCATAAAACTCTTGCTAACTGCCATAAGGCATATATAATGGTAGGTTTTGAATACTTCAATTCAAAAGTAAATTACATTCGCAGATCCATAAAAAACATCATGTGCTTGCATCAAATTCTACCCTTTTTGCAAGACAAAATTCTCGATATGCCAAAAGCAAACAAATCACTTTGAGATCCATTACACAGAATGAGTTTCCATTGAATGAAAGTCTGTCCCAACATTTCATCCCACAGGAACCAGCCAGGCTTACATTCTATTGATCTTTGATTTTTGGTTGCACACCCTCCATTACAATGTTCCATTTTATCAGAAGACAATCTAGTTAACCTAAATTCTAGTCAACAGAGGACAATCTAGTTGGCCAATATACCAGTCGTCTTATTTCTTTTAACTAATAAACCTTCAAAAAGTATGAATGCATTAGAAACTTCAAAACTCAACATCTTCACATTCTAGTTTACGAACTTTCTCCTTCTATTATGATACTACAGAACACTCTCTCTTATCTTTACTGATTTATAATAGATTTGTCAACACACTACTTCAGCCACCTACGCCTTGTTTTTTTATAGGTAAAAGTAAATTTCAGCCACCTACACCTTATGCCAAAGAAATTTTATCAGAATGCAAAGAATATGATTGCCTTCACAAATCAACCCACATCCCAAAAAATCTAAGCTTCTCAATCCTCAGTCTTATATCCCATCCGACCTGGACAAAACAAATGCCAGCCTCAGGGCACCAATGGTGACAGCCAGTTTGAATGAAAACCCACCATACTCCTTGGCATTGGGAGAAAAATTGGCTTTCAACAAAAAAAGGAACTTATTCACCATACTTTTTAACATCGTCCTTATGCCTTAGAGAGTCTTTGGAGAAAATATGCAACTTTACTCATAAAAAAGAAAGTGTGCAACTTCATCCACAAGCTATTGATTAATTAGGTGTGATCGTGTCTGAACTACTTCAACCCTTTTCAATTGAACTACCGAATGCTTCTATCATCAAAGTCAAATAAAAATAATTTCCACATCCCATACGTTACTAATATATTGAGGCTCTTTCAAATACTTCAAGAGGTGTATCCAGATCCTCTTTATTCAATTCATATGGTTGCCTTGCATTCAGCTATACCTTGGCTACCAAATGAAAAAACAAGATCAAAAGACACGAAAAAATTATTTTTAACCATGTGATCAGGTCGTGATCAACCTGAGACTCGCTTCCTTTTCCTTTTCTCCCACTTCTGCTCCATTTGGTTGCTGATAAAAATGCAGGAAGACGATATATCAAAACTTCAATTTAAACAAAATTTTCATTTTCGGAGACAAAATAGTATCCAATCATCAACAAGACTGTTGCACTTGTTGCAACAAGTACATAAGTTTCCAAACATATAAGCCATACTGAAATTCCCTTTTTACCCTTGTACGGCCAAATATATCTAACAATTTTCACAATTAAATTTGTTAGATATTAATCGAGTGAATATTCATAAATATGCAATAAATAAATTATCAAGTATAACACACCGATTGGTTATGAAGGAAAACCTTTTGAAAAACTCTTCAAAAGTAAAACCCTACGGGGCAACCAAACCCAGGAAAGTCATTTTTATTGATTGAAAATCAGTTTACAAGTAAGCTATTCAATTACAAAACCTTTGTCAATTGACTCCCTTATTTGACCGGACAAACGGGGTGTTTACCCTACCATAGTAGCAGCCAGAACCTCTGACGATTTTCAATCATGCCTTTCCTACTGGAACCTCCAGTGGTTGATCACGTACACCAATCAACGATCTTCTCAAACCTTGAGCAAGATCACACTCGCAAGTGTATAAAAATCACAATGAAATTCTCCACTAATTTTCCTCTCAAATGGCTCTCAAATATGTTTAAAATCAGCTCTGACCGAAATCACTTTCTAGGGTTACCATATGCTTGATTTAAATAGACAATCCAAAAGTGCTGCTGAAACGCGTCTACTAACAGGTCATCATTCATCAGAATCCGTCTACTGACAGGTTGCTAACAGACTTCCAGATTTACTGCTGCAATTTGAATTTCGAATTTACCTTCTGATTTTATCATTCCAGATTTTGAAATTCAAATCCCCAGCCTCTTTAACAGACTCCTAGACACCTAAATGAATTCAAAATACTATAGATAAATCCCATAGTTTAAATTACATTCATTTAAAAATCAAAACTTATCCTATTTGAATTCAAATTCAACAGTTCAAAATTAAAGATAAAATCTTATCTTATTTGAATTCAAATACGCCAACACTAATCCAAGCTAATAAAATTTACATTAACACGTACAAAAAGGACTATAATCCATTCATTGAGTTTCTTATTTTCCCTTTTTTTCATTAAAATTTCAGCAACCAAACAGCAGTAACGACCATGTCCATGTGCACAGAAACCTAGCCCTAAATCAGATCTAAGATTTTACATGGACTGAGCTTTTGTGATTTTTGATGGAATTCTTGTTACTTTCAAAAAAGAACGATTGCAGTTGAAGAACCTCATACACAGAAAACAAACAATGAATTCAAAATATAATAATGCTAATCTCCCATCCCCCCGCCCTCTCTCTCTCGTTTTTTATATAAGTAGATCTCTCGGCCTTCCCAGCAACCAGAAGAGAGCTTCTATAATAACCCTTATTGTTGTCATTTCTACAGGATGATCTCTACTCCACTGATGAAACTAATTCTTATTTCCACTACTGTACTCATAATGATCGTGATCGTACAAATCACGCACACGCGCACAATCCAAATAAAAAAAAACAGAGCGACGAGAAGTTGAGGAAAGCTACGGATATATAGGGGAGTTAAGGCATATACGTAGGTGTTGAGCTGCCTGACGAAGCTGGAGAAGTTATTGTGCTTGAAGTGCTTGGGCAGGAGGTCCCTAGCGAACTCGGGCGGGTTCCACACAACGAAGCTGTTGTTCGTTGCGCTCCATGACACTATCCGGTCGGTGGCCGGGTCATCGACCATGTCGTAAGTCTTACTCAGGAACGGCGGCGGCGCATTCGCGCTCGGCATCGGCGCTGGTGCCGGATGATCACCGCCGCCTCCACCTTTTAAGCCAGACGCCTCGCCTTCATTGTCGACTCCGGACATAATTTAGTCCTGAAAGACAAGCGGATTGAGGAATTTTCTTTCTTAGGGTTTTAAGAGGGTCACGATGTACGCTGTCATCGGACAGGTAAACTTAAACCCTAGACTGGAGAGAGAGAGAGAGAGAGAGAGAGAGAGAGAGAGAAGAGGGGAGGGGGGGGGGGGGGGATAATTGTTTGTGGGGATAATTGGACGCGGTGACGACGGTAGAATCGGGCACGAAGCAGAATGCCCTTTTGTGGGGATAATTGTTTGTGAGGACAGGATGACGTTGTGAATTTACCAAATTAGTCACCTTACCGAATGCAGAAAGACAGCGACAGCGTGCCATAGCTCCGAGATATAAGGTCTCGGTAATGGAACACAAAAAATTTATTTTATAATTCAATATATCACATAATTAATTTCTAGATTTAATTTTACAATTAATCAACAATTCAAAAGTATGTTTACGCAATTTCATAATTTTTTTTTTAAATAATACTTATATGCATGAACAAAATAGTACTATATATATGTTTTCAAGAGCAATATATACATAAAATTAAAATTTAACATTTTTTTACTGCAATTTAGTTTCTTTTTGTTTTTTAGCGCAATTGCATTTCCATCATGCTTCTCTTTCATTTTTTTTTTTCCTCTCTACCCGTATCTCCGTCTCTCCCTCATCTTTCTCCCTTTCTATCTCTATTTCTGCTTTTCCTCTATGTTTTCTCCGATGTAGATATCCTAATATTCACGTCAAATTAAACCAATTAATATAGCAATGAACTATTTACAATTGAAAATCGAAATACACACACAGGAAATAGAGAATAGTTATAATTAATAAACGCGATCTCCTATTTTTGTAAAATATCATACACAAATAAAAAATAAGGCTATATTAACATATTAGAATTGTTTTTGTTAATAATTTTTTATTGAAATTTTATGACCAATTGTCATATCACCTAAACAAAATTTATTAAATAATTACATTTTTTTTTTATATAATTGGAATTAAACCATCCCTAACATTCAAATTGATAGTTTTAAAATTTTATTTTTGTTAATACTTTTATTACCGTTAAAACTTAACTTGCACAAAGAGAGAATGTGCCGAGGAAAAAAGAGATGCAAAAGCTAGTCTCCAAGTCAATTTGCATGTAATTGCGAGTCCTCTTTTTTTTTTTAGACAATCATAATATATAACATAAATGGATATAAAGATACAGAGTTTAGTGAGGTTGGAAGCAAAGTTTTGAATACCATACCGATGAGCATACCGGTCAAGACATTGGAACGAAATACTTTAATATCGATACTATTTCATGTACTGTTTTGAAATAGTCTATATATAAAAAAAATTATATATATAAATACATATATAAATTATATTTCAAAATAATAATTAATATATGAATAAATTATACATATAAATACATATATGTAAATAGTCTAATTTGAATTAAGGTAAAAAATAGCAAGAAATGAAAAAAAAAAAAAAATCGATATGGTTGGTACAAGTTGAAACGGCCGAAATTTACAACGAAACGAAACAGTATATTTTTTCTACCGGTCAGCTGGCTGGTACGACATATTTCGATCGTATCGGCCGGTACAGTACGAAATTCGAAACATTAGGTGAGAGTCTCCAACAATCATCTTAATACGACAAACACAGCAGACACCGAAAAAAAGAAAAATAGTAAGAAATAGTTTCATAATCACAAGTGTAACTCCCACCAATCCCGATTAACAAGATGTCGCAAAAAGCAATTATAAGATAGTCTGAGAACCAGACTATAAAATTTCAACTAAAAGTCGTAGCGGGAGGTGATGCGTTGCATTCTATCAACCAATGGTGGCTAGAGGAAACTCACGTCCACTTGAACTCGATCCCTGGTTAAGAAAATTGGAAGATAACAACCAGAAGAAAAGTTGATACACCGAAGAAAGATCATTGCCAGCGGTGGCGGCTCGTGGGGAGCACGCACCACGCTAGAGAACAAAAAAATAGCCGAAAACCCTGAAACTAGGGTTGTTGAAACCATCGGAGCCACTCGTGGCGGTAAAGAGACACAGCACACGCGACGGCACATGGATGATATGCGCACGAACCCTGCATGTGAGAAAGACGCGTCGCTCCGATGATTGGTTTGAACCTCCCGCAACGTAAATCAGAGGCTGTAGAATCCATAAATCTAGTGCGTGACGGTTGAAACGGTCTAACAAGCGAAAAATTGGAGATTTCTTCGGTTGGAGACAAAAAGCTAGAAATGCTTGGAAAAAAAAACTAGAAAAACTAGAAAATGCAAATAAAAGACCGTTGTGGGCTAGGCAGGCGGGAGGGAGGAATTGGAGCTCCTCCCCCCTCTTGAACAGGCTAGAATGGCTGGGGACAAACTTAGACTACAGAAGAGTTAGAGAGAAAATCGTTTGAAGACTTTCCATAAGAATATATAATTGCGAGTACTCTTTTAATAGTAAAATTAATAATCTCTAACTAATAATGATAAAGACAAAGAAAGCGATACATTTTTCTAAAATAAACTCTTTCTTATGTTGCGTTTAGATGTTGTAAATGTTTGAAAGTGTTTGTGAATGGTAGTAAAAAATATTAAAAAAATAATAAAAAAATATTGAATAGTAATGAAAAAATAATAAATAGTAATAAAAATAAATAAATAATAATAATAATATAATGAATAATAGTAAAAAATATTTGAGAATATTTAAAAAACTTCCATTTTCTAACCTGACCTTAGAATCACTCAAAACACAAAGAGATAAACTATTAAAAATAAATTTTTTTTCTTAAAATTTCAGATTTAAGCATTTTTTTAAAAAGTACAAAAAACTTGCACACATAAGATTGCAATCGTTTTTGAAGATTATAAATGATTCACACGACAAGTAGATTGTTTGAAATTAACGTGAGTTTGAACATCCTTTTAAGGTGTTAAAATAATCAGATTTTAACGTAAAAACAGACTTATATCCTCCATACTAACTTACAAATGTAATTTCTTGATAACTATTATCATTTCTAGAACATTTCATACATCAAATCAAATTAAAATAACAAAATGACGAAAATATTTCATCCTTTTACTCTCTATATAGATAGTCCACTATAATTAGTAATCAACGGAGAAAGAGGCTAAAATAACTCCACAATCAAGTTCTAAACAAAACAAAAACAAAATAAAATAGAATTAATAATTACTAATTTCAAGCTAATGATAACTCCCTCTTTTTTTCAGTGGCCAGCATATATTTTTGACACGAAAGTGTACCATCAGCTAGCATGATCTTGTTGCGTAGAAATATCCTGGATCAGCTTATGGCGCTACCCTTGGTAAGGGTTTTCTTACAAGCTGCAAAGCCATTGGAGAGGATCCGCATCTATAGATCAGAAATAATCATATATCCGAGAAACTCAATTCATCTTGCTAAAAGTACTCCAATATCTGTAGGCTATTCTAAGAATCATGCATAAGGAAAATTCTATTCACGAACCGATGTATTCACAAGCCAATGTGGCTGGACTTAATTTGTAAGAAAATTTTACAAATTTGAATCTTGCAAATCAAATTGTACCACATTAATAATAGGCATGGTGTATTCTACACATTGGCTTGTGAATAGAATGGCTCCATGCAGAAATTTTCCAATGCCCGATCGAACTTTGAACAGGCAGATGCATGTCAAATTTTAGGCATAGGTAATAAAGTCCTATTCTATGTTCAGTTAACCTTTGACAATGTTTTCTAACCTAAAGCTTCCAAATTTCATCACCAACGGGTTTCAGTAGAAGTATCATTTCCACTTATATCATTTCAATTTGAAGATGGATTTTGCTTGGGCTGCTTATGACTATCCATCCATATTGTGTCCCTATGACCCTAAAGATACCAGACCTACATGTGCTCCCTTTAGGATAATTGTTTCAACAATTGTAACTCAACCAAATAACTCCAACCTCCAGTCGTATGTTCCAGAATGTACATTCACCAGGTCAAACTTTACAAGGATCATATTATTATTTTTTTCAGCAAAGCATCCATTACCATTCGTTCTTCCAAACAAAGGCCATGCCTAGCTAGAGCAGGACATCAACTCGTATAAAGGAACATAAAATCAGAGCTATAGCCAGTTACAATACTTATCCCATTGAGTTGCTGCACACATCATCAACATGAGGTAAAGGAGGATTCAGAGAAAAGAACAACAAAACCTAAATTGAGGGTCTCCATATGAGCAACGCAAAGCAAGAGTGAACAGAGACGAGGATTGCATGATTAGAAAGACGATTAGTATTACCTCATCTGATGAGTGACACTAATGTACATGTAGTAACCAATATCAGGTCTCTTTGATATCTGATCTAAGAAGGCCCATTTGTTTCGTAAGCTTGTCCAGATGCTGAACATTGTCCCATCCGTTCTCCATTGGCTGTGCTTCATTTTCGTTGGACATACCATGCACAAAATTTGATTCAATATCTTCTGCAACTGGACTTTGTACAAGGTCATCCCAGAAGTTGGGATCATTTAGAAAGAGATCAATGTCAGGATCTGGGGAGAGATCATCAATTTCTATGGGAAGAGATCCATTAACTTCCAATGTGGGATCTAAAAATCCTCCATTGCCTGTCTCAGGTCCCATGTAATTTTCCTTGGGAATGTCCACAATACTTCCGGGCATCATTTCAGGTATTTGAGAAAGCTCAGGCATGATTACATTGGCCTCAGGAACAGAAATGGAAGGTGAATCTTGTGCTCCAACCAGCAGACTCATATCTGGGACTGGGAATGGAGTTGCAACTCTCTCAGAAGTTGGTGAGACCTCTTGCAGAGTCACTCCTGATACATGGCTTGTAGAGCTCCCACCATCCATTGCACTGTTTGATGATGGACCATCGGCAATCAGTAAACCATCTTCATCGTTAAAAGATTCAAGCCTGGAGGAAGCATCCATTTTCATAATCTGCCTGAGCATTGCCTTTGCTGCCTCATTCCTTAGTGGTTGATACTTAACAATCTGTCCATCAGGAGCAGGAGAATCTTCCCTCTCGGAAATATCTTCTTGCTTAAGCCTCCGTTTTTTGCTGCCTTCAGTCATGCGCTTGTTGTTCTCATTTTGCTGCTGCATAAACTGAGCCAAGAATCCCGGACTCTGCACAGCCTTTGCCAGGAATGACATAACCTGTTGCTGCCTCTGCTCCATCCCCTGAAGACGCTGCACCATGGTTTGCAGCTGACCATCAGTTGCCTGTTGCTGCTGCCTCAACCTGACAAGTTCCTGCATAAGCACATTCTTGTCCCTCTTAAGCCACTCAACCTCTTCCTCCAGGCCAAACTTCCCAACCTCTACACAAGCTCCCAGTGATGAACTCTGTTCATGTGATTGCTGTGGCTGTTGGTTGCTATGTCCATGAGCAGGTTTTCGCCGACTAATACTCTTAAGCAAGTGTTTTTGGCCCCTCAAGAAGCCCTCATTTGCAAATTCCCATCGGTCTGGATCAACCTTCCTGAAACCCTGTTCAACAAAAGGTGACAAAAAAAATGAAGAACAAAACTGCATGGGGGAAAAGCATGATTCAATCAGCAGAATAAACAACGATAACAAAGTTGATATATCTCATTTTAGCAACTGAATGAAATATAAACAGGAGAAAGAAATTACCAGTAGAATCCATGAGCAGATAAACATATTCTATATCAAAATTAAAAAAATTAAAACAGTAACAATAAAAAATGCACCTAGTTACATTAAAATAATAAAGCAGAAATGTATGTAAACTTTTCGTAAATATCAAAATGTTATGGAGTAATTTAATTCCATACACGATAATCATCAAGTTCATAAACTAGAAGCAACAATCTCGTTTGAAAACCACATTTACTTGTTGTGGCGCTATAGAAATGATGGAACTACTGCAATGTTCAAGTATGGGGACCAAATATGAGATACTTCAACAAAGAAAAAATCAGCACCACTCAGGGCAGTGCTTAAACAGCGTGAGATAAAATGCTGAATAAGAATCCCAATTCCACACAATCCATCCTGGGGTTCTGCAAGCAGGAACAATCAAGGGGACATGACCCAAATGAAAGGAACATAATCAAAAAGAGAGAGAGAGAGAGAGAGAGGAAAAAATCACAGAGAATTGCAGTCTTCCATAAAATTCTCAGCAACTACCATCAGTTATACACAATGGTAGTTTTTGAATGCTCAGTTCAAAAGTAAATTACATACCTAGCTGCAATAAACATGATCATGTTCTTGTATCAATTTCTACCCTTTTTGTATGGCAAAAGTCCTGATGTGCCAAAACTTACTTCAAGACCATATTGCAAATTTGCATAGAATGTGTCTCCATTAAATGGAAAATCCATCCCAAAATTTCATCCCATGGGAACCAGTATGGCCTATGCTCTATTGATCTCTGATATTTGGTTGCACTCCTATTATTTTTTTTAATCAATTATATTGTTCCATTTTTTATCAGCAAACAATATTTTATTGATCAAAAGAATAGGAAAAAGCCCAAGCATACGGCACATAGAAAAGAGCAACGCCTAGGCGTGCTTAGTTTAGAGATACATGGAATTCATGCAACGAGAAGCCATGAGAATCAATTACAACCAACCAATGGAATAACATATTGAAAAGTAAACTTCTAAGCTCATCCATTGACTGCACTTGATCTTCAAAACTTCTTTCGTTCCTCTCCCTCCAAATACACCACCATAAACATATTGGAACCATCTTTCAAATAGAGTCTATCTGAGCGTTACCCTGAATAGCTTTCCAAGAACCTAGGAGGTCCACTACCCATCTCGGCATCACCCAAGCTAATCCCCCCCAAGCAAAAATTTCATTCCACAATTTCCTGGCATCACCCAAGCCAATCCCACCATAAACATATGAACTTTAATTCTTTAAGCCAATATCCGACAAAAAACTTATAGCTCTTAACTGATAAACCTTCCAAAAATATGAATGCATTGAAAACTTCAAAAGTCAACATCTTCACATTCTTGTTTACAAACTTTCTCCTTGTATTATGATACTAAAGAATGCAACATTTCTCTTAACTTCATTGGTTTAAAATACATTTTTCAACACACTACCAAAATTTCTCCACAACTCAACTCACTTCCCAAAACATCTAAACTTCAAGGGCCCCAGTCTTACATAGAGGGTGTAAACCCCATCTGAGCTGGATGAAGCAACATGCCATGGCACTGATGATGACAACCAGTTTGAATTGGAAAGCCATCATACTCTTCGGCATTTAAAAAAAAATGTATATCCACCCTTATGCATTATGACGGGCTTTGAACCAAAAAAAAACATACACCAAATTTTTTTAGCACTGTCCTTATGCCCTAGAAATGGGGGGAAAACATGCAACTTTACTCATTAAAAAATTAAGTAAAAAGAATGCTTTTATCATGAAAAGAAAAAAGAGTTTACACGCCCCATCAGTTAATAATCTCTCAGAGGCATTTTCAAATACTTCATGAGGTGTATCTAAATCCCTCCAATCGATTAATATGTATGCCTTGCATTCAGCCATACCTTGACTACAACCAAAACACAAGATCATATGACAAGATTAAACCATTGTTAACCATGTGATCAGGTCGTGATCAAACTGAAACTCACTTCCTTTTCCCTTTCTCCCACTTTTGCTCCATTTGATTGCTGATAAAAATGCAGGAAGATGAGATCTTTGGAATAGTATCAAATCATCGACAAGATCTTTGCACTTTCTACGCGTACATAAGTTTCCAAACAAGTTGTAGGAAAAAATACCATAATCCATTCATTTTTTCTTATCTTCCTTTTCTCATCAAATATTCATCAACTAAACAGAGGGAATGACCACGTGAGTAATACCCCAAAGAAGGCAACGGTCACATCTAGGCCCATAGTCCAAAAGTGATAGTTAACTGTAAAGAGTAATAATTTCTCAGTCTCAAATAATGTGGGATCCTATTCACCACCTACACTTACTCGATATAGGGTGTCGCAATCTCCACCCCTTAAAATCTTGACATCCTTTCACATCATTCCATCATAGGTAGCACAACTCAAATCCCACATTTTTGTTGGGATTGTCTCTAATACCATTTGTAACATCCCAAGTGATGCTCAAGTTACATTTGGGGTCCATACTCCAAAAACACTAGTGAATGATACAATCATATTTGCCTTGCAAGTTCTGTTCAATAGATTTTCTCTCTCCTGTTTTCTCTCCGTACAAGTGCGATTTTCTCGTTTTTCTTGGCCACCTTTGATGGTAAAGCTAGGTCTGGTGCTAGTTTATAGCGATGGGGCATCCCATAGAGGTGGCGATTGAAGCTAAATTGTTTATCTTCGAGCAAGAGGGGAACTTGCTAAGGTTAACGGAAAGGGGTTGGAAGGCAGAACATTCGCTGCTGTTGGGGTGTACTGCAACTTCTTGGTTAGGGAAAGTTCTTGAGGATAGTCTGAAAGAAGGGAAGAAGACGTATTCAGCCACTAGAGATGGATATAAGAGCTTCATAGCCCAATGTTGGGAAAACAAGTGGGGTCGTTTCATCGAGGTGTCTGAATACACCAGGGGGGTAGAAGGACTATGATTTGTCTTCCTAAAGGGGAAAATGGTTGGGGATGGAGGAATCTTTAGGCACTGTTAAAGGAGAAGGGTTGCGGGTCTTAGAAACAAGACAGTGAGTCTGGCAGAAGGATTCCACACCAGCGGTCGTATAAGGAGGTACTTGCAACTGGTGCGAACCAGGTGAAGTTGGGAGATGGCGGTGGCCCGAGTCGCCGTGAACCAGCCTGCAAGTGTCGCGAACTAGTGGATAATAGCCTTGAACCGGTGGATAATCCGTACCATGTGCCGAACCACGTCTAGGGGAGGTCGGTGTCCTGTCAGGAAGCGTGGGAAATTCGAAAGTTACTGTTAGAAATGAAGGGACAGATGAGGCAAATGCAAAGGGACATGGCTGACATGCTGCACGTTGTCGAGCTGCTTAAGGTAGAAGAAGGAAGGAGGGGCAACTTGGTCTTTGCGCATAGACCAACTGGACAGGCCGCTGCATGAGGTGACAATGAGCTGGGAATGGGGCTGTGGATAAAGCCCAGTCTAAGTCTAAGTGGAAGGTAAGAAGGCCTGGAGGCCGGCTGGTGGGTCTGGGCCCTATCAGGCGAAGGCCCATACCTCTAAGGGCCCGGTGCAGAGCAACCCAAGCTCTGGGCCCATCCAACCCGTGGTTAGTGGGTTTGGGTTAGATTCAACCCAACCCATTCCATCGGGTCTGTCATGCCCAAACGTTGTCCTCCCAATTGCAAACCTCCAGGGAATCAGTTCACTAGCGAACGACATGCTGGTGAAGGAGGTTAACGACGGGATGTGTCAGACGACGCCGGCGATGGTTCCAACGACACTTGACGACTCGTTGCCAGAACAGTTTCAGCAAAACGAGCTAGTGGAATTTAATAGTCCGTCGCGGGGTGTGCAGAACAGGCCAACTAGGTTGGACGGCAATGGATCGGCTCCGGCGAACTCGTCTATCCATCCCTTTGATTTCTTTGAAGCCTCAGAGGAGGATGAGGACTCTAATGACCTCATGCTCTCGGTAGAGGATAAGTTATTCTTGTCTAAGGCTTATGGTCAGCAAGAATTGGATGATCTCTCTGTGGGAGAGGAATTCCAAGAGTTTCAGAAGAATAGGGTTGGGAATCCAACTCCTTTGAACTTCTTTGTCCCAAATCAAGCTTCAGATTGGTTAATGAACAAGGTTAGAGGATTTCAACATTTCGTGGGCATTGAATGCAAAGAATATAAGGGACAATTTATGGCTTTGCTTGCAGCTATTGAGCAGGTCACAAAAAAAAAGGGAAGAGGGGTTCAAAGCAAAATAGGGAGCTCAAAAAGCTGACTTGGTCAATGAATGAGAGCAGCTCAAGCGAGGAAAGGGCAAAAGGGAAGGGGCTGAAGGTTGTCCAATGAAGCCAAAAATTGTGTCTTGGAATGTTCGGGGGCTAAATGCAATAAATAAGCGCCTTCAGATTCGTAATTTACTAAGGGAATGGAAAGCAGATATAGTGTGCCTACAGGAGACAAAACTGAAATGTATTAATAGGAGCATTGTTCGAAGTCTATGGGGTGGTACGCATGTTGATTGGACGTTCTTGGCTTCGTCAGGGGCGTCGGGAGGTATTATTGTAATGTGCGATCGGCGGGCGGTGGAAAAAATGGAAGACTATATAGGGAGGTACATGGTGGCCTGTTCCTTTAAATGTGTCTCTGATAATTTTCAGTGGGCTTTTGCAGGTATTTATGGTCCTAATGCAAATGAGGAAAGAAGATTATTATAGGATGAATTAGCAGGGGTGTACAGCTGGTGGAATAGACCGTGGTGCATCGGGGGGGATTTCAATGTGGTTAGATTCTCAAGTGAGCATTACAGGAATAGAAGAGTGAGGCCAGCAAGTTTGGAGTTCTTAGAGTGTATTTCTGAATTAAACCTGGTTGATCTTTCACTTACCAAGGGTCCTGCTACTTGGTCGAACAATCAGACCTGGTCTAGACTAGACCATTTTTTAGTTTCTCTTGAGTGGAAAAGCCACTACCCAGATGTCTCGCAAAAGCGTCTGGTGCGCCTGGCTTCGGATCATTGGCCAATCATGTTGGATTGCGGGGGTCTTCATAATGGACATCGCTACTTTAAGTTCGAAAACATGTGGTTGAAGTCGGAAGGTTTTGAGGATAGGGTTAAGTAGTAGTGGACCTCATACCAGTTCTCTAGTACCCCCAATTTTATTTTTGCTCACAAATTGAAAGCCCTTAAAAGCGATCTAAAGGAGTGGAATATTCAGCCATTCGGAAACATCCGAGAAAATAAGGATAGAAAATTGCTGGAACTCCAAGAGTTAGATCGTCTTTAGGAGAGACAGCCATTGACATAGGAAGAGCAGACATAAAAGACTTTGCTGGCAACAGAACTAGAGAGGATTATTTTGCAGGAGGAAGTGTCTTGGCGCCAGAAATCAAGAGCTTTGTGGTTAAGAGAAGGGGATCGTAGTATGAAGTTTTTCCATAAAGTGGCAAACTCGCATAGGAGATATAACAATATCGATGTGCTAAAGATAGATGGGACAGAGTGTTGTAACCAAGGGGTTATTCAGAATCATATTGTTAGCTTCTATGAAAAACTTCTTTCTGAACAAGTGGGTTGGCACCCCACTCTAGATGGGTTGTTCTTTGATACTATCGAGTCGAATGAAGCTATTAGATTGGAACGTGATTTTGAGGAGGATGAAGTTTTTGATGTGGTTAGGAAAATGGTCAAGGATAAGGCTCCCAGGGTAGATGGCTTCTCCATGGGTTTTTATCAAGAGTGTTGGGGAGTAATAAAAGAGGATCTGATGAAAGTGTTTCAGGAGCTTTCAAGGGTTGGGAAATTCGAGAAATGTCTTAACACCACTTTTCTTGCTCTCATCCCTAAAAAGGTGGGGGCAATAGAAATTAAGGATTTCCGGCCTATTAGTCTGGTTAATGGAGTGTATAAGATTATGGCTAAAGTGCTCGCCGACCGCCTTGCTGAAGTTATTGGGAAGCTCATCACCAAGCCACAAAATGCATTTGTGAAAAGAAGGCAAATCCTTGACGCGGCTCTCATCGCCAATGAATGCGTGGACAATAGGCTGAAAAATGGCCTTGCAGGAATCCTATGCAAATTAGATATGGAAAAAGCTTATGATCATGTCAATTGGAACTTCCTTATGTACTTGCTTGGTAGGTGTGATTTTGGGGAAAGGTGGAGAAATTGGATCTACTGGTGCATTTCTACGGTTAAATTCTCGATGCTGATTAACGGCTGTCCTGAGGGCTTTTTCCAAAGTTCTCGAGGATTACAACAAGAGGATCCGTTATCTCCTCTTCTTTTCGTTATTATTATGGAGGCTTTGAGTAGAATGGCTTCGGCTCTAGTGGAACATGGCTTTATAACCGGGTTCCCTATTGGCACATCTACTAGTGGTATTACTAATATTTCTCATTTGTTGTTTGCAGATGATACACTCATTATGTGCGAAGCGGACCAAGAACAGGTGCGATCTCTAAAGGCATTGTTAATCTGCTTTCCACTCATTCTCGGAGTCGTTCATAACATTCGGGAATTGGCTGGTGATTTGGGGTGCAAGATTGCCTCTTTTCCTATGACCTACTTGAGTCTTCCGTTGGGAGGATCAGCAAGGGCGCCAGTTATCTGGGACTCAGTGATTGAAAGAATGGAAAGAAAATTAGCTGGGTGGAAAAGAATATACCTGTCTAGAGGGGGTCGGATCACTTTGATCAAGAGTTCAATCTCAAACTTACCCACTTATTTTTTCTATCTTTTTCTGATACCGGCTAGTGTGGCGGCCGCATTGAAAAGATACAACGGGACTTTTTGTGGGGGGGTTTAACGGACGAGTCCAAGTACCACTTGGTGAAGTGGGAGACAGTTTGTCGCCCTATTACATATGGTGGGTTGAGTATTCGTAATTTAAGGATGTTCAACCAAGCACTACTTGATAAATGGTTATGGAAATACCACAAGGAACTTGAAGCTCTTTGGAAACAGGTGATAGAAAGCAAATAAGGGAGCATTAGGGGGGGTTGGTGCTCCAATAAAGTTAGGGGGGCACATGGAGTAGGGTTATGGAACAAACATAATAAAAGGGTGGGGTGTCTTCCAACAACATACTAGATTATAAGTGGGTGTAGGTACTAGGATTAGTTTCTGGAAGGATGTTTGGTGTGGGAATGGAGCTTTGCAAGATCGTTTTCCGGTGCTTTTCCAGATCGCTAGTAACCAAGATATCACGATGGCGGAAGCTATGGGGTTCTGTGGCGGGCGGTTACATTGGAATGTTAATTTCAATCGGGCAGCCCAGGATTGGGAATTGAGCAGCTTTTTTGAATTTTGCAGCCTTATTTATTCTCTTAGACCTAACACACTGCGGGATGACTACATGTGGTGGTCTCCAGCAGGAAAAAAAGGTTTTCAGCGTGTGCTCATTTTATAAGGCACTTACCCACGGACCTGATCCTCACTTTCCTTGGAGGAAGCTCTAGTGTCACAAGGCTCCCCCCAAAGTTGCTTTTTTTGTGTGGACTGCTGCCTTAGGTAAGATTCTTACCACGGACAATCTAAGGAAAAGGCGAGTTATTATAGCAAACTAGTGTTGCATGTGTCGCAAAGGGGGGGAGATGGTAAATCATCTCCTTCTGCATTGTGAGACAGCGAGGATCCTTTGGAATGAGACTTTGAGCAGATTGGACATAGCATGGGTTATGCCGGAATTTGTGGTAGCTACTTTGGCGTGCTGGAGGTCGATTCGAGGCAGGAGACAAACCAAAGATGTCTGGAAGATGATTCCAATCTGCATCATGTGGTGTCTATGGCAGGAACGCAATGAGCGGACTTTTGAAGACAAAAAAAGATCTATGGAGGAGCTTAAACTTTTATTTTTCAAAACTCTTTGTACTTGGGCCATTGCCATAGATTTTAAGGGCATGGACCTGCATGATTTTCTTGTTTCCAATGTTCCTACTTGATAGGACGTAACAATCTTGTAATGGCTTTTGCCTATTGTTTCATTAATAAAGTCTTGTTTACTTATAAAAAAAATGAGACAATCAATCATTGTAAAGAGCAAAAAAATTTCCAATCTAAGCAAGCAGTGCGAGCCACTCATACTCGCTACTGGGAATCACAAGGAGTTCTTGATTTTTATGAGATTCCAATGGTTTCCCATTGTACTGTTGACTTGTGACTTGAGCCTTCCTTAGGTATTTACAACATGCAAAAGAACCTAGCCCTAAATCATAGCTCAAATATACTTGGACTGAGCTTTTTAATGGAATTCTGGTTACTGAGTTACTTCGAAAAAATATATCGCTGCTCCAAAACCTCAAACACCATAAAGAAAACAAACCATTTGAATTCAAAGCACATATTCCATCCCACAGCCTTCTCTCTCTCTCGTTATCTGGATAAGTAGATCCCTCGGCCTTCCCAGCAACCAAACAAAGGCTTCTATTATAGACCTAACCGTTTCATTTCTACGGGGTGATCTCTACTCCACTGCTGAAACTAATTCTTAATTCTAATAGTGTACTCATCACGATCAGTATCGATACAGTAATCTTTAATCAATAAGAAACCAAAATTCTCAAACAAATCACACACACCCACACACCTTTCAAAGCAACAAAAAGATGAGCGAGAAGAAGTTGAGGAAAGCAATGGACATATAGGGGAAGGCATATACGTAGGTGTTGAGCTGCCTGACGAAGCTGGAGAAATTGTTGTGCTTGAAGTACTTGGGCAGGAGGTCCCTGGCGAACTCGGGCGGGTTCCACACCACGAAGCTGTTGTTCGTGGGGCTCCACGACACTATTGGGTCGGTTGCCGGGTCATCGACCATATCGTATGTCTTACTCAAGAACGGCGGCGGCGCATTCGCGCTCGGCATCGGAGCTGGGGCCGGATGATCACCCCCGCTAGAACCGGACGCCTCGCCTCCATTATCGACTCCGTCCATAGTTTATTATTGAGAAACAGAGAGCGTACTGGGGAATTTGTATTCTTTAGGGTTTAGGGAGGGTCAAAATGTACGATGCCATCGGAGGGTAAACTTAAACCCTATATTGTAGAGAGAGAGAGAGAGAGAGAGAAGGGAGTCAAAGGACAGGCTACTGGTACGTTGGAAGCGCTGACGACGGTAGAATCGGGCACGAAGCATATGCCCTTTTCTGGTGATTGTCTGTGACGACCGGTTGACGTTGTGAATTTACCAAATTAGTCAGCAATTTGTCCCTTACGGAATTATAAGGATGTCAGGTCACAATGGCCATCGTATAAGGGTTTTTTTTTTTTTTCTGAGGTTTGAGGTATGTAGCATTGCACTTTTTAATATCTTTACAAGTTACAACTTAATTATTAATTATTAATTATTTTATATGTATTTATTATTTATTATTTATTTAATATTATTAATTATTAATTTTTTAAAAAAATATAGAAAACTTTACCAATAATTACTTCTTTAATAATTAAGTAAAAAATAAAATTAATAATTAAAACAATAGTAAATAAATTGTAGACAACTAATATTAAGGATATCATTTTCTTTGTTGGAGTGAATTATTTCAAAAATAATGATAGGTTTTTTATTTATTATTATTTTGTTATTTTTTAATTTTTTAAAAAAATATTTTTATTTAATGTTTAAAAAATGATTATTATGCAATTGTATAATTTTTAAATTTTTTTAATGATTAAAAATATTAAAAAAATATAAAAAAAAATAGTATAAGTGATAAATTAATGTTAAATGAAATGTTAGTATTTCATTACCTTATTTCAAACGTGTCATGGTAATAAAAGTGCTTAAGGCTAACAAATTATTTTTACGAGACTACTTCGATTAACTCAAAAAAAGTATCTTTTTTTATTTTTTTAAAGCTTCAAAAAAAAGTATCTGATAGTCTTAAAAAAATTTTACACTCAAGACGAATTAAACTTTAAATTTGGCAGGAGCCTATAACCAAGAACAAAGCCTTTACCATTTTAGCTAATCTTTAAGAATTTAATTATTAGGTCTTCTGAAGCTAACAATTTGAAAGAAATAAAAAGAAATTCAATAGTTCGATTCAACTATTTATTATTTTAAAATATTTATTTTTATTAATTATGAGAAATAATATTTACAATCTTAACATATACAAATGTTGTACATTTTAAAAAAATATATATTTAAGTATGAAACAATAAATTAATTTTTTAATAATAACTTTCACTTTTTTTAAAAATAAAATATTCAAAATTTTCATAATCTAAAATTATATTCATCATTACCCTTTTATTATTTTCCAATGAGATTTGCACCACGAAATAGAATGCAATGTCGATTAATGTAAGGGATAACACGCTGAGACATATTGGGCTCGTCAATAGAAAAGTCTCCGGGATGGGTTTCCCGTTTCTGGACACAGATGGCATTCAGTGATTGGACTAAAAAATTATGAAAAGGCTGGGATTGTGGGGATTGAACCCGACGTGAATCGAACACGCAACCTTCTGATCTGGAGTCAGACGCGCTACCATTGCGCCACGGATCCCTTGTGTTATCTCTCGCTTAACTATTTATAAATATATTTGTTTTGTATGATGAAAATATCGTTCCCACACCTAAACACAATATATTTCATTACATTTCACACAATAATATTGTAAAAGGAGAATTATTTTTATAAATTATCTTATAAAATTAACAGCATTTTATAAAAATAAATTTATTTTATAACATGTAGCATATAAAATATTGTAAAATATGTTGTGTATATAATTTCTATGCTTATTTTCGTCAAGATGAAAAAAAAAAAAAAAAAAAAAGCACACACACACACACTTTGCTGGTTAGAATTTGTTTCTTGAATAATTTGGTAAATTGGATTTACAAGAGGAAGATACCCTTTTTCTTTTAACAAAGCAATACCCTTTTTTATATCATCAAGATGCAGTAAATTTCAATTAGGTGTCATTTAAACGACTGATAAAAGAAGAAGTTTGAAATATGACACATAAACAAGTGGAACTATGAATGAAAATGTTTGTAATGTAGAGTATCATTAATTTTTTTTAGTTAAGGATTGCTTAACTTACACAATAATTCTGTAAGTGTGGTTTTACATGTTAATGTATTAGATTTATTTTGAGTTTAATTTTGTAATTAATTTTTTGTTGAGCCAAAATTGACACTCTCATTATTAAGTGATCATGAAAGTTGTTTTTGTAAGATTATTTGTGTGGATGTAATATATATATATATATATATATATATATATATATATTTTAATTGCCATGAATTGTTACCTTTTATTTTAGCGATTAAATCTGATAAAAATAAATTTTCTGGAAAAAAAATACACCATTGTGGAGATACCTTTGGTTCATCAGGTGTAGGCAAATAAATCCACTTGTCATTTCCACCTGAATTGCAATCTCATTTATGTCATTCATTGAGGCTCGTGTAATCCTTACAAATAATGTCCGGCTTGAATTTAAAATAAGTTCATTTTATTTTTATTTTATTATTATATTTTTTTAATTATTTATATAAAATATAAATTTTAATATAATTTTTTCAAATTTTAATATATATTTTTTAAATCTTCATTTAATTTTTTAAAATTCTAAAATAATAATAATATTAAAAAATAAATTAAATTCATTTCAACTCATTTCATTTTCAAATCCAAACAAGATTTAAGTGTTTACCAAAATCCTGTTTAAATATATAAACCATTTGATTTGATTTCATCTTATTATTAATATATTCTAAATTTTTATAAAAAATATAAAAAATAATAGAATTTTTTCAAATTTTACAATTATAATAATACTAAAAAATCATATTTTTAAATTTTATTTCATTTTTAAATTTTATTTAAAATTATTTTATCACATCAATATTTTTATATTTTATTTAATTTTTAATTTTTATTTAAAATTATTTTATTCCATCCGATTATTTAAAAGTGATTGTCCTTTGTCACGAGATTTATCAATCTTCTCATGGGTGTTGGCGGGTTAGGTACGATCGCAAGGTCATTATGACAACTGACAAGGTGTTGGTTGATCACTGGATTGGTTAAAAACTTGTGTTTCTCAAATCTCCACGAATTATAGTGACATGGATTATAAGGTGACACGGGTGACGGGTCCATCTAATTACTAATAAAACTTACCTACAATTCGATTAAAAATTACTACTTTTAAAGTCATTACAGTAATTACCATAGACCATATTATTATATATATATATATAAATAAAATATAGGACATGACAAGATCAATCATTCGATCAAAAGAAAAATTTATATACATAAATATTAAAAGATAAACAATATGTTTTTTAAAGGACAAAAATATATGCACAAGAAGAAAATTTATATTTCTCTTCATCGTCTTCTCTACATACTTTTCTTTAGCGACATGTTCTACTGCAGAGAGTTTGAGAGCTTCCGAGTTGTAACTTAAATCATTCATTTTAATGGTAGATTTTGCACATTCTAATCACATGTAGACATGTCTAATTGTTACCATATTTGTCTTAGTTATGTTCTTGTATTCGCCCTCTATTTTTAGTCATTTACATTAAAACTATTTCCATTCGTCCTCAAGCCTATGAGGCATCCAAAATATTCGTTATTGCTTCCAAAATCATTTGTAAGAACATTCACATCCAGTGTCTCAAACTACCGCTTCCTCATAATTTGAGGTTTATTTTACGGTTTTGATTAAAATACCTCCTACAAATCTCTATTTTAAGAAAAAGATTTAGGGGATCAATAGTGATATATGGGAAACTATTGTTCATCCCCTAAACCATTTTTACAACATTTTATTCTAATAAATAAAAATAATTTTTTCTTCTAATCATCTATACTTTTTCTCATACTCATATTTGTTATAGTTTTAAATAATAGTTTTAAAAATAATTTAATTAATTATGAAAATATAAAAATTAATTTTGAAAATATTATCATATCAACAAAAAAAAATATTTAAAATATTCACTAGAGAAATAGTTCAAAACATAAGAAAATATATTGAGTAATGAAGTTGTAAATGGAAGTGAGAGAAAAAAATAATAAATAAAGAATAAAAAAATATTATTTTAACAGAATAAAAAAAAGGATAGGAAATGAGATGAAAGAAATTTTTTTAATACGAATAAAATTTAAAAATAAAAATTTAGGAAATATAATTTTTAATTAAATCTAATTATTATTTTTTTTTTTTATGAAAAATGGGATGAAAATGCTCTAAGCTGTCAAGTTGTCAAGTTGCATGGGCATGAAGCTTGGGCGTTCAAGTCACCATCAACTGTGGAAAATATCAGCGGTTTCTCATAATTACGAATGGAAAGGGTATCAAAGATTATGATTTCGTCGTTGAATGGTAATTTGACAGCAACAATCGCACAAATTTTGCTGGTTCTTTCTTAAATGCAGCACCACCGAACATAAAGAAGATAGTCAACTCATCAAATGAGTTAAATTCCTACTTGTTTTCATGGCAATTCTTGTCTCCATTGTTGGTCCAAGCTAGCTTCAATCAAGAAGCAACATAAGATACAAAGGGTGGTGTTGTCTTGATGCTGCACTAAAATGCAATTTTCCCTGGATACAAAACTGGTTCACGTAATAAAGATATCTGCTAACAGATATTTGCCGCATATTTTAGAAGGAATTAAGAATCCAAAATTCAAAATCCCCTTTCATTTCCAGTGTAAATGACTTGAGTTCTTGAGTGGAACTCAGAATTGGAGCTTATCAAGAATTGGAGCTTATGAACAACCTTTCAGTATATGCTTCTTGTTGATCAAACAAGAGACTTTGATTTTTCCTTGCAATGCCTTGAACCTTTGAGGCTTTGATTTTTATTTTTATTTTTATTTTTTCCCAATCATGCATGCATTCATGGAGAATTAAATTACAAACGGTTTAGGAAAGATCCTTCCCACTATCAATATACAAAATACTAGATGAGATATTTGCTATGGTAGTTGCCCATCATCCCACTAAATGCGAAAATCGCTTTTGAGATCAATCAATTTTTTAAAGCTCCAATCTCTATGAGCTTCCAAGATTGGGCAATATCTCTAGTGATGGAGATAATTTGCTAATCAAAAGATTCGATAGAGCTAATTTGTTCATCAGAAGATTCACCTCGAATTGATGAAATTACCAACTATATGTCTCCTACTAAGATTGACGGATATTTTAGATATTCTGCTATTTTCATGGCTAGTTTTGCTGCTAGTACTTCTGCAATCACAAAGACTTTTTTTTTATAAGTACAATCACAGAGATTGTTGTAGTATTTTCCTATGTCTAGATCTCTATAACTTCTCTTTTTGAATCTTTTTTTGTTTTTTTGTTTTTAATGTCAGGAAATCTTTACAAGGAAAGGTCCTTCGGACCTATCCTTGAAGAGTAAACCCTGGTCCCGAGTATCACCCTCAAAAATTTCATTACACAAAACTGGTTAAATTGCTAGCTATTCACCAGGAGGTGTGGTCCCTAAGAATTGTTTGCACCCATGAAGTATTGAATCTTGAACCATGAAAGGAGTGATATCCCAAAACAAGGCCTTCACCACTTGGGTCAACTCCTTCAGATTTTCTCCTTCTAAATCTCTACTCGCTATTGAGGTCCTTGAGAAAGAATTCCTTACTACAACATCGAAAGATTTGCTAATTTGGTTCAAAGTTGGATTTTGCCACTTCATCTCTTTCCTTGATTTCCACTTCTCTTTCCATGCATGTAGATTTGGTAGGAAAAATTCAGTTGCTCCTTTGCTTTGTGAAGGGAGAATTCTGCTTAGTTATGGACCATATCATTTTTCATTCACCAGATAAAATCTAATATCAGAACAGCAAAAAGTTGATAGGGATGTTCTTCCTGAAGATTTAAGTCCCAACTTCGATTTGGGATAATGATAATCTGTATCCAATCGTGCATTGAACTGATGGCTAACGAAGAGAGATTTAATAGCCAGCTGCTTTGGCCCCATAGCATTCTTGTGATTGGGCATTCAATAAAAAGGTGGAGCTGAGTTTCTTCTTTTTTGTCACACGGTGGGCAGCTAAAGGATGGAATATTAATATGAAACTCTTCAACCGTTCTTTTGTTGGGATTAAATCCCATACAAATTTTCAGAGGAAAAGCTTATGGCGATTGTGGGTTTTTAGCTTCCAAGTTTTCTCCATTGAGAAGCTGGGGATATTTGCCTGAAGAGTGTTACCAAGCTTTGCTGCAAGATGTTAGGCTGTTTTGACTGAAAATTTCTCATTCTGATTATTGATCCAGATCGGGCAGTCCATTCTTAGGTTGGTGCAAGGCAAAGGAATTTTTTCTACTTCCTTCATACTATCTTGTTGGCAGAGGGGTTGCAGTTTCTGTATATTCCAGGAATGGGAGGCTTGGTTGATCAAGTGTGAGACTTTGAGGCTTTGAGTTAGTTTGCTCTCCACTGGTACAGTGCGCAAGTATGCAAAGACCTTGGTTAGGTAGAATTTTGTGAGATATCCAACCTTTAACAGTTTACCTGCAAGAAGCAAGCAACTTCCTTCAGTTATAATTTAATAGATCTGGATCTTATTATATCAGGAAATATATCACCTGTCATGTTCCTTTAATTGATCGGAGCGTGTAATTGTACATCCATTGCTCATTTGTAAGTGCATGTGTACTTCTGCCTGGGAACAGGAAGAATGCAACTTTGATTGGTCAACATCAACAAAATGACTGAATACGCCCCCTCCCCTCGTTCCATTTAATCTGAAGATTGTGGTTTTTGCCGGGTGAATAGCAGTGGCCTTGGCTGTACTGTAGGATTTCAGCAATAAGATAAAGGAATACCATATATAGCTCATGCTTAATCAAATTTACCCAATAATGTATTAAGAGCATGAAATATAAAAATTGAAAACACTTCTAGGTATGTTGATCCAACAGTAAGAACCTACCATGCAATTATTTTAAAAAAAAAATGAAAACAATGATGTAAGAAAGAAACAGAACCTCTCATACCAATGTACAATATTGATTAAACAAATATGCCAAGAACGTCACCAAACAAAATATGAGAAATTTGATATTAAAAGATATTTCACAAATCCCAGAGCTGACACGTTTTCACAACTTGCTTGTATTTATTTATAGTTCCTAGATGATGCTAGGTGTAATCGGTGTATACTCTGTGTACTTGGGCTATGCCTCTTTCCAATCAATAAAACTTTATTCTTATTAATCATAACGAATATTTTCCGATGCAAACATAATAATAATAATAATAATAATAATAAAAAGACATAAAAGGTGTAAAACAAAATTTCTTTTTATAGTGCAATGGCTATTAAAATTATGCATAATATTCATCATACTCAAATTGGGAGCTTCAATTATCTAAGAGAGCTTTCTCCCATTTTTTTTAAAGCATTTTTCTTCCTTAAAGGTAAGTGAAAACTTCTTATCTTTTACTCTTAGGCATATTCAAATGTAAACCAATCCTGGGTCAGCATAATTATCTTCAAGAACATTTTTTTTTTAACATAAACCAGCAAAATATTTGAAAGTCGTAGCTTTTAGATTTAATGGGAGTTGATGGCTAATTCAATATTTCAATTGGCGTAATGTTGAGAATCTTGAGGGAGTTCAATAACCTAACTTCACAACTATAGTATGGAGAGATGAGATACTAACTGGTGCAAAAACCATTGGCAACCCAAATTTTTTTCATACATATAATTCACCTGCCAACTTATTCAGCAGCCTGAATTTATATACTTTTTTGATCGGTAAACAACAGCCTGAATTTATTACAATCTGTATACAAGCTCTGTATACAAAGCAACAGCACATCAAACCATTCAAAAAGAAAAAAACCATAGTTTTCTGCAAAGAATATAACTTGCATAACCATGGTTCATATGATGATTTGGCTTTCATTTAGCAGAAGAAAAATTCATCCATAATAACGAATCAAAAGCATTTGGTACATCAAAATGTTTTGGCCAAATATAAAGCAAAAGTGTAATTCACACAAGCGTATTTGGCTTTCAAGATGATGCATAAGTAACTTTTGTCACGCATATTATATATATAAGTAGAAGCTTGCAAAAGATAAATTCAAAATTATAAGATGAGAAGAAGTAGAACCTTGCAAAAAATAAATTCAAAATTATTTGAAAACTTCTAAACGAGATGGGGTTCCTAGAGTCCTCACCCAATGTGGCTTTTGCAATGTTATTCGACAACATGACCAATCTGATAGTACCCTCATTAAGTGGTATTAACCAGTAATCAATCTGTCTTCAATCGCCAAAACAGGTAGAATCATCAGCATTATCTGCTTCATGATTCTGTGCACTCAGTGAAAGAAATAGGTTCCATCAGTTTTCATTGGATAACTCTATTTCAAGAACATGTAAACTACCTAAACAAGTACCGTGAAGGAAACCACAGGCATAAGTGCAGAGATGCTTTGAAACTATGTACTTCATGTTTCTAATTTCAGATTCAATAGTAAGCCCCCCAAATAATTAAAAAAAAAAAAAAAAAAAGTACAGCAAAAGAAAAAGTCACAGGTTCCCTTTCTTGGATGTAAATGATATCTCACCAAAATTATGGATCTTAAGTCAATTGTGCATCTACCCGTACGTGAGCAGAGGAATTGCTTATGGCATATGCTATATATTTTCAAAATTTTAGATGAAGTGATGAAAACGGGATGTAGCAAGCTTCACAAGGAAGCTTTATGTATCAAACCAGTATATAAATTAGGAAATACCAAACTACATAGAGAAAAGAGATCAGTAGTATACCATCTGGTCCTGATAACTCAATTCCACCTGCTTCCTAACCTTTGGAAACTGCACCAGCTTTATGCCCCAGCTCAAAGCAGTATCATCAGGAATAATACCACTCAACTTCATTTCATCAAATAACTCACGTGCTCTCTCAATATTTCCAAGTCTATAGTATCCAAGACTGAGAACAGTGTAAGTTACCACATCTGGAGTCACTTCGTTTCTCTTCATTTCATCAACCAACAATTCAGCCATATCCATGCGGTTCACCTTGCAGAACCCATCGATTAAACAGGTATAAGTAACGACACTAGGCATGTGGCCTTTATTCAACATTTCATTGAATAATGCCCAAGCCTTATTCATATCATTAGTTCTGCTAAATCCAGCTATCAAAGATGTGTAAGAAATCATATCTGGAACCAAACCGTTTTCAATCATTTCCTTGAAAAAATGATACGCTTCATTCATTTTGTTCCTATGGCAAAATATGTTAACAAGAATGGTATATGTAACTGTGTTAGGCATGACCCCAATTTTTAGCATTATTGTATACAACATCAAAGCCTCCTTGAAATTTGACTGTTTGGTAAAACCATCCATCAGCGTACTATAATTAACAACTCCAGGGAGTGCATTTCTCTTAATCATTTGAGGAAAAAGTTCCCAAGCTTTTTCTGATTTTCTTTCCTTGCACAGCCTGTTAATAACTGCATTATAGGTGTATGTGTTAAGAAATATCCCTAGGTCTAGCATTTCAGCCATAAGTTTCAAGGCTTCCTCCAAGTGCCCTTCCTTGCAATACCCATCAATTAGAACATTGTAAGTGACAGTATTAGGCAAGACACCGCGATGTAGCATGATATTGAAAACCTCCATGGCCTTATCTAAGAACCCTTTCTTGCAGAAACCATGAATCAGACTCTGAAAATTGAAAGCATCAGGCTCCAAATTATTGCTGATCATCTCCTCCAAAAGTTTACAGGCATAATGCATATAATCTTGACTACATAATCCATTGATTAATATTTCATAAGCAATATGATCAAAAGAATAACCCGCATCCCCAAGATTACGGAACATATCTAGTGAAATGTTTGTCAGTCCGCTCTTACATAGACCATAGAAGAGTGAACTATAGGTAACTAGGGATGGTCTCAACTCAGAAAGATGCATTTCCTCAATCAAATTAAGACCTTTCTCAACATCCCCCTTCTTGCAAAACCCATCAATCAAAATGCTGTAACTGTAAACATCTGGTGGTATTCCATATCTCTTCATTTCTTCCAAAACCTTCAAAGCTTCATATACATCACCTTTTTGGGAAAATCCATAAATAATAGGATTATAACAATAGTTGTTGAGAGGCTGGTTTCTACATCTCAAATTCCGAGTAAATTCAAAGGCAAACTCAACACAACCAACTTTACAAAGTCCATGTATATAGGTACTGTATGTCACAACAGTTGGGTTTTCCCCACACCTCTCCATTTCTTCTAGAATCTCAGTTGCTTGTCCAATATCCACATCCTGACCAAGATGTCCTTTACAATAAAAGCTCATGATAATTGTGTACGTGTAAACATTAGGTGAAGGCCCAGATTGTTTTAGATCTTCATATAAACTTGCAACAAATTCCACTTTATTTGCTTCCACCAAACACTTCAACAAGAAATTACAAGAAAAAATATCTGGTTTAAGCCCAATACTCTTAGTCCGCACATACACATCCACGGCATTCTCAAGCATTGAATTGGCTGCAAATACTTTTATAAGTACATCAAATACCACAACTGATCTCGCCACGTGCTGAGATGAATCCAGCAAAGTTGGGAACAATTCAAATACATCGCGATCACCTTCTTTATAATATCCAATGATATCTCTAAGCAAAGCATGTACCTCCATCCGCATCCCAGCTAATGCAAATATATGAATAATAGTTCTGAATGCATTGACTGAATGAGAAAATCCATACTTTCTCACGGCCGTTGAAAATCTTATTTCCCTTGTAACCATCCAATTCAAAGACTTGAACACTCTGCCAACTAAAGGAAATAGCTTGCGCCTTTTTTGGATGCTTGAGCTACTTCTCGGAACATTAACGTTATCAACTGTCTTATTTTCAAGTTTAGGACTTTCATCAAACGAATGGTCTTCTAATAACAATGCCAAGGAAGCAGACGAATAAGCCCTAACAACGCGTTTCAGGCCAAAAATGAGTTCCTTTCGAAGCAAACCAAACTTAGCTATACATATTCTTGGGCATGAACACATACCCATTAACAGCCGATGCAAGTTTCTTCAAGCAATACCACAAGCAGCCTCATAACAACTCTTTGGGGTTAGGGAAACCAACAGTATTCCAATCTTGAGACTTCTGAAAAATAAAGATAACTAGTTCAAAGAATAAAAAGGAAAAACATATACTAACCAGAACACCATTCTCGATGAAGACAACATTATGCTAGAGAAAGACCCAACTGAAAGCAATCTAGATATGAAAAATTATCAGGAAGATACAGCAAAAGTGGCCGGAAATCATAAAAGTACCTCTATTGAGGCTTCTGTAATTATCACAGAGGAAGGTCACCGCAAAGGTTAACAAAGCGTTGGCTCTGTACTCGAAGGATGCATTTTGCTTATGTTGCTGTGGGTTTTGGGTCTATTGAGGTTACTCTGTTGGTTCCCGAAAGTTCTTGAAATAATTTGAACATATGCGGGGCGACGGCCAGGGAGAGGAAGAGGGTTTCGGAAGAGGACTTGTAGGAGACGAGGGGAAGTGAAAAAAAAAAAAATAATAATTATGCAATCTAGATTAATGTTAGATACAAATTACGTTATGTAATGAAACAGAATTGGTGGGACGGCTGCCGCCTCTTGTCTTACTATTTAAATTATGTGAATGACTCTATCACTATTATTTTAAATCTTGTATAGTGACTTGCATAGTAATTTGCATAGTAATTTTAAGGCCTATAAATAAGGGTTTCAGTTATAATGAAATTCATAAGAAAATTTATAAAAGGAAGAAAGTTTCAGAGAGTTTTTCAAGAGTTTCTTTTATATTTCTCTTGTAATAGTAGTAGTTTTCTTTTTAGTTTTATAACACGTTATCAGCACGACGGTTCTACCAATTCTGAAGTTAGTGGTCTTTATTCTTCTGTAAATTTTTCAATATATTATTTGTAGTTTTTGATATATTTTATTGATGATTATCTGTGTGAATTTATAAATATATTTTCTGAGATACACATATTTATTTCATTATTTATATGTGTATAAAATAGTAAATCTTACAAAATTAGAATTTGTTGCTCTTGACATATCTGGAAAAAATGATTTATCTTAGATACTTGATGCTGAAATTCATCTTGATGCAATGAATTTGGGTGAAACAATTAAAGAAAAAAATCAAACGTCCCTGCAGGACCGTGTTAAAGCAATGATTTTCCTTCGCCACCATCTTCACGAAGAATTAAAAACTGAATATCTTATAATAAAAGATCCCTATATTTTGTGGAACAGTTTAAGGGAGAGGTATGAACACCAGAAGACTGTCATCTTTCCAAGAGCTCATTTTGATTGGTTGCACCTGAGGTTGCAAGATTATAAAAGTGTTAGTGAGTATAATTTTACACTTTTTAAAATAAGCTCAGTACTAAAATTATGCGGTGAGAAAATCACCAATGATGATATGCTAAAGAAGACTTATACTACATTTCATGCCTTGAATGTGCTCCTGCAGCAGCAGTATCGAGAGAGAAAGTTCAAGAAATATTCTGAAATTATATCATGTCTTCTAGTAGCTGAGTAGAATAATAAACTCTTATTAGCAAACCACCAGTTACGCCCTACTGGCTCAATATCATTCCCTGAAGTGAATGGTAATAGGTTTGCATCATGTCCAGAAGTGAATGGTGCATCCTTTAGAAGAAATCGGGGGCGTGGACATAGTAGGAAAAATTATATAAATGTTGGTCCAAGAAGTGATAACATTAAAAGGGATAATAATATACCGTATCACCAGAAGTGGTACAATTCAGAAAGGGGTAAAAATCCCTAGAATAATTCTTCAAAGAGAAGTGAAGAGGTGTACCATGGATGTGGAATGACTGGATATTGGTCACGTACCTGTCGTACGGCCAGGCACTTAGCTGATTTATATCAAGCATCTATTAAATGAAAGAATAAAATGCATAAAACAAATTTAGTAGAACTATCAAATGATTTATTAGATTCAGTAGATGTAGATGTTACTCATCTTGATGTCTTTGATTTTTTTAATCATCCTGAATGTAGTATTGACCACTTAATTGGAGATGGAAGTGTTCCATTCAATTAATGTATTTTCTTTCTATTATCTGTAATAAAAGTTTTGTATATTTTTGTAGAATCATGGATCACATTGATGAGCTTTTTATCTCTGAGTTGAATGATAAAGATATATCTCTAGCTGACAGTGCTACAACTCACACAATTCTTAAAGAAAAGAAATATTTTCAAAATCTAATACTAAGTAAAGCCTATATGCATACTATATCAGGCTCATCATCAGGCTCATCAGATTTAATTGAGGGCTCCGGAAGAGCTTATATTGTGTTGCCTAATGGCACCAAATTTTGTATTGATGATGCTCTATTCTCTTCACAAGCCAAAAGAAATTTATTGAATTTCAAAGATATACGTCGTAATGACTATCATATTGAAACGACCAATGAAGGCAGTAAAGAGCATCTTCTTATTATTAACACAATATCGGGCTAGAAACTCGTATTAGAAAAACTGTCTGTTCTATATTCTGGATTGTATTATACAAAAATGAGAACAATTGAATCATATGTGGTAATGCACCAGAAGTACATTGACCCTAAAATATTTATGACTTGGCATGATCGCCTTGGACATCTGGAATCTATAATGATGAGATGAATTATTGAAAATTCGCATGGGCATCCCTTAAAGAATCAAAAGATATTTCTACTCAATGAATCTCCGTGCTCTGCATGTTCTCAAAGTAAGTTGATTATCAGACCATCTCTCTCAAAAGTCATTGTTGAATCTCCATCATTTTTACAAAGGATTCACAGAGATATATGTGGGCTTATTCATCCATCAAGTGGACCATTTAGATATTTTATGGTTTTGATTTATGCATCTAGTCGATGGTCACATGTTTGTCTGCTTTCTACTAAAATTGTTGCATTTACTAGACTTCTTACTCAGATAATTAAACTACGAGCACAATTTCCTGAGTATCCAATTAAGACCATTCAATTGGATAATGCAGGTGAATTTTCATCTCAATCTTTTGATGATTATTGCATGTCAATAGGAATAGATGTTTAACATCCTGTTGTCCATACACGCACACAAAACGGTTTAGCTGAATCTTTGATCAAAAGGCTTCAACTAATCGTTAGACCTTTACTTATGAAATCAAAACTACCTGCTTCTGCTTGGGGACATGCTATACTTCATGCAACATCTTTAATTCGCATTAGACCATCTGCATATCATAAATATTCTCCATTACAGCTTGCATTTGGTCAACAACCAAATATTTCTCATCTTCGTACTTTTGGATGTGCTGTATATGTTTCAATTGCACCTCCACAACGTACAAAAAAGAGCCATCAACGTAGACTTGAGATATATGTTGGTTTTGATTCTTCATCTATTATTAGATACCTTGAACCCCTTACAGGGGATATGTTTAAAACACGTTTTAAGAATTGTCATTTTGACGAATCCAATTTTCCATTAATGGGTAAAGAAAAGTCGGTGCCTGAAACACGACAAGATATTACTTGGGATAATAAGACCATGTCTCAATTTGATCCTCCTACAAATGAATGTAAACTGGAAGTTCAGAGGATTATTCATTTACAAAATGTTGCAAATCAATTACCGGATGTATTTACTGACACTAAAGGTGTTGTAAAATCTTATATTCCTGCTGTTAATGCTTCAGTAAGGATTGAAGTCCCTGAAAGACAAATTGTCAAAACAGCAATAGGTGAATCTAAACACGCCTGAAGCGTGAAAGACTTATTGGTGCAAAAAACAAAATTCTCAGAAGGAAAAAAATACAAAATGAATTTGGTATTCCTGAACAACACGTACCCACAATACAGGCTACAAATATAATTGATGCTCATAAAGAGTTCAAATCTTCTATTCCATAACCTCCTGAAAAGGAAACTCCTGAAGATTAGAAATCTCCTGAAAAGAGACCTCCTGAAAAGGGGTGTCATGAAATGTTTTCCCTTGAAGAGAAACAGGTACCTGAAAATAATGAGATCTCAATACATTTCATGAATACTGGAGAAATTCTAGATAGAAATAAAACTGTTGTCGACAACATATTTTCATATAAAATGGCAATTGACATTACCAGAAGTAATGAAGAAAGTGAGCCAAAAATCATCGAAGAATGTCGACGTAGAAATGATTGGCCAAAATGGAAAGCAGTTATTGAAGCTGAATTAAATTCGCTAGCAAAGCGAGAAGTATTTGGACCTGTTGTCCAAACACCAAAAGGTGTAATGCCTGTTGGATATAAGTGGATATTTGTACAAAAACGTAATGAGAAAAATAAAATTGTGCGGTACAAAGCACGGCTTGTCGCACAAGATTTCCTGCAGAAACTCGGGATTGATTATGAAGAAACATATTCTCCTGTTATGGATGCAATCACATTTAGATTTTTGATTAGTCTGGTTGTTATAAAAGGATTAGAAATGCGGTTGATGGATGTGGTCACTGCATATTTATATGGATCCTTAGACCATAACATATATATGAAAATCCCTGAAGGATATAAAATGTTTGAAGCATTTACAAGTACATCTAAAAATATGTACTCTATCAGACTACAAATATCTTTATATGGGTTGAAGCAATCCGGACGCATGTGGTATAATCGCTTAAGCGAATATCTATTGAAAGAAGGATTTGAGAATAATCCTATATGCCCATGTGTTTTTATTAAGAAATCAGAATCCGGATTTGTCATTATTGTGGTTTATGTTGATAATTTAAATATTATGGGAACTCCTGAAAAGATCTAAAAAACTGCTATATATATTTAAAGAATGAATTTGAAATGAAAGATCTTGGCAAAACAAAACTTTGTCTCGGCCTGCAACTCGAGCACTTGCCAAATGAAATTTTTATTCATCAGTCCATGTATACTGAGAAAGTCCTGAAGCATATTTATATGGACAAATCTCATCCCCTGAGTACTCCAATGTTTGTTCGAACACTTGATGTGAAGAATGATCCATTCCGTCCTTGTGATGACGATGAAGAAATTATTGGTCCTAAAATACCATATCTCAGTGCAATTGGAGTTTTTATGTATCTTGCAAATTGTACTCAACCAGATATTACATTCTCAGTTAATCTGCTTGCAAGATATAGTTCTGCACCAACTCGAAGGCATTATAATGACATTAAACATGTCCTTCGTTACCTTCATGGTACGGTTGATATGAGATTATTTTATCAACGTGGATCAAGTCCACAATTGATTGGATATGCAGATGCAGGTTATCTTTCAAACCCACACAGAGGTAGATCTCAAATTGGATATTTATTTACTTATGGAGATACTACCATATCATGGAGATCTGTTAAGCAGACACTATCTGCTACTTCTTCAAATCACTTAGAGATCATTGCTATTCATGAAGCAAGTCGAGAGTGTATTTGGCTGAGATCAGTAATTCAACATATCCAGGAAAAATGTGGACTTCCCATGATCAATAATAGCCCAACAATTTTATATGAAGATAATACTGCTTGTATCACTCAAATCAGATGAAGATATATCAAAGGTGACAGAACCAAACATATTTCACCTAAATTCTTTTATACTCATGAACTTCAAGAGAAAAATGAAATTGATGTCAAGCAGATACGATCTAGTGATAATCTGGCAAATTTATTCACAAAGGCGTTAACAACTTCTACATTCAAGAAGATTGTGCATAACATTGGAATGCGAAGACTCAAAGATCTACTGTCATGCACTTTTCAGGGGGAGTAAATGTCCTGAAGATTTGTGCTGATTGTACTCTTTTTCCTTCGCTAAGATTTTGTCCCACTGGGTTTTCCTTTGCAAGATTTTAATGAAGCAATCTTAAAGCACTTGTGGATACATAAAAAGTCTGTACTTTTTTTCCTTCGCCATTGGTCTTTCTTCCCATTGGGTTTTTCCTTGGTAAGGTTTTAACGAGGCAGATTCTTTGTGGGTGGTCATTCAAGGGGGAGTGTAATGAAACGGAATTGGTGGGACGGCTACCGCTCCCTGTCCCACCACTTAAATTATATGAATGACCCTACCACTATTATTTTAAATCTTACATAGTGACTTGCATAGTAATTTCAAGGCCTATAAATAGGGGCTTCAGTTGTAATGAAATTCATAAGAAAATATATAGAAGGAAGAAAGTTTCAGAGAGTTTCCTAAGATTTTCTTTTATATTTCTCTTGCAATAGTAGTAGTTTTCTTTTTAGTTTTATAACACATTCTAGATTATGCAAACCCCGTATATATATATATATATATATATATACTAGATAGAAATAACGTGCTAAGCACGTTTATTTAATTTAATTTTTAATAAAAATTTAATGATTATTTATAATTAAGTAGATGATAAATAATTATACATTTTCATATATTATAAAAAAAATTAATAAAAATAATAAGATAGTCTCATAAATAAACATAACATATAGTTTTATCAAACTTGTTTGAGATAATTTTGATTAAAGTTTTAATAAAATGTTAGTTTAAGATATGATATTTTTTTAATTCCAAGATGATAATTTAATATTTATATTATTTTGTACAGCCTCGAAACAGAAGATATTAAAATATCTATGTTTTTTTAGTTATGTGATTATTTTTAAGAAATAATATGAGTTTTTTGAAAAAATAAAATATATAGTTTATAATTTATATAAGAATGTTATATTATAATTTATAATTTATATAAATTTATTTAATCATATATATTTCAATTAAATATCAAACATATAATATTAATTCTATTTATTGCTTATTATTACCAATTTAATATAATTATAATAAATTGTATATATCTTATATTAACTATATATACCGTATATATAGTTAATTTAATAAATAATGCATTTATTTTAAAATTATAAATTATTTTTAAAAAAATTAAATTATTAATCATATAATAGGAATACAATTTTCATAAATAAAATTAAACTCTCTAACGTATAAATTGTTATGAATAGTTTATTTCTATATATATTTTTATATTTATATATTCTATACTATTATTGTGTCATTCTATACTATTATTATTATTCTATATTTATTTTACATAAAATAAAATTAAAAAATATGTCCTAAGTAGGAATTCTAAAATAGAAATTTCTAGCATTATTTATGAACTTAATGAATTGTGTTTAAAGTATTTAGTGGTATTAAATAGATGTTAAATAAGTTTTAAATGGAAAGTTTACTATTGTAGAAAGTTGAAGAGGTGGAATTAATTTTAATGCCAAAAACATTATTTCAGTGAATAAATTTAATAAATTGTGTTTAAAACGGTAATTCTCATTAAATGCAGTATTAATTTTAACAAAAACTGACGGAAAGTGTTAACTTTAACGGAAAAATAAGAATTTTCGTTAGATAGCTAATTTATATATATAAAGATATATATATATATATATATATGATATTTTGGAAGAGGGGAATTTTGAATTTCAATTCGCTATTTTAGAGATTAAAATATATGACAATCAGATCACAAGTCTTTGATAGTCTTGTATAAAATATAATATTTAAAAATTAAATAAGACAATGCATGCAAAATGTATAGTTTTCAAAATACAAAAAGTAGAGTATAAAGCCCACTTGTATATAATATATAATAATAATGTGATAATATATTATAGTATATTATAATATGTATTATAATTATATTATAGACTATAGTGATATGGGATTTTAAAATCTAATATTATATTAATTAATAATTTAGCATATAATACAAAATTATTTTATATAATATAAAAAAGTAAAATATATATATATATATATATATGAACCGATCCAGTCCGATCAAGCCTGTTTCGATTTATCTTGATGTGAGAAAAAGAAATCGAAATCAAACTGATTTTGACCAATTTTAAGAGAAATAAAATCAAAATTGAACTTAACCAAATTCTATATCGAATCAAATCCATTGTTTCCATCCAATCCGATTTTTCGTTTCACCTTTTTTTTAACCAATAGCTATAGTCATTCAACAAATTTGGAAGAGTTCTACTAGCACACTGATTTCTTTTTTTGAAGAAATGATCGCATTTCATTTCAATAAATGAAGTTGACAGCTGAGACCACTAAATACTAGAAAACCCGTATTACAAACATAACTAATACATTGATTTGTAGAATCCATGCACACAAGCGAACTTTGTCTAAACTTCTCTCTCACGAGACAAACCAAAGTAATCCAAACCTCCACCCTCCGAAAAGGGGAAAGAGAGCACCACCTTCATTCTCCAAATGAGAAGAATGAGAAATAACTCACATCCTCCATAGGAAGAACGGGGAGCCAAATAAAGAATACAACGTATTTATATATATTATTACAATCAAACTACCAAAACAGGAAAACATAAAAACATTACCACAAAAACCGTAACCCAGTTCAACAGGAAGTGGGCTCAGGACAAAAATAGCCAACACAGTACGGTGGTGGGAGGCGCATGGTGGACACGTGCCACCAGGGGATGTCTGGCCAATCGTTCCAAGTACTATCGAGGTCCTTGGATCTAGCATCACTGCGCGTGACAAACGTAGACCTCCTCATGTGTGGCATAAGGTTGAGCCGCTCAAGAACGGCTGGCCGAGCGTGCGGCTAAACACCGTCTCTTCCGGGTTAGAGTTTCGACAATTGGAAGAATCGGCGGCTAAGGAGTCACCCTGAGAGCCACGTGTTGGTGTCCAACCACTGGAAAGCCACGTAACCGGCACCATTGAGAAAGGCGCAAGGGAGGTATGCTTCAGGCTGCTCGCGCGTGATGAGAACGCACCTGCTCCAGCGGCAAAAATTTCGGCAGACTTGAAGACCAATGGCTGGGAAGGCCCCCTACAGGGTGCGTGGTGGAAGCGGGCCACCGGAAAAGGACACAAAAACTCCCATAACCGCGTTGGTCAGCTGCGAAGAAGAAAAGAGAAACAAAAAAACAAAAACAACCAACAACCAACAACCAAGAACAAAGAAAAACAAAGGAAAAGGGGACTAGAGAAGGAAATGAGAGGGGAGGGAAGGGAGGGAAAGGAGGGAGGGTGAAGGGAGCCGAAGCTCCCACCCCTCTCAGATGAAAAAGATATATTAGGGTTTGTTTAGAGAGAAGGAAGACACTCTCTCACTAGGGTTTTCCTCCTTGTAGTCTACTCTCAATCTCACGTCGGTACGGCCTAAGTATACATTAACATGTCTTTTAATTCAATAAAAAAGATATTTTATATTTTTATGCTACACATTATATATGACTTTATTTTTTTCTCTTATAAAATATGTGATGTATAGATATAAGTAGAAAATCCTTTTAGTTTAACAAGAAAATAAGTAAATAAATCAAGACCAGTATATGATGTGAGAATAATGAATAAAAAAATCTCCAAATCAAAAAGCCAAAAATGTGTAGGAATTTTTTTTTTTGTTTCAAAAAAGTGAAAATGCCCTGAGATCAACCAACGAAACTGTAGATAGAATGGTTTTTTGTGATAATGGCAATTGCCAAGTTAGCAACATAATAAGCCCTAACAAAAGGGTCCGGACAAAAAATGAGTTCGTTTCGAAGTAAACCAAACTTAGGTGTATACATATTCTTGGGCACGAACACATACTCATTAACAGCCAAAGCAAGTTTTTTTCAAGCAATACCACATGCAGCCCCATAGCAACTATCTGGGATCAGCGAAACCAATAATATTCCAATATTGAAACCTCTAAAAAACAAAGATAAATTCTTTGGGCAGATAGACACCTTTAAGTAGCATTTATTGGAAACCAATAACCACCTGCCACATAATACAATTCACAAATTTTAAGAAAATGCTCGTAATAAAGCATCACAATCCCATTTGTCCCATCTGCCTCCCCCTCTCTCTCCTTCTATTCCTCTCAAACACTCTCTCTATTGCATTTTTAATCAATTTGACTACCTTCATCTACAAAAAGTCAATTTTTGTATAACTTCCTTCCAACAAGCTCGAATATTTTTACTGATAAAAAAAGGATGATGAGTACATTATCTTATTTTTACTGTTTATCACGAAGGGGATTCGTGGAGAAGACAAAAGGGATTTTGTTACTGTTCATCACTTACTTTAGAAATCAAAGAGACAAGATGAAGGCTCCGTTTATATTTAAAACTCATCTCAACCCATCTTTATTTCATCATTACACTTTTATAATTTTTTATATAAAACACAAATTCCTATACACCTTTTTCAAATCTCAATACACAATTTTCAAATTGCAATACACATTTTTCAAATTCTAAAATAATAATAATATTAAAAAATAAACTAAACTCATCTCAACTCATCTTATTTCTGAATCCAAACGAGGCCGAAGGAGGTTTTGTTACTGTTCATTTATAAGTGACACCATTTATGGTTTGGGTTCGAAAATTCTGTTGGGTTCTTGGATTTTTCCCATTCCTAGATTGAAGGCAAGGCTTTTTTATTTTGTTGGGATCAGTTTTTCTCACCGAAATTCTAAGAAAAAAGGAGAAACTTTAACACTCGCATGTACTGCTTTCAGAAAAAATTAACATAATAACTCGAGGAAGGAGATGCGATTAGGAGCAGCAAATCACATATTTTAGCTAGCAAAATCTCATATTTCAACCAAAAAGAAATCTCAAATCAACAAATAAAAGCTTAATCAAAACTGCAACCCAAAAGAAAAATAGTCCAAAAGAAGCTGGAAACAACAATTGAAATCATTTACTCCGACATGTGTTAAGGAGCTGGAAAATAAGCATCTCAAAAGAAAAACCTAGATCAAGAACCCAAACATAAACGTAGGAGAAAGGGGTCAGTTTCACAATTTTGTAGGGGAGAGGGGTTTAATCCCAAAAAAATCCTTGTAAAACCCTTTGCTTTGAGCTTGACATCATCTTCATTGTCGAGGGTTAGGGTTTTAGGGTTTCAAACTAGCTTCAACAGGATGAGAGAGAGGGTTAGGGGAGAGAGAGCTCGACATCAGCTTCAGACCAGTTGAATGCGAGAGGGTTAAGGTATCTATTCAAGAGAGCAGTTTGGGAGGGGGAGAAATGAGAGAATCTCAGCCCACATACACCTTCTCATTAATCCCATGTGGCGAGTTTGTATTGACTTTCGATAAGTCTCATTTGAATATGCTGCCTGTTAGAAGATTATCTTAAAAAATATCTTCTGAGTTCAAAACTTCTCAAGAAGGTCATTCTTGATGAAGACGAGATTATGCTAGAGAAAGACCCAATTGAAAGCAATCGAGATATGAAAAAATTATAAGTACGTACAACAAAAGTAGCCGGAAATCATAAATGGCAAATACCACTACTGAGGCGTCTATGAGATTTCTGCTACGAACAGTCAAGTATGTGCAATCGCGGGGACTAGTGTGACGTTGCATGATGCCCTGTTACCGTATGTTTAAAATACAGATGTGAAAGAGAAAACATAGACCTTGACTCCATTTGCTTTCCTTCCAATTAGGATTTTAGCATATTAATACTTAGTTTGAATGAAAAAATGAGATAAGTTAAAATAAATTTAATTTATTTTTTAATATTATTATTATTTTTAAATTTGAAAAAGTTGAATTGAAATTTAAAAAAGATGAATTGAGTTTTAAAAAATATGTATATGAATTTGTATTTTGTATGAAAAATTTTAAAAATATAATAATGAAATGAAGATGAGTTGAGATGAGTCTTGAATCCAAACGGGGCCTAAGAGCTTGTTTAGGATTGTGTTTCGAAGTTTAAAATTATTTTTAAGCAGTTAAAAATACTTTTAAAGAAAAATGACATGTTTGATAACTTTATAAAAAAATGTTTTAATCGGTTAAAAAAATTGAAAGTCTGCTTTTTTTAAAAGCACAAAATTGAATTTTTTTATCAAAAAACTATTATAGATAACTATATATTTTGAAAAAATTACTTTAACTAATTTTAAAAGCACTTTAAATACATGTTTGCCGTACAATAAACTGTTTTTAAAATATAGAGTTTATTATTTTAAGTTATAAATTATAAACTCTAAAATTATAAATTATATTTTTTATCGCAATCTCAAACATGCACTAAGATAGATTTTTCTAAAAATATTAAATTTATGTCCTTTAGAAATAGTTTTTCACGGTATCGCATTTTGATATTGAGCATACCTTCATTTACTTGTAGCAATGATAAAGATGTCATTCAAGAAGGGAGGGGGAGGGGGGAATACAGAGTTAAAGGGTTGTTTGTTTTGGAAAGTGGGTTCAACTCATCTCGTACTTTCAACTCATTTTAAATTTCAATTCATCTCAACCACTCATTTTATTACTATTCATAACTCATCTCATCTCATCTCTGAATCCAAGCGGGCCATTAGACAATAGTTTTGAAAATATTGTTTTTGTTGATAACCTTCCTGTTGTTCCTCAGGAGAAGTTTGAAGGTGTAATTCGTAAAATCTATAGTCACCATTATGGGAAGCCGATCGAGCTTGCTAGGGAGAATACAAAATGTTGCATCTTTTCGCTATGAACATGTTTGATGAATCTGATAAGTTCACAAAAGTTCCATACGTTCATGAAAATGACTTGATGTGAACATGTTCGACAAAACCTCTTTTTCCAGCAAATACATTCTATGTCCTCCCTCTCTATTTTTTCTTTCATGCTTTTACATTCTTTTATTAAACATACATTGATGCCGCGTGTGATTAGGCCCCCCACGATTGCACGTATTCAACTCTACCTAGCAAAAATTTGAAATGTTATTTGCCGTCCTACAAACATTTTAAAAAAGTGAGTAAATGTAGACCTCACATGAAAAAAACTAATTTTTTAATAGTGGATCTCACTATTTTTTAAATTTTGCACGTTGTTTACGCATTCTACGACTGTATGTAGTATTATTATTTTCCCTAAATAAAAAAACAACTCAACAAACAAAAAGTTCTATCTTGGAAAGATCTCAACCTAACACTAGCTACAGAAACAACAAAAGAAACCACACAGCTTGCATTGGTCGGACGAATTGTGGCTACTTGTCCATTGAACCAAAAAAAAAAACTGCGCACTACATGCAAGCATCAAAGCAATATGAAATTTCATACAAATTTTCACATTGAAGATCTAGAAGTAAATCTCTTCCTCTTCACATTTCAGTCAATCCATGATAAACAAAGGATCCTCAACCAAGCTCCATGGAACTGGGCATTTGCTCATCCTCAAAATGTGGCCCCCAAGATTTACATGGCATGGGATAAGTTTAAATTCTTCAGCCTATCATGTGCAAATACACGGACTTACATTGGACCATATGACTGTAGAAAATGCTAGAAGCATTGACAAAGCTATTGGAAACTTACTAGAGGTGGAAGTAGATCCATAATTTGGAATAGCTTGTAAGAAATTCGTAAAGGATAAAAGTTGAAATAGACATTACATAACCTCTGAAACGAGGTTTTGGTTTTTCAGAGATTATATTATGAATAGTATAAGTTTCCACCATTTTGTAAACTTCCTAACCTTGGGAATAAAAGGAGGCATTTTGCTACTATGGCGTTTGGGTGTAGATATTGAACTTGTACATATTAATAAGAATGTGATATCTATTTTAATTTACTCTGATCCTCCTCCTAATCTTTCTTGGCTTGCAACATATGTCTATGTCCCAGCACAATGACATCAAAAGACAAGATTTTGAAACTAATTGGACTCAACCTTCAAATCATTCCTTAGTCCATGGGTTTGCATAAGAGATTTCAATGATTTCTTAAACCAATCAGAAAAATTCAGAGGGCGACTTGTTACATGTCTTCAATTGGTGGACTAAGAAATTTGATGGGCACATATGGCTTAATTGATATCGGCTTCATTGGTTCTACTTTTACTTGGAAGACAGGAAAATGCTTTGATTAGAGAAAGATTGGGACATGGAATGACAAATTCTCAGTGGAGATTATTCTTCCCAGATGCTTATTTGCAGCATCTAACCTCTTCAGCATTAGACCACCATTCGCTTCTACTCAGTACAACAAAGCACTTTCGACGTGCTTCATCATTCAAATTTGAAGAATTCTAGATCCATGGGCCATTAGGTCAGATAATAATTCCAGAAGTTTGGTGCAAGAATTTTATTGGGAACCTGACATTTATACTTTGCAGGAAAATTAAGGCCACCAAAAAGGCTCACAAACACTAGAATAAAGTTCACTTTAAAAAATCCAAGTCAATATCCACCAAATAGAACATGAGCGAGCTTCTTGATATTTAGTGTGCAAACCTCCAAATCCACAGAACCAGTCAGAAATAAGTAACTCCAACAAAACCTCCACGAACAATTGAATAATGAAGAAACTTTGTAGTGTCAAAAAATCCCAACTCACTTGGCTAACTAATTCGGACTTAAATAGTAAATTCTACCATCTTTCAACTACCACAAGAAGATCTAGGAAATATGGACCTAAAAAAATCAGTCTATAATTCCAATCATTGCAGAAGCCTCTTCAGCCCTGCTCGCTATAAAGATGGCAGAACACTTGCAAAAGTGTCCCAGCATATATCCTGGAAGGAGATGCCCAGTTGGTAATATCAGCATAAATGACGATGCTCCAATATGACAGATAACTCCAATAATTAAAGACATTGGTCATGCATTACAAAAGTGGTATGATTGGAGCGTTACATTTTTTTCACCGATCTGCAGCAACCGACTTAGGTTTTGGTCACATACCCTTAGATAATTTACCTAGTTGTATTTTGTATACTGATAGTGGCAATGACCCTCCCTCTATATGTTTGTAATATTTTTATATCTACGACAAGCATGCTTGATGGAAAAAGAAAAGGAAGGTTGGACGAAGAAGTCGATGCAAAAAATTTATATGTTTTCAAAATTGGTGTTTAAAATATACGTGTGGTTCTGAACTTTTCATTTTATACCTCTCTTCAAAATTTTTTATTAAAACTAAAACTAAAACTGTGACTAAAATTGAGTCAAAGACATAAAAAAACACAGTTTAATCCAAACAGTTGGATTGTGCATATCTAGATGTCGTTGGATCATGAGAACAAATAACATCACAACTTTAATTTAATAAGCATAGTTTATTTATGCCGTTTAAGGGGATAGATTTTCATCCTCATTGTTATATTTACAGGCTAATTAGAAAGTACGGATCATAATGTATTGTTATGATAATCAAAATAGCTTAATCACTGATTCTTAATCCGAGGAGAATGTTCTGGCATTCTGAGACTGTTCGCTGCACAACAGGTCACTGTATAAACATGCAACAAAGGAGAAATCACACCCAACATCACAGAAAAGAAAAGAATGTGATGTCAAGCCCGTTGAACACATACGTTACAACACTGGGGAAAATTGTATGCTCGAAATGTCTCAATTTAATCAGGAATGAGGCATACCAGAATCGAAGAACCTTCCACTGGAACTTGATACAAATCAACACAAGAGCCAAGCGGCTTAATCCATTCCATCCTAATTCATCAACACTCAACTGTTTACAGATCATGACAGGCTGCTCGGTTTGCTCATTCAAATAGGCCAAGTGCGCCCGAGTGTTCAATGATGGTGTCGGATGCTACCCAGCCGTGTGCTGTTTGCAACCCCGGGGTCCGTAATGCTGAGAGCTACGCCTCACAATCTTTTTGCAAAGATAGCAATAATGAACTTGGCACGCCCAGCAAAATATATGATTGTTGTTGCCAAACTGTTAGTATAGCCAAGAAAAGCGAAAAACAGAGAGCCATATCAATCAAACTAGTCCAAGTCTGTAGTTCAAACGAACAGAAAGACATCTAGACTGCTTGTCAACAGAAATTGATAAAAAAAAAAAAACAATGAAGGAGAAACAGTTTCTTAGTCCAGTATTTTGTCAGATTCGATTTGTATACAATAGACATGCTTCTTTCCCAGGCGACATTTGACTCAGGCCTCATATGGCTGGTGGGCTATCTCTTTCCTAATTGGTCTTATTATTGACTCTTAAAGCATGAAGGTTTGGGCATCATTGCTATGTATGTCAATAATTGCCTTCTGATAATCAAGGGGATTTCAATTCGCTAAAACCTTTTATCCACTTGATTGGATGTAAAAGCAAAAGAGGAAGTTGGATTTCTTATTACAGCCTATAAAGGCAAGTTCCATGTAACTCTTGATATCCAAACTTTTAAGATGCCCAATTTTAACTCACCTTTGCATTGAATTGACCACAATTAGGGCATGCCTGACCATGTGCAGCAAAGAGTTCAGCTCGAACCTGACCCAATATCTGGCGAGGATTAATGCGCTCTTCCCACTCCTGAATTGCTTCTTGTGGGAACAGATCACATGTCCCACTCCTTGAACAAGTAGAAGTAATTAAGTTGATAGAAATTCATGAATCATACATTCAAGCAGAAACAAAAAGAGCATAATTAGCAAAATACCTGAAATGATCATATCCATCAATTGCCTGGTTACAGCGGTAGCAGAAATATTGCCCACAGTTATCACACACCATCTTGTTGCAACCGCCAGTTCTGGAAATTGCCATCTTACACGATGGACATTGCTTAGCATCACGAAGTATTTCCTTGACACTAAGAATCTCATTAATCATCTCACGTTCTCTATGCTTTTGGTCCTCCTTTAGTTGGGCTGAATTCTGGCGTTCCTGCAGTCAAAAAGCAAAGAACCTGAGTTTCTAATATGGAAGTTTCCTACAATATGGGGGAAGTTAATTAGAAAGGCAAGGAAATGCTTAGAAGAAACTTAAATGGAGGTAAGAAAGAAAACCTATATGCAGAAGACATCATTATGGAATAGCAAGATTGACATAATATCAAGAGACAGCCCCAATTAGAGTGTTCAATCCTTTTTATAAATAAGTAAATAGAAAAAAACAGAAGGTCCAGAACATTATGGGACGACTTTTACCGAGAGGAAAAATATCTCAAGACATCATGAGGTTTCTTACACACTGGACCATTGGGAGATCTTGAATGTGAAATCACAACAAAGTACTCTTACTCTGTCATACAGGACACTGTACAAAACAATGCTATAAAACTCACAGATTAAATGGACAGTATAATGCTATGGTACCATGTGGGTTGAATCCTACTCTAAATATTGATGTATTGGACTCTTCAGTAAAACTCACTCTGAAGCTATCATGAAAGAGTTCAATTTACTGAAACTACACAAATTAATGGATCATAAAGAACGTGTATCTGTATCTTTAAATTTTTTCCTTGTTGGGTGTGGGCATCTTGCTAGAGTAGATCCTCTGCTTAAGAGTGAAGCTGCTGAGCTATGTTTTGCTGAAATGACTTATCAAAAAAAAAAAATGTTTTGCCGAAATGAAAAATGTAAACAACCTAAGCGAGACTTCAAACTCAAAAGTGAAAGCAAAAAACCAGAATCCAAGGGTTAGCCATACAAAGGGCCAAGTCCTTGAATCACATTTGGAATAGGTTTCTTATCTTTGTATACCACCACTCTCATACAAGGTATGTGATTATATTTCCACCAAAAAGGAGTTGACAGACTCAAGTAATCTCAATCGATGGAAATGATACGATGCCCCAGTAATACAGAAGGAACCTAAAAAATAGCAAAAAAGAGATGCCAAAGAGGAATCTAAAAAATTTACCTGCAAAATATGCAGCTTCAGTTCTGGTGTCATACAGGCTACGCCTACATGGCGCCGCTCCCTGCACAGTGTACAAAAGCTAAACAAGCACTTTGAGCATTGAGCATGCTGGTCCTCATCTTCTATGCAAGGTGTTTCACATCTTGGGCAATAAGCAACATCAGACATCGATTCAAGCGTTTTTTGTAACATCAAGGACTCCCACCGTTCATACTCCTCATCACCAAGCAATCGTTTTAACAAAGCAGGTGGGACCATACCTCCACATTTTGTATCAGGACATTGAAGCTTGCTTATGGTGCCTTCCTTGATATGCATGTCAGAATAAGTCCTCACACATTTGCAACAGAAGAAATGCTGGCATGGCAATCTGATGAATTCAGTACCTAATACGTTTTACAAGGTGAAAATAGGGTCATAAAAATTGGGTTTTTAGTTGATGAGAATTCACTGATGGAAGATTGTTAAATCCACACAGATACAGCAACTAAAGAAATCAGTTCAGACGAGAAATCAATGTGACCAAGAAACCCTATCCTGGAACCTGCTACACTATGCAAATCCTGACACAGGATTCAAGGGAAATATAAAATTATGCCTAAATCACTGCACGGTGTACACTGAGTTCTAATCATGATAACAATAATAATAATGATGAGAGATATGTACTCTGAAAAATAATAACTCACTGTAGCTTGTTAAGTAAAGGTTGAAAATTACCTGCATATTCACTAAAACAGATGCAGCATTCATGAAAGTTTGTGCGGAAGTTCTCAAGGTGTCTCTCATCATTGTAACTTTTTATTAAAGGAACATCCACATCTGGGGAAGAAATTCCAGAAACTGCACGTCTATCTCCTGTAAGTCTTTTTCCATAAGTACCAAGCATGATTTCTTTATCAAACCCAAGGTGAGAAAGAGAAGAACTTTGTAGCCATTCCACCCACTGGTATATGACTTCCTGCCCTAGCTGTTCCCTCCATATCGAGTCCAGCTTAGAGCAAAGATTGGAAATCTTACTTGAATCCAACCACTGGACAGAGATTGCAAAATAAGGCGGTAGGTGGCTAGGGTACGATTTAGGTAATAAACAAGTCAACAAAATTGGTGGAAGATATTCGACTCTGAAAGAGTATGAGAAATCATCTAAACTGTCAATTTTGTTCTCCAATTCATCAGATGAAATTAGCATTGCAGTAACAGCAACTCCACTAGGTGCTTCAATGTGTACATGAATCTGCAAAAGAGCTTTTTCCATTCAATTCTTTATTGATGATCAAATTTTATTTTTAGTTACTGGTTTATTGCAAAACCTGAAAAGATCTTAAGCCATCGTGCCTGTCAAGGATGAAAACATTGTCTCCATAAATGGATTCCATAGCAAGTAACTGCAAAAGAAAAACACAAATGACTAAAGGTAATACAAAGCAGTCATAAAGTTCCTACCTTGCAAAGCAACCGTATGGGAACGTTTTAATGTCAAGCTTGGTCTCTTTTCAAATCCTCATATGTGTTCTACTTTTGAAAAATGGTTTGCTTGCTTGGCACCTCAAAGTGTCAACCATCTCTCAAAAATAGTATTATCTAGTTCAACAAAATCCTGGTAATAAGTCTTGAAGTTGTCAAGTCCTATACCAATTTCAACCAGATTTTAATTTGGAAGACAATAAAACTTGTGTAGATGGATGAACGCACTCCAAATAGGCCATAACACTTGCACGGATGGAATCCCAACAAAGGGTAAGATATAATCGCTGAAATTTATGACAATACGGAAACCTCTCGACTAAATTGAACTGCATTTCTTATAAAGGCATCTCACAAAACCTGAAAGACCTTTATATAGGAAATAGATTAATAATGCTAAAAAGTGTGCCAGTTCTAACATGTTTACTGTCTATAGCATCTACTACTAAAAATCTACCTGGCACCGGAGGCAAAAAGAAAGTAATTGAATGTAATTTAAGGTTTTGGATATTAACGTTTATAAAATATGTACGATAAATTGCCTATCAAAAAGATATTTACGATATATAGGTAAGCCATGATATCCAAATGTGACCATCAATCAATTATCTTTGAGATGCATAGTTTGAAAACCAAACCTGCTGCAGCATGTAACGCTATAACATTCTTTTAACAATCTTTGAACAAATAGTTCTTAACTTCTTTAGTTCATGTACTTTTTCCAGGCGATTTCACTGGCCACCTAAAATACTATCCTAATCATAGAAGTTTAGAACTATTTTCACAATTTTTTTGCTTCTTGCACTTTGGCAAGACATCCAATAAATCAAAAATCGATATCCAATGAAGGTTAACTTAATTTAAAAAAAAAAACATGTAAACTTAAAGTCTGTGGAACCGTTCTAAGGTTTAAGACATTCAAAGAACTCTATTCAGAAAATGGCCAAAGCAACGTATAAGCCATCATCAATCACCAAAAACCTCAAAACGCTAACATCGTACCATAGGCAAGCTCACTAAATTAATTACCTCGTCCCCCTGCAGCTGATCGTTGATCCTCAGCTGCTCCTCCGACAACTCAGGCTCTTCCACGCCCAGCTGAAACTCTTCCAGTCTACTGAAAATACCATCCACATCCTCAACTGATTCGGACACCTCAATTGTTTTTCTCCAATCCCTTTCCTGCCCTTCTCCTTCTTCTTCATCCCCGCCTTTCTCTTGCTTCGTGTTGATTTTCTGCTCAGTACTCAACGACCATATGTCAGAATCCAAAGAATTCAGAGAACTCACTTCATTATTCGGAGAACCCGCCTCAGATTTTTTCACAAACTTAGGTTTGACTGCATGGGCACGCTGATTCTTAGACACCCACTTGGAGTTTTGACGGGTTCTAGGGGTGCGATTTGCGATGGGAAAACTGGCGGTAATTAGTTCGATTCTGCTTTCTGTTGCGGAAGAAGCGGAAGGTAAGGAAGGCGGTGAGAGATCAGTTTGAATAAGATTGTGTTCCTGATCGATAGGTGGCCTAAGGACCCAGTTCTCATCGATTTCATTAAGACGGTTGTGATGGTGGCGCTGGTTTTGTCTTCCTCCAGTTCTGCCGGCCATTCTCAAAGATTTTTGGACCCGAAGCGAACGTCCCTCTTCTTCGGCAAACAAAATATAAAACTAATTATTTTTAGAATTAATTTGATTCATTAAAATACAATTTAGAGGAAAAAGAATAATTATATTGCGTTCCCTAGATATGGATGAATCACGTACTCAGTTACAACATATTTTATAATATTTATACAACACAAATTATAAAATAAAAACATTTCTATAAATTATCTAATAAAATTAATATCGCTTTATAAAAAAATCCTTACTTTACCATACATACTACGTAGTATTAGACCAAACAGCTAAACTTCCCACCACTATAACTATCACGGAAATGATGTGCATCTCCATTCCCACTCGTTTCTTCTTTCGAACTCGTATGTCCCTTTATAGAGAGGCTCTCAACCTCCACTCATTTCTCCTTCCGCTACCCATCCCTTTCATCTGCTTGTGTCTTTTTGCATCGACACCCAAGAATAAAGTCAGTTCCTCCACCACCATTTCAACCCCTTCGTCCCCTCTTGTACAAATTTTCAAAAATCTTACGTGCTTTTGGAAAGGAAGTCTATGCTGTGAATGAAAGATGAGAAAATATAATTGAATGGAAAAAAAGAAATAAAAAGACTTAGTTTTGTTAGTGTGATCATGGCAAGCTGTTCCACGAATTCTGAAAAGAGAACTTATTACTAATGAATGTAATCCCATAAAAACTATAGTTGGTGTAGCTCAAATCTTTCCCTATTTCTTTTTTCCAATCAGAGTTGAAAAACCACCTACCTGGTATTGAAGGCCTCGAAGTAATCGTTTTTGAAAGCAAGCAAAGCAAGCAAGTGAAGCCTCATAAGTTCAAGCATAAATAAGGTTTGGCAGATAGGAAAAGAGTCTAATCCTAACCTCCTAATCTAAGTTAGGGCTTTTCACTACGGTGAGACATCTTTCCATCTTTCCTCATGTGTTTTGCTGGATAGGAGTGCACAAGACCTGACCTGTGTAGTCTATTGGGGGTGGTAACTTTTGAAAATCTGCCTTTAATGTATAGATTATTACAAGACAGCCCCTCAAATCTGACATTTTAGCCCCCCCAAGCTTGTAATCATAAGTTCAAAAGGCTCAAAATGTTTGGATGATACCCGTTACAATGTAAGTGTATCACCAACTTAAGTTACTTACTTAAAGTATATAGATTGTAAGTTCAAACCAATGGTTTAAGGCACGAACCAATTGTAGCCATGAACCAGTTGCAGCCATGAACCAGTCGCACTGTCGCAGCACAGTTCAAACCAATGGTCTGAGGTTTGGAGAGTAGCCCGTTACAGACACAGTATCCTTGACTCCTTTTGTACCGTTGCTGCATTGCAAGTTGCAACTTGCTTGTTTGTTAGCCCTAGGTAACTAGGTTGTTGCCGTATACTTACACTCTGCTATTTGATATTGGGTTAATTGGTTAAGGTTTTAAGTTTTCAACTTTATCTTTCCAAACTTCATTTAGGAATCAAAAATCAGAACTTCATCTTACACTCTGCCGTAAGCCCGTATACTTACACTTTGTCTCTGCCGATTCTATGTTCAGGAATCAGAACTTCAATCATCTTGATCTCACTCAGACTTACGTCTCAAGACTTTAAGTTTGTTGGCTTGGCAGAGGCTGAGTTGCCAATTATAGAAGACTAGAAGTTTAAACTTGCGAGTTGAGACTCTGCGTCTCTGCGAGTTGTCGCCCTTGCTGCCTGACTCTGCCGTAATGCTGTTGTATCATTCTTGTGACTTTGTGAGTATTTCCGCCCCCAGTGAGCTGCGTGTCGGTGTTGCCGTGGCCCGTATTGAACTTGGCCCTGGGTCCAACTACCGGCGCCGATGGGTTTAGGCAGAGCCGCAGTCTGCAGAGGTGTATGCAGCTTTAATCTTCCGACTTCCAGAGTTCCAACTTCCATGACCCCAGGTTCAACCATTCTCATATCTCGATTATGTGAGACTGTGTTATCATTTAAGTTGATTTATGCTGCTCGTGTTGTGCATATATTATAATATATATATATATATAGGTGTATATAGATTTCATTTAATACATAGTGTCATACTGAATTAATTCGTGCTTTATTGCATATATTAATATATTATATATAGTTTTGTTCAAATTTTAATATTTGTGCATATATACTGATTTGTGCATACAACATATATTATATAATATATATATATATATGTATAGGCATAGGCATAGTTTGAAAAAAAATAAAATTTGTATGTCTTGAATGTTGGATTTGCATATATTATTAGGCACTTATCAAATTTATTATTGATTTAGAAGTTTTTCTTAGAGTTTAAAAAATATGAGCAAATAAAAAACAATTGATTTTTTAAAAAAAAAGAAAGACGTAAACAAGTCGAGAGTAATATATATATATATATATATATACACACACATTTAGAGGACTCCGTAACGACGGAACATGATGTTTTTAGAAATTGTGAGTGTCCCGATCCCTCTAAAACTTCAAGAATGCAATCTGAAGAGATGGATGATACCTGTTTGGAATGTGACATTTCTATCATTGATAAGCGTCCCTCTAAAATTTCAAGAATACAACCTGAAGATATGGATGATACTTGTTTGGAATGTGATCCAGGATTACGTCCACAAATATGGAAATTTTCTACTAACATACAAGATGAGATATGACGTGCATATTTTAAAGCTGATCCATATCAACCTAAACTTTCAGAATATCTATTTTTCAAGAATAGCAATCAACGTCGTTGATTCCAATTTTCTTGATTTCAAAGATATTCAAACTAGTTGGAATACTCACATTCAAATAATGCTGTATTTTGTCTTCCATGCTACATTTTCGCTAAAAAATTAACAGGCCGTCCAGGATCAGATGCATTTACCAATAAAGATTTTGACAATTGAAAAAAAGTGAATGATGAAATGAGTTTTCCTTTATTAGGACATGTGGGGAAAGATCCAAATTCATCACATAAAAATGCCGTGAAATGTTGTGAAGATCTAATGAATCATTCAAGACATACTGATAAGCTAGTTGAAAAACAAGTATTACAAGAGATGGAGAATAATCGATTACGGCTCAAAACTTCGATAGATAGTGTTCGATGGTTGACATTCCAAGCATGTGCATTTAAAGGTCATGATGAAAGCCTTGAATTAAAAAATCAAGGTAACTTTATTAAATTGATAAAGTTTCTAGCAAATTATAATGATCAAGTTAAATGAGTTGTCCTGAAAAATACTCCACAGAATGCCAAATATACATCACCCAAAATTCAAAAGGAAATTTTGTATATATTTGCATATAAAGTGCAAAATGTGATTCGCGAAGAAATCGGGGATGCCAAATTTTGTATTCTTGTTGACGAAACTTGGGATGAGTCTAAAAAAGAACAAATGACTATCATTTTGAGATTTGTTGATAAAGATGAATTTATTAGAAAACGATTTTTTCATATAGTGCATGTCAAGGATACTATGACACTAACTCTAAAAAATGAGATATGTGCTCTTCTTTCTCGTTACAACCTTCAAGTTAAGAATATTCGAGATCAGGGATATGATGGAGGAAGTAATATGCGTGGTGAATGGAATGGATTTTAAGTTTTATTTCTCAAAGATTATCCCTGTGCATATTATATATATTGTTGGGCTTATAAATTACAATTAGCCTTGGTTGCAGTCTTTAGAGAAGCCAAACATATTCATCAATTCTTTATCCATTTGACATCTATTATTAATATTGTTGTTCGTTCTTCTAAACGTAATAATGAATTACAAGCTGTTCAAACTACTGTAATTGAAAGTTTGATTGCTTCCAATGAGATTGAGACTGGAAAAAAAGTTAATCAAATTGGTACACTACAAAGGGTTGGAGATACTAGATGGGGATCTCATTTTCGATCTATATATAGCTTGATGAGGATGTTCGGTGCTACTTGCATAGTTATAAATACTATCTCAAATGAGGGATCAAATTATTCTTAACGTGGTGATGCTGAAGCGGCTTACATGATATTGATATCTTTTGAATTTATTTTGTTATTACATATGATGACAAAAATAATGTAAATCACTAATACACTTTGCCAATCTTTACAGCAAAATTATTAAGATATTGTGAATGTCATGAGCCTATTTTCAACCATAAAAGTACTCATTCAAAAGTTAAGAGATGATGGGTGTGAGTCTTTGCTTATTGATGTTAGATTATTTTGTGAAAATCACCAAATTGATATTCCTGATATGAATGATCAATATACTTGAGGAAAATCTCGTCGTCAAGTTGAAAGGATAATAATAGAGTATCATTTTAGGATTGATATATTTATTGCTACAATAGGCTTCCAGTTGCAAGAATTGAATAATAGATTCAATGACCAAGCAATGAAACTTTTTATTCGTAGTGCTGCTATAAACCCTAACGGTGTAGACAAATCATTTAATATTGATGACATATGCAAATTGGCTGAGAAGTTTTACCTACAAGATTTTACTAAGCAAAAAAAATTCCTTTTGAGAATTCAATTGCAGCACTATGAGCTTAATGTCTTGACGCATCCAGATTTTCAAGATATGTCTACATTATCTGATTTATGTAGAGGACTAACAATTTCAGAAAAGTCAAAAATTTATTATTTGATCGACAGGTTAATTCGTCTAATCTTAATTCTTCCAGTTTCTACTGCTATTACTGAACGAGCATCTTCTACAATGAAACTTGTAAAAGCTAGATTAAGAACTTGAATGGAAGATGAGTTTCTTGCAGATCATTTGCTAGTTTATATTGAAAAAGAAATTGTCAAAAATTTCACTTCAGAAATGATAATGGAAGAATTTTATTACATGAAAGATCGTTGCCGAGTTTAATTTGAAGATAAAATTTTAAGTTGATCGCCCCCCAAACACCAAATCCTGGTTCTGCCTCTAGAAGTGCACCAGTTCTATCTTCTATTCTGTCGTGAGTTAAGAAACCAACAACATAAGTGAATAAAGAGATTCGGGATGAGTGAGAGAGAGAGAGAGAGAGAACCATAGTTTTTAATTTTGTACTGTATCGGCTGGTATAGCTAAAATATGCCATATCGGCCAGTGGTCCGGTACAGAAAAACTATTGTTTCGTTTTAGTCGATATTCCGACTTATGTTTCGACCGTACTTGATTTTGACCTTTTACTTTTAAAAAAAAAAAATTTTGCTATTTTTTTATTCAAATTTCGACTAGACTATTTACATATATATATATATTTATATATATAATTTATTTATATATTGACTATTATTTTGAAATATAATTTATATAGGTATTTATATATATAATTTATTTATATATAGACTATTTTGAAATGGTACACGAAATGGTACTAGTACTAAAATATTTCATTCCAGTGCCTTAATTGGTACACCCATTAATACGGTATTCAAAACATTAAAAACAACACGATAGGATTGTTCTATGAAGAGTAAAATAGAGTTTTCATAATGCTATATGCATTATGCATACGATCTCATATACCTTTTATAGAATTGGTAACATAGTAATAATATCACGTCAGTTGAAATATTAAAAAATAAAATAAAATATAATAAGAGAGAAACAAAAATAAAAAATACGAATAATTAAATTATAGAATGCATAAAAATAGTTTTCATACATGACGTGTATGCAAAAGATATACAAGCTATGTATAAATAATATTTTTCATAATTATTATACTCTCCATCTTATATTTTGTCATTCTGATCATATTTATTAATATTGCATATTTTAAATAATTATATATCCATTTGAACAATCACTTAAAATATATCATTTCTCTTCCTAATGATATATTATTGGTAAAATTAATAAAATTTAAAACGAATAATAACATTTATATAAAACTTTTCTTGATCGTTTTTGATAAAAAAAAAAAAAAAGAAGAGTTTTATTGGCCAGACAAAGGATTGAATGTGAGTTTGTGGTCGTTAGGCAAGCAAGAGAAAAGTCATCGTATGCTCCCCACCATATGCTCACTCACAAGAACCATTTTGTCCACAACCGATTTTATGCTTATAAAATAATGGTTTCACAGAAATAATTGGTGGGATCCCCTCCCATCTCCATCTCCATCTCCATCCCATTCCCATCATGCATACCTAACAACAATTCAACTACAACAAAGGGGAATCACCAAATCTTCAAGCCAAAACTGCAAGTATTGCATTACCCAGCACATATATATGATCATTGCTTCCCTTTCTAAAGTAAGAAAGATAATCATTTTTCAAAAAAAATTGAATATAAAAGCAAATCTATGTAATTTCATAAAATCAAATTTATTTTACAATTAAAACAATTTTACTTGATGTATCACATCAGCTTATGCACCATACTCAACTTATCGGTCATTATATATGATCATTGCATTCACTTTCTAAAGTGAGAAAGATCATCATTTTTCAAAATGCTCTGCACCTACTTCATATGCACCATACTCAACTTGCACTGATCTTGTCCAAGCAATCCTGTTGTCTATTGGGACATTATTGGTATGATGATTGGGACCCTTCAGCAATTATGTCACCTGAGTAATTAAGATGAAACTTACATATAATTTACTCCCACTCCATTGTAAAGCTTGATTAACTGAGCTGCTTAGAGCAATAATGAGCTGCCACCATGGGTGGGATCTGTTTTAGTTGGAGTGTACCTTCGTGGATTCATTAGCCACTAAAATAAGCAGTAACAATGATGGGTTTAATGAACCATTCCAGCCATTTCTGTGTTGGGTAATGATAACTTACGATCTCACCACTATTTGTTTATTACTCTTAGTACATCTATTTATTTTTATCATTTGTAAATATTTTTAATTATTAAAAAAAATTAAAAAATATACAATTTTATTAATAGTCACGTCTTTAATTATTAAAAATAAAAAAAATAAAAAAAATAAAAAATAAAAAAATCATTATTCTCCTATAAATAATGATAGAGTTGCACTTCATTTACCACTTTTTTTAATTTTTTAGTTTTTTTAAAAATATTTTTTTACTTAATAATTAAGAAATGAATTATTAATAAAATTATATATTTTTAATTTTTTCTTAATCATTAAGGATATTAAAAATATATATATATAAAAATATAAAAAAATTATATACATTATAAATGATAAATGAGTGATAAAATAATGGTAACGCTATCACTACTCTTCTCCTATATTTGCGGGCTTTTTGCATGAAGGATGGCCTCAGACTGTCAGCTTCGGCTTCAAGTGGTAGATTCCTTTTTTGTTTTATATTAGCTCCCCCATTTGCTTCTACAAGAAATCCATCATTTTCAAGAATAATAGAAGAGTCTAGCTATGTTGGGTTAGCATATCACTTATTTTAATACCTATAATTATAGAAAAATTTAAAAAATTAATACTTTTTTTTATTATTGTGACTTCTGAGATTGAGAAATGTTTCGACTACAAAGAAATTTCATAAAAATAAATTTTTTACTTTGAGGTATACAAGTCGAGTTGATAATATGCCAATGATATATCTGATAAATAATTCTACTTGAGGGCCTTTACATCACACATTATTTATGTGACATACTATTATTTAATATATGTGATGTGGACGTATTTCTTCTTTAGTATATACCAAGGAATTAGTATTGATGCATGTACATGACAATTTTTAAGTGGATCAAATGCTTACAAGATGTTTGATAAAATAACGTCGAAAAAAATATATGAAAGGATGGCCTGAAAATGCCTTTTGCTAATTTAAATATTCCAATCAATCTTTGTCGCAAAGTGCATCGATGTCTTCAAATTAAAATCTAATATTAGAAATAATTTCTATTTATCACTTATATATATATATATATATCAATTACTTGTTAACATTTTTTTTCTTGGCAATAACATTTAGAAATATAAAAAGATGATACTTAAATGACCTAGAAATATCCTTATTTTTTAATAGTAATACGATATAATCAATCAATTTCTAATCTTTTAAAGTGTAATTTAACGACATATTTATTTATATAATATAAAGTATATTTTTAGGATACATATTCCGTATAAGATTGGACACATGATATTTTATTAATGATTTTTGATACTCATCATCCTCATATATTATATTTATTTTAATTTTTAATTTTATTCTTTTTAAATTAATTAAGTTATTTTACTTATTATTTATACACCACATATTTAATAAAAGAAAAAAAAATTAAAATTTAAAAAATTATGTGTGGTGTATAGAATGAAAATGATGAGTAAAGTGTTTTAAAATTACACGTGAAAGGCGTACTTGGATTGCCACACTGCCACTTGTTTGGTGGAGACAAAAATTCTTCTAATCTCACTTTAAATAAAATATAAATTATTTTAAATAACTTAACTTAATTTTAAAAAAGAACTATTGCTGCAAAGAAGTTTAAGAAAATATATTTATAAATTGACTATGAATTTTTAGAATACGATATATCTATTTTATAGTAAAAATATTTTTATAATTTAATATTAAATATCAAAATATGTAATTTATTTTAATAAAATATTTTTACAATTAAGTTATTTATTTTAATATAATATATAATAATCAAAATTACCATAATTTTATTCTATATAGATACTCGCTTATAATTTTTTTGGTTGAGTTGGACATAAACAATTAATCATTTTTCAATAGAGTTTATTATTAAATAATTAATTTTTTAATATAAATTTTATATATTTAAAATAATTATATCATATTAATGCATCTCAAGATCGTAAATATTGGCGGCCAGGAATTAAATACGAAGGAGTAATAGAAAATTAAACGTGTTTTTGTTTGTTTTGAAATGATTGTGGGAGACTTCGTCATTATATCTCATAATTTATCGCTGACTTAGGGAAAATTAAAAAATAAAAGAAATACTAAACATAGTTAACACATTAAACATTGTCTTCCGTTCCTCGTTCAATCAGCCATCGCTGACCTCAGAAACTTGAAAACACGCACGCAGTCACTCTCCGACTGTGAGAGGAAAAACGGAGAGAAGAGTCAAGGGAGAGAATCAAGTTCTTCTTTGAATAAAGACATCCCACCCAACTTGTTGTCGGAATTTATTTAGAGAAAAATATCACAAATAAACTTTGTACAAATTGGAAGTGAAAGAAAGGCCCGCTATTGCCATTGTCATTTGTCACGGAGAGAGAGAGAGAGAGAGAGAGAGAATCTTTCTTTTGTGTCTCAAATATCAATTCGGACGCACACTCTGTCTACCTTGGAGGGTAGGTTCATTGTCTTGTATTCCACCAAAGCGCTTTAACTTTGCTGGTTCTTCTTTTACTTGTTGCATGCTACTTTCTGCCACTTTTGCTCGCTTTCCACTTGATTTAAAGTATTGCTGCATCTTCTACCGCCATTCGAAGTTGACTCTCTCTCTCACCACTATCCGTGTATAAATACTTAGATTTTCATACATGGAGACTGATGTTGCTCATGCATTTGAAGATTTTGAGCTATTTTGGTCCCTTTGGCTGTGTGGATAGACCATATTAACATTGCTGTTCTTCCCGGATTGATGTGTGATTGGACGGTAGAGGTAATTTTGCCCCACTTAAATGATTTACTTATTTGTCGGAAATAACTTTGGTAGTCCCAAATTTCTTTTGTTAGTTCTAATATCTCCAGATTTCTTCTGTTGTTTACACAAATCTGTGTTGGGTGTCTGTTTAGTATGTATGTATTTGTCGAAGAATTTCCATTTGAAACATTAGAAAGATTTATTGACCGAGGGCCTAGTTTTGAGATTAAATTAGTTTTTTTTTTTTGTTTGAATATTCATGCACAATAGGGATTTTGTGCCTGTTTGGGATTTCAAAATTCTGAATCATGGGAAGAATCTGAGAGAATAAGTTGGTTTTTCCTTAAAATTATCTATATGTGCTTGTTCGGCTAATGGGTGATTAAAGGATTTAGAATTTGATTTGCTCACTCACCAGAGGAAAAAAAGAAAAGAAAAAAAGATTTGATTTGATTAGAGATTTGGAGAATTTCTGGGTTTTTTTGGTTATCTTTTGAAAGGTTTTTTTTTTTTTTGTTTTTTATAGAACTTGATTGTGAGGAATTAACGAAGTTGTCCTCCCAGTGGACTAAAAGTGCTTTGCCATCATCACCATGGTTTCGAGGTCTTATTCTAACTTACTTGATCTTGTGTCTGGTGGATCTCCAACTTTTGGTCGTGAGAGGAAGAGGCTCCCTCGGGTGGCAACTGTCGCAGGAGTGCTGTCTGAGCTAGATGATGAAAACAGCAATAGTGTTGGTTCTGATGCTCCCTCATCTATCTCTCAGGATCGGATGATCATTGTGGGAAACCAGCTTCCACTTAGGGCACATCGAAGTGACAATGGACAGTGGAGCTTTAGCTGGGATGATGATTCGCTTCTTTTACAACTTAAAGATGGCCTTGGAGAAGATATAGAAGTAATCTATATTGGCTGTCTTAAAGAGGAGATTGACCTGAGTGAGCAAGATGATGTAGCTCAAACTTTGCTCGAGACATTCAAGTGTGTACCGGCATTCATCCCTCCCGATCTTTTTAGTAAATTCTATCATGGATTCTGTAAGCAACATCTGTGGCCTTTATTTCACTACATGCTTCCCCTATCGCCAGATCTTGGTGGTAGGTTTGATCGGTCCCTTTGGCAAGCTTATGTATCTGTGAACAAGATATTTGCAGATAAGGTAATGGAAGTGATCAGTCCTGATGATGACTTTGTGTGGGTTCATGACTACCATTTGATGGTTTTGCCAACATTTTTGAGGAAGAGGTTCAATAGGGTAAAGCTTGGATTCTTCCTTCATAGCCCATTCCCTTCATCTGAGATCTACAGGACACTTCCTGTAAGGGATGAACTTCTGAGAGCTCTTTTAAACTCTGACCTCATTGGATTCCATACTTTTGATTATGCTAGGCACTTCCTCTCTTGTTGTGGTAGAATGCTTGGGCTTTCTTATCAATCTAAGCGTGGTTACATAGGGCTTGAATATTATGGTCGTACAGTAAGCATTAAAATTCTTCCAGTTGGGATTCATATAGGCCAGCTCCAATCTGTTTTGGATCTTCCCGAGACTGAATCTAAGGTTGCAGAGTTACGAGATCAGTTTAGGGGTCGTACGGTTTTGCTTGGGGTTGATGACATGGACATTTTTAAAGGAATCAGCTTGAAACTTTTGGCCATGGAACAATTACTCACACAACATCCTGATAAGAGGGGTAAAGTAGTATTGGTTCAGATTGCAAATCCTGCAAGGGGCAGAGGTAAGGATGTGCAGGAGGTCCAATATGAAACTACTGCTACAGTGAGCAGGATTAATGAGACATTTGGAAGGCAAGGATATAAGCCAGTTGTCTTGATTGATACTCCACTTCAGTTTTTTGAAAGAATTGCTTATTACGTAATTGCAGAGTGTTGTCTTGTTACAGCAGTGAGGGATGGGATGAATCTTATTCCTTATGAATATATTATTTGCCGGCAAGGAAACGAGAAATTAGATGTGACCTTAGGGCTAACCACATTGACCCCAAAAAAGAGCATGCTGGTGGTATCTGAATTTGTCGGATGCTCCCCATCACTAAGTGGTGCAATTCGAGTTAATCCATGGAACATTGATTCTGTAGCCGAAGCTATGGAGTCAGCCCTAATAGTCTCTGAGGCAGAAAAACAGTTGAGGCACGAGAAGCACTACAGGTATGTCAGTACACATGATGTTGGGTACTGGGCACGCAGCTTTTTACAAGATCTTGAAAGGGCGTGTAGGGATCATGTGAGGAGGAGGTGCTGGGGAATTGGTTTTGGTTTAGGGTTTCGAGTAATTGCTTTGGATCCAAATTTCAGAAAGCTCTCAGTTGATCATATCGTTTCAGCTTATAAGAGGACGAAGAGCCGAGCAATTCTTTTGGATTATGATGGTGCTATGATGCTGCCAGGTTCAATTTCTATCTCTGCTAATACTGAAGTTGTTGAAACCTTAAAAAGCTTGTGCAGAGACCCCAAAAATGTTGTCTTCGTTGTTAGTGGGAAGGACAGGAAGACCCTAATGGAATGGTTTTCTTCTTGTGAAAAGCTTGGGATTGCAGCTGAGCATGGCTATTTTTTGAGGTATGCACTTTTTCCTTTTCTAAAAAGTGGATTCATGTGAAACTTGCTGCTGCTCCTCCTCACACTTGAAGATGTGATTTTGATGATTTTTAACATGGCTGATGTTTGTTTTTTCAATTAAATGAAGAGCTAATGTATGCTGTATTTCAGTTCATTTGCCTATACTATGTCCTCAGCTTCATGCCGTATATTGGAAAATGCCAAGGAACTTGAAGGAACGATGAAAATTCGGATTTCAGAAAATGGATCAAGTGATAGTAGGATATCATTTGCATTTATTTCTTGTATTACTCGAATTTGGATTTCAAAACATTGACCCCTAGCATGTTTTCTTAATGGCTCATTTGAGTCTTAAAATTTTATTCAGATATGGTTTAACACTCATCTGCATGCTGAAAACATTTATGGTATGGTCTTTAGCCTTAAACCTGCAAAGGGTTTTGTGTGTGTGACCCTTACATATTGGTTGTGTTCATTTTATAAAAATGTGCTTCCATTTTGCTTATCAAAATTATGAAAGGATGATGTTCTAACATCTGCCCCAACATAACCTCACCTATTACCACCTGCACCAAAGTTCGAGGGTAAATTAAATTTATTGTTATCGTGATATGTAGAGATCACATATCTTTTAAAAGGATTCTTCTGTTTTCATTATAGCTTTTATTCCAATCCTTTCACCGATTAAAAGTGCATTAAGCAGCAATTATTGATCCTGAAATCTACTATTATCAGGTGCAATTCTCTCTTCACAAGATTCTGGGAACAGAAACATATGCCAAAGCCCCATCTATTTTTGTGTTATACGAGTTGATTTTTCTTTTTTTTTTTCTTTTTCAGGCCAAACCATGAGGTGGATTGGGAAACTTGTGTTTCAGTGCCAGATTTTGACTGGAAACAGATTGCTGAGCCAGTAATGCAATTATACACTGAAACCACTGATGGTTCTACCATAGAGACCAAAGAGAGTGCTCTTGTTTGGAATTACCAGTTCGCAGATCCAGATTTTGGCTCATGCCAGGCTAAGGAGCTTCTTGATCATCTGGAAAGTGTTCTTGCTAATGATCCGGTTTCAGTCAAGAGTGGCCAACACATAGTTGAGGTTAAACCTCAGGTTAGTGGTACCGTTCTGCTTTCCTCAAATCAATCTATAATTAGGTGTGCCGTGGTCTAATAGCAGGAGAATTGGTTGGAGTCAACTTCCATAATTCTCAAACTAAGGAACGAAATTGGGATATTTGGTTCTCCTCATCCTAAAATACATTCCAAACTACCTTTGATGTGGGCGTGTTAAACGAGTCTTGGGTGTCAACGGAATAAAAACATGTTGCATTTGTACTGTCTCCGGTTCCTCGCCATCAGAAAAAACAAAAAACCGACTATTACAAAAGTGACTCATATTCTCAAAACACTTCCCCTTGTCTTTGTACTCAATGCAGGGTGTAAATAAAGGCATTATAGCAGAATATCTCCTCTCAACAATGAGACAGAAGGGAATGCTGCCAGATTTTGTTCTCTGTATCGGAGATGACAGGTCGGATGAGGACATGTTTGAGGTGATAATGAGTGCAAAGGCATCTCTCTCCCCAGTTGCTGAACTGTTTGCTTGCACCGTTGGCCAGAAACCAAGCAAGGCCAAGTACTTCCTGGAAGACACAACCGAGATTTTGAGAATGTTACAGGGCCTAGCCAAGGCTTCAGAGCAGGCTGCCAGAATTGCTCCCCAAGTTTCTCAGCGGCTGGTTATGTCAGATAGTAAATAGTCTTCTCTATAGGACCATATCACCCTCGCTATGGGGTTCTTTTGTGCTAAATTTCTCGACCAGTATGATTTTTCCGGTTGAATATTGAGGTGTAGATCTTACTTCTCCACCAGATTGCAAAATTGCAAGGAGTTCTTACCCAGTAGTTAACTGGTAACCTATGATTTTTATATGTTGTTCTTTGTGATTCTTTTGCCGGTAAGTGGTAAATGTGCCATAGACTAGCAATTGAATATCCATGGATCTCTCTGAGGAGCTAACAGATGATAAGGGTCAGTATCTGAAGATATCTGCAATTGCTCTCTAACTTCACCCATCTCGTACTTCTATCATTGTGGGATCTATTTCAGTAATGTGTTTGAATGTGGGAAAAAAAGGCTTGCAAATAATTTTTATTCTTTTTCGGTCTGCAGTCATCTAAGGCCTGGTTTTTTTTTCACAAATATTCTCATCTCATATCATCTCATCATTATTATTTTTTCAAATTTTTATATAAAATAAAATAAATAATTCAACTTTTTCAAATTTCAAAATAACTTTTTTAAATCATAAAATAAAATTAATATTAAAAAATATATTATAATAATATTTTATTTAATTTTTAACTTTTATCTTATTTTATCCTATCCTATCCATGAAAGTAAACTAGTCTTTGCCAAATATCTTGAATAAAAATAAATCAAATAAAATTATGTATAAAATAAAAATATAGAATACTTGTCGAGTTGATCAAACTGAAAATATTATGTTTGATTGAGTTGCTTGTTTTTTTTCCCCCCTTCAAATGACTTATGCAGAATTTGCGCGTTCTGGACTTTGTACAAATCGTTTTCTAGTGGGTTTGATTTCAATAATAAAATTTATAAATAGTATTTTTCAAAAATCATAATATGGAATTTATATATATATATATATATAAACATTAAAACGTAAGGGCAAAAATGATAGGGAATTGTTACAAACTACAAAAATAAAGAAATTATATAAAAGTATTTTTATAAATTGTCGTCTTTTATATATAAGTTATATCTATTTTATAATAAAATTAATTATATAATTTGATAAATTATATTAAATCGTATCAATTTATATTAAGGGTATTACCCGCAATATACGGTGTGAGATAACCTTATCCTATCTCCCACCCCACGGTTTTTTTTTTTTTTGAGAGTTCATCCTTGTCCCCTGCCTCCACTATTTGGGGGTTGGGTATCCTGCCCCGATGAGTGAGGTACGGGATGGATTCCCACCTCATTTTTATGTAAAAAACAAACTACATTCTCCTAGATTTAAAAAACATTTCTAAATTTAAAAGTGATAAAAATACATTTTTAAACCCAAATTATAAATTTAAATTTTGTAAATATGACTATAATATAAAAAGTATGTAATTTTTAAATTAACTAGTGTATATTTTATGTAAGTTGTAGTATAGTCATTTATAAACTATTTATTAATGCATATTTTGTATAAGTTGTGGTGTAGTAATTTTTAAATTAAATAATTTTTAAATTTGCTTGTGCATATTTTATATAAATTGTAGTTTTTAAACTATTTAAATTTGCTTGTGCATACTTTATAAACAAGTATAACAAATTGTAAGCTAAGTAGTTACCAACAATACTCCAAAAAAACTCCAAATTGCTCTCGGCAATTTCTCTCTAAAACTCTCCAAATACAAACCGCTCAAAGGGGGGAGGAGTAATCCCCACGCGCTCCACCGCAAGAATCCCAAGGCGTCGATTTTTTAGATGGACGAAGAATTTCGTCGAACAGAACAACGCATTAGCCACACGTGCGGCCCAAAACAGGAGCGTGAAATCTACGCACCACCGCTAGGGGTGCTCTCTGCTGTCATGCACCGCTTTTTGGGATCAGGACCATCGGCTTCTTTAGATCCGACTATCTACTATATTCTAAGGGTGACATGTGTCCCTCACATATCACCATAGTTATTGTGTTAATGTTTTTATATTTTTCTAAAGTTAAAAATATGGATCTACAATTTTTTAAGTTGTAATTCGTTATTTTCACATTTTATATATTCTGTCATTTGTTTTTGTTTTATTTAAAAAACATTGTCTCTAAAATTTAGATCTATAGAGTGTCGTGCTCCACTCCTCAATAGTTGGGTTGTAATGCTTCTTGTCATAATTGTAATGTCCCGTTTATAACAGGATGATCAATGTTTCGCTATATATAAAAAAAGGGTGATGATCAATGTTTCGCTATATATAAAAAAAGGGTGATGATCAATGTTTCGCTATATATAAAAAAAGGGTCTAACAAATTGTTATATATATATATATATATATATATATATGAAAAAGTCTGAGGAACGGCCCGGGTGCGTTAGCCCCAGGGTGCCCCTGACGTGAGGTTTAAAATGATAAAAAAAAAAGGAACATCAATCAATCTTGGAGATCAATTTATGGGTATTTTGACTTTTTAAATTTGGATAATAGAATAAGATTTTATGGGATTAATTTGTGCAAATGAACCTATTACATTTTTTTTTTCGCGACCCTATTACATATTTGTTTAGAAAGAATGATAAATTTACTAATTTTTATTATATTTTTATTACTCTATAATGTATTTGAAATTATTGTTTCTTTTAAATATTTTTTAAAGATAAAAAATATTCTTAATCATTTAAAAAATCAAAATAATTAAAAATATATGTAACTTTACTAATAACTACTTTCTTAACTATTAAATAAAAATAAAAACTAAAAACTAATAAGTCTATCATTATCTTTTTTTTTTATCAAATTTATTGAGTTTCTAACTGTTGAACATAAAGTTTTAAGTCTCGTATATACGTATAGATTTTGATGATAATAAATAAATTCAAAATTCAAACTCAAATTGTCTACGCATGATGAAGTTAAGCACATCAAGAAATCAAACATGAATAAGAAAGAAAACAAATCTACAAATGAAACTCATAGAGTAATTTTGTAAATCTCTTGATAAAATTCGAAATAAGATTAAGGTTCAAAATTAACATTTTTTCACATGTGCATGACATCATCAAAATGTTTAATTTCGAAAATTATATTTTACATGTGGATGACATATGCAATGACATCATCAAAAGGTTTTAATTCAAAATTTATATTTTACATGTGCATGACATATGCAAATGACTTTTTCAAAATGTTTAAATTCAAAAATTATATTTCACATGTGCTTGACATATGCAATGACATCATCAAAAATTTGAATTTTGAATTTTGAATTTAGAAGATAATTGAGATTTGAGTGTCATCTTTAGACATATACATGTGTTGTTTGAATATTTTAAAATATGAATGATATTGTCTTGAAAAAAGATGCTTTTATTTGAATATTTTGAAATATGAATGATATCTTCACATTTGCTAAGATTTGCCAATAAATAGCTCACTTGAGTTTTACAAAATTACAACAACAAGAGCCTACATATCAATTACAAATTTTTGCATCATTCTTTTAAAGCTTTCATTCTCTTTTCTCTAAATTTTGTGCCTTAATTCTTATTCATTTTGAGAGAAATATAGGTTACGCTGTATTGTTCTTATTTCACTCATTGAGGAGTGTACTCTGATAATCTACTCATTATCAACTCTTATATCAGTAAGAGGGTGCGTATAACCTTTGTGTATATAGAAAGTGTTCTACATAGGGAATAGTTGAATCACCAAGTATAAGGTGATTGCAAGTGTAAAGAGTGTTCTACACAGATTTTTTGTAGCAGTGTTATTCGAATGTATAATAGGTTTCTATCTCCACCTGAAGGAGATTGAATAGTGAATTTGGAAATTCTCAAGGGGTAACTTAAGGCAATGACGTAGGTAGTAGGACTGAACCTCGTTAAAATACTGAATTTGCTTCTTCTTACCCTTACTCTTTATATTTCCTGTTGTTTCGTATTTTGTTTATATTTTATATTGTGTATGTGATTTATAAGTGTTAATTTTTAATATAACCCAATTCACTCCTCCTCTTGTGTTATTCATCTGGGCAACACTAACTTTCATTCATTTTTGGCTTGGCTCTAATAAATAAATAAGTCAAAGTAGTAAAGGGTGACTTTCTGGGCCAACACAATGATTGTTAAAAAAAAAAAAAAAGTAATCAAAATTAGGGGTGTAAACGGTTCGGTCTGGTCTGAAGAAAATGTAGACTGGTTCCATCCGGTCCAAAAAATTTTCACCCTAGACCGGACCGAACTCTTATTCGGTCCATACCGGTCTGGTCCAATTCGGTCTAGGGGCGGTCCGGTTCGGTCCAAGGGTACCTGATATGATTTAATAGATTAAATTTACTTCAAAATCTTGTAATGATGAAAAATAATTTTTAACCCAAATTTAATTATGTTCAGCCCAATTTACGTATTTATCACAGATTTAAGCAAAATAATATTAAAAAAAACTTACTCTTAAAATAATTGGCAAAAGAAAAAATAATCTAAATAAAAAAATAAAAATTATAAATTATAATTTTTATACTACAACTAATCAACTACTATAAATTATAATATGTTAATATTATAAGAGTATATATTATACTACTACTCTTAATCTATATTAATATTAATATTATAATTTATATACTATTAGTTATATATACATATATATATATATATGTAAAAAGTCATTCAATTTGGTTCGGTCCTGTAATATCACGACCCAAATATTTAGGTTTATAAGTGAATAAATTGATCTTTCGATCTCTCATATTATTATATATTTTTAATATTAGTATTATCCATTTTATCAGATCTTATGGCATTAATAAGTTCATATTTTAAATACGAGTTTTGTTTATAGATATTATTTTTATTATATTGTTATATTTTAATAGATAAAGTAGGATCAAATTCTTTATTATTATTGTTATTATTATTATTATTTATTTTAAAAATAGATTTTAAGATAGAGTTTGTTTCTAATTAGTAATTAGTAATTAGTTAACCGATTAAGTCTTACAATCTTTTTAGCCCTGCACGTCAATTTCTACTCACGCACGACTCTCACGTATATAAGTACTTCCTATCCGAACCTTAAACTTCCATGCAATGCACGTAATTTCCAGTCCCGAATGCATATTCAAATCGAAGCTCTTTCCTCTGGATCCCATTTAAAATCAAATGCAAACTTCAACTCAAACATTTCAAATTCAATCATTCCGAATAATTATCCGAAGCATATCCCAACTCAAACTCTTATCCTTTCATAAAAATATTTCAGAAACCACTATGTCGCATAGCATTATCTCAATCCGAAATTAAATAGCAGCTAAATCTTTCGGTCATCATCCCCATTTGAAATTTCAAATTTAAACTCCTGACCAAACCCGTTGCTTCCGTTCCCTTCATCTATAAATATCCACGAAGACCCTCTGTTTTGCTCAACACAGAACACACCAAACACCATCTCGATAACCCAGTGAATAAAAGCCCCTGTTTTTGCCCAGCTGAGCCGCCCATCACCTGGAAGTCGGACTACCTCTCGCGGTGCCAGAAACCTCCGACAGGACCCTCCCAGACCACCGCTAGATCTAGCTCTCGGCCTCCCAAAGAAACCACCTTAACACAGACAGCCACCAAACTTCACGCCAATGCCCAAGCTTTCACCACCACCTCCTAGTTTTCATCACCTCCACAAACCTCACAATTTCACCACAGCCCTCATGCACGTATAGGTCACCTTGAACGTTCCTAGACTAAATTGCTCAGCCCCTCGTCGCTCCTTAACCACTGTCGGTCAGCCACCGAAGCATTGTATAAATCCCCTGTTTTAAGCCCATCAAAACAGAGCACCATCATATCAACAAAACCGTGAGCCACAGCCTAGCTTCTGCACACACAACACCATGTTGAAGTAGCTTGGACAACCCTGAAACTGCCGCTTGTCACTGCCGGGATACACCAAAATACACCGACGCACTGGCAACCACCGTAAGCGAAACGGCCAGCCACGTCTTCACCCCAAGTCGGATAAGTCGACGGAGTTAATTCTCTTAGTTGGTGAGTCTTGAACCATCTGCTTCGTAATCATCTCCCAAAGATTTTAGCGTTTTGCTTTGCTTGGTAAGTGTTTAAACTCCAATCAAGCCGCTATGCATGGTTTGGATTACCTTTGAAGTGATTTTTGAATTTGAGATTTCTCTCATACGTGTTAAAGCACGAAGTTGATGACATTTATGACATTAAGTCTAAGACGTGAACAGTTGGATTACATTCTTATGTTTGGGCTTATCATTTTATTTCTGGCCGTAGCTTTTGCGTTTGTTGATCTTTTAAGTTGGATTGAGTTGAGGTTTTAAGTCAGGTTTCATTTTTCACTAAATAATTATGTTAATCTATAAATGTATGTTTTACAGAAAATATTAGGAGAAATACTTATTTTATTAAATTTTTATAGCCAGGTTTCAAATAATAAATAGAGTTTGATTTATTTTTAAGTTGTTAAGTATATTTTATGAAACAAGCACCCATTTTTCTTTATTATTGATTTAAATCAAATATGATTCTTTTACTAAATTATATTATATTAATAGTTCATGAGAAGTTTAATATTCAGTACTTTTAAGTTCATTTTAGGAACTAAATTTTCTAACCATTATTTTATGGATTTGAATATATTAATATATACTAAAATATTATACTTGAAAGACTATATGATATTAATGTTTAAATAATATAGTCCAAGTATTTTACTAAATTCTATTTTAAAGGTTCAAATGTATTATTACTATCTTAAATAAATTATGATATTAGACTTTATTAATTAAGTAGAATATTTATTTGATTAATAGGATATGATTTTAATCAAATGGATTGTTAGGACACATTTTCAAGATAGATTAGTGACTGTTTAATATTTCATATAGGTAATGAGTTATGAAGGAAGAATTTAGGAAACAGCGCTACGAGGTAAGCGAATTTGATCACAAAATTAGGATCCTCACATTAGTTTATATTATTAGTAAAGCTAGTTCTTTGATAGCCCTTTTCAAATACCTCTCATGTTATGCAAGCATGTCATTCAGCACAGCATACGATCATGTCATCAGTATCATGTTTAAACTCAGCGAATTATAGTTATTTATGATAGTATGTATTATGCATATCATGCCACATAAGTCACATAAGTTGAGTTAAGTTAAGTATAAGACTAAATCAGATCAAAAATCAATTAAACAGTCATCCAGTTAAATCAGTCAGTTAAAATAGTTCAATTAGTTTCAGTTTAGTAAATCAGTTATTTCAGATGGCCATCAGATGCATGGTACCAATGCATATCAGATTAGGGTAGATGTATAAGCTATGGATCTAAGCGTGGTCCACCATAGTATGCTAGAGTACTATCAGCAGCTCCCCTTGCTACAGTGGGATATGGGGCCGGTGCACAACCTTGCACACAAAGTAAAGTGTGTTGGCCAATCAACTCAATTAGATCAGTTCAGCTAAATCAGTACAATCAAATTAGATCATTTAAATCAGTTCAGTTAGTCAGATTAGATCAGTCAAACCTATCAGTTAATTCAGACCAGTCACTTAAGTCGGTTAGCCAGTCAAGTCAGTCATGCATGACATCAGCATTAACATGTACAATCATATTTCAGAATTCAGCATAAGTTTTATAAAAAAAAAAATATCCTATAATATTATCTTATGTTGTGGTGGATTTTCTTACTGAATCATCGACTCATTTTAATTATTTTCCTACTTTTAAAACCACCAAGGTGAAGAAGATGACCAGTGCGAGCAGGCAGACCAGGAGTAGATTGAGTAGTTACTGTATTTTCGACAATTTTCTAGAAATACATGTTTTTATGACACAAGTTTAATGTCAGTTAATGTTTTTCTTCAAAAACATTTTATTAGAACTCCATTTCTTTGGAATAAACATTATTTATTTCATTATAAAAATAAAAAATCTTGTGCTGAAATAAAAGTTTTAGAAAATTTCGTGACACTTCTTAGCCTACGGGAAGGGGGTGCTACAGTTCCGGTCTAGGGGAGGAATGCCATGGATTGAGACCGGATCGGAAATGTTCGGTCCATGCAAAAAATGGACCAGATCGGATCAAGTTTCATCCGGTCCACCGGTCTGGTTCGGTCTTCTTACACCCTTAATCAAAACGATGGAAGACAAACACACCTACTCTTGAGTTGTATACAAAGATCTACATGGAGATCCTTTTTGTTTAGAGGCTATATTTATATAATAAAATAAGATAAGATAATTTTAGATAAAAGTTGAATAAAATATTATTAAAATATTATTATTATTTAGATTTTGAAAAAAATAAATTATTGATTATATTTATATGAGAATTTAAAAAAATTATAATAATAAGATGAAATAACATAAAAAAATTTATATAAGCAATGATATGTTGCCCTACGAATAGGGCCCATTTACGTCCTAATATACAATTCAAAAAATTAGACTCTCGTATGGTTCAAAAAATAAACAAATAGAAAAGTTCATATTTTAAAATGAAATTAATTAAAACAACTTTATTTATAGATAAAAAAATTTTAAAATTTTATTTAATTTATTCATAAAAGGGGAGCATTTCAATGAAGACTGTAATGTAATCTATCAAATATGGATTGCAAGAAGAATTATGTATTTATTTTTTTAAATGATGAAAAGAAAATGTACGAATAAAACATATTTAATTTATTTATTATTTGTAATTAAAAAAGCTATGAGGGTGTCAAAGAGCCCCAACTATGGGTCGATAGAATTACTCAACTGAAAATGATTTTTCAATTCAAATGAAGCTTATATAGCTTTTCTTTTTTTGGTTTCTTTATACCGAGCTTATTTTGCTCATAAACCCAATCATAGAGCTTTCGTCCAAGGGGTGGGGCTTCGTCTCCTCTTCCCTCCGTCTGTTTAACCACCCATTTAGGTTGTTTTCCAGTTTACTTCTGATTTTTCTAACTTTTTTCTTGATTTTCTTGGAGATAGAACTTTGAGTTTCCGATCTTCTACTTGCCGGCCTTCTCTAACTGCCACGCGCCCCTCCGTCTGACTCTCCAACAGCCGATCTATCAAATGGTGTAAGTTTTACATTCAAAAGGGTTGCGCGCATGTCTTACGCGCTACTCTCAGTGCGCGTGAATCACAAGCGCCGCCATCCAAAAAAGGGTCTTCAGCCGCCACGCATGATAGTTTCTGGGTCAGGGGCCTATAATCTTCATGATTCGTGTGCTCATACTCTGCTTAGTGTGGCGCGTGGCCTTCACGCACCACTACCGTCAATGATTAATCATTGCCGGTGTATCGGATCTCCCTCAGCTTTATTCTCTCTTATGTTCCTGCTTTCAATAACTAGCAATCAAAATGATGTAGATGTGATAGCCTCCTTCGATCGGAACAAATCAAACAAATGCAGCACACCCTTATTGACTGCAGCTTTTAGTCATAAGTTTATAGTCTATTTACCAGATTATGTCAAAATTGCTTTTGAGTGACTTCCCTTGTCGGAATTAGGCTGGAGATAATTTATTGGCGAGATAGCCCACTTTTTATTTTTTATTTTAGAACCGCTTTGTTTGTTTTGTGATGATTGTTAAGGACTCTTACCTCATTAAATATTGTATCATTTTAATCACGTAGTTTATCTATGTAATGCTTGCTTTAGAGAAAAAAAAAATCAAATGAAGCCTAAAAGAGAGAAAATCAAAAGAAAGAAGAACGACTGATAAGCTTTTTATTCTAAAGTCATTTTATTTTGTTTTTTTAATAATTTTAAAACCAAAAAGAAAGGAAGGAACTCAGAAGAAGAAATAAACGAAAAAGAGAACGTCAAGTGCGCTGCGGGACTGTTTTGTAGCAACGCTCCAAGCGGGGGCGGGGCAGGGATGAACCTCCCCTTTTTTGTTTTTTGTTTTTGTATTAGAATGATGATTGTCTAAGATCAATGACAACTAAGGGCATGTGTAATGTATGCACATAATGGTAGTCTAGGGCATCAAATAGTTGGCCTTGGGAAATACCTTACACTTTGTAACCCTAGGCCTCTCTTTGAGGGGTGAGTAGTAGGACCCTGCATACCACTGCCTTGCCCCCGCATGGGTGGGGCTTGGGCTCCGTGCTGCGGATGCAGAGGGTGGGTGGCCCTACCCACATCTAGGGCCTTCAGGGGAGGCAAGGGATGGAGGGGGCCTGCCCCTCCCCGATTTTCTCCCGTCATGTATATATTTATATTTTAAATATATATATATTTTTATATAAAAAATCTTCAATGTCATAAAACGACGTTGTTTTGGTATGGGGTGTTAAAAGCCCTCTCGGCAACTCTCTCGCCCTTTCACTGGCCCCTTCTTTGTTCTCTTGTCTCACTTTGGAAACTTGTGCTCTCTCTCTCTTATGTCCATCACCATTTGTCCATCGTACACATTACGCGGTTGCTGTCTGTCTGTATCTCTGTCTTCGAAGGTAAGTTAATCAAATCCGAAACTAATATTTTTTTTGGGAGATTGGAGGAAGGATGAGATTAAATGGAGGAGTTGGAGAATGGGATTGTGCCTTTTGTGATTTGTGTGCTGTGGAGATTTGATTTGTGCATGTGTTTTGATGTTATGATTTTGTGACTTTAGAGTTTCAGATAGGATAGGAACCCTAAATTAGTTAGGGTTGATCCAATTCGAAACCCTTAATTACACAAGGGTTTCAATAGGCAAACCGAATCCTAAATTAAGTTGGGGTTTCGGATTGGAACTTTTAAGAATATGAAAATTATGAAATGCTAAATTAAATTAAATTTTTTGTTGACCTTCATTTTGTCACATCAAGTTAAAAAGCATCAAAGTTGAAATCTTGGTATCATAGAAGTACTTGTGTAATTAGATGCTAAAGTTCATCAATTTTGCCAAAGATCTTAGAACAGTCCCCCTAAACACAGACAATCACTACTAAAAAGTCCAAAAAAAAAAAAAAAAAAAACTTCTATTAATGTTGCTTAACTAGCCAATACAATAAACAAGATCCCATATTGATAAACAAAAGAATTAAAACAAAGCATGAAATGTAGACATCAAGATGCAATATTGTGCTTGCCAACATATTCTAGATTGCATCAAGTCAACAGTTTTTTTGAACAGAAACTGGTAAATGCTTGTATCTTTTCTTAGGTTGGGAAAATTTTGTGTGATGGAAGAAATATTATAACCAAAGTTCGGCTTGGAAATGCATAGAATTGCTTTTTTATAAGGCAATATTTAAACCCACTCATCAGGTTTCTAGCGAATTATTTCCAGCATATAAGTTCTATAAAAAAGCCTATGGATTATACAAATATATAACAAATCTTTAGAATTTCCTAGAATTTTACTTTAGAACCTGGAAATTGAGAAGAATTTTACTCTCCTGATATACCATATAAAATGTAAATTTAACTTCAATATTGTAAATATTGCATTTCTTTGTGAACTCATATTAGAAGAGTAACCAATCAAGTAATGTAGTATAAATATGGTCATAGAGGGTTGCACCTCCTGTTGGTTCATGGAATCATGATACACATTCTCATAAATAAGTTTATTCATTCTAAACCAAAATTCCCATGTGATTGCAAAGGTGGACAGATCCCCATAATTGCCTTCTTCTTTAACTAAAATTTTCAAGTTCCAAAAAGGCATCAATTGATCAACTTTTTGGAGAGCTGAGATATAATGTGATTCCAATTCTGACGGAAAGTGAAAGGCTCTCCATTTTGTGGTTGATAGAAAGTACATTTGTCTTCCTTGAGCTCTTACCCTTTAATCTAATGATATTTGTCTTTAAATAAAAAGGCTAGAAAAATCGATCAAAAAAATAATAAAAAGGCTAGAAGAAACACAGGCATCTATGCATGTCCTTTCTTTTTTTTTGGCTTGGGACAACATCATGCTGAGTTGATAATGCATGTTGGAAACCCTATTTTAATGAAATTTGCTGAGTATACAATTGATGTTAGTAGTTGTGAATCTATGGTGTTTCTAGGAATCTGTGTTGTTTATATGAATCCTTGCTGTTTATGTTTTCATTTTAGGATTTTGACTGTTTTTGGGGAATGCTTATTCCATCACAGTTTAGTGATAGCTCTCCTACCCCTACCCTAACACCTAACCTTACACTTGGCTCTAACCCCGCAGACTCTAGTCAAGAGATTGTACTAAAAAAAAATGTCAGATGAGAGTAGTGAGGGCTCAAGGTTGAATGAGTTTACTGAGTATAATTCTGATGAGTGTAAAAGAAAGTTAGTGCGTATGGTTATCATGGACGAGCTACCTTTTCAATTTGTGGAAGGGAGAGGATTTTAAGAATATTCTCATTGCTTGGAACCTAGATTTAATTTTCCTTCTCGTCACATAGTGACAAAGGATATTAAAAAACTTTACAAGAAAGAAAGAGTTTTGTTAAGGGCTCAATTGGCAAGTCAAGTAGTTTGCCTCACTATTGGTACTTGGACATTTGTCCAAAATTATAATTACACGTCTTTGACTGTGCATTTCATTGATTGTGATTGGATACTACACAGAAAAATAGTGAAGTTTTGTCAAATTTCTAATCACAAAGGTGAGACGGTTGGGAAGACCTTGGTGGCCGCAATAAAAGAATAGGGGTTGGCACAGATTTTGACAGTTACAGTTGATAATGCATTGTCTAATGATGTCACATTGAGATATCTTAAGACCTATCTTAGAGAGGCAAATAAGACAATCTTGGGTGGTGATTATTTGCATGTTAGATGTGCTGCACATATTTTGGATTTAATTGTGACTGATGGCTTCAAATTTGTTGATGACTTAATTGCACGAATCAGAACGGCTGTTAAATTTGTGAGATCTTTTCCTGCTAGATTGGAGAAATTCAAGATTGCTGTGAGGAATGCGGGCATAACATCCAAGAAGGGCCTTTATATTGACGTTCCTACAAGATGGAACTCAAACTTTTTTATGTTGGAGGCGGCTCAAGAATATAAAATGGTTTTTGAATTATTGGATGATGAAGACATTCAATATCTTAAATATTTTGATGAGCATGGGGAATTAGGAAAGCCTATTGATGATGATTGGAAGGTTGTTGCTATTTTTGTAGATTTTTTTAGGCTTTTCTACGAGGTCACATTGAGGCTATCTGGTTCTTTGTATCCTACATTTAATGATTTTTGTCAACAAATATGTAAGGTGAAAGAAGAAGTGGATGAAATGCTTAGAGATGACCATATTAGGGTGCAAGAGATGTCATTAATGATGATGTTCAAATATGACAAGTATTAGAGAGATTCGAGTAGACTAAATATTTTGTTCTATGTGGCTGTTGTTCTTGATCCACAACTTAAGATTTGTGGCATGATATATGGTTTGGGAATTGCGCATGGGATCGCATGGGCTGAGCTTATTTTTGAGTAGACTAAATTGTTTGATGAGTTTACCATGATCATCAAGGGTGGTAATGCACCTAGACCTAGACCTACCCCACTGCCTCCTCCAGAAGCTAGGGCGGGGAAAAAATGTAGGTCGTCGTGGGAAAGTTACCTACTAGCTCGTCAGTCTACAGAGTCAAAGTCGGAAGTAGACAGATATTTGGCAAAGGATCTTCTCCCATATACTGCAAAATTTGATATATTAGCATGGTTAAAGACCAATGCCATGAAATATCTCGTCTTTGGAGAGATAGCTCACAGTATTTTGGCCATCCCTATTAGTACTGTTGCTTCAGAGTTAGCCTTTTGTATCGGAGGGAGCATATTGGATCCATTTCGGAGTTCATTGCCTACTACTATTGTGAAGGCATTGATTTGCGCACAAAATTGGATCAAAGGGACGAAAATTCATGTTCCTGATATTCTTGACTTTAAGAAGATTGACGAGGAGGAGGGTGGTGATCAGCTTGAATCTGGTAATTATTTATTTCATTTTATTATTTTGATTTATTTGTATACATTTCATCGGTATTAATTTCAATTTTAGTCACTGTAGCAATGCATGAGATGTCGTCTGTCTCTGCTGCAGTATGACTTTGTGGTATTGAACCCATCATTACTATTTGTGATAGGTTTGTACAATTTGTATTGTTCCTTAATTATTTTTTGTATTCATATGATTTTTTATATCTAATTGTTATTATTATCTTATTGTCATATGCGTAGCTCAAGCTTCAATCCTAATCCCAAGCTCATGGACCAAAATTGAAATGATCTATTCTCAATGTCTCATTTTGGTTGGTCAGATTTTAGTTCATAATTTTTTCATTTCTAATATATGTTTGTAATTTTAATTTTTACTTCTTATTTATAATTCTTATTTATCTTTCTATTAAATTATTAATATTTCAGATTTTATAATTCTACGACTCATAGCAAGCACTACTAAATTCTAATTGCATATCTTTCCACCTTTGCTCAGTTGTATTCAGGATTCAATTATGAGTTCTTTGTAACGTTGATACAATGTCCCTTTTATGTTTGTAATTATTTTTTTCTGAACTTGTGTTATTGTAATAGTTTAGTTATTATTGTTAATTTATGAGATAGTAGTAGTAGTTCATTTTCTTTTAATTTTATTTTGTTATTTGTTTTTTTTTTTTTTGTTAATTTCTTGCCCCAAAACCTGGTTTTGGCCTTTTTGGGCTCAAAAACATGTTATGGGCTTATGGCCCATTTGGAGGGTAAGGGTAGACGGATGAGGTGTTTGCCCTCATACTCCAGTACCCAGACGTGGTATCCTGCCTCCGCCTACCGAGGGCAGGTTCCAGGGTGGAAGATCCCACTCCCCTAAAGGTGCGGGTAGCATCTGTATATTTCCTAGCAGATCAATAGCTCATATACCATGAAAGAGAAAGAAGCTAGCTTGGTCCGAGTCCTGAAAATTGTGTCTACCCATACATTTATTGCATCAATCTTGAAAAAGTTGGTAATATGGGAGTGCCCGTCATTTTTTAAGCATATAGCTCTTAGAACTTTATAAGTGCCAGGAAAAGGGGTATAATTTGTTTTCAGGACGTGGACAGGAAATCGTAATTGAATTGAGTTTATGCACTATTGGTTTTCGTTCCATCTAGAGGACTGATTCCTCATTTATTTTATTTTTCTTCATTTGCTTGTTTTAATGGGCTCAGTTGGTCAATGCAAATTCTGTAAATCACAGCACAACTTACCATGTTATATAATTTTGCTTTCCTACTGTATCTGCTTTCTGAAGGTTACCGCGATCTTTTTCTCAAACTACTTTTTTTAGTCGAAGTCTCTGGATGTTGCTATAAACAATTGAGAATGTAGTATTACCGAGATGACAAAATAAGCTATATATACTGTAAAGTTTTCCCTGAACAAACCACTACCCCTCCTCTCTCTCTTGCATGGTGGGGTTTGCCCTTGTTCCCAAGGGCTGATCAATCTTTGGTTTTGTTTTTATTGTGTAAATATTCATCCAAACTTGTCAAAACCGGTGTTCTTTTGTGAACACTGGAATATTGTAAATCTAGTGATCCCCTTTCATTCTCTTATTTAATGATTAATAATTAAGAAACCAATATGGCAGGGGTATTAATGGACTCACATGACACATCTACCGGTATTTAGAGAGAAAAATCCTCGGCTAGAAGTTGTCACTCTCATTCGTGGTCAGCATCAGCATTTGAATGGCTTTTACGAAGACTTCCCCACTCTCTCTCTCTCTCTCTCTCTCTCTCATTTGGATTAACTGCCAAGCACCTAGCTTATATTCTTTAAACAAAATTTCGTGAACCAAATGCCCAGGGAACATAAATGAGCTCGTTGATTTTAGTTTTTACCCCTTTGTAGCCCCAATTAAAGGCTTAGGGAAACCAACGCTTGTGACGACTTTATGATCATGATGATCAGTTGTGCAATCAGGCCAATATTTTGATTACTGCAATGTGATTCTGATGGGTATTCATGTTGCACTCACAGGAATTGGCATCTACCCCTACCCTTTTTATTTATTTTACAGCCTTTTAATGACATACTGTTGGTATTAATCTGAGAAACAAATCACTTGACCTCCTATTAATATATGGTCACATAATATATAACTCGAGCTCAGGTGTCCCATCTTATATCGAGGATGCAGGCGCAGCTATTTTCCCCATCTGGTTTCTGTGTTTGCCCAGATGGAGCCTATTTCCTAAAATAATGGAAAACTAGTTTAGATGTCTTCTCCAACCACAAAAAATGGAGAATCTGGCGATGCAGATCATTCTCTTTTTTATTTTTTTTTGAGTGACATGAATTATGAATGTGTCAAAGACTAGGATGGTTTGGATTCAGAGATAAATAAAATGAGTTATGAATAATAATAAAATGAATTATTGAAATGAGTTGAAATTTGAAATAAATAATTGAGATAAATTAAAAGTACGAAATGAGTTGTGAAAAATAAAATCCAATTTTAAAAACAAACCGGACCTAGCTGTTCTTCATATTTTTTAATGCTTGGGTTTTTACTCTCTCTCTCTCTCTCTCTCTCTCAAGGCAGCTAAGAAGTGTGGGTCACGTATGTTGCTAATTTGCTATTCATTAAAGAAAATATTTTAGTCATAAAAAATTATACAAAATAAATTTATAAACTGATGTAATTTGATGTGGTACATCAAATTGTAAAATTATTTTTATTATAAAATATATATAAAGAATACTATGAAATTATATCAGAGCAGAAAACTTAGGCCTTGTTTATTTTGAGGATGAAATTAAAAACTCAAAACACATCTCAAACTCATCATTACATTTTTTCAAATTATCATACAAAATATAATAAAAAATTTAATTTTTTCAACTTCTCAACTCATTTTTTCAAACCTCCATATAAAACTAAGACCTTGTTTGTTTTCAACGATGATATGAGATGAAATGAGGTAAAAGTTAAAAAAATAATAAAATATTATTGTAATATATTTTGTTAATATTAGTTTTGTATAGAGATTTAAAAAAATAATTTTTGGCCATGCGAATCATTCTTTTTTTTTTCAAGTGACATGAATGATGAATGTGAAGACTAAAGCCGATTTGAATTCAAAGATAAGTTCAACTCATCTTAATTTATCTTTATTTTATCATTATACTTTTTTAATTTTCTATACAAAACATAAATTTCAATACAATTTTTTTAAATTTCAATACACATTTTTTAAATTTTAAAATAATAATAATATTAAAAAATAAACCTAATTCATCTCAACTCATTTCATTTTCAAACGTACACAAAACTCTAATCTAACCATACTCCATATGTTTTAGTGGTTGGATTTTTAGCGCGCTCTCTCTCTCTCTCTCTAAAGGCCGGCGCGCTAAGCAGTATGGGTCACGTAGGTTGCTAATTTGCTATTCATTAAAAGAAAATGTTTTAGTCATAAAAAAATTATAAAAAAAATAAATTTATAAATTTAATGTGGTATGTCAAATTATTAAATTATTTTTACTCTAAAAAATATATAAAAAATCTCAAAAAGATACATCAATTTGTAAATTTTTTTTATATAATTTTTTTGCATCTATAAGAGCTCTCTTTTAAAAATGACAAAAAATATCTAATTTATTTTGAGAGATAAAATTAAATATTTTAAATATTTTTTAAATTCGTTATTATATTTTTTAAATTTTTATATAAAATATAATAAAAATTTTAATTTTTTTCAATTTTAAATTTCATTTTTTTAAATTTTAAAATAATATATTATAATAATTTTTTAAAATTTTTTAAATTTTAATTTTAATTTTATCTCTCAAATCAAAGAAACCGTAACCAGAGTGAGATTCACTTGTCGAAAGAAACCGAGATAATATTATAAACCACACGATGAAAACGAATGAAAACCGATACAACCAAATTGACTCTCTGTCATTCCAATAAATGAATGAAAACGCCACCCACGCCGATGATGTGTGGCTTTGGTAACTGATGGAACAAGTGATTGTCATTTTCAATGCGTGAAAACGCACCTCAATCAATTTGATTCCTCAACCGTACCATAACTTAATCGTTAAGAATAGCTATTCATTTTTTATGAAAAAATATAGAGTGAGAACACTCATCATATTTTTATATATAAATAATATAATATATTATTTAATATAAATAATTAAATATTTATATTTTCATTACTTTAAATTTTAAAATAAATAATAATTTTATATAATATTAAAATAAAAATTTTAAATTCAAATTCAAATTTTATTTATTTAATTAAATCTTTCACGTATTAGATTCACTTATTAAAAAACAATTTAGCCCACACGTAAAAAAAAATATTGAGAATACATATTACAAATAATTAAATCTAATTCTTCCATTTATTTTAAACTTTGAGATAAATAAATATTTCACATCCTAATAATTACACTAATTTATATATAATAATATAATTAATATGTACCAAATCAGCACATTCAACTAACCATATGCTAATTAATTCATTAAACTTTATTTTTTGGTGTTCATGAATGTAGCAAGTTAAAATATCATCTTTGATAAATTGATACTAGATTATGAAAAATAATAATTATAGTCGTGAATATATGAGTGTCATACAATCACTTCAAATAAAGTGAATACAATCACTTCAAATAAAGTGAATAAATATAAAATTTATATATAAAAAATAATTATTTAATAATAAATTTGATTTGATTTTAAAATGATTATATGTCGTTCACACACACACTGTTATATAAATAGCATAATTCTTAAACTATTATGTATTATCTAAAAACCAAAATTGTAAGAGCTAGTTTCTTCCAAATTACCTGGCTTAGAACACTAATATTCGTTCACACACAATTTTCGTTTATATTTGAAGATGAAATAAATTTAATTTATTTTTTAATATTAATATTAGTTTAAAATTTAAAAAATTTGTATTGGCATTTAAAAAAGTTGTATATAAATTTGTGTTTTATATAAAAAAATTATAAAAATATAATGATAAAATAAAGATGAGTTAAAATGAGTTTCGAATATAAATGAAACTTAAATTTAATAAAAAATACAATTTTGATAGTAAGAGAATACTTAAAAAAGTTTCACATTGGATCTATCAAATTTTGAAGATTACTATTCAAAAATCAAATCAAAAATATTTTTATTCTATTTTTCTTACTTTTTTATTTTTATTTTTAATTAAATATGATGAAATTTTTTTATAAATTCAATGTAAAACTTTTTTAAATATTTCATTTTTATCAAATTTATATTTTTTATCAAATTTCAAAAAAAAAATTGATGAAACTAATATTAGTACTCTTGTATAAAAATTCTAACCGACGGATCGTACGCAATCTTAAATACTACTAAGCTAGCTGGCTAGCTGGCTTCCTTCATTTCTTTCTTTAGTAATTTATAATAGTGGGGTTAAAAATATCGAAATTCGGAATGCAGGGTATTGATCTCTCAATAATGATACACTTATTATTTCAAAATAATAATAATAATAATATAAAATTAAATTATAATTATTTTACAATTTTTTATTTTTTTAATTTTTAATTTTATTTAATGATTAAAAATATAAATATTAATAAAATTATTATTATTATTATTATTTTAATAATTAAAAACATTAAAAAAATACATCAAAAAGATGATAAAAAAAATAAAAATATACATAAATTATAAAATTTTTTGTAAAATCCATTGTACGGATATCACTGCCCTTAATTTATATTAAGTTTCATTTGAATTGGGACGTGACATGATAAGTTTAATTTATTTTTTAATATTATTATTATTTTAAGATTTAAAAAATATGTATTGAAATTTTAAAAAAATATATTAAAAATTGAAATAAATATATAAGAATTTATATTTTATATAAAAAATTATAAAAATATAATAATAAAATAAAAATAAAATAAAATAAATTTTAAATACAAACAGAAGTCTACTCTTATTTTTCTTTTATTTTTGGCCTGCAGTATTCTTGTTTGCTTTTGGGCGTTAAGATCAACGTGCACATGTCATTGCCCGTTGACCCACTTTCTTTCTTTGAAACTTGCAAATTGTTCAAAGTTCAAACCTTCGGCCGCGCACATAGGTATGTGCAGCGGGATTGAAGAGTCGGCCATTGAAGAAGTCTGGCCATAAAGAGAACCCAGCGGCATTAATTGGCCAGATTTTCTTGGAATCTGTCACCTTTTCGATCCAGAAAAAAATGTTAGTATCATTTCAAATATATTTATTATATTATTACATATATTTTAATTTTTTAATGATTAAAGAATGCGCTATTAATAGGTTTGTATTCTTTAAGATATTTTTAGTAGTTAAAAAGGTTTTAAAAGTGTTTAAAAGATTTTTTAAAAAAATTATTTTTACTGATGTGAATATTTGGAATGCATATCTTACGCACTATTTGAATTTAAATTTTTTTTAACTCATTTTTATTTTATTATTATATTTTTTAATTTTTTATATAAAATATAAATTCTTATACATATTTTTTAAATCTCAATATATATTTTTTAAATCTCAATTTAATTTTATTAAATTTTAAAATAATAATAATATTAAAAAATAAATTAAACTTATTTTAATTCATCGCATTTCTAAATCCAAACGAGATATACATTCTAGAAATGTCCTTTTGAAAAATGATTGAAAAATGGACGAGTTGACACCAAAAACACTATCAATCTATTTAATTTTAGTTAGTAAAGAGAAAACGAAGAAGAAGGAGAAATAAACTAAGACAAATGATGTGCTTAACTAAGGAAATGTCACAGAACAGAGGAAATATTTTACTCGTATTCTTTCATTCATCAATCCCATACTGTACATTAATCCAATGACTACATTTATACAGATTTCTCAATGTAAGATGTAAAACAAATTCTTGATCCCATAATATTCCCATTCATCAATCCCACTGTACATTAATCCATAATTTGTGAATTTCCTGAATCCGTTGCTTTGGTTGTGCATGATTTTTTTTGTTAAAATGTGTTTGAATGTATAAAAAGAGGTTGAAATATTAATTTGAATATATAAATTAAAATGAGTTGAGAACTTCAGATTGGTTTAGTTTTTTAATAAAATTAAAAAAAAAATAATAAATTTCATCAATGATTGATTTGAGATGAATTAAAATCAATTTAACAACTAAACATAGCATTAATATGAATTTTGTGTACTTGTTTTGAATAAAAATTGAGTATATTTAAAAAAAAATGATTTTTTTTAAATAAGTTATAGATTTATCTAGTTTTGAAAAAGAATTGCACAAAATTTATACAACTTAAAATTATAAATATTTTTTTCATGTAATATATTATTTATAATAATGTTCCAACTCGATCTGTATCCCCGGCCACAAGTACTAATCGCTTTCATAGGCAACGACGCAACGTCATGATCGATTCTCATCAATTTCTCATCAATTGCGAGTCAATTTATATAAGTTCAGACGTTCTACCTCAACAAGATACAGATAGAACTAATTAAATACAGCAATAATATGTCGTGAGCGTTTTCATTCAGGCAGGAGATAGCTAGCTTCCCTCCAATTAATTACCATTTGACTAACAAAATATTCGTTTTCACTCCAATCAAATTGTCAAGTAATTAGAGTACTTAATATATATTCCAAGTTGTGTATAAATATATTCTTAATCATGTTAATTTACATTGTATAGATTTGTTAATATAATTTTATTTTTTTTAAAAAAAATTGTACAGATAGTTCATATATATAGTTCAATAGTATTAGTAAGTTTTAGTTCTGCATGTTTTATGACTTGGTTTACGCTTTTTGTAATTCTTTTGTTATGAACGTGGCTCGTATTTCCTACAAAGATTCATTCGTTTATGCAACCAGAGAATGGAAAGTGACTCGTTGTTGTGAGGGACACCACCAATTACTGCCTTAGTGATAACAAAAATGTGTATTGTATTTGTTCTGTAATTAGAAGTCACCTTTTGGTACGTATCTCAATTTCCATTTACATGGATTGGTTCTCATATGGCCGAGTATTGTGTTGGAGGACTATTAACCTCCCACGTTGTCTATTATTGTTGTAGTATGTGACTCATATTGAGTGGAACATGTCATATATTGAGAAAACAGACAGATGTTGAAGTAGAGCAAAGCAGAACAAGGGGAGTGTAGCATACCAAGAGGAACAGAGTGGAACAATTAGGGTTAATTGCCACTCGCTCCTATTGATACCTCTATACGTTTAGGGTTATAGTATAAATACATATGATGTAAACATATTTTTTATAATAGTGAAATTAATCGCCACTCGCTCTTGTAGATATAGGTACATTGTTGAACTACGTAAATCTCTGTATTATTTTTTTTTTTTTGCATTTTATTTGTCTTTGTGATTTCGTATTATTCATCATAATTGCCCTACGTGTTCAATAATTATGCTATTAAATCCTTATTAAGGATTGTTGGATTTAAATTATATGCTTTTTTGTGTTTTTGTGGATGCGATTTTGATAGGTGCTGAATTTAGGTCCTTGACCCCATGACCATAATAAAGTGAGGTTCGGTTCCGCTTTCCTGGGAATATCCGACCTAACATGTATATATCTTATAATATATTTTGTATAGAGAAATGCTATAGTCGTAAAAAGATTTTACAAAAAAAATTCATAAATTAACATGATTTTATATGATACGTTAAATTAATTTTATAATAAGATTATTTTTAATATAATAGAAATTATCTTTACAATTGAATGTATACATCGTATCAAAATATGTCAATCATGTAAATTTACTTTTATGAAATGTTTAAGCAGCATCTCAACATCTAGAATTATTATTGTCACTAAGTTTGATATATATTCAAAATGTCAAAGCTCCAATTGTGGGCTATATAATATCATGAATAATGAAGCAAATTTAACGAAAAAAAAGGAGTCAAAGCTAACTAACTACTTAATTATAATTTGTCCCCGCATGTCATGTACTGTTATATATCTAGGAATTGTTCAACCCCATACCTTTCCATTCATTAAATACTTGTGAAGGGGTACGGGGAGACATCAGCACTTAAAACCTAGCTCCCTAGGTCTAACTTTTATAACCAAATCATCTCACACTCAGTTTTCAAACCTAATTTTGCTCCTATATATGTGTGCTACTTTATTACAATATTGCTTGGCAACAAAAGATAGACTCCATGCATGATGACTATAAAAAAAACAACATTTTAATGTCTTCTGTGATCTGTCCAAAGCCATGAATTATTCATTGACCTTGAGTTAGTACAGTTGATTAATTAAAACGCAACTCCTCACAAATTAGCTCCAATGCTCTTAATTAATAGAGCAATACTTTGATCAGCTTGTGTAGCAGATCGAAACAATAGGCCTGTATAATTCCTTCTTTTAATTTCTAAAGATTCTTTTGGCAATCTTTCAAGAATTTCAAACCATAGATCAAAAAAACTTTTATAATTTCTTTTCCATTTCTTAAGTACATGACATTTATCAGCCCCCCCATACATGAGCAGCTGCTGCAGGACAGCTGAGTGTTAGTGTTCAATTTTAAATACGAGTGAGGTATAATGTCAAAAAGATTAGAATGTTTTTAGAATTTTTTTTTTTGGGCACAAAAAACTGATCTAAATATTTATAGGTATAAAAGTATATTTCCTTGATTGAAGAAGTTTACAGTATACATGCCAATATATAATATACAGCAGAGTACTAGAAAGAATCCCATGATTTGTGGGATATGTACATGCATAGAAATGGCAGAACACAAATGAGAGGATTTCAAGGCTTAATCTATGGAGGCTGACTTCTTGGATTTATGCCGTACTTGGAGAGGATTGTGACTGAATCACTAGAGATTGCCTTGACATGAATCGGAGATTTCATGTATTTATATTTTCTTTTCTTTTTATTTTGAGGTTAATCATTCCAGAACTCAAATTTACAAGTACTGCATGTTATATCTATATATACATAATCGAAGCAACACTGATCACCTTAAGGTTAGTTTTGGATGTTGAGAAGTGTTAAAAAGAATTGTGAATAGTAATAAAAAGTAAGTAAAAAATAATAATAAAATATTAAATAGTTGTAAAAAGAATGAATACTAATACAAATAAGTAAAAAATAATAATAAAATAATGAATAGTAGTAAAATATTTTGAGAATACTTGGAAAACTCTCACTTACCAAAGATGTGGGATGACCAAAAACAAAGTTCTGAATTTTGTCTCGGTGACCATTTTGCTTAAGGTACTGGAACGAAATATCTCAGTACCAGTCCGTTCCGATATACTGTTTTAGGATTAATTATATATTATAGTAAATATTTATATATATATAAACTAATAAATAATAGAATAAATACATATACATGTAAGTGTGTATCATGTATATGTGGACATATTCAAAGAATTAAATATTTATAAGATGAATATAAGTTAAAAAAATACAAATTTGAGTTGAGATACAAAAATAAATAAAATAAAATAAAATAATAGATAAAATATTAAAAAATAATGATATTTAAAAAAAAGAATGAATTTAAAATTATAAAGTATATAAATATATTTTATATTCTAGAATTAATTAAATATTATTTAAATTTAAAATTTTTAAAAACATGCCATCCAAACACAAAAAAAAATTATAAAAATAGTCTAAATCAAAATAGGGATTGGAATGGTCAAAACTTGGACCGGAACGGCCGAAATTCGATCGAAGTGACCGGAACAAATCGAAAAAGGCTGAAATTTGAATCGAAAATGAGATATAGTGCACCGGGTGAGATATCAAAACGAAAAATTCTGGTTGTTCCAGCTGGAACGTAACAGAATTTAAAATTTTGGCCAAAAGTACTAGTAATATCTCTCTCTCTCTCTCTCAATACGATCTCGGTCAAATTATGCATTAGGGACCTATATACAAGAGATTAATAAAAATGACAAAAGGTATGGGAGGACTAGCTGATCTATTAGTTTTTTTTTTTTTTTTTTGAAATAGCTCTATTAGTTATATATAGAAAAGGTCCTCCAAATCATTCTTATTCAAATTTGAATTTCTCAAAAATGAAAGAGCTAGAAATACGTGTAAAATGGCTCGTACATCAATTCATACGTACTACTTACTATTTGTATGGACTTTCCAGACCACATTAAATATTGAACAGTACTTTATGTAGAACACATTCCGCGCGCGTCTCTCTTTCATTTGAAATTCTCAGATCTAAATATAATTTGAAAGAAAGAAAAAATATATATGGAATTTTGAATTGGGATACTGGTATAACTGTTTTGAAAAATAAAAATAAAACAGGGCTGCCATATGAAAATAAATTATTTTTTTTATAATAAGTTTCACTATTTTTTAAAACAATTACGTACTCACGATTGTAAGTAAAATTACTCATATTATAAATGTATATAAATATAGAGTAATGTCGTGGAGTACATATGTAAATCTGATTTGAAAAACTTTTTTTTTTTCATTATGTTTTTATTCATATTCTAAAGTGATTTATACAGTATTTGTACGTTGCCGACTGCAATTTTATTTTCATATGAATTCTATATTGTTGATGCACGTTATTGGTGTGCACCGTTCTATTTATTTATTTATTTTTAACTTAATGATTAAAAAAATATTATTTAATAATATTATATATTTTTTTTAATTTTTAAAAAATATTTAAAAAATGATGTAAAAAAAAAGGTAACCCTAACGGTGCACACCAACCGACGGTGCCTGTTTTTCATAAAATGGACATCAAAATTAGCGTGTGGTAAGAGTTTACTTGTGAAAATATGTGAATACGTGTGAATTGGACCATCTCCATCACTAGGCGTTCAGTACATACAGTTTTTGAATGAATTATTATAAGTACATATATATCGATCTCAAGTATTGGACCATCACCATCTTGTCTAGCTAATATCTTAGGGTAGTGTATTAAGATTATTCCGTAAGAATATTAGCCATACTAACAGACATTTATAAGGTGTCAAATGAACAAGCTGGGTCCGCCCCTGGTGTCAAGGATCGATCTGCTTTCCAGCTGTCGTTAAAGTCCTCAGGAAGTCAAATACTGTTTATTCCTTAACAACGTATGCCTGCAGTTTTTTTTTTTTTTTCTTTTAGATAAGCTCCAAATTATTGCATATATAGGGGTAATTCTAACACGCAATCAATGAAATATGAATGAGCTCCAAATTGTTTTATTTTTACGAATGCCACTAAATTGGCTTAAATGATTCATACACCATTCATGGGGTCCACTCTTCAATTAATGATCTCTCTTTCTGTCGATCTCTCTCTCTAGTCTCTATAGATCGTGACCAAGAGATCAAAAAGTCATGCAACGCAGCTCACCGGCCGAGACATGATGATAAAGATGCCCGGCAAGATCGGTTAATTAGCTTTTATGACGTTCGAGTGATAGTTTTGTGTGATATTAAACTCACCCTAATGCATTTAAAGGAGGCTGTCACATGCAAATACACTCCCATTTCTGGCTAATTTCGTGCGAGAAAGAGTGATGATTTTGTGAATAATTCTTGGATCAATATGTTATTATGAGTTAAGCCGATCAATTGAGTTATAAATAGTAATATTTTGTAAATTTTATTGAGATGTGTTTAATTTTTTAATAAAAAAATTCTAAAAAATAATAAATCTCATCAATAATTAATTTAAATGAGTTAAAAGGGTCCAACCACTAGCCACAGCCTAACTTCAAAATCTTAAGATAAACTGATCTCACACAGTTAACCAGTTTTGCTTTACTCATCTTAATTTCTTGCTATTTGTATACCACACATTTAATGTCAAGCAGCTAGCTACCTAGCTACCTTTCTCTTTGATCTCTCCTTTTCCCTATTGTTTTTTCTTGGGGTGACTTAATGGCGGCACATCTGTCAACTGCTTTCTTCGACCTCTTCGTTTTGAACTGACGTTCTATTTCCTGATATATATTTAATGTTCTACCCAACCCCCCACCACCCTATCCTTCCTCATATTATAATTCTGATCTCCCCCCTACAATTCCATTCCCTGTGTGGCTTCTCTTCTTCAAACTTACACTAACTATTCATAGTTTTCTTTCGAAACCTTTGTTCTTAGTCACTTTTTGGGGCCAAAAATATGTCGGCAGATGATCCGGGTACTTCATTTTCTGGCAAAAACGATGTCACTGATCATGACATGAAGAAAAAGAAGAAGAAGAAAGAAGATGAGGAAAAGCAGCAGATCAACTCGGTTCCACTGCTAAAACTATTTACATTTGCAGACTTTAATGATTATATTTTGATGGGAATCGGATCATTTGGTGCATGTGTTCATGGCGCTTCTGTGCCTGTATTCTTTATTTTCTTCGGCAAGTTGATAAATGTTATTGGAATGGCTTATCTCTTCCCCAAAGAAGCTTCCCATAAAGTTGCCAAGGTACGTAAGTATATTCCAGCCATCTAGCCAGCTAGCTAGCTAGGTTTTCAAGTATTATCGATCTGAGGTTGGATGCATTACTATGGCCATTTTATGTGCTAATTATTAATTAATGATCTCCAAATGGGATTTCCTTAATTACTAGTGGAAACCCTCTTTGGCCTTTCACATATATACTAGTACAGCTTGGATCATTACTCAATATGAAATCTAATTTTTATTTTTTATTTTGTTTAATGTTCTTTGTGCAGTATTCACTGGATTTTGTGTATCTCAGTATAGCTATATTGTTTTCCTCATGGACAGGTATATATGATCATGATGATGATCAGCTAATAATTAACACTTTAATTATTATTAATTAATTATGATTAATAATGATGGATGGTGTAAATTAATAGAGGTGGCTTGTTGGATGCATACTGGGGAAAGGCAAGCGGCAAAGATGAGAATGGCATATTTGAGATCCATGCTAAATCAAGACATTAGTGTCTTTGACACTGAATCATCCACTGGTGAGGTCATTGCCGCAATTACAAGTGACATTATCATTGTTCAGGATGCTCTTTCTGAGAAGGTAGGCATGCATGCAGATATCTCATGATTTGTCTATTTAGAATTTGTATAAATTATTTCTCTTATATATTTTATCTAATTAATTAAGTCGTCACAACATTAATTAATTATTAAGATCTCTGTGTAAGAAAATGTAGGAGTTAATATTGATAATTTAGCAGTACGTCTTGATGATCATATTAATTAGCATGCACGCGTACGTGGTACGCCCTTGATTATTTAATTCACTGCTTCCCATAAATATGGTAGGTCAACCCTTCAGAATACGTACCAAATTCATTCTACATCTGTTTACAGCTTGTCCAAACATATAATATCATAAAATTGATTTAAAATAATCGCGCCTTCGTAGATCTGTCATTTTTTAAAATTCTAATAGATTTATCAATGGACGATAGAAACACAGGTATATTATTCAATTATCACATATATATATATATAGCACTGGTTTCTAGATGATCAGAAGTATGTCTCCGGTGGGTTAATTTTTAGAGCATGGTTCTGACAATAGTTTTATGTCTCTGCACGAGACCAATGTGCAGTAAATGCAATCGGAAGTGGCATTTATAAGTCGGTTGGGGTTAAGCTTGCTCATGTGCATGCAATACATATGCTTGCTAGGGTTTTGTTCCTGCAAATTCAACTCTTTTGCCAACTGGAAGCTAGGCAAATATAAGATTGAATAAATGCTATATATGTAGATCGGTAGCATGAACGCGGGATATTCTTCTTGGATTTCCACTAGAAAATTATTTTACTCAATTGTGAATTACATAAAAATAAATTTATAAAAATTAACGTAAAATATAATAAATTAGATTGTAATGATATTTTTATTATAAAATAATAAATTAAAAAAATCTCATAATTAAATCACATTAATAATTTATAAATTTATTTTTGGATAACGAGTTCTTTGTATCTATAACAGTTATATATCTAAATTAATTCACATGAGTAGTACTTCGATGATCATTCTAATTTGCAGTCTGCCAGTCTCTGCATGCAGGCGGGGAGGGTTAATTGCACATTTTTCACAGCTTAATTGTCTGCTAATTAAATGTTTTCGAATGGGAACTATTTTTAACATTTTTCATATATATATATATAATATATATATATATATATATATATGAATGATCAAGATTACTGTAGATGATGTAGATGATATAGATGATCATCTTTCAATAAAAAATTGTGTAATAGTACAATTTTGACGTTCCTGATCATGATTTGATGAATTGCTGATCCGGCGGCTTATGCTAAGTAACTTTATTTTTTGAAAGGGGCTTATACTAATTAATGATGATGATAATGATCACCTCAGCATGCAATTGGTCTTGAGCCAGCCAGTTTTTATTTTTTTATTTTTTTGAGTTTGTCTTGATCAGCCAGCCAGTTGAAAAATAAAATACTTTTACAATACTCATATATTTAGGGAATATTAATTCGATTTTGTCTTGGCGCTTGAGCCTTGCATGAGTCGACTCAGTCACACTTGCAGCTTGGTCCTTCCGTTAGCATATTCTTGCAGTTATGACGTTACTATATATATATATATATATATATAGCTACAATCAAAATTTTCACAATACCCTAAAGCGGCAGATCAGGAGGAAAAAGTGTCCTCTAGCGCTTTAACCACTAGATGGCCAGCTTCTTTGTACGTATTAATAGATAAAAACACTAGCTAGCAGCTTCCATAATATTGGATCGTTACATTAGCTGTCTCAACATGAACAACCATTTTCTTAGTACTTGCTAAGTTGATTTGTCAAGAAAATTACCCAAGATCACACGTTAACTAGCTAGGTCCCACTTTTTAGTTTTTATTTTCTTTTTTATTGCATTGTTGTGAGAATAGAATTAGGCCGGCCTGTTAATTGGGTGCTGAACTGAGTTTTTTTTTTTTTTTTTAAATGGGTGTTGAACTGAGTTGATCAAATGATTTAACTTTTTTTATGAATAGTAATGGTCGGTTAAAATAGTAAAGTAAATTTTGTGAGGTATATTTAAGATGAGTTTAGATATATTTGGATGTTAAGATTAATTTAGATGTATAATGGGATGTTTAGATTAATTTAGATATATTATGAAAAGTTGGAAAAGATTGTGGATCTTGCGTATAAAAAGGTGTTGAGTTGAAAAAAATTATGAGTTTTATATATAAAGAAGTTTTAAGTTTAGATGATTTTAATAATTTGAGAGTTAGATTTTTAAATATTAGACTTAACTTAAAATTAGATTAGGTCCCGTTTGGATTGGGAGATAAGATGAGTTGAGATGAGTTTAATTTATTTTTTAATATTATTATTATTTTAGAATTTGAAAAAATTGAATTGAGATTTAAAAAAAGTGTACTGGAATTTGAAAAATGTGTATTGAGATTTGTATTTTATATAAAAAATAAAAAAAAATATAATAATAAAATAAAGATGAATTAAAATAAGTTCAACTCTCTCTCCAATCTACATTACCTAAACTTAATCTCAATTCAGTCTAGGCTCTAAACTCCAAACGGACCTTAATGTTAGGTGGACAGAACCGCTGCTTTAAATCAGATCCATATTTATTGCAGCCCCAACCCAGTGAACTAGTGAAGCCTGTATTCATTGCAATCACTGTTGTACCTTTCACAGCAAAGAGTGTAACACTACAAATTCCGTTAGTGTCTTACTGTCGAGCAATTATTATTATTATTTTTTTAAGTTTACTTTTTTACACTCTGGTCACATGTTTGAAACTCAAATATATATGGGTGGTGCAGGTGGGGAACTTCATACACTACATTAGCAGGTTTATAGCAGGCTTCATCATTGGGTTTGTTAGGGTCTGGCAAATCTCTCTAGTAACACTGTCTATAGTCCCTTTAATTGCTGTTGCTGGTGGCCTCTATGCTTGGGTGGCAACTGGTCTCATTGCCAGAGTTCGAAAATCCTATGTCAAGGCGGGTGAAATTGCTGAAGAGGTCAGTTTTTAGCCACTCTTTCACGATCATATTATGATCTGTAAATTAACCATCAAAGCTAATCATAAAAAATTATAAAGAGAAATGATATATACAAATTTCAAATATACAAGTCTCCCACAAATTCTTTATAAAAAAAAAAATAGTCACCACATTAAAGAAGTGTGAAATTTTATTTTTTTCTTAATGGGATATATATTTTTACAAAAGACTTGTACATTACGGACTTATATCTAGCATTACCCAATAGTAAAACCCACCAAAAAGCTGATAATTGGCAATGTTGGGCGACTCTCAGGTGATTGGAAATGTTAGAACAGTCCAAGCGTTTGCAGGAGAAGAGAAAGCAGTGAGAACATATTTGACTGCTCTCACGAATACATATAGCTATGGGAGAAAAACAGGATTAGCCAAAGGGCTAGGACTAGGCTCTATGCACTGCGTCCTTTTCCTGTCATGGGCATTGCTTGTTTGGTTCACTAGCATTGTTGTTCACAAGAAAATCGCCAACGGTGGGGAATCCTTCACCACCATGCTCAATGTTGTTATATCTGGCCTGTAAGTACTTCCTTTTTCTTGCTTTTACTTTGCTTTTTCTTTAATTTGGACTATTCCATTTTGTTCCACGTGGCATTTTGATCAGCTGCAGTGAGTTTTTTATTCGCATCAGATTTCAAGTTAACCAGAGGAATTTTTTTCTTCAAATTCTTCATTTATCTTACCCCGCATTTTAAGAAGTGCTTGAGATTGCTACATACAATTGTAGGTAAACGTCGCGTAACATTTTGAAGAAGAGTAAGATTCACTATTAAAAACATTTTTTAAATGTAAATCTTATGTTTTACCAACTTTTCTCAAAACGATAATGCGGCACCTACATACATTTTGCAATCGCAAAGCATATAAGTGTCATATAATTATTTTGAAAAAAGTAAGTAAAACACTGAACTCACATGAAACATTAATTTTTTAATAGTAAATTCTACTCTTTTTCAAAATAATTACATAACATTTACATACTCTCCAACTATACGTAATATTACCCATTTCTCTCCAAAGTATTTGAAACTTGTCGGTTGCTTTTATATATGCTGCTCATTTTGGCATCTTATCAAAGTTTTCATTCAAAATACATGAAACAACAAAAAACACATCATATACTTTGTTGCTCAGGTCACTTGGGCTGGCAGCACCAGACATCACTGCTTTTGTCCGAGCTAAGACAGCAGCCTATCCCATATTTGAGATGATAGAGAGGGACACGATGAGCAAAACCAGCTCCACGACAGGGCAGAAACTGGGCAGATTAGAGGGACACATTCAGTTTAAGAATGTTTCTTTTAGCTACCCATCTCGTCAAGATGTAGTTATCTTCAATAATCTGTGTTTAGACATCCCTCCTGGAAAGGTTTTAGCCCTTGTGGGAGGAAGTGGGTCTGGAAAAAGCACTGTAATATCTTTGATCGAAAGGTTCTATGAGCCACTTTCTGGGGAGATACTTTTAGATGGACATGATATCAGAGGCCTAGACCTCAAGTGGCTGAGGCAGCAAATTGGATTGGTAAATCAGGAGCCTGCACTTTTTGCTACGACCATTAGGGAGAACATACTCTATGGAAAGGATGATGCCACTCTTGAAGAGATCACTCGTGCAGCTAAACTTTCTGAGGCCCTCTCTTTTATAAACAACCTGCCTGACAGATTTGAGACTCAGGTATTCACTAATTTGTTTCATTACTGTTGAGAACTAAGGGATATTTGAACACTGCTAAGACAAAACATAAATAATTAAATCTATTTTTTATCGTCAGTTTAAATTTTTAGAATAAGTGATAATTTCATATAATATCAAAGTAGATATTCTGAATTTGAATATTAACTATACATTTCACCCAATTTAATTAAAAAATTCACGTGGACCCACTTCTTGAGATAGAGTCTAGTCCACACATAAAAGTATGTGTCAAGACAAAATATAAATAATTAAATCTATATCTTTTTGATCAGTTTAACTTTTGAAATAAATGATAATTTTACAAATACAAAATAATTTGTCACTCGTATTGCTTAACAAAAATTGTAAAGACTGGCGATCAGGACAAACCTAAAATACATTATTGGAATCAAGATAATAAATAAGTTAATAATTATATCGACATATAATTGCTGAATCAAATGCAAGAAAAAAAGGTATTTTATTGTTATTTTTGTGCCATATGATGGTCAATTTCTCTGGAATTGTTCTTCATGCACTTGACTACTAATTCAAAAGAATTTTAAAGTTCGAGAAGGATCATAGTGTTTGCAATTCGATGAAATGAATATGAGTATAGCAAAAAGGTAATAACTTACGGAAAGCAAGAGATCTAAAGGATTTGAGTAGCCATTTTCTCCTTGATATTTACATTGCAACAAGAAGTAATTGAAAGCCTTTGTTGCAGGTTGGTGAGAGAGGAATACAACTTTCAGGTGGGCAAAAGCAAAGGATTGCAATATCCCGAGCAATACTGAAGAACCCATCCATCCTTTTACTGGACGAAGCAACGAGCGCACTGGATGCTGAGTCTGAGAAAAGTGTACAGGAGGCACTTGATCGTGTCATGGTCGGACGAACAACTGTAGTGGTGGCCCATCGGCTTTCTACCATTAGAAATGCAGATGTGATCGCAGTCGTACAAGAAGGAAAGGTAATAGAAACTGGGAATCATGAAGAGTTGATTTCAAACCCAAACGGTGCCTATGCATCTCTTGTTCAACTCCAAGAATCAGGTGCCATGCAACGCTATCCCTCATTGGGACGCCCACCAAGGTATTTCTATCTAAAATGAGAACGATATTTGAAAAAAAAAGTAAAATATGAGATTTATATAAAAAAAAAAAAAAAAAATTAATTAATTTTTAATAATAAAATTTATACTTTTTTTAAATAATTATACAATATTTACACCTTTATAACTGTACTTAATATTGTTTTTAAACATGTCAATGACACCCTTTTATTTACAATAAAATCATTTGTAGCATGAGGTTTTCACGGGAACTATCCCGCACCACAGCAAGCTTTGGTGCTAGTTTTCGTTCTGATAAAGAATCTGTCGGCCGTATTGGTGCTGATGGAGGGGAGGCTGTGAAATCGAAAAGGGTTTCCACGAAAAGGCTGTATTCGATGGTTGGTCCAGACTGGGTTTATGGGGCAGTTGGCACCCTTTGTGCGTTTATTGCTGGAGCTCAAATGCCCCTTTTCGCTCTTGGGGTTTCTCAAGCACTTGTTGCATATTACATGGATTGGGACACAACACGTCATGAGGTCAAGAAGATTACGCTGTTATTCTGTGGGGCTGCATTTATAACAGTCATTGTTCATGCAATTGAGCATCTCTCTTTCGGAATCATGGGAGAGCGTCTCACTCTTCGTGTGCGCGAGATGATGTTTTCGTGTAAGTTTTGATCACACCACTGACTTCTGTTATATACAGTCATTTTTGCATACTTCTTACGTAATTGGTTAAAGCAATTATTTTATATTAAAAAAAGTGATACAGTTAATCACATCAAATGTGCATATAAATTTTGTTTGATTAAAGAAATCTTAGTTTTAATTTTCTTACATAGTATAAGTGGATGCATTTATTGTGTCTTTTCAGTGACTGCATTTATAGGATCTTTTCGAGGCTAACCATGGCATCTTAGGTTCTTTGATTCCAAGGGATGGACCCATATATTAATTTGTTTCTTTTGAACTCACACGATGGAATCATCAAGTTCTTTTGCTCTATATATACTGCTTAACTTGTTTCATTAGAATTCAGAATTGGTTTTCACCGACTTTTATTTAACTTTCCTCTGGTATCTAATTGCAGCCATTTTGAGGAATGAGATTGGATGGTTTGATGACACGAACAACACAAGTTCTATGCTTTCATCGCGTCTAGAAAGTGATGCTACTCTGTTGCGAACTATAGTTGTTGATCGCAGTTCAATTCTTTTACAGAATGTAGGATTGGTTGTTGCCTCATTTATCATTTCCTTCATCTTGAACTGGAGGATCACACTTGTTGTCATTGCCACATACCCATTGATCATTAGTGGCCACATCAGCGAGGTTTCCTATTTGTTCTTTCTTCATTTCAATCAATGTTTAGTATATGTAAAGCATTCTTAGAAAGTTTTTACCTGCTGTTCCAGAAACTGTTCATGAAAGGCTATGGTGGCAACTTGAGCAAAGCCTATCTTAAAGCTAACATGCTGGCTGCAGAGGCTGTGAGTAACGTCCGAACTGTTGCTGCATTTTGCGCTGAGGAGAAGATCCTTGATCTATATGCTCGTGAACTCGTTGAGCCTTCTAGACGTTCATTTCTTCGTGGCCAGATTGCCGGCATATTCTATGGGATATGCCAGTTCTTCATCTTCTCATCATATGGCCTGGCCTTATGGTATGTGGCTTTAGCCTTAATTCTTTTCCACATTTTCTACAAAATATGTAGGTTGGAAAAGGAACCTTGCTACATTTGTGATCTATTTAATTTTCCGATGTCCAGCGTGACCTTGAATGATATTAACTGCTCAGAATGCCTAAAAAATACACCAAGAAAGAAGAAATCCGAGATAGTTGTTAAATGGCCATATAGGTTATAGTAGAATAAATACAAATTCTTTTTGTTGCCTTGCTCTGTATGGCTTGGTTGCAGATCTTAAATTGGATTCAGTGCTTAGTCTTGTTTGACTTTGTTTAGGTACGGCTCGGTTTTGATGGGGAAGGGGCTTGCTAGCTTTAAATCTGTCATGAAAGCATTCTTCGTTCTGATAGTAACGGCGTTAGCCATGGGTGAGACATTGGCTATGGCTCCAGATCTCTTGAAGGGGAACCAAATGGTGGCATCAGTCTTTGAAGTGATGGACAGAAAGACAGAGGTACTGGGGGATGTTGGTGAAGAACTGATGACAGTGGAGGGAACAATTGAGTTAAGAGGCGTCCAATTCAGTTACCCATCAAGACCAGAAGTTCTCATTTTTAAGGACTTTAATCTAAGAGTTCGTTCAGGGAAGAGTATGGCACTAGTGGGGCAAAGTGGTTCTGGTAAAAGCTCTGTCATCTCTCTTATACTGCGATTTTATGATCCAACGGCTGGGAGAGTTATGATAGATGGTAAGTTTCTAGTAATATCTAGCTATATATATAGAGGCGGAAAACTAAAAGTTTGTGCATTGAGGAAAATGCTTCATGTTTTGCAAATATAATTCTCTTTAACAAACCTCTCCATGAGAGGTTCTTTCCTAAACAGAATGTCAAAAACAAAATCTAAAACAGAATTCAACATATGAATGTTTAAAACAGGATTTTAGCAGTACACGGTTTAATTTCTTCCAATTTTGTAGGTGTATTCTTTGGGTTTTGAATCTTTTGATTTAGACTTAAATGTCAAATGTTTTATTTTGCTTGTGCATGGATTCCCTGTGGTACCTTCTCTGGGGATTTTCTATTTACATTTTTTTGCTAGGTTGGTCTAACCGCATTCATCGAATACTCACAGGGAAAGACATCAAGAAGCTCAAGATCAAATCACTTAGGAAACATATTGGTCTAGTCCAACAAGAACCAGCTCTTTTCGCCACATCAATATACGAAAACATTCTTTATGGAAAAGAAGGAGCCTCTGAAGCTGAAGTAACTGAAGCAACAAAGCTTGCTAATGCTCATACCTTTGTCAGTTCGCTTCCTGAAGGCTATTCAACTAAAGTGGGTGAACGCGGAGTGCAACTGTCTGGTGGTCAGAGACAAAGGGTAGCCATCGCCCGAGCCATTCTCAAGAACCCGGAAATCTTGTTATTAGATGAAGCCACTAGTGCTTTAGATGTGGAGTCGGAGCGTGTGGTGCAACAAGCTCTAGACAGATTGATGAAGAACAGGACAACAGTTGTGGTAGCACATAGGTTGTCAACAATAAAAAATGCAGACCAAATATCAGTTTTACATGATGGGAAGATCATAGAACAAGGGACTCATTCATCACTTATAGAGAACAAGAATGGAGCATACTATAAGTTGATCAACATTCAGCAACAGCAACAGCGATAATAACAAAACTGAAATCGATATCCCTAATGATTGACACGGTGCTTGCTTCGATCACAACTGCACCCATGTTTTTTTTTTTTTGGTACTTTTTAAGAATAAACACACAAGGTCTGATTGATTATTGCTATATGAAAAAAGGTCTGATTGATTATTGCTATATGAAGCAAATGACAATACAGGTTGGACCATGCATGGTGTAAAAGTATAGTGTCATTTGCCCCCTCAGTGATTGCTTCTCAGTTTATCTGTATGCCTTTGTTTAGATTTCCTCGAAGTGAAGCACTAGATAGGACAATTTGACACTTACATGTACAAGAAATACATTATACTTTATGTTTATTGAGAAAAATGACAGGTTTAACTTGCCAATGCTGTTGTTAAGGGTTGTGAACAAGTACTCACGGTTTTCATGATGGGATTTTACCCAAATGGATTGCTATAGAAGTTCTAAAACCAGGATGAGTTCAAGCTGCAGGTACGGTTTTGTTCAATTGACAGGAATAGTGATCTGAATGGGAAATAGCATACAATGCTGAATTGGACTTACCCGCCAAAACCTCAATTTTAGTTTTCAAGTAGATCATGTTTTTGCTTATCTATATATATATATATATATATATATATATATAATATTTTAGCCACAAATTAAACAATTTTATAAAAATAAACTTATAAATTGACATGACTTAAAATTACTTTTATTGTAAAAGTTATCTAATATATCATATGAAATCATGTTAGTTTGTGAATTTACTTTTGTAAAATATATTTGTGACTGTATCACGTCTCTCTCTCTATATCTATATATATATATATATACAACGCATTTTTTACCAACTTGCCTTTTTTTTGGCTGGTTTCTAAATGAAAAATCGGAAATTTCCAGTACTACAACTTTATAAGGAAACTACATGATTATCAAAGATTTTACTGCTGGAGCATATTTGTTCTTCAACAGTTTCAGCAATCGGAGTATCAGATGGACTTTAGTTCTAAACAGAATATTAAATACGAAATTGAGAAAGTTTAAAATAAAGTATATTAAACCAGATGTGATTTGTTGCCTATAATTGAGTTTAATGGCAACCAAATCAGTGCTTTAGAAAAGCCACTGATTTTGCCCAATTAGCTTGCGCCAGACAGTTTGATTGGATAAAATAGTAGCAAGATTTGATTCACTTATTATTATATCAGTAGATCAAAATTTCACGTTTCAGATTTATAAACATATAAATGAAAGAACGCTATAAGAAAAATAGATTTTTATGAATAATTAATTACGGTGAAAAAATTATTTTTAATTAATTTTAATTGTAAATAATTATTTTATTAAAATTAACTAATTATAAATAAATAATTTTCTTGCCAACTATAACAGCTGTCGAAACCTTTATACTGCAGAAAAAAGGATGCTGTCTTTTGCTAACTTTCCCAAGAAACATGATAATTTTTCTAGCTCATACCGTTAGAAATAATTAAATAAAAGAGCTAGCTGTTGTAAATTCAAGTAGTAGGCCGTACCAAACACTTTCTCTTTAATTTAGAAAAATATAATTTACTTTTGGGAACTTTCTCGGGTGTCAAACGGATGAGAATTGAATGAGTTGTTACTCAACTCCTACTTTCTTGTTATCATCGAAAATAAATAAATAAAACATCTAAAAAAAATATCAAAATCTATACATGGTCATAGCAGTCGAAGAACATGATCATGAGAGGAAACCAAGTTTGATAAGCAAAGCCAACTCATCAGAAACTTCATGGCAATTATGGCCAATGGGTAATAATTCCTTGGGTCTTCACAAATAAAGCATTATTTTTATGTAATTAATATTTGTTTATACAAAGTGTTTGGGTATTAGGCAAGTCAACGAAGCAAATGAGGTAAGAAAGTTGAAAAGTGAAAACCCATCTGTCCATATGTTATTGTCTTCGTGTGGCCCTTTTGACGTGTGCTGGGGAATGATGTCGGTCTCTTTGAACCGTGCCGAGTGGATGAAAAACCTAGAGCTAACTATGTACAAGGAGGTCAAACCGTTAAACCCAACTTAGATCCTCGGAAATGTCAAAGATTTTAGGAATTGTCAAAATATACCTGACTGCTATTATTTTTATTTATGTTTAATTGGTCAAAGTAAATAGTTCACTTTGTGCGTACAGTCGCATTTGAGGGATGTAATTGCATGCATCATTTTCTTTCTTCATTTTTTATTTTTTATTTTTTTATTTATATAAATATTTAAAAAAATATGAAAAATATATTAATACATTATTAACTATTTCTTTAATCAGTAAAAATAAATAAAAAAATAAAATATATGAGCAATTATAATGAAGTGACAAAATATTATAGTGACACAATAACATTATTCATCAAGAAAACATGCAATTAGAATCCTGGTTTCTACACATGTTTATATACGCGTTTTCAATAAGCAAGAATGTATTTCTTCATCGTTAACTTATTATTTTAAGTAGTCACGTCGTACGCTTACTTATATTATATGATGAGGGCATGATTTAATTAAGAAGTAATTTCTTATATAAACTACTAAAACAAATAATAATCACTATTAATCAGAATGACTGAAAACGACATAGCTTAAGATGAAAAATAACATGTGCTTTTTCACCAGGTTTGCCATGATCATGATGAGCGATCGATCATCATGTGCTTCCCAAGTAGTTGCAAATGATTTGCCATAACAAAAAAACATCATCCAGATAATTTTATTTTATTTTCTAATAAATGCTTATCACTATATATAGCGGTTTTGCTGATCATGTTTCTCTAGTAGACAACTTTGAATTAATTTGTACTTTCCATGATTCTAATTTTTGGTAAATTGTTAGTTTTGTTAGAAATAGAGAGTAGCATAAATTGACCCGTAAATGATCTGTAGGATATAACTAACATGAATATATATCTATATAGAGAGAGAGAGAGAGAAAGAAATGATAGGATTACTACTAATTTATAATTATTTTACAACTTTTTTTATAATTAATTTTTTTTAAGTTTTAATTTTTAATTTTATTTAGTGATGAAGAATGTGAATATTAATAAAATTGTTATTATTATTTTATTTTTTCTTAATGATTATGTATATTAAAAAAATACTTGAAAAAAATGATAAAAAAAAAATTTTGAATCACACTATAAGTTGTAAAATAACCGTAAAAGGCGTTGTACGCCTATTATCACTCATATATAAATATATACATACATATATATCTATATATATATATATATATATAGATAGATAGATATAAACACACACATATAAGAGAGAGAGAAGACAGAGAGATATCTTACTTTGTACATATCCGGCATTGATTTTTGTCATATGTTTAATTTACTGTTTTGCATGTTAAAACTTGATCATATATAGAACTGAAATTAATAAACCTAGCTAACTATAATTGGTTATAAGACCGATCTAGCATCGATCCTATTTGGCGTCCAAATGATAAAAAATAATAATAATAATAATAATAATTTTGGTAAAAGCTAGCTAGGGGTGATAAGAAAAAGGTAATGGGAACGTGTCAAGAGAGCAGTTAGAATAATTAAGCTGATTTTATGGTTGATTAATACTATATTTTTATTTAGAATGCATGATATAAGGAGGACAAGTATATATCTACCATTTCAAAAAATGTCAAGATCAGAAAATGACAAAAGTGATTACCAATATGATGAGTACTGGGGATAGTGTTTTTGTCGGGTGGACAAAGCGAAGAAGAGGCAACACAAAATCTGAACGCAATGAATAGGTTGGAGGTGCTGAAACCATGGACTCTTATCATTCTCATTTGGGCGAGCATTACAGCAAAGCACGCTCAAGACGTGGGCTGGAAAGAAGGAGAATGTGGGGAAAGCTCAGGAGGTATTCTTGGGGAGGTGCGTAGCCAATTCGGAGGCAACTCTTGGAAAGTATGGAGGTGGGAGTGCTGGTTGTTTGGGTTCTGAGAGTTTGTTTGTCAAGGGTTACAAATACTAGCAGGGCCTGCCCTGCTCTGCCTTGCCTCACTCGTGCATTATCTGCATGCGTTTTTTCAATTTTAATATTACAATCTTCTAATATTGCACTTGAATATTCCTCATCACTCTGTCCCTCTTTAATTAATCATGCTAATTAATTACTTTTGGTACATATATATTCTTCTAATCACTTTTCACATAATATATATATCGCCATCACCATGATTGTAATATTATTAATGCAATTTCCTAATTCCTTCATTATTTAATTGATCATATATAGATTGATTACCTGCATTTTATCTGATGATCATCCTATACCATGACAATTAAATCCTGATCTCTTTCGAATTAATTTCTTGCCTAGATCTCCAGGAAACTAGCTTAATTTTGCCACACAAAAAAAAAAAAAAAAAATCCCAAAATTAAGATCAATCCCCAAGATCAGGGCTAGTTAAACCTATAAAAACTTGTGTGTGTGTGTGTGTGTGTATTCTTTGTGCTGTCTTCTACACTTCAAAAAAAAAAAAAAACAGAGAATGAAGGACGTACATGAGTACTAGCAGCTATAATCTGCTTTGAAATCCTAATTGAAATATGACAAACTTCGGTGGCCATAGTAATGTTGATCTCTTTCTAATTTGATGATCATATATAACAAAAGCAAAAAGCCCAGGAATATTTATTATTAATGCAGCAGAGGACCGAATAATATATATGATAATGATCGAGAGAAACAAGAAAGTAAATCCATGAAGATTGAAAGACATGCATATTATCAGATTCTCATTGGAATTAAGGATAGTAGTAAACAGAGGTATAAATAATATTATCAACCAAAAATTAAAAGCAATCAGAAGTGATCGTCATGTGTAGGTGTTTGCAACTCATTATAAGAAAAATAGGTATTTATGATAAATTATTTGTGATAAAAATGATTAGTTAAGATGAAAACATACTTTATTTTAAGTAGAAATAATCATTTTATTTGAAAATAACTAATCACAGATAAGTAATTTTCTTGTAATGATTTAGTGTTTCAAAATAAGATTGTCTTTGGCAAGCCTAGCCTCCTAGCTACTGATTTAGAATATTTTGACTAAGAACAGTAATCATCGTTTGTAATCAGTAGTTTAACAATAGTAAGAAATCTGACAGCCTTAAAATGTTTTTAAGAGATCACTAGGAAAACCATTTTGCTGGCCGTATGACCAAAAGTCACATCTGTTCTAGGAGAGTATGCTGTTTCATCCTTCTTTTGAAGTACATAGCCCGAATCACAGGAAGTAATTTCGACGTACATAATCGTGAAAATTTCCAGAGCCTGACTTCTACATATAACATGAAAGACATGCACGCATAGTTAATGATAAATCTCACATTATTTAAGAAGAAAATTATCCTGGACTTTTTTATAGTATCAAAACTAAACTTTTAAGCAATACGCTTCACTTATTGATCCAATGAGATCTACTTGTAGAAGCACGATAAAAATTGACTCACAAGTAAAGGGGAGTAATGAAAAATCTTACGTTGTCTAAGAAAAAAATTGTCCTGAATTTCTTTGAGTGTAACATGCATTTGCCTGTTTTGACAATATTCCCTTCTCGTGAACCCCGATCATCTAATTAATACCCCTTTAAATTTTGTATTAACTCCGATAAAGACGAAAATATATATCTGAGAAAAGTATGACATATTATGTAATTATAATTAACACCATCATCTAAGATTTGCAGAAGTACTGAATATATATTATTATTTTATAGTCTCCAACCTTTGGCAAACAACAAAGAATGTCAAGCATGTTTCCTACTACTGTAGCATGACATTCGAATATCACATGATCATGTTAATCCACTTTAATTTTTATTCGAGTATGGCATCATTGGCGAGAAAACTAAATGGAAATCCAATTGGTGGCTTTTAAAACTTAATGATATGCTTTAAGAAACCGAGACCATGCAGACCATCTAATCAAACGACACTTGCACTACCTAATCCTGGTTTGGTGCAATTCATTTGTTAATGAATTACCTTCTTTTTCCTTTGCTAAAAAATGCCAAAATGGTCGCTAGGTTTTTTCCTCCCTCATTGCCGTGTTTTCGGAAGCTAAGAATTAAGAATGGCGTCAATGACATCACCATTTGAACCATATCTCCCAGCACCCTATAAAACCAGAATGTTTCATCCATATATTTCCAGAACTACAGATTTATCTGCCTTTAAAAATTAACCTCCATCTCAATCTAATCTATTTCTCCACACATTAACTTGTTGTGTCTTGGCACAATGGGTCGATCCCCATGTGGTCATGATGAGAATGGTTTGAAGAAAGGGCCTTGGACGCCCGAGGAAGATCAGAAGCTGATTGATTACATCACTAGCAATGGCCATGGAAGTTGGAGAACCCTCCCCAAGCTTGCCGGCTTGAATAGGTGCGGAAAGAGTTGCAGATTAAGGTGGACAAATTACCTGAGGCCTGATATTAAGAGAGGGAAGTTCTCTGAAGATGAAGAGCGGAAGATCATTAACCTTCATTCTGTCATTGGAAACAAGTATGTATAATTTCCTTTGAATTGAAACTTGATCTAGTATTTTACAATATTATTCTTCTCAAATTGATATTTTTTCCTGTTTTGCCTCATAGATCAATGGGTCTGCACATGCAGTCCCCGTTCAGAACTGCAAATAATTTTTTTCTTTTTCATATAACAGTTTGATTTGTATTGGTATTAACTTCTGCAACATAATTTGTTAATTGTTGCAGGTGGTCTAGGATTGCAACAAAACTTCCAGGGAGGACTGATAATGAGATCAAGAACTACTGGAACACTCATTTAAGGAAGAAGCTCCTTTCAATGGGTATTGACCCAACCACCCACAAGCCAAGAACTGATCTGAATCACCTTGTGAATCTTTCTCAGCTGCTTGGTGTTGCAAACTTTGGAAATTTAATCAGTCCTTGGGGCTGTGCTCTTAATTTGCAGGCTCAAGATGCCTCTCACCTGGCTAAAATCCAAATACTGCAAAACATGTTGCAGCTTACGAATACTAGCCCACTTCTGAATATGGAGAGGGCTCATGATTTGTTCATCCGGAACGGAAATCTTGACCCTTCTGAAGGACTTCTCAATGGGACAAACACACTGCTCAACAATAAGGAGCCCTTCCTAACAGGTCTGGAGAATTTGAACCCTGGACTGATGAACGTCCCTAAGGCACCCATGATCAGCAACTTCCAGGATTTTGACAATTCATGGGCAGGAATTGAAGAAGGATTTAACCCAGAAATCCTTGGTGTAAAATATAGCAGCTTGAGCAGTTCTTCATCATATGAGAATGAAAAAGAGATCATGAATCCGGTGCCTGCATCGTTTTCTCATGACTCTCCTGATCATGGTACTTACAATATCAACCAAATGGAAAGCAAGATTGACCCAAATCAGTTCTCCACCGATTCAGCTAGTACCAACACCATCTTTGATGCTTGGGACAAACTCATGGATGATGAAACAAACGACTCCTATTGGAAAGATATATTGGAGTAGGTTTTAACCTCCCTCGCTTTGTTTTGATTCCTTTATTATATATTTGTTTATTTTCTCGTAACTTTTTTTTTTTAAAGTGATAAATCGTTCTCTTTTTTTAAAGAGGAAAACGATACGTTCGGTTATAATTCTTTGCAAATGAATATCTAACTAATGTACATGTTCTGATGATTCTCCTTTGCAGATTAACATCCTCATCATCACCATCGCCAGCAAATTCCTGGTAGAGAACCAATTTTGGCCTCGACGTATCAACGTCCTAGCTAGCTATGAATTTCACGCAGGAAATACACGATTTAGTTCATTCATGGTTATATTGTTGTAATTTATATAATTTGTCGTTCGTTCATTTGTCAAACTGAGGAGGCAACTAATTATGATATTAGGCTACCTCTATACATATATACATCAAACTCATGTAAACATCTTCTTTGCAAAGTGGTCATTTCGTATTGAATAATTTGAATCCTTTGATATTCTTCCATTTTCCCTATTGATAGGTGATGAAATTAAATAATTATATATCTATTTAATTATATAAAAGTCGAGTTACAACTCCTTACATGTCATACATACCATAAAAACGTGAATGAAAAAAACCGCTAATTAAGTGGACTCCCAATGTCAAACATTCTCTAATGGTACAAGCCATTTGAAGCTTCACTCCTCTAAAGTGGCACAGCACTTATTTTGCAAAAAAAACCTACTCAACCTTTTATTATTCAAACAATCTTCACACACTACATTTTATTTTATTTTATTTTTAATCAAATATTTAATATATAAATAATGAATAAAAAAAATTAAATTAGTTTAAAAAGAAAAAATTCAAAATAAAAATATTAAAAAATTAAAAAAATTAAAGAAAAAATAGAAAATGATTGTGTGTGGAGGATGGGAGGTTGTGTAAAAGTCCTCCACTTCGCAACCGTTGCCTTCCCTGCAAACCTAATTACAGGAGAAAGAAGACATCATTGAGCGCGTTAGAGTTCATTTGTTGCAACTAAGACCAAGGTCAGATAATGATCGAGTCTTCATGGGATGGATAGAGGAAATTTGAGATGGAGAAGACGAAAGTGATTCTGGAGAGTTCGAGAGTGCCCTAAAAGAAGGATGTGGTGGGATAAAAGAACGTTAGGAAGTGGAGAAGTGGATTGCAAACTGTGAGAAGGAGTAGGCCGTGAAGGTGATAAAGCAGGTCGACTGGAATTAGGAGAAGAGAATGTGTGGCTGGAGAGAGTGGAGTTAGTGAGCCAAGAGGAAATTGGGTTGGACAGAATCAATTGTGAAGAAGACGATAGACTTGGAGTGCGTTAAGTGAATGGAAACACACGTTCATCAAAGAGGACGTCCCAAGACACATACATTCTAGAAGTTGGGATATGATAGCACAAATAGCCATGGTGATTGGGCTATGTCTGAGAAATACATAGGGAATGGAGCGATAATTCATCTTGTGTCTATTATATGGTATGAAGTTAGGCCAACAAAAACATCCAAATATTTTTTTAAAAATGTGTAATCTGGACTTTTGTTTCACAATATTTCAAATGGAGATTTATGATACAATACATATATTGATAATTGATTAATTAAGTAGACGGCAGTGATAAATGGATATTTATAATTTGTCATTGGTTCTAAAGTGAATCTCCAAGGTTCAAATATATTTATTTTAAATTATATTTGACTATTTATTATAATTATTTTGTTTAGTTTCTTTTTTTTTTTAGTTTTACAATTTTTTTTTTAATTTGGTAGCATTTGTCATTGATGTAACTAGTGATAAATACTTTTTTTTTTTTTAAATGATTATTTTCGCGATACTATTTCTTCGTAAATAAGTATTGTACAATGATATTCTTTGTTAGAAATTTTTTTTTTCCACGATTTGCTACTAAAGTTTTCATATTTTTTCCGGTGAAATAATTTGTTTCCCGCAACTAATCATGTGGAAAAATGTAAGCATTTTCAGGAAAAACTGTTTTGCCACTAAGGTTTTATGTTTTCTGCCCTCGCTCACTCTCGAGGAAAAGCAATATTTGTTGTAGTGGGCTTTCGTTTGCAAAGGAGGTCAGGAGAAAAGAATCATTTGGTTTTTTTTTTTATAAGAACACAACCTCGAAAATGGGAAAATAAGGAAAATAAGAGAAAAAAAAAAAACAAAGAACCTGCTACTGCTACTGCTACTGATAGTAAGCACATTATTATTTTTTATGTTTTGTTCTCTTTTCTTATCTATTTTTAAATATATTTTAATATTTAAAAAAATATATACAAAATTAGTAATAATCACTCCTTTAATTACTATAAATTTTTTCCAAAAAAATGCCATCAGTCAAACTATCAATTCAAATATTTTCCAATTACAAGATCATGACCTGCAAATTTACATTTCTGCTTACAAGTGGAGAGGGCCTCAAAGACCTTTAACCAAAATTTGAGTTGACGTTTCGAGAATAAAAGGATCGAAGATGGGCTATTTGGGTCTTGGCCCCATATCATGGAATTTTAAGCAGTCATATATATTTGTATTTTGTATCATAAAATGAATTCATAAATGTTATGAGTCTTTTTGATGGTTGGTTGTGATTTTTCATTTTCGAATTTGCCTCTCAAATCATTTAGTATCATCTAATCATGATAATTTTTTTAAATTTTTATATAAAATATAGTAATTAATTTCATTTTTTTAATTTAAAAATAAAATATATATATTAGAAAAAAATATTCTAATAATATTTTTTCAATTTCTTACTTTTATTTTATCTCAACTTATTATCTAAATCTCCTCTAAATGGTCCGCCGCCATTTGAACAAGGGGGCTCTTCCCATTCTGTGGAGTTTTTAATGACCTCAAGGCTCCAAGGGACATTTTTCCTGAAAATTCGGTTTCGTGACCATTACAGTATCGTTTAAATTTGGAGATGAGATGAATTGAAATAAATTTAGTTTATTTTTTAATATTATTATTATTTTAAAATTTTAAAAATGTATATTAAAATTTGAAAAATGTATATTAAGATTTGAAAAAATATACAAAAATTTATATTTTATATAAAAAATTATAAAAATATAATAATAAAATAAAAATAAGTTGAACTGAATTCTAAATCTAAACTAAGCGTACATGAATTGGGTTTGGCTCGATGAAATTTTGGGATTTGACTGAAAATAAAAATATCATTCCCAATATTGAAAGAAATTATAAAGAGCATTTTTTGCTCTAAATGGGTGCTTAATTAGTACTTATTCTTGTCAGACGGCCGCCAGCCCAGCCGCCCAAACTCAGGAGGTCTCCGTCACATGACTGGCAAATGGATTTATTTATTCCGCCGTCACCGCAGGTTGGGGTGTCAAAGAAGAGCAAAACATCAGCCAAAAGGATAACTTAAAAAATGAACCCAAAAAAAAAATTGAAGTACAAGATATTGTAAGTGCTGCTACGAGCCAAAATTTTAGTGCTTCAAAAATATAATAAATGCTGCAGAATTTTGAAATGCAGGATTGCTCATAGAATGTTTGACATCTTGTTCTTGAAAGCATTGATACAAATTTTGATCTTCAAAATCGGAGAACTCCCAGAAACTCGAGTCTCATTTTAGAATACATTAAAATGCAAGACTTAAAGAGTATTTTTATTAGATTATTTAAAATTATTTTTTTAAAAATATAAATTTATAAATTTATCAAAAAAATTTGATTATATTTGATTAAAAATAAGAAGATAAAAATGAAAAAAAAAAATAAAAGTAATTTTTGTAAATAGTAAAGTTAAAACTTTGTCTAACTTTATTAAAAAATTAGACAAAATTTTAGCTTTACTTTTCATAAAAAATATTTTTATTCTCTTCTCCCATTTTTATCTTCTCATTTTTTATCAAATATGGTCAAATTTTTTTAATAAATATATAAATTTATATTTTTTAAATAATAGTTTTAGACAATATATTGAAAATGCTCTTAGAAAACGTTAGTCATGCCAATATCCCTCATCTTCATCTGCCCAAATTAGATGGCGCAGACATCAATAGCTGACCATGGAGCCACATGAATTAGTGAACCATGAAGCCCATAGGAGGTGAGAAGATAATATACATCTACATTTAATTTGTTCAAAAATGAACCCCAGCAACCCTCCAGTTTTATCAGCTTAGTGCCAGACTGCCAGTGTAGTACTTTTGCTTTGACTCGCATGTGAATCGACATACCCATTCATTTTATGTACCAAAACCTCATCTTCCAAATTAGTTTCTTTCTAAAATAGTATGAAAATGAAAGAAATCTAAGCCCTAACTTTTACATACAAAGCCCCCACAAAAAACTTGAAACATCTTGCTAATAAAGGCACAAATTTGACAAACTGACAACCTTAACTATTCAACGAATTGAGAGGGAACTCGATCGAATGCATAAAATGAAGAATTTCATTCATTAAAGGTGCCAAAGTCACCAACCAAGATCAGTTTTTCAAGCAAAACAGACCCGAAGCCTGTACAACTTTGAAGTTCCCTAAAATATTCAAGAGTATTAGAAAAGAAAATTTCTGAAGAAAAATCTGCACACCTGCGCACACTCTTAAAAATATGAATTTATCTTTTTATCTTTTTTTTAATTTATACTTTACCTATCTCCAGAGTAAAACTGCGGAAGGAATATAAATCAACAATGTGAAACAATACGCAATTGCTGTTAAGAGGCTAAAAATCTAAAACCCATAATCGAAACCTAATCATTTCCCTACCGTACCAAAGTTATGATCTCCTACCTAAACCCAATGCCACCAACTTACTCTCTTCAACCAATTCACAGGGCTATTTTTTTTATTGGATTTAAAAATGAGATAAATTATAAATAATAAAATTAAAATTAATTAAAATGAATTATAAATAGTAAAACTGATTTTAAAGACAAACCGCCTAAGTCAGAATTTAATTAATCGAACTATCCGTGGGATCTTTCCGGCCAATTTCATCTCCATCCCTGCAAAAAGTATTGCTGACAATCTTTGCCATATCTTCGTCCCAGCTATACACCACCTCCTTTCTCTTATTAACCACATCCAAGAAAAAATCCGTCAATACGGTCTCGTAAGACGGCATTTTTGCATATCCGGGAAAGTAATTGATATCAACTATAAGGTAGCGATTCCCAAACCTCGAGTCCCGAATGATGTCGAAGTTAAACAGGTTCAATTTCATGGCGCGCCGCAACCCGTCGGCGATCTCAGTGAGAAAACTCTGCGGCGGCATTTCGGTGTCGTCCAAATATTGCATCATCTTGTAGTATTTGTCGTCAACCTTCTCGTTGGTAGCGATATTCGATACCTGCGAAAACGATAATACGCTTTCAGAGACGGTACCCAAATTCTCATCCGCGATGTCCGGCAACGACTTGCGTTTCACGCACCTGACGTACACGCCGACGACGTAGACCTTGAAGATAACCCCGCCGTGGTTCACGAACTCTTGGAGGACAATCGGGGGCTTGAGCTCGCTGAGACCGTCGTGGTTGAACACCAAGTTCATTTTGTGCGACTTGGCGCTGCCGTCGGCAACCAAGGGCTTCGCAATTACCGGAAACTTAAGGCTCTCCCAGGCTTGCCGATCGAAGAGGGTTTCCTTGTCAAAGACTACGATTTGCTTGGGGATACCGAACGTCTCGTTCGGGGACTCGATCCTAAGCTCCGAAACGAACTGTAGCATGGAGATTCGATTGTGGAGGCGCTCGATGGAGTGGGGAGAGTCGACGATGACCGCATTAGGGTAACGGAGCCGGAACTCTTTGAGCTGCCGATTCCAGTCATCTCCGTACAGCTTGTGGAGCACACAGTCCAAGGGGCCCTGATCGACGAGGGGGCGGGTGGGATCGATGTGGACAAGATCGACGCCGTGAGACCTAGCAAGAACAAGAAGGGAGTCTCGGATGAAGCTGCTTTGTTTCTTTGGGGCCAAAGCATAACCTACACTAAACCTGGACCGTTCAGCTTCCGCCATCGGTGATGATTCCCTTAGAGACGACACCAAAACCAGAAAATCAGCAAATGTGAAAACGCACACATAAAAGAAAGAGAGGTAAAGATTCGAGAGGAGCCTTTTTAGGTTTTCATAAATTCGAAACGGCGATCTTTAATGTGGTATTCGGTTGAGTTCTCGACTTCAGAATAGCTTCGCTGAGACTTGAGAGAGAAAAATGGCGAAGAGAGAACGAGACCGTTGGGCGGTGGGGTGCATATGTAACATTTGTGCGTGTAACTTCAGAGGTATCTTGAGTCTTGACCAGGGTTAGGGAAAGGTTTAGGATTTGACAAAGTGAATCAAGCCTAGGGTTAGAATTTGACGTTTAGTTTCGCACGGAGTAACCGCTCGTAGGGACAGTTGGGAATGAATATATGTTAGGATATCGTGTATAATTATTTTGAAAAAAAATAAATAAAATATAAGTATTATATAGAAAAAAAACTAATAATAAATTTTATTATTTTTCAAAATAATTACGTGACGGTTACACATTTACAATTATATATAGAATTACTCTAAATAGATTATATAAAAATAAATTTATAAGTTAATATAATTTAATATGGTATATTAAATTATAAAATTATTTTTCTTATAAAATAAATTTTATAAAATTATATCAATTTATAAATTTATCTTTATATAATTTTTTTTATGTACGTGATAGTTCTTTAAATATATATATTAGGAAGGAGTAACGTGCAAAACACGTTTTCCTAATTTAGTAAAACAGTTATAAATTATATATTGTTATAAAGAAATAAATTTTGATCAATAATATAATGCATAGAGAAAAATAATATAAGTTCTAACAAATATTTGACGGATAATAAAAATATATATATCTTAACAACGAATAAATTATATAAAAGTAATTATAAACTGATATGAAGTGATGAAATATAACTATTTAATAATTATTATAATTTGATAAATAAATAATATTTATTCAAATAATTGTATTCACAAATGTAGTTAGCAAACAAATTTAAATTTAATTATTTTATATTTCTTTATATATATAATATAAATTATAATTTATATAATTTATCTAAATTTATATATATGATTTAAATTCATATATAATTTAAATTTATAACTATGATTTAAATTTAAATTGTAATTTAAACCATATCTAAATTATATATATAAATTAAATTTAGATATTATCTAAATTTAATTTTTATATATAATTTAAAATTTATCTAAATTTAAATTCATAATAATTTAGATATAATTTTAAGTTATATATCTAACTAATTTCATCTAAATTTTAAATGACATCTAAATTATAATCATATATAATATCAAACTTTTTATATATAATTTAGATATAATTTATATTTTATTATATAGTTTATATTGTCAGAATTATATAAAGGCAAAAAATGGAACAATTTATTCTAATTTATAATTTATAACTTATCTAATATAAACAAATGGAATAATTTCTATTATCTAAATTATAATTTATATATATATATCAATTTACAATTTAGATATAATTTAAAATTATTTATCTAACTAATTTATCTAAATTTTAAATTATATTTAATGTTTTGAATATATAGTGTAAGTGATAGTTTAAATTTAATGAAAAAAATAAAGAAATTTAAAATAAATAAAAAAATAGCCGTTAGATAACATACAACAGATCATATTTTTATATATATACATATTTCTTTCCGTATCATCTCGTTGGAAAATATATCAAATATTAATAAAAGTTCATTTTAAAAAAGCGAACGGATAGATACTTGTATTCATAATATATAATTATTTGTCTGGTTTTTAATTTTTCTTGGTAATAATCGTTATACAGAATTCACATATAAGTAATAATTATAGGAAAGCTTTTGCAGATTGCAGTTTGCACACGAAATAGGTCCCTTTTTTTTTCTATTTACTATATTGAGCAATATTATGAATAGTAGATATTAAATAATTATTATTGAAAAGTATTATAATTATAAAGAAATTTTATAAAATAAAATTATATATTAATAAATTCATTAAATATATTTTATAATAAAAATAATTTCATTATATATCATATCGCATTTGTATTCAATCCAAATTAATTTATAAATTTATAATTAAAACATTTCCTCTCTACCGTCCTTGCCCATATATTTTTACTTCAAAATACAGTTAGATAAAAGAAAATTTTTATTTATTATTTTTTGCATAATACATGATGTGCTATTTTTATTTTTTATTTAAATATATACATATTGATAAGAAAATTTAAAAAAATTAAAAATTAAAAATTAAAAATTATATAATAGTGTATGACGTGGAAATAATAAGATATCGATAAAAATGGGTGAGGCCCGAGGAAATGTTATCCTTAACGGGACTAAGGTAGGGAGGGATAGGTCAACGTTTGGGATGGCTGGGGGCTCATCTTCTTATGTAGACTTTCATGCAGAAGGCTACCCAGCAGGAAAGAGGGAAACCTAGCGTCACTGTGCTGTGAATGCTCGACTGTCTTCCACCGTGCAAAATACTGTGACTTATGTCGTATCGATTGGCTGCCCAACTGGACTTGCAGTCTCTTTTACCTTTTTGGAGAAGGTTGGGCTGCAACTCAACAGTATATACTCACATTAATATTTTTTTATTTTTAAAAAAAATAGGAATTGCAGTCACCATATACCGCTGAACTAGATAGAAATTAATTCGATAAAATAATTTGATGCTTAATTTAATTCAAAAAATGTATATTAGATTTTTTAAAATTCACTCATTCAAATTTGAGTTACAATATTATTTTTTGAAGAATTATTATTTACTTATCAAAATATTATTTTATTACATTTTAATATATTTATTAGATGAATAAATTATAATTATATTTATTAGTTTTATAAATTATATATTATATTATTATTTTGATAAATTTAATTATGAATCTAATATAAAATTATAAATGTGGAGGTATTAACTTTTCATCAAATTTATATTTTCTATTAAATTTTAAAAAAAATTAATATATCCAATACTAATACTCTAAGTAATTGATCTCATCCAGAGGTTAAGAAAAAAAAAATGTGATCTCATCCAAAAATAAATAAAATTTTTAAGACTTTCTTTATGATAGAATTCATTTTTTATAAAAGGTTTGTAAGAGATTATATAGTTTAAATTTGTGATATATCATTATTTTAATTTAGGTCTATAGTAAGATGAGATGAAATAATTTTAGATAAAAATTAAAATCAAAATAAATATTATTAGAATATTATTTTTTACTATCATTAATATTTAAAAATTTAAAAAAGTTGAATTGTTTATTATATCTTGTATAAAAATTTAATTAAAAAAATTATAATAATAAGATAAGATAAAATAAAACTATTTCTATCCGCACGGAACCTTAGTATTCCTAAAATTTTTAGAAAAAAAAAAAGAATCAACTATAAACAAGCTAGATTTTTTTTTAAATGAATATCATTTTCCTGAATTGCACTACATAACTTTTTATCATAATAATAAGCAACTCGAGTGAGTTTTCTCCAACTTCTTTTTACTTTATATCTAGAGTATTTTTTCCCTCCAAGTGGTGTCGAATTAAGTAGAAAAGAACAACAATTTGTTTTTAATATTAAAAGTTTAAAGTGAAAGATTTGGGAGAATATATAATAATAAAAATAATCATTAAAGTACTTATTTTTATCTATCGTTAATCAAATATTCACAATAACCGATTGTTATTAAATTGTGAACCCTTACAAATTTTTATATGGTGAGCATCGAGTATGGATTTTCAATCTATTTTTATTTTCGTTAATAGATGAGATTGATAAAGAATCACAAGACCCTTATCCACTGTTCTCTAAGTATTTGCTTCTTTCCATCAAAAACTATAACGACCTCTAATTCTTAAATGAATAGTATCTTTATTTTAATTATCTATAGCTTTCAATATAAATATAAAATTATTAAAATATATGTAATATATTTAAAAGGGTGTAGCACGTAAGTTACTTTTAGATTTCTTATAAGGAGACATGTTCTTTCATTTTCTCATTTGGCTTACGTGATAGTTATTTATAATCATTTGGATAACCAAAACTGAATATGATTACAAATAAAACTACTCTAACCTTAACTTTTTAAGAAGAAGATATAATGCATGAATGATGGTAGTTATGTTATTATATTAAAATTTCTTCCAATTTATTACACCGTATTAATCTCTCTAATAAATTTATACATGTGATATATCTCTTTATAAATGACTCCATGTAAGTCATTATGGGTATACACATTATAGAATAGGATTAAATATTTTATGTGCACGAATAAAGTATTATTCTTGACAACAAGAAGTATTATATATAATGAACAAATCAAACTTAAAATAAGCTCAATAGCCTCATGCTCTTTACATGTTTCAAAACCATTTTTCTTGAAAGTCTTTTTGTCATAGTATCTACAATCATAAAATATATACTTGCATGCTCTCTTATTATTATTAGAAAAGAAAATTGCCGCCAACTATTAAAAGATTTAGGAGAATATCTAATAATAAAAGAATAGTTAGAATACTTACACCTGGTCATCGTTGATCAAGTATTTGTAAGGACCAATTAATTCCAAATTGTGAACCCTCACAAATTTTTATATAGAGACTATTGGATAGAGTTTTAAGTCTAACTTGTTAATAAATGTGACTAATGGAGAATTACATGCCTTTATATATAGATAGGTCAAGACCCTTATCCATAAGAGTATAATCGGTTCGATTTGGTCCAATTTTATACAAAATTTAGGATCGAACTGGTATGCACTGGTTTACATTTTCAAGAACCGATTTGGCACTAGTTATTCTCTTAAACCGGTATTTTTTATATCAGTTTTGGTCCAATTCAGTCTAATTTTTTAATTTTAATAAAATGTAAATTTGTCATAAAAAATATGTTTATAAAAATAATTGCTTTAAATGATTATTTTTTTATTATTAAAATCTATTATTACTTCCAAAGATCTCCTTTATATATATATGAAAAAAAAATCTATTATGTAGAAGTTTGAATAAAGAGGGTTTTTGATTTTAGTGGAAATAATAGGAGAACAACTTTCCTTCTTTTTTTTCTCCCTAAGCAAGCAAGGTGCAAACTTCATTCAAAATAGAAAAAATGAAGCATGAGGAAGGGGTTAAGTTCTCCAACAAACGCTCCAGAACAATAATAACAATGCAAAATAATGAAAAAAAGAAGAAGAACAAAATGTGAGTTTTTAGACCAATTTCATGGTCATCATACAAGTCTTTCAAAGAGAACACCATCTTAAAATATGGAAATAAATCATTCGTAAAAATATGCGAAAAATGGAACCATCTTTGGTGGCAGTGGAACCTTCGCTAGAATTGGTGAAAGTGATGGATGCACTGCAATTTGTTTTCATGAGGTAATTTTTAGAGAGGTTTATAGTCCATTTTTCAAAATTACCGATTAGAAAAAACAATAACATTGTGGGAAACATGGCATCAGTTAGAAACACGCGCTGGTGGAAAGAAGACACAGTGAGCCAGATCTGAAAAATGTCGGTGTGGTGAATCTGTTGGTACGGCACCTGTATTTGTCGGAAATATTTAGGCATTGCGGCACGTGATGACCACACGCGGCAACAAGCCACGTTTGAGGGTCACGCGTCGAGTTTTTTGGTGCGACTTTGCTCTGTCCCAGTAGATCGGCGGCTGTAGGATGGGGTGGTGGAGCACGTGTCAATGGATGGTGGCTAGAGAGCGGCATATCTTACCAAAACTGGATTGGTGGAGGGGTGAGAAAAAACACTACCTTAAAGTGTAACACATTGCGAATATGAAAAGGAGCAGAGATGAGAGATGCTCTAAAAGTTTAGAAATAGTATATCCACCATTTTTTATTTCAAGTCCTCTTTAGACAGGTCCATCTCATAGATGGAGTTTAATGGACACTAATAAACAACTGCCACATCAGCATTTCAGATAAATATAATCCATGTCTATTCACACTATAGCAATCACCCATATGATTTTTATGACTTCTCCAAAAAAATAAAAAATTCTAATTTTCAAAAACTTCCACAAAACCCTTCAACATCCCCTCTTTCCAACCTTTTGACGAAAAGCAATTATGAACCACCACATCGAGATAACATATCCACAAAACGTTAAACAGATGCCCATGAACAGTGTAGTGTGAGAAAAGTATTCCAAACTCAGTGAGGTAATTTAAAAAGTGCAATGGCAAGATTTAAAACAAAAACAAAAACAAAAACAAAAACAAAAGCAAAAACATGAAGGGAAGCTGTATTTGTGTTCTTTTTTAAGAAATTATTGTTTGGAGAAGTCGAGAGAGGAAGGGTTAGGATTAGGGTTGCTTCTTTTTTTCAAACTTTTTGACAACATAAAAATTGAACCCTACAATTATGAATAGTTGATCAAACAATTAAATATTTTACAACATAAATTCTTCTTTCATTCAAACTTTAAGATCTTATAAGACTGGTGTAGTTTCTTTTTAATCATTTTTTGCATATTTCACACACAAGTCAGTCATTGATGCAGCTTCAATTCCCTAAATGGGCAATGTGGCTTCTGGGCCCTTCAAGTCTTTCGACATACTAGCAGTGAAAGGTTCCTCTCTGATTTTGCCATGGCGAGTTAGAGGGCTTTGAGGGCGTTTCTATAGAAAGAGAGGGAGAGACGAAGGGAGGTGAGACTTGCTCCTTGAACCCTTTATGGAGAAGTGTTTTAGACCAATATGAGGAAGATGAAAATGAGAGAGAGGGGGCATAGATCAAAGGGAAAGTTTTCCTATACATGTGATGTATATCCTACATGGTACGTTGTGACTCAATTCTATTATAAGGGAAAAAAATGAGTTGGACCTGTTTGAAGTTATTCTCTTTTTATTTATATCTCTTCATCATCTTTATATTTGGCATCTAATGATTGGATGATAAGTAGTAATGAAAAATATTATGCAATCATTTAATGGCACTTATTTGAAAAATGATTTGCAAAATGAAAATGATTTGCAAAATGAAAAATAATATTTACAATTTTAGAGTATAAGGTTTACACATTCATTCAAAAAAAGGATAAATATAAAATCTACGCAAGAGTAAATTTTTTTAATAATAAATTTTAGGCAGATCCTGGGGGGCAGACGGGCTGCCCCCCTAACAAAAGCAGCCCGCCGCCGCCGGGTCCGAAACGGGTTGAAGGTTGCCGGGGGCACACCGGAGCTCGCCGGAGCTAGGGACGAGGTCGCCTGAGTCCGCCGGTCCCGATGGCGGGGGCGGTGTCGCCCACCGCCACCGGCGGTGGCTCCGTTTGCTCTATGGCCGAATCCCCTCTTAAATTCATCTCTATTTTATTTTTTTATTGTATTTTTTATTGTGTTTTTTATTTTTTTATTATGTTTTTTATTGTGTTTTTTATTATCTTTTGTTTATTTTATTTTTTTAATATATTTTTAATCTTTATTTTTTTATTTAATTATATTTTTTTTATTTTATTTTTATGTATTTTTCATCATCAAGCAGTCCAACTAACGTTGGGCTACTTTGGACGCTGGGGACGGCCGGACCGGTCCCAGCGTCCCTCTAAATTTTATTCTTTTTTCAAAAAGAGCAGGCATGATTTGCATAACATAATACGGTATCTAGCCGTACTCTTCAACATTCAAGATGGATTTTCTTTGCTTTCAATTATCTACTAATGTAATATAATAACCACAAAAGCTAAACGTTGATCTATTATTTTGTTTTCACCTGATAATATTGACGTGATACATTCTAAAAAAAAATCAAATTATTGATGGATAATGCCCCATTCTCCATCGTAAAATAGAAATAAAATAATGTGTATGAACTTATGAATCTATACACATCAGTTTGGTTGCGTGCGATCAGGACATTCCAGCTTATGGGCACCAATACCAAGATTATTCTAATAAAATTGATGTTTAATTTATCTAAAATGATAGTTGTATTCCTGAATATATAAAGTATAGACACTTTCTAATTATTTAAAAAAATAAATATATGCAAAATTCACATAAAATAGATTAATTATTTAATAATATATTTCATTTTGTTCAAATCGACTAAAAGTATAAACACCCCTTTCTTATCATCACCCTTTTCCGTTTCTCCAAGCATATATTATTTACTAATCCCAGCCTGATATTTACCTAAAAAGTGAGACTGTGGCAAATGCCAATGGTATTCGCAACATCTTTCACACTTAAAATAATTTATCTTTTTTTTTTTTCTTATTTATCATGTGACGTTAGAGTTCGGTCTGACTAAATTCTAGTATAAATATAACCCATCATAAAAATACAATAAAAAATTTTAAAAATATAATAAAAAATACAATAAAATGAAAAAGAACATAATAAAAAAAACACAATAAAAAATATAAAAAAACATAATAAAAAAATAAAATGAAGATAATTTTAAGGGATGATTCGGCCCTCAGCTGAACGAAGCTGCCACTGATGGCGGTGGTTGACACCGCTCATGCCATTGGTACCGACAGACTCCAGCGACCATAACGGACCCATTTCGGGTTTAAGGCCGCCGGAGGAAGCTGGGAGGTCGCTGGGACTCACCATCGCAGAGGTGAGGTTACCGGAGTCTGCCGGTCCCGATGGCATGGGCGGTGTCGCCCACCGCCATTGAGGGCGGCAAAGGCTGCATTTCTTGGGGGGTTCGGTGGACCGAATCTCAAGAATTCTCTCATTTTTTTGTAGCATAAAACTAAGAGTTAGCCTGTGATCCGGTTCGGCTTAAAACTTAACAAAACAGTCCTACAATGATAAGGCAACACGTAAGATATTTCATGTACATCGATCTAAGTCGCGACTCACTCGATCATTTTGGACTCCCTCACTTCCGTGTATCCAGAAGTCACTGGATTCACTCGGAGATTGCTTCATCTTGGCAATCTAGATTTCACTTCGGCATCATCCCGTCCACCCAGACAGAGACGGCGAACCAGTAAGTGATTTCTCATCTTTTCCTTTGTAAAAAATTCCTAACTCGATTTCTGGTTTCAATTATTTTTAAATCATGTACATAGAACTAGGCCGCGATTAACTTCGATTTCTGGTTGCTTCGATTTAGGTTTCAATTTAGGACTTCGAGTTGGGGCTTTAATTGAAGTTGTTCTTTTAATGAAATTTGATTAGGGAGCCTTTTGTTTGAGGAAGATATTACACAAATGAAGTTTCAGAATGAGTGGAGTTACATAAAGAAATAGAGAAGCGAAGAGATAAAGTCTTTGCTTGAGCACTAGAGTTAGTCATGAGTGTGACGGAATGAGTGGGGTGAAATTGGCCAAATCTCATGGAAGAAGTGAGATGGTCGGCATCAAACTAGGATTCCAATAGAACAGGCTGGCAGAGACACACCCGAGAGTGACGAAACTGGAGGGAAATTCAGTTTGAGGAAAGAGTTAGGCGATTTGGAGCTAAAACTTCGATGTGAGCTACCCAATTCGATTTGATCGCAATGAAGGAAACCACCAATTTGATGTGGTCGGGAGTATTTTGTTGTGATAGTAACAATTGAGGTGTCGCTTACTGATTGGAGGGCTTAATTTTAAAACTTTGCAATCCGACCGGAGCATAGCATCGCCCTAAAACTAATATTGTACCCTTGGAAAGAGCAGCCTATATTATTAATAACACAACAAAACTGTCACATTATATATTTAAAAAATAATTAAAATTGCATTTTTTAAAATAATTATGAACATACTTTTTCTATTCACCACTATTCTCTAAACTTAGGTATTATGATGGTGAGGATAAGTGTTATGATTAAAAGCTTCCTACAGAGCAACTCTATTGATTATAACACATAATTAATGGAAAGATCATATTTAGAATATGTTCGAATGTAAGACTCATTTTTATGTATCTCTCATCTGACATCTCAAATTCGAATAAGAATGTAATAGTTAGAGATGTTTTAAAGTTTGTGAAGTTACCGATGATGGAAAAATGAAGATCAAATCCATGAATTTGATACGGGTTGAAATGGAGACCGACTGTCGAAAACAATGGCTTGGAGTCAAAACTCAAAAGTCAAAACTCATTGATGGGTCGCTGAATAATGGCATCATTGATCTGTTTAGCAAAGTTACAACCTTTGAGCCCACAAAGTGAACATGTTATTTGGGCTACTGTCTTATTGAAGACTTGTCTCATTAGTTATAGACACCCAATCCCAGCTGCCCAAGAACAACTTTTTGAAAAAGGTTTCGTAGTTTTCTGTTTTCAGATTTTCGGACGATTTTCTAAAGGAATAATGTTATTTTTTTTACTTATTTTAATATCTTATATATTTTAATTTTTTTTTAAAAATTCTTTATTTAATAATTAAAGAAGTAATTATTAATATACTAATATTTTTTTCTATTTTTTAAAATTATTTTAAACTGATAAAAAAATATGAATAAATAAATTGAAAAAAAAAAAGAAAATACTAGATTTAGGCCCGATTTGAATTTCAAACACACCTCAACTGATCTATCATTATATTTTTTTAGTTTTTTTATACAAAACATAAATATATATTTTTTAAACAATAATAATGGCTCCAATCTTTTATTTTCCCTCTTTTGTGTGTTGAAAATGTCTAATCAGTAATAATTACTCGATAATTTGTTTTCTAACACATCAAACACCTTACATTCTATACGAGAATACTAGGTGTTGACCTTTTGCGGCTTTGCCTCCCATTGAACTCTTTGACTTTGAGCTTCATTCCGATCCAGAATAGGAATAAAACAAAGAGGAGAATAATATTATTTATGCTAATATAAGTTAACTGACTGAATCTAAAATATCTCTGATCTTGACTTGTTAATTGTTATTGAGATTATAAAAATGAATTCTCTTTTAATCCGTTAAAAATTTTAAATAACTTCTTTATTTCTTAAAGAAAAGTTAACGTTAATCCCGTATTTTTTTTCTTTTTTCTTTTTTCTTTTTTAAAAAATAAAATAAATAAAATAAAACAGAATTTTTTTTGCTTAAAAAATTTTGTAATCCCTATTTATATATGAACTTCAGAGCGTTAATGCAATCAGACAGAAGACCGAAAGATGTACAAACATGAAATTAGTAAATAGATACAATTAGATATAAAACTTTAAATTAGAAAATGTTATGGAAAAAGCTGGGATCCTGCCGTTGGAGGCGGCGGTGGCCGACACTGCCTACCCCATCATGACCGGCGGTTTCCGGCGAGTTTATCCCTACAACAGTGACCCACGATAACCTCCGACGAAGTTCCAGCAGTTTTAAACTCGAAATGGATTTGTTAACCGCCGCCTCCGACAGCTCCGTTCGACTAAGGGTCGAATCTTTCTAAAATTCATCTTCATTTTATTCTTTAATTGTATTTTTTATTATATTTTTATATTTTTATTGTATTTTTTATTATATTTTCTTCATTTTATTTTTTTATATTTTTTATTGTATTTTTTTATATTTTTTATATTTTTATTGCGTTTTATTTTATTTTATTGTATTTATCATTAAAAAACAGCTCAAACGCATTGGGCTGCTTTTGATGCTAGGACAGTCCGACCAATCCCCAGCAGCTCTCAAGTATTATTTATTAGATTCAATATGTCACGTGTATGGTTAAATATTAAAAAAATACTACGTTAAATCATATGTTTTAAGATTATGTTTGTAAATTTTCAAATATTATTAAAATATTTTATTATTATTTATTATTTTATTATTTAATTTTATTTATTTATTTATTTTATTTAATATTATTTTTTTTTATCTATTTCTTTATTATAATTTATGACTATTCTTAATACTTTTCAACATCCAAATGTAATGTAGATAGAATTATGCGGACAAACGGAACGTGTTCGGCATTTTCGTTAGTTTGATGAGATCTTGCGCACGCTGCCACCAACATTTATCTGGTGAAGAATGGCATCGGATTGCAAGATAATTGACGGAAGAAGATTAGATAGTTGGATAGCCGTAAAGCAAGTGAACATGCTGAAAACCACAAAAAGCACTCTCAATTTTTGATGTCAAAGACTATCTCAAATTATTTATAAATAATAATAAAATAATCTTATAACAATTTTAACTCTCAAAGTAAATATAACATACAAGCACTAAAAAACCACAAGTCGAAGGTCCTTGAAAGCAATCCTAGTTGGGTTCCTCTCTAATCCGTTTTCTCCCTACCGTAACGGCCTTCCTACCGCCCTAGTCGCCAGCACTTTCCCCTCTGGTCTGGCCATTGTGGGCTCTTTCTTATTGCCTTTTTCTAGCTTTTTATTCATAGCACCAAGAAGTCCCGAAATTCTGTTTGTCAGACTTTGACGATTGTCACGTATTGGACCAATGGAATGTCCAGTTGTTGATCTACTGGAGAGATGGAGAAGAGTGTTCAAATGTGCGACATGTGAATCTCATGCATGCGTGTAAATTCGTGCAAACGCCACGTTCCTCTACACCAAGATGGATTCCTTGTCATGCGACACCAATAAATTTGGGGATCTCGATTTTTAGTACTCTATCTAACGTGGGGTGTGGCCTTCATGCACTGACATATTAGGTGATTTTCTACTTATGCATCCATTCTTCTTTCAATTGTTATTTTTCTATTTTTTTAATTGAGAATTAAGATCAAGTGAATTTAAAAATTATTTTTAACAGAATGCAGCACATTTTTTCTTACTGCAACTTTTAATTGTAGTCAAATAATCTATTCATTAAATCATTTTAAAAGCGCTTTAGATAATATCCTTTTAATAAAATTGATAATAGCAACATTTGTAATTTTGAAATCATTATTTATTTTTTAGTATATATATTTATATATTTTGAGATGACAGTTGAAGATTCATATTTTATTAAAATTTATATTTTGTAACCACTTGAATTATTTTATGAAATGTTTACTTTTAGAGAGAAAAAATAATAAAAAAATAATAATCATGTGGGCATGTGGCACGAAAATGCATCTAAATTGCTTGCGTGGGCCGGAGTGCGCAGTGGAGCACTATAAGAAGCTATGGCAGAGTCACATGCGGCGTTTAACGTACGACAACGAGGATATTTCTCAGGCAGCTGTCGCCTGTCGTGCCGCACGTGCTATTCGACGTTTTCGTGGCCTTTCGTGTCGTATATGAAGAAAAAGGAAAAACTTCCCCATGCAATACCCTAACTTACTCCACCAGCCAACTCAAAATAAAATATAAATAAATAAAGTTACGTACATATTAATTTAATTTTCATTTAAGACACTTTCACCCTCCTTTCAATAATAATATTATTCTAATTTAAACTTCGAGGTGAATTATTCTCCCTTACTTTACCTTTTGTGTTATTCATAAATTTATTTAATCTTTTTTATAATTTTAAGTAAAGTAGATATTATAATATTTATTAATAACATACAAATTATAAATTGGATATTATAAGTTTATTAATAATATAAAAATTAATAATCCAAGCACATTTAATAAAATGTTTACGTAATATAATTTGATTTATAAAATAAATTTAAAAGCTTATTATTTAAATTATATAAACAATATATTCTACACATTAATTTGAAAATAAACAACTATTAAATAACTAATAAATATTGAACGGTGCTGATGTTTTGTTTTTTAAGTTTGAGATTTGAATGGAGGATATATGATAAATGGAAAATGTTCTTTCACCCTCTGCTTTTCATCTCGATCTCATCCCGCTTTTAATTTTTTATTCAAATTTTTTTACATGATTTTTAATATTTTTTTTACATAATTTTTTTAACATTTTAAAATATTTTTTAAAAATATAAAAATATCACAATATTATTTAAAAATACTTATTTAAAAATCATATAAAAAAAAAGACTAAAACAAAAATTGAAAGCAGGATAAGATCAAAATGAATTTTAACGAAATACGTAGCACTGGTCATGATAAATAAGTGATATACATATAATATTATATATAATAATTTACACAATATCTTATAAAAATAAGAATATTTTTATAAATTATTTTATAAAATTAATATCGTTTTATAAAAATATTTTTGTTTTTATAAAGTATTATATATAGTATTATATAAATCTTGAATAAATATATATAGTATTATATAAAGTGTTGATTATCATTTTTCTATATGATAATCCTGTGAATTTCACCTGATTAGGTGATGTTGACGTGGTAATTATTGGGGGATGCGGGAATAGATTGATGAAATTGAAAGAAGAAAATTAAAGATAATAAGAAGAAGAAAAGTCAAAAACGGTACAAATATATTTTTGTAGAGAGATAGAGGTAGGTTTTAATATCTCCTTCGAGGGAATATTCTTTGTCTCTTACTTTCCGGTTCTTCTTTCTTCTCTTTACATTAGGGGAAGAGAGGGACAGAGGGACGGACAAGAAACTAAGGAACAGGAACAGAAACAGAGAAACAGAAACAGGAATACCAACCACAAGAAGTAGGAAGTTCCCCCAGAAGCAAACGAAGCGATTGAGAGAGAACCCATCTCCTCTCTGTCTCTGACTCTGTCTATCCTGGGATAAAAGGGTAGAAAAGGAAAAGGGAAGAAGTTTTCGAGATGGGGAAGGGAGAGAAGAGCAATGGAGAGGTGGAAGCCGTCGGATCTAAGTTTCCTTTGAGCTTTCGTGAGGTGGCAACGGCTTCGACGGTCGTCGTCGGCTTTGTTCTGGGCCTTCTCGGTGTTTACCTCACCATGCCCGCATCGGATTACAGCTTTCTCAAGCTCCCTCGTTCACTCGAAGACATTCAAACCCTCCGGTAATTTCTTCTCTTTTTTCTCTTGTTTTATTTTGAAATCTCATGGTTGCATCAAGCGAAATTGGTTCTATTTGGCCGAAAAATTGTCCTTGGATGCATATGGGCCCCTCGGAGAATAAATGGGTTTTGCGGGAGATTTCCTTGGAGATATATTTGGGTTATCAGAGAAAATAAAAAAGACAAATTTTATGGGAATATATTTTCATGAACTCCTTTTATTTATAAACTTGATTTTTTGTCATTTGAAATTTATTCAAGGAGCTAATATTATTATCAGTACGATTTTTGCGCCATTTTGTTGCATGATTGATAAGGTATGTTGATAATGCAAGCACATCTGCATATGGGTCTGATGAGGGTTTTTTTGCCTAAGGAACATTAATTATGTTAGCATATCTGCCTGTGGTCAGATTCGTTTTTTAACGGAGTTAAGTCAATTAAAAAATTGATGCTTTTTGCTGGATCTCATCAATTTTTTGGATCTCCATCTCATTATTGTTTAAATTAAGTTTAGGCTTGATAACCATGACCCCTGGAAAGATTTTTCAATAAAAAAAATTAGATTGGTCATTGTTCCTCTTCTTTTTTTCAGTTGTACCTTCACAGACGCAGAATTCCAATACTTGATTTCAAATACTAAGCAACATTGTTTGTTAAAGCTCATACCTACTAGGCTGGTTGGACAGATAGGTTAACTTACCTCAGCTTGCCTATTTATCTGGATGTTAATTGCATCTGTTGTTATTTATGTAGTCATTAGATATTGGTACCAAATGTTTTGCTAGGCAGGGCACTTGATCATCTTATTCTGTTCTGGATCCAACTGAAATGAAGGTTGATCTTGTGTCTTGGCCACAAAATCTTGCATTATGTTATTTTGTTGCTTAAGGTGAAATGAATGAGCATTTCACTGAAAAGGATTAATACCGAGTGTTGGTACTGCCTAAGTTGGCTCTTCAGAGGCTTGGATTTGGTTCATTTCCATTCTTTAGCCTTTTTTTCTCTTTTTGCATGTAGTGACTACTCATTGTACTCAACGTTCAAAGAGAAAGTAGGAAGAATCGAGGAAGTCAAGATACTTTTACTGAAAGTGGAAGGAAATTGTAGCTAAGGACTAATGCGATCTTCTATATGTTGGCATATATTTTATTCACGCTTTTCTTTTATTGATTTGGCTTGCTCATGATACTTATCAAACAAAAATAGAAAAAAGATTTGGCTTGTTCATACATCACAAGTTTTCCCCTTTGGTCGAGAAATATATCAGTCCCCTGCTACAAGTGCTTTGTTGAATGCTACATTGATAGCCCTTTTTGTTTTCTCTCCTTGTTCCATAGATATCACCTTGAGAGTTACACAAGTGACTACACTGCTCAAGTCCTGGTTGGGTACTGCGCGGTTTACATTTTCATGCAGACATTTATGATTCCGGGTACTGTTTTCATGTCATTGCTGGCTGGATCCCTTTTTGGAGTCCTCAAAGGTGTAGCTTTGGTTGTCTTTGCTGCCACTGCTGGTGCTTCTTCTTGCTTTTTCTTCTCAAAGCTTATTGGACGTCCCCTTCTTTTCTCTCTGTGGCCTGACAAGCTAGAGTTCTTTCAAGCCCAGGTGAATCTCACTCTCCTGGGGGTTGTCTTTGACTTTAATAATCATCAAATTGGCATAAATTATTCTAATTTTTTTTTTTAACTTTTAGGTGGCTAAAAGAAAGGAACGGCTGTTGAACTACATGCTTTTTCTAAGATTGACTCCAACATTGCCGAATACGTTTATCAATTTCGCTTCACCAATTGTTGATGTGCCATATCATACATTTTTTCTGGCAACCCTAATTGGCCTCATACCTGCAGCTTTTGTCACAGTCAAGGTATTGTATCTGTTGAACATTTGGATTTGGTAAAGATATAGTGGGTGAAAGTCTGGTCATAGATTTAACTGAGTTTGCAGTTGCCTCAAATGATATGAATATAAACCAGATTCTATTATAGCACATACGCTTCTGTAATGAAGGCTGAGATTTTGTTGGTCCATCCAATCAGTTGTTTTCATATGATTGTATTGGGATGTAGAAAGATTGTTCTCTTGGCATGGTAGTTCATTTATCAGAGAATCTTACACCACATGTTATATGTTTTGTTAAAAACAAAATACTATTGCCTAATGGTGTTTTGGGGGAACCCGATTGACTTCAATGTAAGAAGTCTTGAATCCCAATCCATTCATTGAAATGTTCAGGTATTGAGGTAGTATTAGTTGAAGGAGAATTCTATGGTTGGATGAGTTCTTGAATTATTAGCTCTAAAATCACTTTTTGGTACGAGTGTGCAGTTTATGGGTGCTTACTGACTCTTTTGCGATATGCATAGGCTGGACTAACTTTGGGAGAGTTGCAATCCATCGGGGATCTTTATGACTTCCAATCAATTGCCACGCTGTTCTTCATCGGAGTTGTCTCTATTACCCCGACGCTGGTGAGCAAGAGTAAATCTTAACCGTTCACTGGTGGCCAGGCTTGCTTAGTTTAGGCGCTTGTTCTCCTTGCAGCCACTTTAGGCTGTTATCTACTTAAATTTCTGTACAGATGAGCGTCAAATAAAAGCGATACATGGCCGTCTATCTGCCGCTGGACTACACTAACAAATTCTGTAGCCACTGGAGATGACTATGTGGGGAAAGTCTCGGGGTAAAAACAAGATTTCTGCTTTCTGTCATGCGCGGCGGTCGAAGGTTTGGGGATAAAATGTTTAAAATCGAATTTCAAATTAAGCATTAATCTACAATTCTATCGTTATGTATATATTGTTGTTAGGAGAACAGCATGTAAAAACAGTATCTATACATTGTAGATTTATCGACATAGTTTCTGTTAATCTTTGCTGTTTGTTGTGTTCTTTTTTTCGCTTCTTTCTTATGTCATATGTGGGTGATAGCATTTGTGTTGAGACTGCTCCCATGAGTACTTTTGAAGTAAAGCATCATCATTACGAGCTTTCCAGATCATCCAATATGTTAATGCACTGTTTACGTCGGCAGGGATGTCTCTGTCCCAGGTTGCTTTGCCATGGCTTTAAGAGACCTTTTCCAAAGTGCTTAATACTCCATCGATTCTGAATGTAAAAATTATAGATTTGTTTTCTTAAGAATATATAAATAAATAAATAAAATAAAATAAAAAAGAAGAAGAAGAAGAGGTGAAATGTCTAAGAATAGGTTTGGCAACATTCCATCATGAATAGATTCAATTACCTAGATTTCATGAATACTTCAAAAAAACAGTGAAATAGAGTCAAGATTATTTTTAGTTATTTACTTTGTACCTAGTTTGTTTTTAACAATGGAAAATGCTTTTGCCCCGCTCCATTGTCCCACTCTATGTTTTTTTTTTTTTAATTTTTTTTTTTTTTACTTTTTGATTAAGAAAATATTGTTTAATAATATTATGAATTTATTTCTTTTTTTTTAATATTAAAACATATTAAAAAAATGATGTGAAAAAAAAAAATACAAAAACTATAACTTAACACCAACTGAGCAAGCTAGCAGGGCCACTAAAGGCCTCTTAGCATTGCCCTTTTACAATTTTTCTTAATTTATTTTATCTCATTTAATTATTATAATTTTTTTAAAATTTTTCAGAAAAAATAAAATAAAAAATCTAATTTTTTCAAAATTTTGGATAAAAATTAAATGAAAAAATATATATTTTTATAATATTTTATAATATTCAACTTTAATCTTAATTTATATCATGTTATATAATGTGCGAAAACATGAAACTTTGTGATCTGAAAAAGAGGAAAAACGGAACCTATTCCTTAAGTAAGATAAGTGATGTTATGTTTACAATAAAATAATTTTATAATAGATAAAATGATCCAATTTGCAAGTTCAATTTTACGGAGAGGTGATAATATGTTATATGATTCGTTAATCTAATATGATAATAGTAAGTTAAGGTTTAGTTTTAATAGATTTTAGGTCAAAATGGATTGACACGTTCATCCCGTTTTGACTCGATTGTTTAACAAATTGATAATGGATCAACCTGTCTTGACCTGTTACGATACGTTAAGAAAATTAAAATTAAAATTATACATTTATATTTAAAAATAAAATTATTAAAATCTTAATTTCAATATTTTTATTATTTAGATTGTAATTCATACTTGTAGTTAGTATTATAAATTTTTTTTTATAGATATGGTGATTTTAACATTTGCATAAAATTATGCTAAGTTTAATTAAGTCATTCGGTTAATTTTGAGCATATTCAACACATTTACATAAATAAGTTGAAATGTATTATATTTTATCGTATTAATTTATTTCATAATATTCACTAATGGATTGACACGACACGATACGTTATGTTAACGGATTGTGTTAGAATTTGAGATTTTGACACGATAAGTTTAATAAATCAGATTATGATTGACTTATATAGTATAATAAAAAAGTTTATATATAAGCTTACACACCATACATCATATGTTTTTTTAATTTTTTTGATTTTCTTTCTTGTATAACATATCTAGTTTATAAATAATGAATAGATAATTCAATTATTTTAAAAAGAATAAATTCCTAAATGATTTGTAAAAAATTAAAAAATTAAAAAAATATATGTGATATGTAAAGTGTAGACTTATATATAGCAAAACTCTAATATAATATATATGTATTGATAGTACATGAACGCTATCCATTAGACTCCCCAGTTTTACGGAATTTATTTGTAGATAAAAAAAAAAAATTTGTAATAATCCCATCAACAAGCAGTCAGCCATTGCTGTCTGTCCTGAGTCATATACGCCTGCGATATCAAGAACTGTCTTGTATATTTGTATTCTCTTCCTACGCAATGGGTTTCTTGAATTTCTAGTTAGAATGGGCTTTCTTTTTGGACACCAGTTAGAATGGGCTGTCTTGTATATTAGAGTAGGTATTTTTAAATAATATTATGATTTTTTAAAATTTTAAAAAATATTTTAAAATATTAAAAAAATTATATAAAATAAATATTTTTATTTTATTTAAAAATACCTACTTTAAAATCATGTAAAAAAAAACTGAAAAAAAAAATTTCCCACAACGGGATATAAACGGGAAGCATTTTAAGTAAAAGAATAGCATTTCCCAAAAATAAAACCCCAACCCTGAGTAGAGGACCCAGATTCTCTTCATTTTATTTGGAAGTAAAAATATTCAACTTATTTGGATTTTTTTTTTTTAATTTTCAAATTTAAAGTTGACTATTTTAGTGTGAGTTGATTTTTATTTTGGTTTTAAAATTCTATTTATTTTATTTTATTTTATTCTATTCTAAAATATAATATATAATCTCTTATTTATTTTAGAAACCTCGACCTTGATGAAATAGCAAATTGAGTGCATTCGCGATTCGCCGTTCACTTCTGCTTTCCCAATATCTAAGTCAAAAGTGAACGACGTGAACTAAAAATACATAGATCATTTCTTCTTCTTCTTCTTCTTCTCTTCTTCTTCCTCTTCTTTTGTTTTTTTCCTTAAATTTTCATTATGCATAGAATCAATTCAAACATGGGACTATTGTGATCATAATTTATACACCATAAATTATGCCTGAACTTATAAGTTTTGCGTAAACTTGAAAAAACAAAAAATCTGAAAAAAGTAAAAATTTCAAATATTTGTATAGCATAATCTATTTTTTTTTATATAAAAAGTATAGATAGAGTTTATATATATCATTACTCTATTAACTATTATAAAATTCATATAATGCGCCTATTTTTTTACAAAATTAGATTAATAATTAGATGAAAATATCAACATTGTGGGCTGAAAAAAGATATCCGGAGGAAAAAATAGCTAAAGAGCCGGAGCCGGCGACGCCCCCATGCTTTCTTCCTCCTCGTCTTCCGCTTCCCACATGAACAGTGCATTCGACCCCAACACCGTGCTGCATCAAATATTTATTAATTTATTTATTACACAATCGAATCAAAACATTATATTTATAATTTGTTTATTTTTATTTTCTCAGATTATCTCAAGAAAAAAAAAAAATTACCAGTTATCAGGAGAGGCATGAACGGCCTGCTCGAAGTAGGACTTGGCTCTGTCTCCGTCTCTCTGTGTATCCCATATCAGCTTCCCGTACAACGACAATAATTCTCCATCTCCGGGACTCGCTAATATTGCTCTCCCATAGTACTCCTCCGCTCTCACCATATCCTTCTCCACCTTTTCAGTTCCATCGATCACAGTCCAAACAACCATGAATTTTCAGATTCTGATTTCAATTTTTTATAAATACTAAGTCTAGTAAATAAGATGTTTCAAGTACCTCGTGCAAAAATTTTCCGTAGTTTCTGAGCAAGAGTGAATCTCCTGGATTTGATTTTAGCATTTCCAAGTAGTACGCTCCGATCTTGCTCCAGTCCTCGCCGTTTCCTATTCCGTTGCCGCCATCGCCGCCGCCTCGGCTCTTCCCTCCTCTACCGAACCCGTCGCCGGAGAAATTCAGTTCCTCAACCGGAATCCCAATTTCCGGCCATATCCCGTTGATGGTTGACAACGATCCGATTCCATCATCGTCGCTTTCTAAGAGAAACTCCTCCTCGGGTATCCTAGCCGGAAAAGATCGAGATCCGGCCTCGGTCAGTTTGGAGAATCTTACTTCAGGCCGAATAACATCGCTTTCCGAAAAAGACCTACGAATGCCGTTCGACCTGGCCGAAGCGTCTATCCGGTGATTGATATCAAGATGCAGAGAAGTCCTCGGGGAGTTAACGGAGCTCCTCTCGCAGGATAATAGGCTGGGGGCGGAGTCGTGACGGTAGAGAGATAATCCGGTCGAATCGGAGAAGACCGGAGGAGACTGGACGGCGTACGAACCGGTTCTCAGAAGAGCAGCTCTCATGGCTTGAAGAATTGCTCGTTGGGTTTTTCTCGCTTTCGATTCAGAGTAGAAGAGCTCTCACTTCCTATGGAGGCGAAACGATTTTTGAGCTATATATAGGTATTTTTTACCGTTGGATATGATGACTAAGTTGAGTCTGGAGGAACAGAGATGAGAACACGTGTCGAAGCTCACGTGAGGGCTGGCTTAGATGCAGGCACTTCCGGTGGGGTCGGCGTCGGTGAAGTAGTCACGAGGAGTGCGTGATGTGTTGACGAGACTAGTCACGTCGACTATTAAATTACCTTTTTTTATTTTTGTTTTTATTTTTATTTTTTGATAGGATGAAAATTGGGAACTGATATTGAAAAGAAATTATGATTTGGTAATGAATCATGATGTGATTTTTGAAAGAAAAATTATATTTATCATTCTCACATATTATATTATATTTTTTTTCTTTTATCAAATATTCAATATAAAGATAATTAATAGAAGTATTCAATTAGTGTAAAAAAAAATTAAATTCAATAAAAATATTTAAAAAAATATAATATGAGGTGTGTATTCTATGGAATAAGATCTTTACTTAAATCAAGAGTCCCAATTGCCAAGACTCTACTTTAGGAATCCCCCTTAGAACTTAGATCCGATCCTAATTGAATAATGATAAAAAGATATATGTTTTTGTTTTTACTTTGAAACTTGAGGATGTAATTCTTGGATGGGGGTGTAAAGGCTAATTCATAAAATTTTAAAGTGTAGATAATAATAATTAGAAATAAAACCCAGGTTCCGAAACCAGGGGCAGAGTGAAAATGAAGGGAACAGGCATGTGGGTTTGGGGTTTTCAAAGTCCCAACTCGAAATGAGTACTACATGAATAGTACTACTTGTGTCTTGGGATTATACAAACGAGAGTAATGATATATGTATAATTAATTTTATAATTTTTTTTTTATAATTATGTTTTAAATGAGGAATATTTTTATAAAGTATATTATAAAAATAACATTAGCTCCTCATTTAAAAGATAATTATAAAAAAAAAAAGTGATAAAATTAGTTAAATCTATATCATTTCTCATACAAACAAGAAGGAACAGAAAAAGAAAGGTGGTGGTGGGGTAGCAGAAGGTCCATCTCCTTTTGCCTCTTCTTCCGCCCACAGGCTGCTATAGGGAACTGGGTTCCGCCCATAGGCTGCTAGCTTTCCATGCACTTCCCCTACCCTATAATTTGACTTTTCATTATCTCCGATTCTCCCTCACCCTTACTTGAGCGGTGGGCCCACCACCACATGATGCCACGTGAGGACCATTTTACGGATGCCACCTGGACTGATATATATATATATATATATATATATATATATAGTGTCTTGCAACACTTGTTTGAGAGCAATTAAAGTTGAACACATCTCAAATCAATATTTCATAACATTCTTATTTTTTCAACTTTTTATTAAAATAAGAAAATTAAATTAAATTAAATTAAATTTATCTCAACTTGTTTTATGCATTCAAATATATCTAAATGAGATTCACAAAATATTATACTATTTACAGAACAATTCAAATTATCAAAAACCACTTTAGAATTCAAATACAACATTAAGAGGAAGCCTAGAAGTGTTGCAAAATGCTCGAATATCATCCAAACACTTCAAATACTTCTTCAAATAGCGTGAACGCGTGTTCAAAAGAAAAAGAGTAGTATGAACGCATTATATGTATAGCCTAAGCAATGTGAACATAATAAATGCACCTCAATTTTTTTATTGTTCTCTCTCGCATGCCCTCTTTACTAATAAACTCCTTCATAATTTTTATTATAATTATAAATATATTAAATTAAATAAATTTTGAAGTGCCAAAAAAAAAACGGCAAATTTAAAAATAATTATAAATTGATTTTTATCAATTTTAATTTAAATAATTTTTTATTATTATTACAAAATATAAATAAAATTATCATTTCATCCTCATTAATAATCAAATCATCAAAAATCAACACTCAATATATTTCATATATCCAAACATCTCAAACCATTCTTAATGAAACCCACAAACCTACTCTAATCTCTACTCTAATCTCTACTCAAATTATTCATAATTATTTTCATCATTTTTTAACACTTCATAATATCCAAACACAACCTAAAACTTATCACATATCAAAATGATATTTCTCATCTGATATATTAATGGGCTTAGAGATAATCTTCCCTGATATATCTTTATGTCTAAATCAGGTCTGGATTTTGTCTCTATATGATGAGAAATTCAGGGAAGATTAGCTTTATGCCTATTCTATGACAAAAACAAAAATAGAACAAGAAAGCCTGACTGACTTTGAATAAAGTATGTAATAATTTCGTTCGACAATGTCCCAATCTCATCTTCTTTCACCAACTAGTTCTCTTATCCTCTAAAAGTTCTGCCAAAGCAATTCCTAGTGACAAAAATCTCAGCAAAATGGGTTCGTATGTGATACAGATTTGTCATTATCTTCCTTTAGAGGATTTGAATGGAAAATTTCTATCGTTAAATGGGTAAAATGCTTTTAGAAAATGCTATTTATAAACCTTGACAATGTCTTGCAATTAAAGGCTACATACCTAGAAAATGTGTAGGCGAACTGGTTCAACAATATTGACATAAGATCTTTAAAACTTAAGACTGAACAGACTAAAGAATAGACAAAAAGGCCAATCTCTTGACATTAAAGATCAACTCTATTGATTCTTCTTTAGTTCCGTAGCAGAAGATGGAGGTCTAAGATCTTGATTGGAAGCTCTGATTATGAAAAGAAGTGTTTCTACAAGCATGCCACCAACCAAACCAAGGATGCCTCCAGCAGCATTCTGCAAAAAAAGAAAAGAAAAAGGAATCGTATTGTTGATTTTAGTACTGTGAGATCAAATAGGAGAATTCTTGAAGTAATAATTAATTATAAAAAATGAAGAGAGAATAATAACTAAAAGTGCCGGGAGATATAGAAAAGGGATAGTTATTCAGAAATTACCATGACAGGACTGTGGTTAAATAACGCTCTGAATGCAGCATATCCAACCAAATAGCCGGTAAACATTGTGACCACAACATGTAAACCTGTAGAAGATTATTACGACTAAATCTTCAGAGCGCCGAAATGAATATGTAAATCATACAATACAAAAGATCTAACTTCATATATAAAGAAAAATGCAAACCATAATGAAAGTGAATAAAAGGGAAATTGGAAACAGGGACGTGCAAAATCAGATGGCCTGATTCAACTGTAAGAAACAAAAAACTGACCAAATTATGGGAATTTAAGTTGGTTAGTCACTTTTTATTTTATCAGCTGGTTAGTCACTTTGGAAAGCATCAAGTCAAACTCAAAGAATAAATTTTTTGATACGTCAAAACCAAAGCATAAATTACCAGGCAATTCTCCAGCTTTCCGAAGTTTTGAAAAAAAAAATGAATACTTGGGGGACCCTTCAATGGAAAACTTCAAGTATTCACAAATGTTAATGATCAGTACCACAATGCTAACAACTTTCTCATTTTGTCCCAAGAATATCTTCAAGTATTTTTCTTTTTATTAATTTTTTTATAAGTATTAATTATTTACGAAAAGGCACAACTCAAGTATGCAGGAAGTAAACAAAAGAAACGCCTAGCCAAGAGAATAAAGATACCAGAAAATCAAGTAGGTTTCTCTTCAAGTATATTCCATATTATTGACCTTCAATTTTGCCCCATTTATCCAGGATAGACAATAACACTTCCCAACTTATGAATGCTATGCAAGTGATTATGCAATCTCAATTCATCACTTATGGCAAGTAGACCAATGAAACAGTCTTGGCAATAAACAAGCACAAGAAGGCATGCACTGGCCCAATGAGATCGAAATTTAGAGTCCATTTCCAAAACAAAGGAGGTTACCAAACCAACCCAAAATGGGTCGGAAATCAGCTCAGAATTTCTGATTGGGTGGATCTCAATGTCACACATGAATATTCTCAGAGAACAGCTCACAGCTTGGATTGTGGCTATAGAAACAAATAGTGGTGATACTGTTGCTCAAGATAATTCCGTTCATGCATCTGAGAAGCAAATAGAGGTTCTTGACCAAGTTCTAAGAGAGAAAGCTAAGAAGAGAGAAGGTATTTTGGAGCACCAATTAGGAAAGTTCTGGTGCTGATTTTCATTTGAACTGACACGGCGACACCCTGTTGGGTTGTCTATGGTTCTAAGGTTCGATGCTCCAAGAACTTGACCTAACTAACGTTAATTAAAATCTCAAATTTCCTTCCCCTCTTTTCAACCGTGGCATCCTCACCGCACTCTCTTCTGGCCTCCTACTCTAGTAATGCCAAAGTTCACCTCCTCAAAAAACCATAGTTCCATTATTTCCAGTCACTCACCAAAACACCCTCAATCTCATCACTTCTCACTCCAACAAAGTGAAGCTAGTGGTGTCAATCTGGGTGAACATGATGTTGCAGCAAAGATTCATTGAAGGACCTAGGACCACATGGTTTGGCTGGGAGAGAATGAAATCCAACGAGATCGACTTCGAATCTATGTTGTAAGAAAAGCAAGGCAGGCATTAATCAAGATAGGTGATGTTTCTTGTCATGGAGGTTCAAGATCGGAATTATACAACCAGCCATATTACAGTAAAAGCTCTGATTGAAGGTGGAAGGCTCGCTCAGGCTCTGTTGCTGAATTGAATGAATCAATGGCTCAAATTGGTCTTGTCGCTGGACCCACTTGCATTTTTTAGCAATGGTGTTTTACTGATGTCTGAGGGGGGAAATACCTTTTGAAGCCATTTGTGAGAATATGATTGGGATTTGGAACCTTCATTTCACTTGTCAAGTTGAATTATTCAGCCCACACGAGAAATAGACTAGTTGTTGAAATTAACAAAATCAGGGGATTCTTTTCAATCAAATCTAGCCAAACTGAAAGGCGCAAACAGGCCAAAATAGGTTCAGCCTGTCCCAGTCATGATTTTTTTTTACTGTGTTACACGTATTGGGCCTATGGGCTGAGCTTAGCCCACTTATCTGCAATTCATGTTTACATCTCATTGCTTTACAATTAGGTCCATGTAGTCATGCTTTAGTAGTTACATCCAGTAGAGTATAAATAAGTCTAAATGGCTTGTAAGAGAATAATCTAGAATCTTGAAGAACTTGTTCATGGAGGAAGTCTGCCCTCGAAGTTAGACAACGTGATTCTCTTTTCAATACAATTCATCAGATTTTATCCATTATTCCTTTTCAATTCATTTACATTGTTACATACTGATAAATTAACCTATGCCTACTTCCATTCCAAGTCCCTTCAAATGGATTGCCTTACATGCTGTAATAAAATTACAAATAAAAAATCTGAATATGTTTCTATGACTTGAAGTAACTGTAGAACAACATATGGCTGAATTCCGTCCTTAAACAGTTGAGGAAGAAAAAGGGTACGCCAATTGAAAGGATATTAACATCACCTCTGTTGATCTACCTATCTAGCATATTACACATATAAAACTGGATGAGATATCACACTACATTCTCAAAATTTCACGAAATAAAGACAACAATATTTGCAGCCTGCAGTTGTAGAAAATGTGCAAGTTATTTTATCAATTTCCATAAGATCATAGAGACCGAGTGAAAAGGATATTTCCCAATTGCCACTTCAAGCTTTTATATGTTCGTGATCTATTGAAAATCAATTACTTTTTTTTTATTAGCGAAAACAATGTCCCGACTAATTCTGAGGATGAAACTCAATTACTTACAGAAAAGAAAAAAGAAAAAGAAGGGGGAAAAAAACTTACCGAAGCCCAATTGATCCTTGTAAGAAGAGAAAGGCTCAGGGTCCTTCTTCGGTGTAATATCCTTAACGAGCTCTTGATACGCGTTCCTCTCTGCTAATTCCGCAAGCCTACTCAGCCTCGCTTTCAATTCTTCACTCTGATATTAAAAAAATAACCGAAACCGATAAGCAAGTATTTTGATTAAACTACAGTTGTTCAAGTATGACAGGCTAAAATAAAAAAAAAATTGTATTTTCATTTCCTCATGTTTGTCAGCTACCTAACACAGACCGAGACATACTGTGAAAATAAGGAAACAATTACAGTTCATTCGATAACATTTGTTTCTATGTTTTCTCAGCAAGACAGCAACCAAGCAAAAACTCACGCTCCATTTCGATTGCGTAGAAAATGTAAGAACCGATAAGTTGATAACCATAATCAAATTCATTTCTCATGTGATACCATTTAATGCCATAACGTAGAGGAGAATTCCGTAGCAACCAAACAACCTTAATCGAGAATCGGATTACCTTCTCTCTAGGTTTGGGGCTGGTGAAGACGAACTCGGACCCGGACAAGAGCTGGATCAGAGCAGGTCGGGTGGATGGCGGGGACGCGAACCAGAGAGCTCGAAGCAACTTGTACGGAACATTGGATTGAGAAGATAGATCGGAGGCAATCTGTTGGAGCTCCGGAGAAAGGTGTGGATCTTTGAAGGCCCCGGAGAGGAATGATCGTATGGGTTCGGTGGAAGATATCACAAGCCCCTGTGGGTTTCGCGGGTCGGTCTTCATAATTCGGGCCGTCGTTGCAAGTTTGAGAGGAAGTGGGTGTTTGAGGGAATTGGGTAATACAAAGCGTCTGAAAGTAATTTTGACGCCTTTCTCTCCGGTTATGCCCGGTTCCTCCTTTGGTCTCAATGATCAGCCTTTTAGTTGGGTTTATTATTATTATTGTTATTATTATAAATTTTCAGTAACTTATTTTTAAAAAATATGAGATGATAATATTCCTAACATTTCTTTCATATAGAAAAATATTTTATAAAATCAAATTTATAAAATAATAAAATTTGATTAAATTTTCTTTATTCAGGTTTAATTGGACATATTTTGGATATTTAAAAGTATCTCAAAATTATATAACTAGTAAATGGTTTGAGTAAGCCTTCGTTGAGATTCAAAATTCATTTTATCTTATTATTATAATTTTTTTAAAATTTTTATATAAAATATAATAAATAATTTAACTTTTTCAAATCTCAAAATTATAATAGTATTAAAAAATAATATTATAATAATATTTTATTCAAATTTTATCTTCCATTTAAAACTATTTTATCTCATCTCTAAATCCAAACCGAACCATAAATTGTTTATCAAATTTTTGAGAAATTAGGGTTGAACAAGAATAATCAGAATTGGTGGAGAACGGGTCAACCGAAAATACCAAAATCATAAAAATCATCAGCGAGTTTGACCCATTTTCAAACGACAAACGTATGATCTAAAAAATATATAACTACGTTGTTTTAAAACTAAGATTACATTTAGATGTTGAGAATATTTGTGAATAGTAATAAAAAGCAGGTAAAAAATAATAATAAATATTAAATAGTAATGAATAATAATAAAATAGATAAAAAGTAATAATAAAATAGTAAATAGTAGTATAAAGCGTTTGAGAAAATTTGAAAATACTTTGTTTCCAAACCTGCTCTTAGGAAAAAAAAAATAATGAATGACTTTGTTTGATTTGATAATATTAAACGGCATCGTATTGAGTTAGGATTGAATTCTTAACCCAGTCTCCACTTTCCTTTTTCTTCACTTTCTCTATTAGGCATGTTTTATTAAAGAAATATTTTTAACATACTTAATCATTAAGAAAAACTTTATTAATAATCATTTCTTTAACTATTAAGTAAAAGAATTAAAAAATAAATAAAAGAGTTGTAGAAAAGTAAAAGTACTCTCAAATCTAATGAAAGTTTCGCCATTGGAACTTATTTTAAGCCCATATTGAATTTTTCAAAAGCCAATATTTTGACCTAAATGAACATTAATGCTAAAAAGAATTCCAAAGTTGGCGGATGCTATAGAGCTATCAAAGTCTTTTTTTATTCTTTCTCTTTCCTCATTTATTCTCTCTCTTTCTTTTCGTTGTTTCACACATTTGCTGTGATTTCCCTCAAAAAACAACTGAACCTTCAGAACCACAAGCAACAACATCGACGAGTGTCGATCTTCCCACTGAATCATCACCGTACCACCACTCGAAGTCTCGTCGGGAAGAGGACCATCGCACTCAAGGTCTAATCGCCGATCACCAACAATCAAAACCCTTCTTTCTCTCACCAATCTTCTTTTTCCAACTCGTAAGTATTCTCATTCTCTAAATCATAATCTTGCATGCCTGAATCTATCCATATATATCACAACAAAATTTGAATGCTTGAATCGATGCTACTTTTGGATTCCTCTAGATTTATCCATAGAAAGACCCATTTCCTTTAGATTTTTCTCATATTTCTCTCTAGTTTTTCTTCTTAGTGATTTATGGTGAGAAATTCTACCTTTTGTTCATAGATTGGCTTCTAAATTCTATTATGCTTTTGTTTTTACTCTTGATTGTCCTGAAGTTTTAAGTTTAATTTTTTATGCCATTATTGCAAGTTGGTTATGTAACCCATCTGGCATTTGTACAGAGGTTTGAACTTTGTTCTAGAAAACAAGTTATCTAGAGTTTTTAACACTCACTGATTGAAGAAAAAGAGCGAGTCTGCTCTAGACTATGCTTTCAGCTGGTACTTTGAGTTTGGGTGGAGATTTTGTCTATTTTTTTCTTCACATTTTTAGATTTGCCCCCAAGATGTACTAGGGGTTTGATTTCTCGTAGACTTGTTGCATAATGTAAACTGGTAACTTTGATATTAGCTCAAAGCTGGATTGAATTTCGTCTAGGGTTTGGATAGGGTGTGGATAGGGTTGTAAATGAATAAATCTATTTGACAGCTCACTCAGTACTCGTTCGATTAAACTTGAATTGAACTCGACTCGTAAAAAAAAAAAACTTGCTCGTAAGAGCAGATATCTGCTCGATTAGTAAATGACACATATTCGACAAAACTTAACTCCACTCGATTAAGACTCATTAAGGTTCACTCATTTAGCTTGAGTTGACTCGTTAGCTTAACTCGATTAAAATTCATTCATACATTAATAAATGTATTACTAATAATATAAGTATAACACTTTTATAATTAAATATATAATATGTAATATAATTACTTATGTCTATATATTGAATATACTTTATAGCTATATTTTATAATTTGTATAATATTTAGTCTATAAAATGTAATAATTTCATATATTAGTATGTTGGAATCATATATGAAATAAATATGCTACTATATTATGTGTATTTATTAATAATATATATAAGTATATAAGATATTGTTATTATGAATAAATATCATCTAGTTAGATATTAATTAATAATTAATTATTATATTTTAAATTCTTATTTATTTAATTTTAGATTTTATTCAAAAATAAAAAAAAAATCGAATTTAAGTTTGGCTCGACTCGAGTTTATTTGTAATACGAGCTCGAGTTCGAGTAGAAAATTTAGTTTAACGAGTCGAGTTCGAACAAATAATAGATAAAAATCGCAAGTTCAAGTATTTTGAGTCAAACCGAGCTCGACAAACCAAAAACCTACTTAGCTTAGCTCGATTACAACCCTAGATATGGAGTTGTTAAAGGGGGAGGGGGCAGATAGATATGTCCAACAACCAGGCTTTCACTTTCATTCCTTTAGATTTTTATTGGGATAACTTGGTGGTACATATTGATTTTTATTAGTTTTTGTTGTGGATATAGCATTGTCTGTTGATAAAAAACAATGACTAATATTTTAGTTCTTACAGAAAGACATAAGATCCCCATTCTCTATTAACGACTAAGGTTCCTTAAAGAATTGCTGGCCATGTTCACAAAGAGCCCCATTTTGATGTTTTTTATTCTCAAATCTTTCATTATCTTCTAGTTTTAATTACCAGTCTCAATCATCCCAAAAACATTTAAGCCTAAAAGACAATAAAATCTCAATACCCTAAACAATTTCCTTGTCTCGCTATAACATTCCAAGTATAGTAAGACCAACTAATTAGTTTGAAAGCCCAAAATGGGCTTGGGATTCCCCTATTTCCCTTCTCCCCGCGTCCTCCTTTCTCTTCCCCCTCCTTATTCTCCCTCCCCATCTCTTCCCCTTCTCCATTTTCTTGTTTTTTGTTTTTCTTTAGTTTTCTTGCTCTCTTTCTTTCTTTTTTTTTTTACAGCGGTCGTCAAAGATGGTGTTTTGTCTCGATTGGGTGGTGTCTCGGCGGTGATCGAGTGGAGAGAAAGTCGGCATTTGGGGCTGGTTTTTCTGCCAGATTTAGGGGTTTTCTCGGACGATTTTCTCCTTTTCGATTGATATCCAGTGTCGAAGGAACTCCACACGCACCACCAATAGTCTTCTAAGGTGCCAATCTTCTAGATGGTGGTGGTTTCTCGTCAATAGGAGTCCCAAATCCACGTGCCTCTTTAAAGTAGGCTCTTTAGCCAACACGCACGGCTTTCTGGGGCCCGGGACCTTGGCTCCTTCGATTCCCACTAACAGCCATCCTTCAAGGGTGGCGTGTGTCTCCCATGCGCTGCTACTGCTGCTCCTTTGGTGTTGTTTTTAGTTTCCTCCAAGGATAAATAGGTGGATCTATATCTAGTTACAAATACAATCCGGTTTTTTCATGTTTTAATTTTAGTACTGTTGTTTATTTTAGTGTAATAAAGACAAAAAAAATAATACATATTATCTCTAGGACTTTTAGTCTATAGAGTGTGTCACTTAATTCATCTTAGTACGGTGTGGGTTTGGTTTGTTTTGTTTTGTTTTGTTGTTTGGTTGTTATTCTGTTTTAGATAGAGTTAGACTCTCTCTCAGACGATGTTTGGAGAGTATTATAGTTAAAGCTAGAATATGTCAGTCACTTTTAGTGTGTTGGGGAGTTACAGATTGTCTGTTAGTTTGGCTTGTAATATGTTTCGAGTTTATTTGTCATGCTCGTTATTAATGAATACAGTTTGCTTTCTTCTTAAAAAAAAAACATTCCAAGTAATTAATTGATGGTATTCTTGTAGGCATAAGATAAAAGCCACCAGGCCATAGGTGGATACTTGAATTCAGTTTGTAATTTTGTAGTATGAGTAGATACCAAAACATGAGTAAAGAGGCTTGGTGATGTCTGTAGCAATTTTACCTTGATCTTTTTGGGCTTGAAGCTGATGTGCATTGGAGCTAGCATGTCCTACTGTTTGCATTATTAATAAGATTAGTTTTACAAGTTTATCACTACTTGAATAAAAATTTGTGATCGAATAAGATATTGTGCTAGGTAATTCATTAATTACAAAGGGTGCAGCCTATATTGTGTTATGTTTTTTAAGTTTTTTGTTCTTATATTATGTTCTGTAATTACAAATGGTGCAGCGTATGCTCTCCAGTTTTTTTCATAGCCAAGTTTATCGTTGGCTCTAAGCCCAGCTAGCAGATCATTTCTTACTTTTATTTTGTAATTTTCTTATAAATAGCCAAGTTTATTTTGTATATATTTGTACTTGTCTACTTGTTGTAGATTTCTTTCTTATATTTTGTAAGGTAACCCATCTTGTGTTTATTTATTTTTGTTGCAAGAATACAGCAGCCATACGTATAACTAAAAGCTTATCTTGGAGTAAATTACATAGATAGATAAAAATAACTCCGTGAATATTAATTAGTAATATAATTTAAATAGAATTGATTACTCATAAAAAAATTTAACCCATAATCTTATTATAATATAATTATCAATTAACATATAATAGATAGAATGGAAAATATGATAAAATAAAATAAATTCATAATTACAAATAATTAAATATATTTCTTATTTTTAATTATTTATTTTTATATAATTAATAAATAGATAAACCAAAGCAGAGATTTGATGTAAATAGTAAAAACTAAATTATTATTATATTATTATATGATAAAAAAATAGCTATTTCAATGTAGAGACTTTTGTGAAGGTAAGAACATTTTTATTGGATTGTCCAAAATTAATTTCAAAAAATATAAATTTACATATATATTAAAAAATTTTGGTTATATTTGATCAAAAGTGAGAAAAAAAAAAAATAAAAAAAATACTTTTTACTTTTAAAAGTAAATAATAAAACTAAAAATTTGTGCAGTCTAAGGTAGTAACTTCTCAAAATAAAAAAATATATATATATTTTGAAAAAGATATTATTACAAATTTCAAAAACATTTAAAATATAAAACTGTCTAAATTTAGGTGAGCATATTTCCGAATAAGGTAGTAACTCCTCAAAATAAATGGTCCGATCGAGTAGCATACAGCATACAGCAAGAATATGCATGCCCCATATGTCTAGACAACTGCGCGACAAATTTGGATATATTTTTGTGGCTATCAAATTATAATAAGCATGTATATCGTCAAAATATAAGGTATGAGAAAGAAAATGTCATTAATCGTCTTTTCACAGGCTGTTTCTTTTATCACACTACTTGTCCTTCTCTTCCGAAAATACGAGAGCTAGGATCGTCCTGACAATATAATTGAGAACTTAAAATACAAAAATCAATACAAAAGTTTAATTAAGCTTCAAAATAATAATAATAATAATAATAATAATAATTTATATTTAAAAATAATTCTTTAATATTTTTATTCAACTTCTTTTTTGTTCTTTTCAAAATTTAATAAAAAAACTTTTAATTCAGATTATTTTATTATAATTTATTGACCATTTTACTGCTATTAACAGAATTATGTCCCTAAATTAGCTCCTCAATCTTGGATGATCACATGCAACATGCATTCAGGTTATCAAGAAACTAAGTATGAACATAAAATTCGACACGTAATTATTTGATTTGCAGGTGTCACAGTAACAGTACTACGAGTTTTAATTTGTTCATCAACTTTGTACTGAAAATATGACATTCTCTATTACTAGTAATTAAGTAGGTGTGCCAATGTGTGGCTGCGTAGCTAGTCATCAGGAAATACACGTTCCCACCAAACAACATTTCATCCTTCACGCACCTAATTAATTCTTAGATCTCTCATCTCTCTAAAAAACACTAATCATAAATCATTATTAGGTCTATTCATCTAGGTTGAGTTTTATCTGAACTGATCCTAAATTTTTTTGTTTTTTAATAATTTTGATATTTTCATCTAAAAAATTTAAAAAAATTAAGAAAAGAAAATTAAGAATTGAAAATTTGAATTCCCAAATCTAGAACTAAGATAAAAAGGCCTAATCATCATCTTCTTCTTCTATTTCTAATAATACACTTGCCATTTGCCAACCCACCTACTCACCACGCTCTTTGAATGGCCAGCCATGAGCCATTTCTGCCGGTCTCCTGCCCATCCACGAGTCCAACAACAATTATGTGCTTTTTTCTTCCGACTTTGCTCTTATAAAAGCCCCCTGACGTTTTGTTCTCTCTCTGTCTCTCTATCTCCAGTGCTCAACTCAACCCACAAATGGCGCCAGCTTCTTTCCAACAGATGTCAAACAGTACAACTACAGTTTGCGTTATAAACGCTTCAGGACGGTTGGGCTCTACTCTGGTCCAACGCCTTCTCCAGAGAGGCTATACCATCCACGCTACTGTTCAACAATACCATGGTTAATTTACTATCTCAAATCCCATATCTTTTGCTAATTCTTCTACTTAAAAAAAAATAAAATGAGTAGTTCTGACAGATTATTTATCATAATAATAACTATCTGTAATAAAAATATTCATTTTAATTAAAAATAATTACTTATTTATGATTAGTCATAAATAAGTAATTTTCGTGAAGTGTATGTATATGTAAATCTGACTTATATTTAATTTCTTCTCTTATACTGACCTGGGTTCGTACTGTTTAATCCTTCATCAGATGAATCCCAGTTGAGTAAGCTTTTCTGTGATAACACCAAGCTGAAGATTTTCCGTTCAGATCCTTTCGACTATCAGAGCATAATCGATGCTTTGAAAGGCTGCTCTGGCTTGTTCTACGCCTTTGAACCACCACAAGACCAACCTGCGTATGATGTAATTATTTATCTATTAAGCTCTCAACTATTCTCTTCTTCAATTTGCACCATGCTAGCTAGCTCCTTTCGTTATTCGATCCAGAACTTTACCCATGAAACTTCCTTACAAAATATTAAAAAAATAAAAAAAAATTAAAAAGAAGATCCTAATCTAGTTATAAAGTAGATCATAAAAAATTGATTATACAAAAATATTACAAAATATCTAATGTACATATATGTACAACCTAAATCATTGTCATTAACTTTTGTTAGAAAAATTTATATACGTATAGAGATTGAATGAAAAGAACAGTGAGGCGATTGTTAATCTGTCTCTCAGACAAATATTACATCCCACTCGTATAGAGTTCTGCAAAAGGGAATCATTAGCAATTATGTTTTCAGGATACAACACTGTTTATATAGTGTGCAGATTGTAAATTCTGAACACTAACCTTTTGAACGAAAAGATGCAATAGCAGCAGACATAACGTTTCAGTTAAAATAAAATTATGACAGTTATTGTCTGAACAGTTACAAAAATAACTGTAATTGACAGTTAATCACAACTGTCAAAATAGTGATCAGACACATTATTTCGCTTAGCAAAAGAATTCCGTCTAAAGCGTCAATGCGTCTATGCGTCGCGCGCGAGACGCGCGTGCGTGGGTGCGTGTGATCAGTGCTTCGCACTGGGTGACGCTTCTAGACCGTCTACCCTTTTATTTATTTTATGTATAGTAAAATACATTCACTTATAAACCATTAAATATTTCACTGTCTAATCAATGTGGGATTAAAAAAAAAAATACCTTAGAGAAATTTTTTAAAAAAATAGATAATTTAAAATTTAAAATAACATTTGAAAATCAAATTTAAAATATAATTTAAAATAATCTAACAATTTTGGAGTGCAGGAACATATGGTGGAAGTGGAGGTAAGGGCAGCACATAATGTGCTAGAAGCTTGTGCACAAACAGAATCAATGGAGAAAGTCGTTTTCACGTCCTCCGTGACGGCCGTCGTTTGGAGAGACGATCGTAAATCCATGGCATCTGATCTAGATGAGAGACATTGGAGTGACATCAATTTGTGTCGTAAATTCAAGGTATGTCAACTTCGATTTATCTAGACAATTAATAAATATAAATTGCTTCTCAAATTATCAAATTAATTTTTTATTTTTAAAATTAAAAAAAAAAAAAAATCATGAATAGTTGTGGCATGGACTGTCAAAAACGGTGGCGGAGAAGACAGCCTGGGCCTTGGCAATGGACAGAGGTGTAAATATGGTATCCGTTAATGCTGGGTTGTTGATGGGCGGTCACGATTTGTCCATCACTCACCCGTATTTAAAAGGTGCGGCTGAGATGTATGAAGACGGAGTGTTCGTGACCGTTGATCTTGATTTTTTGGTAGATGCCCACATTTGTGTCTTCGAAAACATCTCATCCCACGGTCGTTATTTATGCTTCAACCATGTCATTAACCGACATGAAGACGCCCTTCAGCTTGCCCATATGTTGGCATATCCTTCTCCTCCTCCTGTGGCGCTACCTCAAAGGTATGTCATGTAATTTTCGTGGATTCATGTTATATATAAGTTGTCTAAAGTGTGTAATATCATTCTTACAGATCATCTAAAAAAGTGAAATCAATAAAAAAAAAATAATAATTCTTTTTACATTCTATATTTATAAATTGCATTACATATCTAATTGAAATATTCTCGTTTAATGAATAAATAAAATGGATAAATAAAATGAATTTTCAAATTTTTAATTTGTAAATAAAAATATTTTAACCAAATTTATTATAAAATAGAAACATTTCTATCTTTTCATTGTTTGAATCGTAAGAAAGTCAATTTTGTAGAATTGTCCTCTACCATAACAACTTGGTTTTTTTGGTTTTTTAACAGCCATGAACAAGCTGTTATGAGGATCATCCAACAGAGGATAAGCAACAAGAAGTTGAACCATTTGATGGTGGATTTTGAGTGTGGATCCCAGGTGGACTGATGCAGTAGTACTTCTACTTTAAAATTATGGGGATCATCAAATCATAAGCTTCATTGGATATTCCTATTCTCAACCAAATCGAAGCAAGCATTTACATACAATTGGGTTGAATATTGTTGGTTGTTTGGGTTCTTAATTTTGAATCTGTAATCCCCAATTATATTTACAAAGTCCTGTAGAATGTCATGTCAATTTTGTAACTTTAAAATATCGGGCTTGAAGTCATAATATCAAGATAAATGTTACATGTGTGATTCCAACTATCAACAAAGTAGCTTGGCATATATGAAGATCTAAAAGTCCAATTCTATGTGCTAAATCCATGGCTCTGTAAACGCACACCATTAAATTGAATGAATCATTTTCTTATATAAAAGTGAAATAATAATGTGGTGTATAATTTTTTTTATCTATCATTTTGTCTCTAGAACCCACGTTTGCTTAAACGTAGAATTGATCCCTAAACGAATTAGTTAGTATTCGCCAGCCTTTTATGGCCAAATTTATAACGTTGGTAACTAGAATTCGACCATCAAATAAAATTGATGATTCCTTATAAACTAAGATGAATGCAAAGTTATGGTTTAGAGAGACACAAATGGATCCTACAAAAGGATCTTATATACTGTTGTGACTCATTATTAATGAAAAAATACTATAGACACAAAATATTCCCACAAAAGGATCCATAAATTGACATGACACATTACCAGTATGTCATGTATCTCCCTATTTTTTTCCTCTTCCTTTCTCCCATTTCTTCTCTCTCCCATTCTTCCCGCCCCCTGTTGTCGTCATCTAAAGTCGCTTTTTTGCTCTTTCTGATTTCCTAGTTCTTTACTCTTTAATGACACTCCTCTCGTAACCAAAAAATGAATTTTTCTTTGTATAACTGGTTTTTTGTCAAAATTGGCTTTTAAATCAAGGATGTTGTTAGCTTTCAAATCTCTCTTTCTCTCCATGTGTCAATCTATATCCTCACAATGCTCCGAATGAACCCGAATGAACCCTAATCGTTTTGATAATTAAAAGGCTGTGATCTCCTATACCAGCATCAGAGAAAGACTTGGGGTTGGAGCCATATGTTTTGGATTTGCATAAGACACTTTTATTTTCCTACAAACAAAAGAAGAAGAAGAAGAAGAAGAAGAACGAACATAAATAAAGGGCAAACCAGACCATGGAAGTGAATCCTTTGAAAAATAAGCCAGAGAGAGAGAGAGGTACGAAGGGAAGGAGAGGAGTGGAGAGCACGGAGAGAAGAGGAGAAAGAAGGAAATTGAGAGGGAAAAAAAAAGAGATGGCACACAAATAATGAGTCACATCTGTGTGTGCCTTGGCTCCCAAGTTGACTGCAACTGGTTGTCACAGGTAGACGAAGTATATGCAAAATTTATCAAAGGATCTCACAGACGGAACCATTGTTAATGTTGTATTTCGCACACTTATGAGTTGAGTTTCAACGACTCACATATTTTGGACTTGGGCATGTAAAAATGATGTAGAAGAAGAAGATGGGAGATGGCAGCCTTAAAGGTTGGGGAGTCTTTGATATTTAAGTCAATGAGGTCTTTCCAAGTTTGAATGTTATGAGTAAGTAGAATGTAGAGAGCTTATTTGTATGTGGGAGTCAACTATTTATATTTGGAGCCTAGGGCAAATTGTGTTTGCCCCTAGGGCCCTCATGCTTTTTGTTATACATTTGTCAAAATCTTTTAATGTGGAATGGCATTTGTGATTGCATCATTAATGTGGCACAAAATCCAAGTAGTACATCATTAATACGACATGGTTTCCTATTTTGCTTTTCTCCATATGCCACGTTGATCATCCATTATTTTTTTTGTGCATAGATTGATGGTCTTTCCTGTTATTGCAACACATTGCATGAATCCCCGCAAGCACGTTGTAGTCAGGTGGTGTTAGGCGCCCTTGTTGTCAACCATTATCGCTTGCTTCTTCTACAGGTGAGTTGCTTTACTGGCTAGGTTGAGTCTTAGGCCATGTTGTATGCAAAGCCCACTACTTTTCAAAAGAGGTTGAGTGGGCTTTGAATGAAGGGGGGGAAATCCCCCCCACATACTTCTTATATCCATATCGAAACTAAATATACTAATAATAATGACAACTTAAAGGATTTATTACAATTTGTGTTTCGTCAGCCTTTTATCATTTTAGATCCTAATATTAATGATGTATCTTTTGAATTACTAGGCCAGCATTAGGTTAAAAGGTTGCACAAAATGGTCCATTTAAAGCACTTTCATTAGAATAGCTATAATCAAATTCAAGTTTTAGTTAATAAGACAAAATTTTATCTTTGTGTATTTCATTCACATCCAATAATAATATTTTATTCTTTTAAATTATTTCATATTATTATATTTTATTATTATACTAATTATGTGCTAAGATATGCAAAGCGAGAGCTCTAAAAGTCTACCTCGGCGAGCTTCTTCCCTTATATAAAAGGACATATATAAAATCTCATTTGATCCATTCATTGATCGCATCCCCTTGATGTGAATGGATGCTTTATCAAAGAAAGCTTTTTTTTTTTTCACTTCACTTAGCAGAATCAAAACCTTTCTATTTTACGCTTTCTTCTCTTAAGATATTTATTGATGATAATTGGTAATAAATAACTTCAAAACGAGTTTATCCGAGAGAGGGAGAACAACGGCAACCAATAGATGTGAGCTACGTAGGGAATACATATTCAATTTGGTAGAGTGGTAGAGAAAAATCTAATTATCATCTACCCCCTCCCTCTCCCTCTCTCTCTCTCCTTCACGAACATCCAATTCTCTCACAAACACTAACCTCTCTCCCCTTCCATTCCCATATCGTTTCTCTATGGCACTTGGATTTATAATCATTTCAGGTTTTACAGGCTTCAACAAAAATCCCATATATTCATATTCCATCTTAATTTAAAATCATTTTACTACATATATATACTTATATGTATATTGACGATCCTATAATATTATTGGCCACTCATTTTAAACCCTAATGGTCGGCTGTCCTTTGCCTTAGTGTTTATCATATATTGTAAAGTACAAGGCCGTCGAGCTCCCTTTCCTTTTGTAAAGTTAACGAAAACTCTCTATCCCCAACCCTTATTTTCCTATACAGACCATTTTTTTGTTCGTGTTTAGCTTGCATGCGTACATAAAAATGTCCATCGTCAGGTAAAATTCCTTTTCGGTTGTGTATTTTGTTCTGTAGTGTACATATTCTGTAAAGGAAGGGTATAGGGGTTTGGTGTGGTCAAATTTAATCGGTTTTTTATGTAGTCAACTGATGTGTCTTTTTATTAGTAGTCTCTGATAAAATTCTCTTATAGGATTAACATGTCTAAAAGGGAATTCTTGATAATAATATTATAACCTTCAAAAAGCTGCTGCAACCAAATTATGATAGAAAGTAAGCAATAAAATAGTATTTTTATTCATTGGATCATGCTACAATAAGTATCGAATTTGACCAATGATACTATTTTGCTATAGTAAAAAGTAATTACCTTTTATGAAAAAATTTACGCAATTTTTTATCATCTATGTAATTTTTATACACTACATTATTTTTATCAAATATTTGATATATAATTAATAAATAAAAAAATTAATTTAATTTAAAAAGAATACATTCAAAATAAAAATATTAAAAAATTAAAAAAATATAATATATAAAGATTAAGAAATTATATAAAAGTACTCATTTTCATAAAGGTAATCATATCTTTATTATCCCATTACTATTACTTTACTATTTTTATTGTATTTAAAATATTTTTATTTTTTATATATTTTGTTAACATTCTTAATCATTAAAAAAATTAAAAAATATATAATTTTACTAATAATTACTTTCTCTATTATGAAATAAAAATAAATAATAAAATAAAATTATATAAAAATGATAAGATTATCATTATTCTATTCATAATCTATTTTCTTAGAGTATTTCCAATGATTATTCTATTTTATTTTTTAAAATACATCATCAAATTTTACTTTTTTTATTTTATATACTGACTTTTACTATACATTATATATATCAGATTATCTATTATTCTTTATATCATTTAAATAATAATTTTTTCTTTTTTAAATATTTTTTTACCAATAAATTTCTATGTTTTTATATCTTTTTGTATATGCAAAATATTATTATATACAATATAATATAATTTAGTCCTATATACAAAATAAAAATATATAAGTTGAATAAAAATTAAGAAATAAAATCAACATATAAAAAAATTAGATAAATAATACTTCCAAAATATATATTCTTTAAAATAAAATAAAAGTGTTTTAAATGATAAACAATAAAAAGAATTTGTATTGAAATATAAAAATCCGTTTAGATTCATAGATAAGATGAGTTGAAATGAATTTAATTTATTTTTTAATATTATTATTATTATAATTTGAAAAAATTAAATTGAGATTTGAAAAATGTATATTGAAATTTGAAAATAGTGTATAAAAATTTGTGTTTTATATGAAAAATTAAAAAAGTATAATAATAAAATAGAGATGAGTTGAGATGAATTTCAAATCTAAACGAGACCAAAATAAAAATAAGAGAGTATAAATAAAATATAAAAAATTAAAAAATTATTTGAAAGGGAAATAATAATCTAGCTACATGTAAAGAGTTGCTATAATAATTTATATTTTACATGTTATTTTACATAATCGAACAAAATTTATTTTATGACTAATTTTTTAAATAATTTAAATTTTCTATATTATATATAAAGCCATTGAGAATGGTCTTACTTTCCCCCGCCCATCTTCTTTTGCAGATTAGAGGACACAAAGCTCCAGAGTGCAGACCAATGACTGCAGTTTCTCTGAGCCATAAAAAATCCCGAAGTCAACAATGCTGCACTAATACATATGCCCCTCAAAATGACGACAATCTAATGGACCCCTCCTCTGCTTCCTTAAGTACACAACCTCTTTTTATTATTGTTTTTTTATTTTTTGTTTTTATCACTTCATCCGCCATCACCATCTTCACCGATGCGTTAATTCCTGGAAAAAATATCTTTCTCCTTCATTGGTGGGGTGGGGTGGGGTGCGTGGGGGGAGTCTGGGAGGCTTCTCTTTGATCCCTCAATTGCTCGCTCCATGTCCTAAATCTCTCTCTAAATTTCAGTTCTTTCTTTTCAATCTATAACTAACACCATCCGTGCTGAGTGGAAGAAGAAACATTTATTTCCAGAAGGATTTTCTTCTATTTTGCTAACATTTTGTAGGTGGTTTCCCTGATTTTTTTGTTCGATTCTCGATGTTGTGGATCTAACCCCACTTCCCATTTTGGAAACTCTCTCTCAAGTTATGTTTCTTTCTTCTATCTGTTAAGATCCGCTTACTATCGTAGTTGTTGTTCCGAAGAGTTTTAGTCATCTCTTCTTCGGGAACTCTTGCAACCCAGAGAATCTATGTAATAAAATGATGAAAGACCCGTTTCTCAAATCGTTGAAATTCGATCACTTTCCCGTCCGTTCCTCTCAGTCTCTGGCAATTTCACCTACTCTGATCAGCACTTTAGGGTTTTGAGGAAAGAGAATTGCACCTTCTTTTTTTGCCGATGGATTTCTCCAGCGGCAACGTGGTCCAAGTAATCACCGGAAGTGGTCCGGACAGCTGGTCTGGCGGCGACCATGCCATGTGGGCTACGGAGGACGATTACCATGCCTGGAACAACAATGGCGACGACACGATGTCGACGAACTCGAATTACGACCATAGGCAATCACAGAGTCGCTCCGGGAGCGAACCCCCGAACAAGAAATCGAGGAATTCCCAGGATGTGACTTCCTCCAATCGATCCAAAGCTATTGGGAAAATGTTTTTCAAGACCAAACTTTGTTGCAAGTTCCGCGCGGGGACGTGCCCATATATAACTAACTGCAATTTCGCCCACAGCATTGAAGAGCTTCGGCGGCCTCCTCCGAATTGGCAGGATATCGTGGCGGCTCATGAGGAGGAGAAGGCGGTGGTTTCATCTGAGCCGAGGGAGGAGTATCAGATACCGTCGTTGGGATCTTCGAATTTTGTGGTGGAGACGCCGAGGTCGTATAAGGGGCGGCATTGCAAGAAATTCTACACAGAGGAGGGATGCCCTTATGGAGATAATTGCACATTCCTTCACGACGAGCAGTCGAAGAATCGAGAGAGCGTGGCTATAAGTTTGGGGCCTGGTGGCTATGGTGGCGGCGGTGGCAGCTCTGGGGGCGGTGGCGGCGGCAGTGGCGGTGCTGCTGCTGCTGCTGCCGTGAGTGCCAGTGGGCAGAATGTCAAACCATCAAATTGGAAAACAAGGATTTGCAATAAGTGGGAGTTGACGGGGTATTGCCCTTTTGGAAGCAAATGCCATTTTGCTCATGGTGCGGCAGGTATGAGTGGCTTTGTTCTTTCCATTTTTGTTAAGATGCGAGGAAATTTTGTTGGCGATGTTGTTTATATGTATGTATTTGTTAGCTTGTAACAGTTTTAATAATCGATATGTTTGTTGGTCAGAGTTTTTACTTTTTATACTCGCTATTGAGTGATATATAAAGAGTGGAGTTCGAAATGCTTGCTTTAGTTTTATGAATGAAGATAGACGAGCGTAATCCTTGTTCAACGTAACCTCGTGATTGAATAATTGACATGTATTTACTTGAAGAAGGAAAAACGTACCATTTACTTTTAACTTCCGGTCTGAGGAGGTATCGGCTTTAATCACATGGATGATGTTTGGATATTTCAGTTTCAAAAGATAATTTTAGACTCGACTTTCTTCTTGATTGGAAAATGCTTCAACCGTAGAACGATTCTACCTAATCTTCTGTTTTCAATTTTTTTTTTTTTTTCTTTCCATCAAAATTTTTTGGGAGATTTGAAAGGTAGACAGATCCAAACAGCCTATTTCTAGACCCACCTTACTTATCCCACATGGTTTAACCACATGTAACGCCTAGTGGAACTCCTTGGCCGATTCAAGTTTTAATATCGGTGCAGATGCTTTGCCCTATCTATTATAAATCCTTCGTCAGCAAAGAAAAATCTGGTTTTCTGCAATATATTCAAGAAGAAAAATTATACTCATCATCCATTTTCTCATCATCTTTTCATTTGTCTCATAATGTGACATTAAATGATATACTCACAAATAAAGTATAATAAATAGTCTACAATTATTTAATATACCACATCATGGGATAATGAGAAGATGATGAGAAAGGGGATGATGAGTATCATTATTCATTAAAGAAATGTATGCCCCTTTATCTTCCCCCCAATTCTTCAGACACAGAATATGCTTTGACAAAACAGAGTTAAAAGGTCATGTGATAGTTAAATGATGGAAAAGCATTTGAATTGTTTTAGATAACACAACCTAGCAGTTTGGATGAAGTTCCTCTAAGCAAGTTTGGATGATTTTTTTCCCCCCTTCCTAACTGTTTGTGGCCTCAAAGCAAGATTTTATATAAATTCCGAATCTTTTTGAGGCATTTTTTTTTTTTATGGAATGTATATTCCTATTTATTTTGTTGTTTTCAAAGGCTTAACTGAATTATGTGATTACTCCCCAAAACGTTTTATTGACAAATGCAATACCAATCTGTGACAGCTTTGAGAGAGAAGGATGCTCACTTCCATCTTTAGTCATTTAGCTCTTGTGCTGCTCATGGGGGCTTTAACTTGTAGTTAAAGTTTAAGGGAAGTATATGCCTTTATTTAGGGAGGCAGACGTGGAGCATGCACCTTAATAGATAGCTGAAACCCTGTTTGATTAAGTGCCTAAGCTTTTATCAATTCAGAAAAGTGGTTGAACTTTTACTTATAAAAAAAAAAAAAAAAGTTGGTTGAACTTTATTCGTTTCGGCTAACTAATGCTGTTATAATTGTGACCTTTGGTCTCTTTAGCAAGGATTTTTTTTTTTTTGTAGTAATCCTGATGCGGGTATTTTTTGTTACAAAGCATGACAGACATCAGTTGGTGTGTTTGTTTGGCTATTGTCTTTATATTGGGGAAGTGAAGTGCTTTACTTATGCCTTTGAACTTAATAAAATTGCTCTCATGTTGATGCTTATTAACTACTTGACTTAAAACTGTTATGCCATTGAAAAGTAGTGTCCCAAATTAAATATCTGGGACAATTATTTCTTCAACTACAAGTGGGTGCACTTACCTATTCTACCTTGATCAATCAGTACTGAAACTGCACTAAATCTGCTACATTCGCCTGTTCAGCTCAGTTTCATGCTTGATAAGACTGAAAGACAATTGTAATGATCATGAAACTTTTTTCGATTTGTATATCATGATAGGAGAGGGGAAAAATGTGTTCTATCTTTGAGTTTGGTAATCTTGTTTCACCACAGAATTGCACCGATATGGAGGTGGGCTTGTGGAGGAAGATACTAGAGATTCTTCATCCGCACCTCCCGACTCAAAGCAGGGAGGAGTACCTTCAAAAACTCCGGCAGATACTCTGGTAGCAGCAGTCCCTTCAGTTCCTCATTCTGATGTTTATCATATCGGAGTTCCGTCACAAAGGTCATCTGTTGCAATTCAGAGGGCGGGACAGAGAACTCATCAGAAATGGAAGGGTCCAGATAAAATCAGTAGGATATATGGTGACTGGATTGATGACAACGAATAAAAATTGGAAAGCCCTGTCAGGAAATGTGAAGATGGGCATTAAGGAATCAATCTCCTTAGTGGGGGTATGGTGTCAAATGCTGAAGATCGTCAGTAAGAACAATCTCCATCATAGAATACTTTAATCTCCTTAGTGAGGGGATGGTGTCAATGTGTAGCTTCGAGTTTCAGTAGAAGTCTTGTCGTCGGGAGTCTCCACCACATCATCTTCAGGTTTGAAAATATGAAGCTTGTATTACCTTTTGTAGTTTCTCTCTTTTCTCTTATTTAATCAACAGGTGACCTTTTCTTCATCCAAAGAAATGACAACAATCTTTGTACCACATTGTTACATTTACAAATAATGTTTTTACCCTGGCTTTGTCTTTATTGTGGCGCTCTCACACACACACACACACACTTGCATGACCCTGATTTTGGATATATATATCCAACGTTGAAAGTTCTTTTTCTCCAGCAAATGAAAGAAGCATTATGTGGATGTGTGAAAATTAATGCCCTAAATGGATTCATGTCGAAAGTTTATAACCTGAAGAAAATCATATCAACAAAAATATATATAAGAATTGCTTGTGGAGGAAACATCAGGAAGAGAATTTCAATGGCTTTGGCCTTCGTATCGCATTTGGCAAAAGATCGCGAGGCTTTGTCATACCTCAAGAAAGTCTGATGGATGCTCAACTCGAGCTTTTACGACTTGAGATGAAAAAAAAAAAGAAAGAAAGATCGCTTCGAACGAATGAAATTGCATACAAAATCGTTACCTGCAAGAATCTCAAGGATGCTCCTTTAAATAGGCATTTTGTATGAAGTTACTGTACTTTTGTTCTTATTTAGTAGCTGCAGTTGATGTGGTAGATTGTTTTTAGCTGAATTGTATGTATTCTGATTATTTAATGCAAGTATTAGGCACCAATTCGTTCTTGGATCTCTCTCGTTAGAAGGGGAATAGAGGTGAAATTTCTGGGTTCTTAAAATTGTCTTGTTTCCTTTAATTAGCATGTAGCCTTATCTTGATTATTCAATGATGCACCAAACACTGATTAGGTAGGCTGTTGATGTATTTTTGGTTTAATGAGAAACCAATGACCTTTTTGTATAAAGATAGAAGGAGACGATGCCAATTATACAAGTTCTAGAAAGGAAGCCTGCGATGGTTTAAGCCAATTAAAAATGTTGGCGTGAATTAAAACAAAAACCCTATTTTTAGGAGATGGCTGAAACCAAAAAGTTGGTATGCTTAATTAGTTGTAAGGACAAAAATTCTTTCCAATCTCGGTGTAGAGGTTGATCATAGCTGTATAGCCAATATATCAATATAGATAATTAGGAAAGATGTTTAATCCCTCAAGGTTTCATTTGACCAAACTACCATGGATGGATGTTGACATTTCACCGATCAAGGATCGCAGGACATGCCACAACAGCATATATACTTAAGGCCTGTTTGGAATTTAAACTCAATTAATCAGTCTAATTTAAACTAAGTTTAACATCAAAATTCTTAACTCTCAAATTAATAAATTTATCTCAACTCAAAATTTTTTTTATATGTGAGACTTACAATTTTTCTATCTTTTCATAAATACATATAAACTCATATAAACATATTTTAATTCATCGTAGGTAGACTCCAAAACTCATTTTAACATCCTAACTCACTACTATTCATAAGGAACTTGACATATTTCAACTCAATTGATGTCCAAATGAGACCTAAGACTCTCGTGAAGAGCTTGATGTAATGGGAATGTGATCTGTGCCCCACGTGATCTGGCCCAATTTGGATTCCACACTCATCTCTATTTTATCATTACACTTTTTTCAATTTTTCATACAAAACACAAATCCTTATACACTTTTTTCAAATTTTAATATAAATTTTTTAAATTTTAATACATATTTTCTAAATCTTAAAATAATAATAATATTAAAAAATAAATTAAACTCATTTTATATTCAAATTTAAACTAGGCCTAATGCATGCATAAATAATTATAGAAAGAGAACAATTTGTAAAGAAAAATTATATTCTTTATCACTACACACATATAATGTTTTATTTTATTTTTTTGTCTTACTAAATGTATGGTGTATAGGTGATAATTACTAGAATAATTAAATTAGTTTTAAAAGAATAAAAGAAATTAAATTAATAAGTACGGTATATAAAAATGATGAGTAGCAAAATACGTTTGTAAAGGCTGCCACATGGCTAGCTAGTCTAGTCTTGAGAGCAAAACCCTTGTTCTCCTCACAAGGACTCGTTCAATAGCTTAGCAGAAAACCAATACTACACATCAGCCATCCCAAATTAAGCCACCATTTTGAATGCTCACAGTGACATGCCTCCTTGTTTTCCTCGTTCCACCCCCTCAAAACTGGTTAATGAAACAACCACCCAACGTAGAACCTTCCATTCTTTTTTCCAATTAAGCTTTCATTTATCTTCTTTTGGCCTACTCCTCCATGCATGTAAACAACACAGGCCGGAACTATCCACCCTCCGGCCACCCTCCGGTTAAGCGCCTCTTCGACTCGGGATCCTTTCCTTTGATCAGGCCCGATGTCAATGAGTCCCCATTTACCATCATATGATGTACTCTATGCTTCCTCCCCTCCTGTAACTGTAATTCTCGCCATAATCCTCCTGATTTTCTTCTTTCTAGGGTTCTTCTCTGTATATTTCTGTAGGTGTTTCTTTGAGAACATGTCAAACACATGGCATATCCGTCGACTACCCTCCCGCAACTTCGTTGCCGGCGATCGATCCGTCATCAATGGCCTCGACCCTTCTCTTATACAATCCTTCCCAACAATTGTATACTCAAGTGTCAAGGATTTTCGCAAAGAAAAATACGGTCTAGAATGTGCAATATGTTTGGTGGAATTCGAGGACGACAGTGTTATTCGCCTTTTGACTGTCTGTTACCATGTTTTTCATCAAGAATGCATCGACCTCTGGCTCAAATCCCATAAAACTTGTCCGGTTTGTCGTGGAGACCTCGATTTGCCGCCGCCTGACTCGTCGGAAAAAACCATGCACGACGTTGAACAGGGAAATAGTACCGAATATCATTCATCATCAGATCAAGATGCGGTACGCATTGATGTAAAAGAAGACGAGAATGATAAGGGCACAGAATCTGGAGAAGCGAGCGGCCATGAAAATGCATCTAAGATGCAGCAAATTAATGATGATGAAGATAAAAGATTGGAAAGACTGGAAAGATTTTCTAGGTCACACTCGACGGGACATTCTATAGTTAGGAGAAGAGAAGATGAGGAAGATAGGTATACACTGAGATTGCCAGAGCATGTAAAGGTAGAACTCGTGATCAGAGGACACAACTTCGCTAAAAGCAGTAAGACATTTGGTGAATTCTGTGGAAATATCGAGGCGGCCGGAATCAATAAAGGCTTCGGCGAGGTACTGTATCGGGAGAGCAGCTCATCCGGCGGAAACATGATCATGAACAAAGTTTAAAATTTTTTTCGTCTAATTAATTTGCCTTTGTTTTCTTTTTCCATTTTGCAAACAGTCCTAGATTTGACAATACTATCTTTGGAAATTATTGTGTAAAACACATTGGACATGTGTTTTTCTTGAATTGAAGGGAACATACCGGTACCCACGAAATCGATCAGGAGTAATGTTACGTACAGATGATATTGTGAATTTACTTTAAAAAATAGTAGAATTTATTACTTTTACATATTGGGTCTAGTATTTTTTTTTTTTTTAAAAATAATTATATAGTATTTACACATTTTACAATTATAAATATGGTTTTTCAATCAATTGCAAAGTATGATCTAGTTTTTTTGGTCCACCGTTCATTAGTCTTGGTGTTTTTGCTTCGAATAGTAAGTTAAAATAAGATGAAAATTAAATAAAATATTATTAAAATATTATTTTTAATATTATTTTTATTTTAAAATTTAAAAAAATTAAATTATATATTATACTTTATATAAAAATTCAGAAAAATCTAATAATTAAATGAGATGAAATAGGTTAAAATACCTTCTCAAGACTATTCAAATCTCTCTTATAAGCTGAGTGTAAGAAAAAATCGAAAAAGCAGACTTGATCAGCTCGAAGTGATTTATGTTAAAATTGGTCGATACCGATCCGATCCGTTTTGATTCTAAACTTTTTAGAATCGGGCCAAATCATATAGATTCAATATAATATATATTTTAAATTAATTATTAATATTATATATAATATTTTTGTGTTATATATAATTTTAATATAATATATATAATCATATAAATTATAATTATATATAAGATAATATTATTATAATTTATAACATAAAAGTTTAATCTTAAAAAAAATTAATTGATTATATGCTTTAAACATAAAATATATATATTAATAACATTTGATCATAAGAACCACTTAAATAGAGAAAAGATAATTAGAAATATATTTGATAATATTGAAAATTGAAAAAAAGTCCTAAATATTAAAATATTTGAATTTATATACCAAAATGTAAATAAGATCATTAAAATAGTATTTATCAAAAATAAATCACTCAAATATTATTACCAAATTTTTATGACCTAATAAATTCTCAATATCAAAAAGAGAAATTCTCGATATATTATTTTTAATAAGTATATTAGTAAATTAGTAACACTAATATACACTAGTATATAATGTATATTGATTATAACATATATTTTATAGTCTAATATTAATAATCTAATACTATATTATTATGATAATATATTCTGACCGGTTCTTCTTGATTTTTAAAGCATAATGGACTCGAATAGTAGCCTGCCACATAGACACCACAAACTCTCATTTCATTATTTCATCTACTTCACTCTCTCTCCCTCCCTCCCTCCCTCCCTCCCCCTCCGTTTCGGAATCTTTCTCTCCCTTTGACTCCAGCCTCTCTCTCGCCCCCTTACTCTGGCATTTTCTGACATTGGTAGACGGTTTTGCAACAAATCTCTCTTAGGCCCCGTTTGGATTCAGAGGTGAGCTCAGCTCATCTCAACTCATCTCAACTCATCTTCATTTTATTATTATATTTTTATAATTTTTTATATAAAACACAAATTCCTATACACCTTTTTCAATTCCCAATACACCTTTTTCAATTCCCAATATACCTTTTTCAAATCCCAAAATAATAATAATATTAAAAAATAAACTAAACTCATCTCAACTCATCTCAACTCATCTCATCTCTGAATCCAAGCGGGGCCTTTAGTCTTCCAAAATAATTCTAGGTAATGCTACTATATCTTTTTATTTTGATATTTTAATTTGATATTTTATGTATTTTAATTTTTAATTTTATTTAATGATTAAAAAGTAATTAGTCGTATATTGATATTCTTTTCATATTTTTTAAAAATATTTAAATATATTAAAAAAATATGAAAAGAAAAATAACAAAAAAGTAATTTTTTTCTATTTTTTCTCATCATTTTTTTATTATTTTTAAATATTTTTAAAAAATATTAAAAATAATATCAATATACTCATAATCACTTCCTTAATTATTATGTAAAATAAAAAATATCAAATATCAAAATGAGACGACAAAATATCATTTTTCATAATTCTAACTTTTTTTTTTTAAATCAGTTTGATTGGATTTATTGTTGTAATTGTTAACAATAAGTCTACATAGAGTCGATATTTTGTTGGAGTCGCTGGATCATGCCACTTCATCTGATGATTTTAAAGATTTAAAAAAATTAGATCAATTAAAAACGAAACTAAAAACGAAAATGAAACATAAAAAACGTGAGAATCTGGAGAGCAAACATTCAAATCTAAAGGGAGAGAAAACTGCGAAGAGGACGAAAGGTTGATTTTCAGCAAGAGAACGCCGGAGGTTGACACCCATTCCAACACCCATGTTGGCCGGACGATTGTTTTTAGGATACAAAATCTTTCTCGTCGGATTTGGTTAGTGTCTTCTTTTTCTCGTGTGAGTGCAGAAGATTTGCGTTGGTCATCTGTTTCAAGTGGGTCATCTTCAAGTGCCTATGGGTCAACCCCTGCATATCTTAGCTCGGTCACCGTTAGCAGACAGATGAAAGAGAAAGTTCACAAGATGTAAGGCCAGAAAAGCTTATCACTCACTCAATTCTCTTTTTCTTCCTTGCTTACCCATTTTATTAACAAAAATAGGAATGTGAGTCCCAAACCAGGGTCCGCCCTCTATCGACCAAAATCAAGAAGGCACGAAACAACAAATACACTATATTCTGGCTTTAATTCCATTGCTTTCGTGTTGGTATTAATTTTTTTTCATTGATGAATCTTCATTTTGGTCTTGGGTGTATTGAATTTATCTATAGTGGTCAACCTTTTGCGGGTACTTTGAGAGTTTAGCTTGCTAAACTTCTCAGTGATTGTAAAGTTTAGATTTTGATTGGATTTTTTTCTTGGCACTAGGATAAACAATAGGAAATAAGCATCGACATTTGTATGTCCAATGCTTGGTGTCTGATTGAAGTATGAGGTAAATTGGTGTTTTGTCTTTTGTTTTAAGTCCCTATTAGTTAGAACAATTTTGGTCTTGGGTGCGTTGAATTTGTTCCTGTGGTATTCATGGCTATCTTCATGGCAATTGAATCTTTTGATTCTACATGGATTTGCCTTTTGAACAAAGGATAAAAAGAAAATTGTGATAAACATGTTACAAAATTATATTGGTATTTTCCATTTAGGGGATATTTAGGGGAAATGTAACAGCCTTCGTTATATCTCTTTTCAAGTTTTACCATGCTTATGACAACTACTTGGCCCATGCATTCTCAGTCAGTTTGTGATCTTCAATGATGTATGTACAAGTTGGCATATTAGTTCTATCTCATGACATTGTACTTTGTTATATCCCTTGCAGCATGATGAGCTAAAGCCTCTTACTAAATCTTTCACTGGCTCTCTTAGTGAGCTTAGAAATCTGAAGATAATTTTCATTATTTTGGATTCATTGATAGTCAATTACAAAGGGAAACATAAAGGTTTTGTTTTCTCAATTACAGCTTGAACTCTTACCATAAGACTATAATGATTCTGCCCTCACACTTGTTGAATCTTTGTCCATGTATTATAACCATCTAAGCGTTGAAAACTTGAAACTCATTGATTGCTGAATTTATAACATTGAGAGATATATTAAAAATGAAATATTTGGCCCAACACATAATATTATTTTATTGTTGGTAGATTGTGACATAATCAGGCTAGTCAGACATGTTATCATTGGCTTTATTTATGGATTTAGGAAAAGTCATTTTCAACCAGTTCTATTCTCTTCTAAGTTGACATCCCTTGCAAAACATAACCAATGAGCACACTTGTTTAGTGACTCCTTTTCCCAATCCATGAACAATACTTCTTCTGACTGCCATGTTTGCATATTACTCGATGCTCTAATGAAGTATAAATGATACTTGCATTTTTTGCACTAGGGTAGAGCAGGATTGCAGAATGGATTCTGTGCTAGTGGTTTTGCTAACAATTACCAACTTTCTTTATAAATTTATTTTTTATAGGCGCACAAGCAAGGGGGGAATACTTCAAAAAATGGAGCAAAATAAGGAAGTAGCAAGAGAAAAACCAACAACAAATGGCCAAAGTGTGTATTGTAGATGTAAGAGAAGTAAGAACCTTGGATATATTTTGGTTCCCCAAGCCTTGCAAGCTATCCAAATTAATGGTTGAAAATCGAGTAAAAGATTTTTTTTTTTAATCTTTTGTGTAACTGTAGCGCATTATTTTATTTTTTATATCACCATTGTTTTTACTCTCATCTCCTCGATTCATTTGTTTTTTCTTTTTTTGGTGGGACTTGATTCATTTGTTGTTAACAAAAGAAGTTGTAATTAAACACAATAGGTGAATTCAATTTCAATACCCATCAATAAATTGGTGTATTTTTACATCTCCCTTTCTATGGAGTTATTATCTAGAGATTGTAGTGAAAGAAATTGTCAGTTGCATCTCTCACAAGTAGCCATTTCTATTTATTGGCGTATGCAAATTATTCTTCTAACATGGTTCTAGAAATAAAGTTGATCAAAAGAGAACCAAAACTTTTCTTCAAGCTCGTTCCTACTATTTGTGCATGTCTGACACAATTTAATTCTCTTCTAGCAAACTCAAAACTCCATGTACGTAGACATAATAAATTAAGAGCCAACATTGAGATTATTGCATATGGAAACTTGCTCAAAAGTCATCTCAGATCAAAACAATCTACTTCAACTAACGCAAATGTAGAATGGCTAGGAAAATTACTGATAATGCTTATATCAACTTTAGTAAAGGGAAGTAGTCTTTATACAATTCAAAGATTAGATTTCACATTATGAAATGTGCCTCTTTTTTCTATGCTTTCTCTTTCTTTTTTTTTCCTCAAGTCCAATGGAGACCTTCAAGGATAGAGGAATACTTTCAGATCCTTGTATCCATTCACTTTAATTCACTTTCAAGGAGCAACATGTCATTGGTCTTTTTCTTCTTCTCTATGCTGGATTTGATTGCTGCTTTCCTGGACTTCGCTTGATGAATCGGAGGAGTTGACATATTTAGGTTCTGATTTTTGCTTTCTTCATTGAATTCGGGATTGCTATTCTGATAAATTGCAGATGGTAAGCCCTCTTCTCTTCAATTTTGCAATTCTAAACAAAAGAAATAAAATAAAAGTATTCATTTAGATGATTATATGGAAACTGACATTCAATTGGAAAGTTATAAAGATAAGAGTTTTTGCGAGTACCGTCTATTCTGATCATGGAGTGGAAGAGATTCGGAAAGATTAACTGAGCTCGTGAGCTTCACCAAAATCAAAAGGAAGGAACAGAAAAGAAAGAAGAAATCAAACAGTAGTACAAGATTGAACTTCTATTTCGTTACTCAAGATTAGGAAAAGAAAAGAAAAAAAAAACAGAGTAAAATCTTGTGTTTTTTTATTGAGATGGTTTCCAAAAAAGCTTTTGAATCTTTTCAATCAATATCACAAACTAAGTGAAGGTCAATCCTTCTTTATTAAGACCCCACATAAAGAATCATCCAAAATCAAGATTTTAATCATCTACTTTCTTTTCCTACATTTTCTATAGCCAACCAGCACTTAAGAATCCAATAATGGGAGAAAAGACTAATGAACCTTAGAAGGAGTTGACTTGAGAAAATCTTCAGCTGTCTTCGAACGCTTGCAATCTATAACATCAGATGAAATCATAAACATTTTTGTTCTGAGCTAAAACCACCATACATGTTTTTCATATGTATGTGGCATTACCATAAACAAGAAGAGTGAAAGAATAGATGAGGAATATAAGAAATGAAGGAATAATTCCACTATATTTCATTACATGTTCAGTACATGTGTTTATAGAATACAATCATAGTAGCTATACATGGAAAGAATTTCATTAGTTGTCATATGCATGGTAAAACCTGAAAAGAGATATAACGAAGGCTGTTACATTTTTGCTAAACGAAAAATGTCAATATAATTTTGTAACATGTTTCTCACATTTTTCTTTTTCTCTCTTGTTCGAAAGGCAAATCTATGTAGAATTAAAAGATTCAATTGCCATGAAGATAGCCATGAACACCACAGGAACAAATTCAACGAACCCAAGACCAAAATTGTTCCAACTAATAGGGATTAAAAACAAAAGACAAAACACCAATCTACCTCATTCTTCAATCAGACGCCGAGCATTGGCCATACAGATGTTGACGCGTATTCCCTATAGTTTATCTTAGTGCCAAGAACACAATCCAATCAAAATCCGAACTTTACAATCACTGAGAATTTTAGCAAGCTAAACCCTCAAAGTACCCGCAAAAGGTTGACCACTATAGATAAATTCAGTGCACCCAAGACTAAAATGAAGACTCATCAATGAAAAAAAATTAATACCAACACGAAAGCAATGGAATTAAGGCCATAATATGGTGTATTTGTGATTTCGAGGAAGAGCTCAAAGGTTGATGATGAATGAGGGGATTCCTTCAAACGATTTCGGGGAGGGAAAATTAAAAATCAGTAACAGAGCTCTCAAGTTGAAAATGAAATGGAACCTTATTTCACTAGGGGGTCAAAAACGTGAGGCCCATGGAGGGGAGCAGAGAGTTTCTCTCTCTTCAAAAGGTTGGGGACGATGGGTTTGAACTTTGAAATGGTATGGTTTGTGTTTGTCCCGCGTTTTACCTCCCTTCCAAAATCAATTTTGTGTGCTTTTTTTTTTTTTTCAAATTATTAGCCTGCCATATCAGCCGACTTTGGGGGTCGACTCCTCAAGTCGACTCTCTCTTAAATTATTCAATTGTTAATATTTATGTTCTCGATGAGAGAGAGAGACCTGGGGGCGTGAACTTTATTTGTAGGAGTGCTGGAGTTGTCAACTTGATTTGCAGGAGGGTTATAGTTGATTTTGTGAAGAAATATTCTCTCTTCACGAAGGCAAATAGATATACACAGGACGGGAAGATTTGTGTCTGCAATACTGTGTAATGAGGTACAACAACTTATTATGGGTATTTCTGATATGTCACTTTTCTTTTGGGTGCTAATAAACCCAAGATAAGATTTGCCCTTTCCAACGATGAACTCTATTACCATTAGTAATATACTTTAAACCAGTATATAAATTATTATATAATTCATTATATTAGATAATTGTATATAAATAATGATATAATAATACTAATATTATTACTATTAATAATATAGTTATAAAAAATTAAACTCATTATAATCAATACTAATATATAGTTATTCTAATCACTATAACTAATGTTAATATATATACTAATATTATTAGTCTAATAGACTAATATAGTCTAATATTAAAATCGAAAAACTGAATCAATACGGATCAAATCAGACTGAAATTGGTAAAATTGGAAGTATCAATTTAAGAGGATAATTGGTTTTTAAAAATGTAAAATCAGTATATACCGATTCAATCATAGATTTTGTCTAAAATCGTATCAAATTGGACCCATTACACCCTTACTTTCTTCAATCCAAACGAAACCTTATTTTTCAATCTTGTTTTCACATTTGTAAAAGCTTGATTTCGAGTTAAATCACAATAACAATAAACTATTCTAGTTTTCTAATTTCTCTCTCTCTCTTTTCTTGATAAGTAACAATATAAGTAAAATTTCAAGAGTGCTGCAATTTATAAAAAAAAATTACTTATTTTCATATTTTATAAAGTATATTTTATAAGTAATTTTTGTATACTCGGTATAAAAAAAATGAGTATTTGTGATGAATTATTTATTACGATAATGACTATTTGCGATAAAAATATATTTATTTTGACAATAAATAATCAGTTTGACAATAAATAACTGACCACAAATAAACAATTTTTTTATAGTTCGAAAATGATATGCATGCATTTTATAACTTAAAAAAAAAAAAAGAGATATTGCCTTGTTTGGATCCCAAGCTCTATTGAGTAGAGTAGAGCTTGCTCTAGTGTCTTTAGTGAACCAAACACACAAACATAGTTGGTTTTGGATATGAGTGTTAAATTGTATTAATGGGTCGTATTCGTGTCGTGTCAAGACATGTATATTTTACTATATAGGTCAATCCTAACTCGACCAGTTAAACTTATCGTGTCAAAATCTCAAACCCTAACGCGCCCGTTAACTTAAAAAGTCGTGTCGTGTCAATCCGTTATGACCCATTAGTGAATATTATGAAATAAATTAACACGACAAAATATGATATTTTCAACCTATTTATATAAATATATTGAATATGTCCAAAATTAATTCGTTTGACTTAATTAAATTTAGCATAATTTTATACAAATGTTAAAATCACAATATCTATAAAAATTATAATACTAACTACAAGTATGAATTATAATATAAACAATAAAAATATTGAAATTAAGATTCTATCAATTTTACCTTTAAATGTAAGGGTATACTTGTAATTTTAACTTTCTTAACGTGTCATAGCGGGTCAAAACAGGTTGACCCGCTATCAACCCGTTAAGTAATCGTGTCATAACGGGTCAACCCGTTTTGATAAAAAATCTTTAAGACTAAACCATAACCCGTTATTATCGTATCGTGTTCGTATTGGATTAATGGGTCGTGTGACATATTGCCACCCCTAATTTTGGATGAATTTAAGTTACTTTAAATGATGTAACTATAGTAGTTTTTTTTTTCTCTTTCTCTTTGACAAAAGTTGTTTTCCCTAGCTTTTTCAGTCAACTCTCTCTCTCTCTCTCTCTCTCTCTCTGTGTATCAATATTGAGTTGACAATTGTTTTTTTGTTTTTTTTAATTAATCCTCTATGGTGGACAGTGCGGATCCTACAAATTTTATAATTTCTCATAAATATATCTAAATTAATCTTAACATCAAAACATATTTTAAACTCATCTAAGTGAGTTCTACAAAATTTACTAAACTATCTCAACTCACTATTATTCATAAAGAACTCAAATCAACTCAACTCAATTCGACATCTAAACACAATCTTAGGCCGGTTTGGATCCTAAGCTCTATTGAGTAGAGTTTATTTTAAGCGTCTTCGATAAACCAAACGCACAAACATAATTGATTTTTGGTGAATCTAAGTTATCGTAGATGACGTGATTGCATAAGCTTTTTCTTTTTTCTCATTCTCTCTCTGTGTCAATATTGAGCCGACATTTCGTTTTTTTAATTAATCCTCTGTAGTGAACAATGCGGGTCCTATAATTTTACAATTTTTCATAAATATTTCTAAACTCATTCTAACATCCAAACACATTTTAAATTCATCTAAGTCAATTTCACAAAATTCACTCAACTATCTTAACTTACTATTATTCATAAAGAATTAAGATAAACTCAACTCAGTTTAACATTCAAACACAACCTAACTCTTTTTCATACGCATATATTGTAATATAATAGTCAATAATTTATTATGTCCAAGGACGTCGTACCCCCAACTTTTTTTTAACAAACTAAGATTTTAAAAATGAATTTTGTATATTTTAATAGAAAAAAAGTTTTTATAAATCATTTTTCTAATACATTCCACAGATGTAAAAAAAAAAAAACTACATTAATAATACTATAACATGGATATTTTAAAACAAAATCTTCTAACAGTCTACTTGTTCAAGCCCTAAAAATAGTTCCAAATTATATACTGTCACACGTAACCCTTATATGAATCAGAAATGTAACCGCATTACATACAATCAGAACCCAAATCACTCTCGATATGTTTGAGAAATCAATATGGGCGAGTCACAATATTGGAAGCTCGACTCTGACAATTTTGGGAGGATATAGTTAAATTTGTTGGATTTTAATAATATTCGAACCAAAGAGAGGAGTAAGAATCAAGCATTGTTAGATCAGTTTCCTTCTCAATACTAATTAATGATGAACCAAAGGAACCAATTTATCCTACGCGAGACCTAAGGCAAGGAGATCTCATCTCCTCTACCTTTTCTTATTATGTACAAAGGTTCTAGTCTCACTGTTACAGAAAACTGACACACAATGAGAGGTGCAAGGCATTCGGGTATGTAGAGGAGTTCCAAGAATTAATCACCTCATGTTTGCTGATGATAGTGAGTTGTTCTGCAAAACTAATCTCCATACCAACCAGTTACTTTTAAATCTCTTGGTTATATAATCAAGTTTAAGCCAGAAGAGAAACCAAGACAAAACAACTACGATATTTAGCAAAACTATCCCGAGTAATTTGCAAGTTGATATTATGCAATTATAGGGAGTTTAGCAATGTCTCCGATATGATAAATACTTGGAGCTCCCTGTTATAGTTGGGAGGAGTAAGAATCAAGCATTTCTAGAGTTCAGATAAAAAATATGGCAAAAACTTCAAGATTGGAAAGAAAAACTTCTATCACAAGGGAAAAACAAGTACTCATCAAAACCGTGGCACTCTCAATTCCTACTTATACTATGAGTTGTTTTAAATTACCCCTTTTATTGTGTCAAGATTTGGAGAATCTTATAGTAAAATTCTGGTAGGGATAAAGAAAAGAGGAAAACATAGTGAGATTAGTAAGCTGGAAGAGATTATGCAATCCAAAAACTCAATGAGGCATGAGTTTTAAAATTTTACATGCTTTTAATATGACTCTGTAGGCTAAACAAGGATGGAAGATCCTAAAAGAAGAAAGCTCCCTATTGCATAAAATTTTTAAGGCTAGGTACTTCCCTAAAATTAGTTTTCAAAATGCTAATTTAGGAGTTTCATCTTCTTATGTGTGGACATTGGAGAGGCATTTGGGAGTAAAAAAAATTGCTATTTTAAGGGTGCAGATGGCAAGTAGGAGACGATAAAGCTATTAACATCTGGTTTGATTATTGGCTTCCACAACATAAGTTGATCCTTGTGTCTAATCTGATTTCTTCAGAGTAGCTAAATTGGACAATCTATACACTGATAGACAATAATATAAACCGATGGAATATGGATCGAGTATCTAGATTTTTCCTTCCCACAGAAGCTTATGAGGTCTTTAACTTAGCTCTCCCAACAGTTACCAAACTTGGTGTTATTATTTGGGAACCTGAGAAGACTAGTTTGTTCTTAGTTGAAAGTGCTTATAGGCTTTTTTTGTCCACAAAGGAAAGCAAGCAAGTTGGTGAAGTATCCTATGGAGCAGAATAAAGCAAAATGTGGAAAAAAATTTGGAAGTTTAAAATTCCTCATCAAGTCAGAATTTTTGCTTGGAGGGTGTATCAAAATGTTTTGCCAACTTTTTTTTTTATAATCTGAAATCAAAGACAATCATTCAGGAAGCTACATGTAGATGGTGCAACTCAGTTGAAGAGGATTTGAATCATGCATTGCTGTATTGATCCAGTTTAAATGATGTTCTGACCTTTCAATGGCCTTGTCTACAAGAATCCATGGTGCAAAGGGATTTCATACAAATTGTGCAACAGATGATTCGGAGTCATAAGGAATGTGAATTTGAAAAACTGTTCTTGTGTGCATGGAGTATCTGGTATAGCCGAAACCAGTTAATTTATGAGGAAAAGAGAATTCCACCAGCATAAGCTATTGATCATGCCTTATCAGTGGCTATGAAATATCAATCTACAACAGTATATAAGTAAGCATGTTAACCGCATTTTAGATGGATAGTACCTCAAAGTGACACTTTGAAGCTTAATGCTGGTGGAACTTTATTTCAAAAGCAAGGCAAGTCAGAGGTTGACATAATTTTTTCATACAATTAAAGACAAGTGATTTTCACTGCTTGCAAACTTGAACACAACATTTTGGATCCAATGAAATTTGAGCTTCTTGTTTTATTGAGAGGCTTGCAACTTTATCTTTTTTTATCTATCTCTGATCTCCTTATTAAAAGTGATTTACTGTTAGTTGTGCAGGAGATTATTAATGTAGTAGATTATGTGTTTGTATGGGAAAGCCTTATATTTGAGATTAAAAATCTGTTAAGTAGGTTTCCTAAAGTTATAATCCAACATAGAGACCGTTTGAATTGTTGCCCAAATGACTAACACAAGAGGGGGGTGAATTGAGTTATATTAAAAAATTAATATTTATAAACCAAATATAAAATATAAAATATAAACAGAATATGAAACAGTAGGAAATATAAAAAATAAGGGTAAGAAGAAGAAAACTCGATACTTTAACGAGGTTCAGCTCCACTGCGTACGTCCTTGCCTCAAGTTACCCTTTAAGGATCCCAAATTCATTATTCAATCTCTTTCAGGTGGAGATAGAAACTTATTACATCTTTGAGCAACACCGCTATAAAAAATTTGTGTATAACACCCTTTACACTTGCAATCACCTTACACTTGGTGATTAAACTATTATTTGTATAGAACACCTTCTACACACACAAGGTTTATACGCACCCTCTTACAAATACAAAAGTTGATAGTGGGTAGGTTATCAGAATACACTCCTCAATGAATGAGATAAAAATAATATAGTGCAACTTATATAACTCTCACAATGAACAAGAATTAAGGCACAAAACTTAGAGAAAAGAGAATGAGAGCTTTGAAAGAATGATGCAAAACTTAGCAATTGATGTGTAAGCTCTTGTTGTGATTTTTATAAAACTTAAGTGAGCTATTTTTAAACAAATGAGTCTTCATATTCAAATTTGAAAATGTTCACATGTCAAATAAGAGCACTATTCACTTTTTAAAGTTTTTAAATAAAAGTATCTTATTTTTACATTTGTTAAAGACAACTCCATTCATTTTTCAAATAAATCAAACCTAATCTTTTACTTTTCATACATGACAAAATGAGTATGATTTATTTTTCAAACCAAATCATATTCTTTTTGCATATGTAAAAAAAATATAAAACCACCCTTCAAGATTTTCAAACAATACATTGAAAAAATTTTAAAGATGACAATCAATCATCTTACAAATTCAAATATTTATGCATATGTGAAAAAAAAAATTTGAAATTAAATATTTCAATAAAGTTATGCAAATGTAAAAAATACAATTTGATACTTTATGAGAAAATATTAATTTTGAGTCTTAATCCAATTTCAAATTTAAGAGATGTACAAAATTACTCTATGAGTTTCATTTGTAGACTTGTTCTTTTTCTTGTTCATGCTTAATTTATTAATGTGTTTAGCTTTCTTCATGCGTAAACAATTTGAGTTTGAATTTTAAATTTATTTGTTATCATCAAAATTTATACATAGATACAAGATTTGAAACTTTGAGTTCAACATGACTAATGCTGCAACTAATTGTTTAACTAAATATTTCAAACATTTTCTTGATTTGATGGTGTGGTGGAACAATCCTCATGATTTTGTTTCTCACTGCATTGAGCATGAAGCTTTGTTGTATCTTTATATTTGATGAAAGAATTTTAACTTTTTTATATAAAAATAATAATATCCGAAAAACACTAAAATTGCTTGTCAAATTCAATTTATACATAAAATAATAATAGAGTATGTATATTCCTAGCCATTGAATGGAAAAACGTAATAATATAATTTTCTATGTCCAATATTTGCTCTTTGAAAAAGTTTTCAAAAATGGGATGTGAAGAGTTGAAAGTGAATATGGAGTGAGGACCATGATTTATATATAATATATATAATATCCATATTTCAGTTTTACCTATCTTAAAATAATACAATTATATAGATCTTTAATAGGTCTCTAAATGAATTTGACTTGTGCTTCTTTATATTCATGATCTAATCAAAATCATGGATTTAAAGAGATGCATATGCCTAATTATGTTAATTAGAGCAGGTTTGGAAATAAAATATTTTTAAATATTTTATATTATTAATTAATATTTTATTATTATTTAATATTTATTTTTATTATTATCCATAAATATTCTCAATATTCAAATATAAGCTTATTGATTACACTTAATCGGCCTTATAAATATTATTTATATTAGTAAAATAATTGAGATATCTCGCACTCATAATACTCTATTTTATATATTCCTGTTTATATAAACACTATTACGTGAGATAGAGTATAATAAGTATAGTTTATCTCTAGCATAAATCTTTATATTAAGCACAATATGAAATTCTTAATCGGTTCATTAATTTAAATAAGGCTAATAGAATTTGGTTGATGGGTCTTCGCCGGAGGGGGTCGAACTGGGGAGGGTGGTGGTGCTTTGGATAGCGGCTTCGGCGCCGGCGGTGGAAGTTTTACCGTTCAAAGTATTGCTTTTGAGAATCTGAGATAGTCTTGAAGCAGAGAAGAGGACTGGGGCTTTCCTTTTTGACTCATCTCTGTCGGTTTGTTCTTTCTTCTTGAATTTTGCCTTCTTTTCGTGGCATTCCAATGGTTTTTTATTGCGTTTGCAGAAGAAGGTTTTCTCCTCTCTTTTGGGTTTTCAGCAATTAGAAAATACGTGGTGTACGCGGGTTCACTTGTGTTTGGGAGAAATGCCTACGTGGCATCACGGAATTAGCTGTCTGCAAAGCCTCATTTTAAAGACATCGAACCGAAGGATTCCTCTTTGGAACAAATCGGGACAAAGTTTGTCATGTACTTCTAATTTCATTCCGTGGAGAACTGGTCCCATATGTTTTCTCCTTCACTGCATTTCATCGATGGATTCCCTCCCGAGCTCCTTAAATTCCAGCAAACGCCTCAAAGAAGAGTTACTCTCTCTCTCTCTCTCTCTATGTGATTAATCTTTCAACTCCGGTCCTCAACTTACATACATGTATGAATTTTCAAGTTTTCAGATTCGTGAGCAATTTGACTGGATCTTCCATCCTCGAAGTCGCTGCGGTTCTAACAAATGTTTCTGTAAGTCGACCTCTTAATATTTATCTTGCTTTCTGAGGTATCCCATTCGTTATTTATTATTTTCTCAAAAAATGTTTTCATTTTGAGCTCTGATTGTGGCTTCAGATTCTGATTCTTCTGCGCCGTTCCATTTCCTCTGATGGCCTTAGTAAAGGTAAGGCGAGTTAATACACTTTGAACTCTCTTTTTTTTCAATGTTTTTATGCTAATATGTTTTGGGCTCTGAGCTCTGTAGTTTTTGTACCTTTAAATTTGTTCAACTTTAGGCGAAAACAAAAAATAATAGAATTTTGCCGCTGACGATTCTGTTTGGCATTTGTTTAAATTAAACAATCAACTTACTACATTTTCAGGCGTTACAAAGTTTTACTCTCAAGTATCTCTTAGGCTATTTAATTCCCCGAGTTTAAGTGTGGAACTGATATTGATACCTGAAGCAGATAATGTGCTTGTTGTTTTAATATTTTATTATGTTTCCTCGGATTTCTTCGCCACAGACGTATCATTGAAGAGAAGTAATGATGAAAATCTTAGTTCTAAGGATTGGAGGGCTTACATAACTACACTGGCCGCTGATTTTCTTGTCATTGTCCTCCCCACAATCTTATTTTTGACTGTAAGTCTTCTCTTGTACTTGAGAAATCTATTACTCGGAACTAATGTGCATTTGAGGAGAAACACACTGTTATCCAAAACTATTCTGGCCTTTGGGGAGAAACATGTTTTTATCCAAAACTATTATTTGGACAGAGTTTGTGCTGCTGTTGTTAGGTCGCCCAAGGGAATAATGCTTTTTGGATGTGAAAGTTCTAATTCCTGTTTTTGTAATCATTACTTGACAGGTTCTATCTGATTGGACATATATATGGACAATTTCGATGATGACGCTACTGTTTTTTATTCGGGCAGCCAAAGGGTATAACTTGTGGCTAATACTTTTCTTACTCTCCTTGTTTTGCACTGGGGAAACGTTTACATGAGACTGCAGCGCCATAGGATATGTGTAGCTGGACTTACAACTTCTCTTCAAGCCATTATACTGCTAAAAAAGTCTTAAGTTGTATATGCGTGTATACTCTTAAAGACCAGTTTAAGTTACAGTTGAAATTTCTTGGAGTCACTATAAGACTTAGTTCTGCCTTGTAAGGAACCAATGTGGGACTTGATTCTCAACACACCCTTATTATATACATTCACCCTATCATTCTTCACTCATTTAATATAGGACTTAATATGGTGTGACAATCTTCCACATCAAGTCCTTGAAATCCTTTTCAATCTCACATCCATATCCCATTGAGTATCCCAGCACCACATAGTGTCATTTAATCAACTCTGAGCGATCTAACGAAAGTCTAAAGTCATATATGGGCTTATATTCCAAATTGATTAGTCAAGATTGCAATTGGTTATCCTTGAAATTATTAGGCTAGTTCTACCTACTGAGTTTTAATGCACCTTTATCATACTTGGTAACTTTATCATACTTTACATATTTAATGTGAGACATAGTGGAGCGTTACACCATTAGGATCTTCTATATGATTGCTAAGAACATTCATCTGCTATTCAATACAGATCTTGTTCTCATTCTCCTCCTTTCGAACCAGGGGTTCATTCTCTTAAGTCCGTGCTTTCATCATACAGATTTTCTGTGGTATGCATCCCACCCAGATCTACACAGTTCATTAATTGTATCATATGGCTCAACTATGGTAAATCTTTTTGCTTTGACTCCTGATTTATGTTGTTGAAATCATTTGTGGCAGATGATTGGAACGTGCTTGTGTATCATGGCTGTTGACTTTAGAATATTTCCTAGAAAGTATGCTAAGACAGAGACTTATGGTACTAGTTTGGTAAGATCTTGCAAGCTGAGTGCGACATGTATTCATTGCTGTTTTCAAGTGTTTTTCTTACCTTTACTGATAGAAAAATGTTTTTGTTATTATTGTAAAGCATTTGATAACTCTCTTTTTTGATATAACAGTACATTCTTCATAGATTTACGGAGGTTGTCATTTGTGGTGAAAAACCTTTTCAAAAAAGACATGATAAGAATATTTGATGCTGTAATATCCAACATTTTATCCATGTCAAAGCCATGAAATCAATGGAGTTTTTTGTGCCATATACCATATACCTAGAATTAGGAAAAGAAAATGAAATGCTCAAAGCTCTGAAATAACAAGTGCAGCACTCAAAAAGAGAGAGAGGCGACAATCAAACCAATTAAGTTGTTGATTGTTGGCAAATTACGTGCTCCAGTGGCTGTGTGGGATGAGGAAAGTGGCATCCTTGGTGATCATGGAAATCATGAATTTTCATAGCATGCTTTTACAATAAGCATTGATTTAAAGAAAGAATAAAGGGTAAGGTGCACTTTGTTCACTTGTGACTTGGTTTGCTAATCTGATGTTTGAAAATTGTAAATTTTTTTCCTGGTTCACTCTGCTATCTTTCTTAAGTTGGACTGAAATCAGACGTGAAAAGAAAAACAGAGTGCAGTCTCATTCTTAATAATAGGTTGGCACACCAAAGCTGTGTATGCTGTAACTTACACAGAAGTTCCCCTACCGATAAAAAAGTTACACATAATTCACCAACTCCTTTGTTTTATAAACAGCAAGGGTCTGTCGCCGGTAATGAGAAATAATAAAGTGAACCATTTGGATCAATGTCACTTTTTCAGGAGCAGGCTTGCAAACCACCGATGAGTAATCATGTAATATAACCCCCCCCCCCCCTAAACAAAAGAAATCATTTCATGCTATTTGCTCTGCATTAAGTGTTTTGATTTGTTTTAACAGATTATATTATAAGAATAGGCATAGTACAAGTACAAAGAGGGTATACAAGAGTTACACGTAGTAAGGGGGAAGAAATTGGGCCATTCAAATCTATTACATTTGCTCGTAGGAATAAAGGTTTAACAAAGAACAATCTGATCTCCTCCAATGATTGCTGCTTACAGTTTGAATTGGTCCAAAGCATCTGTTTCATCTAAAGTTCTTTGCACTCTTTAGTCTGGATTGGTATGTTATGTTCTTATCTTGTTTCATATGTATCTTTGACCTGACTTGCATGATAATGGTGCTACCTGGCCATGGTGAAACTAACAGGAAAGAACTCATGAGAAATAACATTCTTAATGTGAGTTTTGAACTTTATTTCTATCTCAAATTTCTTTCGCACAAGTATATTCCGATCTGGGCATTTATTTTAGATTTTCCGTTAGTGCGTACAAAATCACTTAATTTTTTTTTTGATTAGTCTTAAAAAATAGTGCGTACAAAATCTCTTCGAAATTTCCCTCCTCTCTCTCAAAATTGTCTGGCGATTTTCTTTTACTTGTATGTACATTTGTTCTTTTTATGTTCTTAACTTGTTATAGTCTGACCCGCTTGTATACTCCTGGTGTACTTTTGTTACTGTCCTTAGTTCAATAAAATTTTACTTTTACCTATAAAAAAAAAAACTTGTTATAGTCCGGATGTCTGCACTGAACTAATACAATAAAAGTTTAACTTTGTGTCAGATGGATCTTGGTGTTGGCTCTTTTGTACTGGTAAATTCATTAGTTTCACGACAAGCACGGAGTATCTCGTCTATGTAAGTTGTGGAATGCTTTGCGTACTCTGGCATGTTGCACTAGCTTCTTGATATAAATACGTGGTGGAGAAACTTTAATGGATTATACAATGATATGAGTTTGTTAATTGTGTGAAATGATTCTTTGAAAAAGCTTTGAATTATGTGTGAAGTTTGCTAAACAGCTAGTGCAAGCACTAAAGCAAGAAAGCTCCAAAACAAAAGACTCATAAAAGTAAAGGAGTTGAACAAAAGATGAACCAATGACAATGAAAGAATAAACAATATAGTTTGTGTGTACAATATCCTTTGTTTAAGATAAAAAAAAAAAAAAAAACTAAAAGACATGTACTGAAGCAGTATCATGTCATATGGGAGGGACACTGACATGTGCTTTGTCTGGTATAGAATGTATATGATTTATGTTGGTGACTGCTATCAAATATCCTCTATTTATAAATTCTGTCTTTGTAATAATACTAGACCCAGTTAAGGCATAGGTTCCTTTTGTGATAAATTCAATTTTGAGATCTGACATTGCTGCAAAGTAGCAGATTTTCTGAGAACTAGTCAAGTTCATCAGTCTAGTTTGCCTAGCAAGCAAGTGGTGTTGTTCTCCATCAGATTACATCAATATTTTGAATACTATACCGCTGGACGTACTGGTCAAGACACTGGAACGAAATATTTCGGTATCGGTACTGTTTCATGTACCGTTTCGGAATAGTCAATACATAAAAAAATTATATATATAAATACATATATAAATTATATTTGAAAATAATAGTCAATATATGAATAAATTATATAGATAAATATATATGTAAATAGTCTAGTATGAATTAGAGTAAAAAAATAGCAAGAAATGAAAAAAAAAAGGAAGAAATGGGCCGAAATCCGGTACGGCCGGTACATACATGGCCGGTACAGTCGAAATACCGGCCTATATGGCCAGTATTTGAGCTGGTGCGAAATAGGTGGTATATCTATACCGCCCAATTGGTTGGTATGGCATGTACCGGCTAGTATTGTACGGTATTTAAAATAGTAGATTACATCAGTTAGGCCTTATAGATGATATATTTGCTCCAAGCATATTGGTTCATTTCCCTCTTGGGTGGAAACATGTTCTTTGTGTTCCTTATTTGTTTCTAAGATTTTTGATGGTAACAAGAAATTAATGCTTTTTTAGGAGTTGGAAGACTGCATTTCAATCTACTAGCCCATTAATCATTCTAGGACTTGTTCGTCTTGTTTCTACGGCAAGTGTGGACTATCAGGTATTTTTTTTTAGATCTTAAATTTTTATGAGTTTGCCTTTAATATATAAGCAGATATACTCTGAATTATAGGGGTTTTTTACAAACATTTTCCAAATTGCCTGCTGCTGAGGTAGGTCATCTTAGCTCTATCCATTTTGGAAGGCTTTTTTTGTATAAGTGGTTAGTAAACTCTGAGGTAGCCTTTGCAACATTAATTTGAACAAATATGTCCAGGTAGGTGTTGCAAGCCAAAGTTCACCCTAATTCTTTTGGGCATCAAGTTTCTTCATCTGCCCGTTGCCTGTTGAAATTTAAGGCTGAATGCAGGCATTGTTACTAAAACAAAACAACTTAAACATTGTTACCATCATTTTTTGTAGAATTGTATTGCAATAGAACATGATAAGATCAATTCTTTCTTTTAGAACTTCTGCTACCAAATTAGCATTCTGGCAATTTGATGTAGCAGGACTGAAGTTTATAGTCTCACATTTCAGTTTTATTTTAATTTTTATGAAATCAATTCATGGTTCAATTGTAGTGCTGTAATTTGCTATGATGTAACAAGACTTCTGCTACCAAATTAGTGTTGTGACAGTATGATGTAATAAGGCTGAAGTTTATAGTCTCACATCACTATTTGGTTTTTAGTTTTAATGAAATCAATTCATGGTTCATTTGTAGTGCTGTAATTTGGCCTTATCATGTTCTATCTATGTGATACTAGGAGTTTTATAATAATTTCTTTTAAATCTTATTATACTTCTAAACAAGGCCTGTCTTCTGATTTTTTCTTGAAGGTTCATGTGAGCGAATATGGTGTGCACTGGAATTTCTTTTTTACACTGGCTGCTGTATCCATCCTTACATCCATCATCAATGTTCCTCCATCATATTCTGGAATTCTAGGTTCTTTAGTTCTAGTAGGTATAATTTCGATTGAATATGTTTGCTTGTGTTTATATCTTTAGAAATATCAGTTTTAGCTTGAAAGTTTTTGATTATTCAGGGTACCAAATTTGCTTGATCTATGGGTTGAATTTGTATCTGCTCTCTGACAAAAGAGGAACAAATGTTATCAGCCAAAACAAGGAGGGGATTTTCAGCACATTTGGTGAGGATCAAGCGTGAATTATTACCATTGTTGGATGATTATGTTCTCTGTCATGCATTAAAAAATTAGAACTGCTGGTTTTTTAATGAAATTGTTGATGTTTTTATTTCCTATTGATTTGTTTATTACTTTTAAGCGGACAGGTATACTTCACGGTTTTTTTTTTGGGCAATGTTGATTGTTCAAAATGGGAAAACTTTTCCAAGACTCTTATTGTTTTGAATTTTAAAAAGATTTTTTAAATATTTTGCTGAGAATATCAGAATTTGGGATGTCAAGAAATTTATTGAGTCATGTGAATTAGAATTTTTAGGGGAGCATGCACATAAAACCATGTGTAAATAAGCACGTATATCCTTTTGAGTCAATATTAGCATCTTTATGCTTGATTTGACATGTGATTCTGAAGCTTTTCAAGGAGTACAAGTGGTCCACCAATCATAGTTTACGATGTGACTACTTAGAGCATATGATATACACACGAGCTTAACTCAACTAAGTTTAAATTCCAACTATTTTATGTTTAGCAGTATGTCCATTCAGTGCATAGACCATTTAATAAAATGTGTTGTAGAAAAAATAAATAATATATTGTATAAAAAATATCTACTATGGATTGTATTGGTTTAGAAATCATTTTCGTAAGTGGATATAGGTTTTTCAAATAATATAAAGTATATGTAGTATTTCAAATTTTGTTAGAACTTTTGGCTCTAGGAATTTAAGTTGGAGCCAATTTTCTTTTCATTCAAAATATTCACAATTTTTTATTAACAAATAATCAAAATGGAAAAAACCATGATGAGCCGTGTGGTAAAAAGGATGGCATGAAATGTTTACAATGAAGCACACCTCTTCATTACAGCATGTAGGACCCTGATTTTATTATAGTATATTAGAGAATTTATATTGTTAATATGCTACCAGACCCAGATGAAGGTCATTTTCTCTATCGTAGCTCTGACAATCATATTCTTCCTATGTCTTCCATTTCTCAATTGTAGCTTTAACAACCATGTTCTGTTTCCTCGTATCTTTGATCTTTCAGATGGAATAAAATAACCTTTAAGATCATAAATACAAAACGTCAAGGTGTGAATCTGTGGTAGCCATTCTTGTATGAGTAACATAAAATTGAAGGTCAAACCCCAGCTTGTGAGTAACTAATACAAAACTCTAGTGGATTCAACTGAAGAAAGAAGAAAATATGATCCAAAAAGCTGGGACCCAAAATTTTGTGATCTCATAAAGAAATTAATGGAATATTTCTTTTTTCAAAAAAGTTCTTTTATGCCTCCAATTCCTTAGATGCCCCAAAAAAAATTTCCATAAAATCTTCCCTTTTGGCCAAATTTCTCTTATTTGCTTACTTGGAATGCACCATATAGAGTAAGTGGGATTGTGGCAACCAACTTGAAGCTTATATTCCGTTTGTTAGTACCACATTTAATACAATTGTTTTGATTATTTATTTTTTCTATTTCCAGGGTATTGGGGAATGTACCTTGTTGGAGTCCAGTTGGGTAACTATCTATTTTTTGGAAACCATTCATCTGGTATGTTGAGAAGCAATAATTGGGCAAGATTAAGAGTCTGGATTCTTATGCTTCTGTTATGGTATAGTCTATGTTGCTAGTGCTTCCTAGCATCCATATTAACAATGTTTTGAAGTTGACTTCCTCTCTCTTTACCTAAATGCACATTTTAGGACAACAACTGTGCTTCTTGAGAGATACGTTGAAAGAGTTTCCCGCAGAACGGTATTATATCCTACTCCGTTTAATTTTCTAATTTATTCAACTGTTGAAGTCAATTATTTTGCTGAAGTGGAACAAACTGACTTGAACACATTGTACAGTGCAACCTACCGTATGTTACCATGGTATTGGCTTTAAACCTACTGGTAATCCCTCTCCTTTTCATATGTATGTATAGAGTTCAATGACATTTGCATTTTTCCTCTGTTTTGAATTCTGTCTATTAATAAGCATAAGATCATATATTTGCTTAATGACGGTATTAGAGGAATAAATTATAGGTGACGTCATGTTCAATTTTTTAAACCTATCTCAAAGTAGTGATTACATCTCTAATTCATCTGGTGAATAAGTAATATGTTTTGTTCCAAAGGTTATTCATCGTGGAGTACGTAAACGCCGCGGAATCGCTTTAAAAAAAAGAGTGAGGTCCATTATTAAAAAGTTAGTTTTTTTCATGTGGGGTCTGCATTTACTCACTTTTTTTAAAGTGATTGCGTAGCGTTTGCGCTTTCCACGATTGCAAATATCATTTCTCTTCGTTGAAATATGAGTGTCCAACTTCTTGTTTAGAGTGTAGATTGTTTTGGTAACGCTCCAATGGAAAGCCCAAGCCTCATGATCTATACTCTAAAAGGACTAGTCAATGATACAATTAGAGTCCCATTGGAATATTATAAAGAATAAGAAGTTTTCCTTTCCAAGTAATTTAGGATCCCATACACGACTTATCTTTATCAGTTATCAAAATTGGTTATCACAATCTCCCGCCCAATATTTCTAATCGTCAAAGCCAGTCTGTCATAGTTCATATGGCTCAAGTCTCACATTTTTTGTTGGAATAAACTCTGATACTATTTGTAAGGCCCCAATCGAAAGCTCAAATCATATAGCCTATACTCTAAAAGGATAGTCAATGATACTATTGGAGTCCTATTAGAATATTATAAAGAAAAACTTTTTACCAAGTAATATGGGATCCCATATATCTACCCTTATCACTTATCAGAATGAGGTATTACAATCGAGGCTCTTATACTATTTGTAATGCCTAATGGAAGGCCCAAGCCAGATGACTTATATTCCTAAAGGACTAGTCAATAATATAATTGGAACCCCATTGGAATAATATAAAGAGCAAGAGAATTTCTCCTTCCCAAACAATGTGGGGTCCTGTACACCACTTACTCCTTATCACTTATCATAATGGAATATCACAATTGTTTTGTCCGTTTAATTAAAAAAAAAAAAGGAGTTCGACGGAAGAAGAAAAGAAAAATGTGAACCACAACACAAAGAAAGAGGAGAGGAAAAAACGAGTATTTTCTTAAACCTATCTCAAAGTAGTGATTAGGTCTATAATTCATCTTATATGTAAGTATTATGTCCTATTCCAAAGGCTATTAGTTGTAATGTGAGTGTAATTTAACTTCTTGTATAGACTGTTTCTTTTCTGTTTACTCATCAGACAATCGATACAGAAGTTAAAAGGTATTTGTCTATGATATTTGATGAGTTGGAATGAAGAAGAGAGGCAAAATGTGAACAATTCATAACAAGAGGAGGAGGAGGAGAGGGGAAATAAAAGGAGCAATGCTCAACCAATTCTCTGTTATCGAAGTGAATTAGTATTTCTGATGATGCCTTCAGCTTCCTTCATGGAATATATCGAATATGCATGCTAGTTCAAATATTAAATCTAGTACAGCACAAGAAGCAATGTACTAGGTAATTTAAATGAATTTCCAATTACTAAGAGACAATACAATGTGTACTAAACAAACATGGAGGAAGGGAGACTGTGAACCATACCAAGATGGTGTATAAAAACCACTTTGTATACTGTTTGGCAGAGCTTCGTTGGCCAGATTGCTCCTTATGGCCCCAGGTTTCTCTCATTTTGGGATGAGACAAATGTGTTGGGACTGAGAGAGATGATGAGGCATGAGAGCATGTATTCTTCATAACATAGCCAGCACAAGTTCGCATTTGGCATCCAACATTTTTGGAAGAAGATGGGTATGGGAGTGTCATAATGTTTAGAGGGTCTCATCCGATCTCTTCATCTAATAGATTTGACTCAAATAGATTGTTCAATTCATGGTTGTCTTTACAAATATTGATATGAAGACAAATTTTTTTAGTGTTCTATTTTGTTAATTTAATGTTCAAGAGTGTTATAAGCTTGATATGGGAAGTAAATGCCTATTGTATGCTCCTTGCAATATACCTGTTATGCATTGTAGTTTCCGTGATACTTTTTGTATATATTTCCCAATCAAAATGTCTCCTGTTTGGCAGGTGCTTTCCGTACTAACACTTTCTGATTATATTCCTGGAAGTAAAACCTCTATACTTGAACAAGCATATAACCGGAACTTACTCGCTTCCTTTCTTCTGGTAAAACAAAAATGCAATAATATAGCATTCAGTAAACGATATGAACAATATTTTTCTGTTACCTCGAATGTCGAAGTAATAATCTATTTACTGTTTTACTTTGCAGGCTAATTTGCTCACTGGGTTTGTAAACTTGTCTGTGGATACCCTGTCCGCATCATCAGTCGCAGCCCTTTGTATTTTGGTTTTGTATGCTTCCGTTTTGACAGTTGTCGTTGGAATTGCAGATTTTTGTTCCATTAGGCTTAAGTTTTGGTAGGGCAACCATCGTAGCATTTTTTTTTTTAGTTTTTCCCCATTTTTAATGACCTAAGATGCATATCAATGCGCCTGTTGACATCGTTGAAACTGATCCCTGAAACTTTGACAACCGGGCAACGTTAATTCCTCAAGAGTATTTTGTCATTCTATTGATGTGATTGGTTGAAGTAATTATTTTTTATTAAAAAAAAAATGATGTAGCCAATTACATTAGTATACTGTATAAAGAAAACATCCCATCTTTGTTGTAGCTCTCTTCTTTGGTATAATGCTGGCGTTTGTGCTTCCCTAGATTCAATTCATTTTACGACTGTATACAGTATTGTTGTAATCAATATTATTAGAGAAAACAGAAAGATAGAAATGGAGAATGAGATTTTTAACGTGGTAAAAATTGAGGTTAAAAATTCACTTTCTCGAGAGAGCTGAAGCTGATAGTCACGTGGATTAACCGGCAGAGAGTATGACAGTTTGGACCATTGCCAAAGTTCGACTGCCCTCCTTCATATGTCGTCCTCAACAGATAAGGATACAGTTCAGCCTTTGCATGTAATCTCTATCCTTCATTTTGTTTATATAGATATATGCTCTCTCTCCCTGTCTCTATCTCTCCATCTCCCGTGATGAACATAACCCTGCGATTCTTATATGTAAGTTAACGCAAAACAAAAGGACAAGCCTAAAAAACAAAAAAACATGGTAGGCCTAATGCTTGACGAGCGTTGCAAGCAGCTAGGCTATGCTATACAAGAGATGAATCATGTGTGTGTATATATATATATATATATGAAAATCACGAAGAGATTACACAATAATAAATTCATAAATTGATATGACTCGATCGATAAAATAATACATTGTAAACTTACTTTTATTATAAAGTAGATTCAACGAATTTTATGCAGATCAGTTTATGCCTGTAGTAGCAGTTCTATATATATATATATATATATATATATATATAAATATAACTACTGGTCCTTCATCTAGTTTTTACCATATAAATAACTGATCTTTTTCGATTAGGTTACAGCCTAGCTCTAGCTGATGTTTTGGTAATACTTCTCTTATCCAACCATGCATGCAATTATTTGCATAGATTAGTAATTAGTAATTAACTAATTAATTGCGCCCACAGCTTTACGTCTCTGTCTGGAAGGTACTAAGCAAGCTTTCCATTGCCTATAAATGAGTGAAGACCCAAAAAAACGCAATCCAATGCCCTATAAAATCAGCTTAGTCCTTCATTTGCTCAGTGCTTCCATAACTCGTTTTCATTGCGCAGTAGTGATAGTGACAACTTCCTGACGTGTTTATGCTGCTCACACTCAGTTAAATGCTGATTAGCAAATCACTAATTTCATTTTAGCTAGTATGCCCTTTTCATTATATAGGCAGTTCATTATATAGGCAGGATTATCCATGGCTTGCAATTACTTTTTATGTAAAACCAGCTCTCAAGATCAGTACTAGTTACATCAATAGATCAGTAGATCCATCCTTACAAATAAATATCTATTACAAGTCCGTGCAGATGATACATTTTTCGTATTGTTAATATGACATAAATATTTGATTTGAAAGATTTTTAATTTTTTAAGTTTTACTTACAAATCAAATCTATTACTATATATAAAGTCGAATCATATAATTCCAACGTGACATCTTACCTATAAAAATAGGTTATTGTTGGCAGTATATCTTTCTTCTTACATATTCAAAACTCTACCCAAAAGTACTATTTCAATATTTATATTGTTTCGTAAAAAAAAATCGTCATATAAACTATTTTGAATTTCTCTATTATAAAATCTTGTCTCTCTCTCTCTCTCATACACAATAATCCACGCATTACGTGAGCTATAGGCTCGTAATCTTAATACCATAGTGGTTTGTGAAAAATTTAAAAAAAAAAAAAATCTTAGAGATAAAATTTTGGAATGCCTACCGACGCCTAAATCTAGATAAACCATGACATGTAGTACTGTACAATGCATAGTCGAGCACAGGTTAAAGCGCTTAGTGTGTCAAAATTATCACGTACATGAGAATCTAAGGGTGCGTGAGCCAGTCCTTCACTGCAAAGTCCAAACACAGATTTGAATGTGAGGGGTAGCTTTTGCACAGCTTGTTCTGTTGTTTGTATGCTTTTTTCTATATAGATTTGGGTCCCCCAACACCGTCTCCATTCCAGACACTGTCCCGGTCTTCCCCATCTATGAAATCGGCAAGGAAAGCAGAAAAAATAAAAAGAAAAAGAAAAAAGAGGATGAGAGAAGAACCTCTTTCTTTTTCCTTCACCTTTTGAACCAGAAAAAGCACAACTCCTTTTCTGCCCTCTCACGTGCACCATATCTCTAGACCACTTCACATTATTTTAACCTACACCCTCTCTCTCTCTGTCTCTCTCTCTCTCAAGTCTCAACAGTTGAAGAATAGGGTTCTGCTATAAAATGATTGTTGTATTTGAATTGGAACCGATAACAGTGTTGGGTCATCAACTCAAGTCCATCTGAAGGGCCGGGAAAGAAAGGAAAGGAAATAAGTTTTCTACAGTTTGGCCGATAAAAATGGCTTTAGAAGCTCTTTCTTCCAATGAGCTTTTTAACTTCATAATCTACGACACTATCTCTGCAGCGCCATACAGCAGCGCCCATGATTCTTCAGAGACCAGTTTCTTATTAGAGAATGCATTAATGCCGCCACCTCAAAACCAAGGTGCTATTTTGGAGAACTCTTCATTATTGATGACCCAAAAGCGCCACTTTGGTAAATCATCACAAGTTGTACTAGAACGGAGGCCGCAGAATTTGGCGGTTCAAGCTGGGAGGAAGAAGAGGAGGAGAAAGCCAAGGGTTTGCAAAAACAAGGAAGAAGCTGAAACACAAAGAATGACGCACATTGCTGTTGAAAGAAACCGCAGGAAACAGATGAATGAGCACCTCTCTGTCTTGCGCTCCCTCATGCCTGAATCCTATGCTCAAAGGGTACTGTGTTTTTTTGTTCTTCTTTCTGGCCTTCTTATTTCTCTCCATATCATGTTCGGGATGAAAACACATGATTTCCATATTAAACAAACATGAGGCAATCAATAGATTATTGCTAAACTTCTATACCATAATTCCAATGATAATATATACTCTTGACATACCATAGTATGAAAAGGTATCCGTTCTTAGATTTTCATGCCTGGAATGAATTAAATTTGAGAACTTTGGTGTGGGTTCTGAAAAGCCGGACTGAATGAATCCCAGACCCAGCAATGTCGATTCATTTGGAAAAGTTCGGTGTAAAGTCAGGTAATATAATGCAGCAAAACTCAACAGAGAGCAGTCATGTAAAAGCAAAACTGAAGTTGTCAATTTTGACTTCAGGCAGGCATGCAGCTCCCACCAGTTATTCCTTCAGATTTTCCCCCTCCGTCCCCACTGCATTTAATTTGTAATTCTATAGATTTTTTCATGTTTGTCTGTCACGTGATAAAGGAATTAAGCATTAGGTGAAGGGAAAAAATTGGGATTATCGCAGCTCTCATGATTAGAAATTGAAGTTAGTTTCTCCATTTTCTTCATTATCATATCATATTTTACAAATAAATTTTATAAAAATAATTTTATAAATTAATACGATATGATAAAATATGATTCGTCAAATTTTAACTTTTTTTTATTATAAATTAGTTCTAACGATTAGATAAAATCAAGATGTCAATTTTTAACATTAATTTTTGTATAATCTCTTTCGGATTATAACAGTACCCTTTTATTAAACCCTTCAATGAAAAAGAATCTTGTTTCTGTAGGGTGACCAGGCCTCTATTGTAGGAGGTGCTATAGAATTTGTGAAGGAACTTGAGCACCTCTTGCAGTCACTCGAAGCTCAGAAACTCCAACAACTTCCGGCACAACCAGGAGTGGCCGGAGCATTAATCGACGAAGATGCCACAACCTGCAAATTCCGGCAACCGCCATTTGCACAGTTTTTTGTGTATCCACAGTACACGTGGTCTCAGATCCCTAACAAGTATACAACAAAGACTTCTGAGGATGCCATAGCAGATATCGAGGTGAGTTTGATCGAAACCCATGCAAACCTTAGAATCCTGTCGCGAAGAAACCCTAGACAGCTTTCAAAGTTGGTTGCCGGGTTTCAGACACTTCGCCTGTCCATCCTTCACCTCAATGTGACCACCTTGGACCCCTTGGTCCTCTACTCTATCAGTGCCAAGGTACGAAAGAATTAATATATTTAAAACTTTTATATCTAGTGTTTGTACTTTCTGCCCAGAAAGAATAAATTTATTTGCAAATTAGTAAGTTTGTTTATTGATCATTCAGAGAAAAAACAAAAAGTTTGTTTATCGATCACAACTATATAAATAGGGAAATACTCTCACAAAGGATTACATATCAAACTTTTTTTTATAAATTGATCTGTCTTGATATATATATATATATATATATATAATATATTAGATTATAAAATTATAAAATTATAAAATAGATATAACAAATTAGATAAAGTCATATCAATTTATAAAATTCTTTAATGTAATTCATGATTTATAAATATAGCAATACTCATATAAATAACTTATTTTAGAATCAAATACAAGAAATTACCATTAATTAGCTTCTTTGTATATTGATCTTCAAATGTTCGATATTTTGAAAGAAGAAACTCTCATAGAGCTCTAATTGCATGCTAGCGATACATTGATCATCTGTATAAATAGATCAGAAAACTTGATTTGATTGAAGGTGCTATTATTATAATATATATGATCAAATCAACGGCATGCATGCATGATCACTAATATATAATGGAATTATATTATATCCAGCCGCGCCTTCCCTTAACCAAAATCCGAGTTTCTCCAGTACTGTTCATAAAATATGAAAGAATTTTGCTCATTTTTTGGCCTTCTTCATAAACCAAAAGGTCATTGATGTGCGCACCCAGAGGGCCAGATAGAGAAAGAGAGAAACTTTTTTTCTGAAATTTGTAGCCTTTAATTTCTATGTTTGGAAGGAACTATGTGCCCCCGATTTTCTTAAAAAAAAAAAAAAATAGAGTTATTGGTTAAAAACTTTTATCATTTGATCTGAATGCAGGTTGAAGAAGGATGCCAACTCACATCAGTAGATGACATAGCAGGAGCAGTTCACCACATGCTTAGAATAATTGAGGGCGAAGCTGTCTTATATTAATGAACCACACCTTGGAGTTGAGGTGGAACTACTGGAATGCCACAGTCCACACCCTCTTTTTGCTAGCTAATTATTTCTCCATTAAATTAGCTTAATTCTCCTCCTTGTCGATCCGTAGCTAAATGCAAATATGTGTCTGTGTGTGTTTTCCCTTAGGTATAACGTACGTACAACTTGTTAGATTATATTTTCCACCAAAAATCACAAAAAAAAAAAAAAAAAAAAAAATTAGATGAGGAAATTCGGATGTACGTTTATATGTATTACTAGTGTACGCGTGATATGATCACTAGACTTTTGATATGAATCTCTATTTTTTATTTTATTTTTATTTTTTTCTTAACAGATATATATGAGGTACTGTAGGGCTAACAAGTAAAATTTTTCTCGTGTGAAACCTGAAAACTGTTTGCTCGTGATATTTTGGATCAACCTCATTAGAAGTCAGTCCAATCATTACAAAAAAAACTATTTATTTGTACTTAGTTAATTTTTACCAAACTAACTATATCAAAATAAAATAAATCTATTTTTATCATAAATAATATCCATTGTCGTCACAAAAAATCTATTACAAATACTCATTTTTCTTACAGTAGATCATCTTTAAATCCTAATTGTAATAAAGAACACAAAGCATACTGGATATGGCCGGTATCTTGAGGAAAGTGGTAATTTTCATTAATTAATTACTCAAATATCACACGTATAATATACCATATATAGGTCATGAATATACCATATATAGGTCATGTTATATTCATGATCCTTATGATTTTAATGCTAAAAAATAATGCAAATGATGCTCAGTACGTACCTAGGACATTGAACGTACGATATTCCACAAAGAACATTATTATTTCTCTCCCCTTCCTCCTCCGACGATTCCTCATGTGCCTGTAACCTGTTGAAGCGCGCGCAGGAGGGAGGATTCTTTTATTTTATTTTTTGCTTCATTTTACTTGTAATTAAACAAGTCGTGTATCGCGTGTTCTCCGAATGCCCACAAAAAGACTCTGTTTGATAGTGAAAATGTATTTTATCTCATTTTATTATTATAGTTTTTAAAAGTTTTTATATAAAATATAATAAATAATCTAATTTTTTAAAAAATTTTAAAATTTTAAAATAATATTAGATTCATTAATTTTTAACTTTTATCTCAATTTATCTCCTTTTAACTCACCTCTCATATAATATCTTAAGGCACTCATAAAATAGGTCGGCAGGTGTCTCAGTAGTGACAAGCGGGCCAATGAAAAATTTATGGTAATTTATTTTATTTTATTTTAAAAATTAAAATTAAAATATAGTATTCATCTTAGATTATTTTTCTTTTTAAGCTTGTAATAATTTAAATAAAGCATATTTAACAAAAAAACCTCACTTTTACTTCATAGTTAGCTACGTACATGCATGAACCTAACGCACAGTACACTAGACTAGTATATAATTGCACTAATTAAAAGTTTTTTAAATATATGTTATTGCTTATATACTATATTCAGTGAAATACAAAACTTAGTGTATGTTTACATATATTACGATATAGTTACCTCTTTTATATATATAATTCCTATATAACCATTTCCACAGTTCAATGATCTCACCTTTTAACTTCATTATTATATAAAAAGTTTAGATATATATAAAATTACTAGTATTCACGGAAAAATGAAAATTTTAAATTTATTTAATGTTTCTTTCTTGATTGTTTACACATTCTTTTATCACTTCGTTATTCTTAACACAAAATTATTTATTTATTTTAGACCTAAACATATCTTACTTTTTCTTTTTTTTGTGCGGCAATTATGATGAATATACGGAATAATCGAAAAAGAAAGCAAGAGAGAAATAATTATACAGAGATTTATGTAGTTCGCGCGGCAGTGTACTTACATCCACGGGAGCGAGCAGTGATAATTTTACTATATTTAAAACAGGATTATATCATATGTATTTATGCTAACCCTAATTGTATCGACATACTTAAGAGAATTTACAAAAATATGAACAATATACTTCAACATTTTTAATCCTGACTTCCTAATCCATGGGTAAGCCTTAAATAATAGTACTTGCAACCACATCTCCAAGCAAGGCAATGCAACATAAGTAATTTCTACATATGGTTGTGAGTGCATATAAAACGTCGCATAAGTATTTTTAAAAAAATAAAAATATTTTAAAAAAAATAAAAAGTATTTATCTGATATTTGTGCATTTCACGTCTGTAAGTAGAACTACTCAGACAACATTCATTGCACTAGCTATTTTTTAGTTCCATGAGTCTTCGGAATTGAACACGGCTTTTTCGCCTTCAAAATGCTAGTCATATGTGAGCCCTATGTATCAAAACAACTTCTTGCATGTCCCATTATATATGTTCAAAAAGTTCAATCAATTCGAGTCTTCGTATTTATCTTATTGCTTTATCTAACAATTAGAGTCGGCATTAGTACGTAGTCGTACTTAATCGCAACAAAGAAAGTAGAATTCTTTCATAAAATTTGATCTATAGCAATTACAAAAGGAATTATGAGATCAGATGCACTTTATAAACCAAAGCCGGTTATATCATGAGTGTATAAAAAATAGAAATCCAGCAGGCCAGCGCTTTCCCTATTTTTTTATAGAGCAATATTAGAAACAAATGTTGAATAAATATCAACTGATATGAGTCATATGACATAATAAATAAAATGTATCATTTATTTCCTTCAATTTCGGATTCATGATTTTTTTAATCCTTAACTCACAGATATATTTGTGCAGCATACAGCAAGTATCAAACACTACAAATTATCAAATAATATTTCTCCGATATTTATTCTTAGCTTTTGTCCTAATTAACATTTTTGTTTTTCATATCCCCAGCAAGAATCAGCAAAGATCGATGCGGTGATGATCTGCATGTGAAAGCGTTTTATATTATCAGCGATTTAGAAAATAGTAAGTATTTTAATTTTTTTAAAATTAAATGTATCTTATGATTAATAATGTGTTAAACACACCGATCTGAAATTACAAAACAAAGACACCGTACATTGAGAGAAACAAAACAAAAAGGTTCCATTTTCGAAGGTGAAAGCAGCCTCACGAATATTTCAACGCTTCCTAACAAAGACATATTTGAGGCACGCCTTCCAACAGATGCCCTGTCCTTCCTTACAGTTTTCTAATACTAAGCTTACCTGGGACATTAATTTCTTGTGTAAACAATATTAGTTAAACATCCTCATCGTAATTAATTCTTTCAATATTAGAAAAAACAAACTTCCAAAATTAAATTACAACCTCCAAATATATATATAATATATATATATATATCATGTTTATCATTCAGTAATGACGTTGTATATATGGAAATTACAATATTGCTAAGATCTCAAATTATATCCCTAATCATAATTTGAGTTAATAGACATTATTAAGGGCCGCAAACGATCCGAACCAAGTCAAGATTTTTGCTCGATTATCAAGCTAAACTAAATTCAAATAACTCGAGTTCGAGTTCGAATTTGAATTCGAGTTGAGCCGATCAAAGTTGATCTTGAGTAGATTCAAGTTATTTATCTATCTTTACTTTTACTTTTTAACAAGCGGCATGAATCGAACCAAATCTACTCAACTAATTATTCGAGTTGCTTACTATTTATAAATATTTGAATTAACAATCCTTTTGTGAACTTAATACATTATTATTATAAAATAATAAAATCTGTAATTTATACGTAAAATAATAAAATATATTACTTATAGAAAGTATTAAAAATAATATATCTTACAAAATATATACAATAAAAAAATATATGTAAAAATATATATATAGAGAGATATTACGAGTATTGTGACTACGTCGAAATGAGCTGAGTCAAATTTATACGAGTTTAATTCATTTAATATCCAAACTAATATTAGTGGTCACAAACAACTTATTTATTAAATGAACCGAATTCGAATTGAGTTTACACAAATCAAGCTTAAATTATTTACGAACAATTTTATTCATTTGCAGTCCTAGACATTAATATTAAATTAAGGATATATACACGAGTTTATTCACCCATCTTAATTAATTAAAGATCAACGTGTTGACTTGTCTATAAAAGTCACTCCTATGAGCGCACACGAGTTTTTATCCGAACAGAAATAAATAAATAAACATATAAAATAAGTTTTATAATATTTATTATTTATAATGTATTGAGCAACAAGTATTATAAGAATCACTTTATACTTTATGTGTCTATATATTTCTCTCTCACTGGAATCTTTAAATTTAGAGAAAATCTTGAGAGGATCTTTGTCATAAAAAGGACTGCATGGGATTATAAAAAATACACTAGATCATAATTACATTTCATGATAAATTGGGGAATTTAAGTACAATTATCTAATTATCTTAATCGAGAGAGAGAGAGAGAGAGAAATGAATCCGTCACCGAATCTAGTCGAGTTGAAGATGTCAGATGCCATGTTATTCCCTCTTTTCCACGGCACTAATAATTCATCTGGCCTCTCAAGTGCCCCCATTGAAGAGAATCTTATATTATATGTAAAACATGATGGATGCACAGTTTCAAATGGTACATTTTTAGCTTTCTTTAGAGACATCACTCCATTTCTGTCCCATAGATGTTCCCATACTCCATAGTCAAGCATGTATACTGGGACTATCATGGGAATCATGTGTATTATTATACTTTTGAACTTTCGAATAACTTTATATATATATATATATATATTGTAATTTTTTTCACTTGCAAAACTGAAACTTGAATATTAATTGTTGCATGTAGACATCATGTAGTCCTCGCTGCTAGTTACAAATTTTTGGAATCGTCTCCATATATTAAAATGAACCAATGATTGATCATTCTTTCCCTTTTTTCCTTGTAGTTTTCTTAAATATAATAAAAAATGGATTCAAAAGTGGGTCGTATATAAAATCATGTGATAAGCTCCACAACGATTTTCAATAAGTTATGATTAATGTATATGAGAGAATGCTACCAGGCACAAAAAATTGTACAAAAATAATTTTTTAAACTAATATGATAATTTTATGTAATCTGTTAGATCTACTTCATAATAAAAATAACTTTATAATTTAACAAATTATATCATGCTAATTTAGTTTGTAGAATTATTTTTATATAATATTTTTGATTAAATTATTTCTCAATTATAAAACATCCACAATGAGGTCTCTCTGTTTCTCTCTGATCTCTCCCATGTACCCATACACATACACACAAGATTCGTATAAATTTGACGAGAACAAATGTCATGACCCATGCACGTCTCTAGCTATCTGGTTTTACGCAAGAGGACGTTAGTCTTAATGAGGATAACGATTTATCCCACGCATAGAAACAAAAACTGGAGACTGGGAATCAACACTAGAAGGAAAAATATGCATCGATCCCACAAAACCCCTCCTTCAAAGCTTTTCCTCAAAACTACAAAAAAACATTTCACTTTTTCCAAGGCCCTCTCTGCACCCTATACAATATATAATAAGAAGCTCCCTTTCTTTACCAAGAAGATGACGTTCAAAACTCTCTTTGTTTGTGTGCATACGTGTGGAGAAATATATTTGTATTTGTGAAATATATAAATATTATATAATTATTTAAAAAAAAAAAGAGTAAATACAGAGCCCACGTGAAAAAAAATATATATTTTTTTAATAGTAAACCTCACTCTTTTTCAAAATATTTGCATAACGTTTATACCCTTTACGATTATATATAACATTGTTATTTTGGCTATAACTAGGCATACTGACAAATACATATGGCTATATATGGATAAATATTTATGGCGTTGTATCTTTCATTAACCAATATCATTAATCCATAGTTCTTAAAAGTATCTTTCAAATACCTATACATGGGAACTAAACAACAATGAGTATGATCACAACTTTTTCCTATAATTCAATTTTTTTTTTTTTCCAAAATTTAGAGGTGATCAGTATCTTCTGCAGAGCATCTTGAATGTATCACCCATTTGCCGCCCCAAAAGTACCGAGGGAAAAAACAACGTTTGCCTTCTTCTTGCCCAGTAGATAGCACCATCAATTTGAATGTATAATTCATTTGCAATGATTCCATTTGTTTATTATTGTCAGACATTTAGCCCTCTTGCATGCCTTTTTAACCCTGGCTTTCTTGGTCTTCCCTCCCATACGTAGAAACAGGAAGTCAGCTAATCATGAATTACAGGATAATATAGATGGAACTCTCGCTTCCCGATCGAGTTCTGAATTTGCCAAGTGGGTAAGCCGATATATATTTTTACTGGGTTCATTCAACAATTTGTGGCCCATTATCTTTAGGATTTTGGTGCTAAATGTAAGCAACTAATGAAGACGAGAACAAATGTCATAACCCAATTAGGTAAAGCCCAACGTGAATGTAGTAATGGTAGGTTAGGTACATGATGGCATCATATGGATGCTATCCTTATTTCATTCAGGCTGGCCTTTTAATGGATCTCATTTATTTTGGAGGATTATGTTTAATGCAATCTAAAATATAATATATAATCTCAACGCATACATCTCTCTTTTTCTAGAGTAAGAAACTCTCATCTCTCTCTAGAAAAACTTCTTCTTGATCATTTTTGTTGGAGAGGAAGGTGTGAGTCTTGGCTCTACTTTCCTCTCCTTATTTTCCTTTTTGTTTTCCTTCTTACTGTCTTTTTGTGTAATTTTTTTTTTCTACTGGTTTAGATTCTCTCATATCTATTGTACTTCAGCCTTGAAATGACGAGACGCGCTCCACCACGATGTTTCTCTGCCGTTGATCTACTGGGATGACACGCATATTGTTTTTGTGCGTGGTCTTCATGCGCCGCCCATTCCGACAGTTTTCCTGGCTACACGCATCGCACCATTAGATTCCTTGCCCTCTAATCCTTCAAATCGGCCCAACTTCACCTCCTTTCCATCGGTGCATGGTCCTCACGCTCCACTCCATAGGTGCAAGTCGTCTGTTTCTTCGTTGCAAATCTACTCTTCCCATGTCGATCTATTCGAGTTATTGTTTTATCTAATCGGTGATCTTATTAAGGGACTATAGACCTCTCCACAAATACCTCAAAACATTCAACTGCAGTGCATTCGTTTGCATCACCTTTGGTGGCTTACTTTTAGAATATTTTTTAAGACGATATCTTTTTTGTAGGGCTTGGATAGTGATCAAGAAATTGATCTCAGAACTCTTTTTTTTATCACCTCTATTGCATTGTGATTGTTGTGTTGAAGTATTTGTCAGGACTTTTATTTTAATGAAGTTTGCTTACTTAGAAAAAAAAAATCTAAAATATAATTTTTTCTTTTCATTTTCTCTTTCAACAAAAACCCTCTTCAGAGTGGTCAAAGAGTTTCACCTTTTCTGTTTAGAGGGTGGGTGGAGCTTCCTCCCATTTGCATAGTCTACATAATATTCTATTATGTTTTTTCCATTTTTATCTAGATTTTTCAACTATACTAGAGAAGTCCCAATCTACTATTTCTCGACCAACCAAGATTGCCACGCGCTGCACCAGAAGAATAACCAATAACCAATCCTTCAGATGCCAAATTAAAAAATGTCGAAAAGATGGCACATGATCCTCATGCCAGCCCAAATCGTGCATGGACCTCACACACCACCACTCATAATGAGTCTGTCTCCAACATGCCGATATTTTTAGGTTAATGATCTTGAATCTCTTAAATTCGACCAACCTCCAGTCTCCTAGTGTGACGTGAGATCATCATGTGCCACCACAGCTCCTAGCGGTCTATTGCTAGCGATTCGACTCTTCTCCAACTTACTATCTTCCTATATTATTGCTCATTTTAACCAAACTTATTATCTTCCTATATTATTGCTCATTCTAACCAAGGATTGTGAGAGAAAAAATGTAATAGAAGTCTTCTCCAGTCAATCTAGACCAGTGACATGCATCATGTATCCTCTTATTATAGTTTGTTTATCAAATTGTATCAATACCGCTTTAAGTAGCCTTTCCTTGTGAAAATTAGGTAGAGGTCAAGTGATCTTTGCCTTTTTGGTCCCATATCTATTTTTTTTTATTATATTATACTATCTAGTTTGAGATGAATGTTGGGATCTCTTATCCTACTTTGTCTTATATTATGTAACTTATTTATAAATATATAATATATTTAATTAGAAAAAAAAAATCTAAAATATAATTAAATTGCTTTTTTTATTCTTCTTCACAGGGTCGACAGCAGATCGGCTTTGCCTAATTGACACGCTCCACTCACAGTATATATATGCACGACAGTACCATTATTTTAAATTGGATTTTTTTGACATAAAACCATCTTGTTTTTATGCCAAACATTCCAACCTTGTACGGGTCCTCACATACATATATAGGCCAAGCAAATTTAAAACTTGCCCCCTCAACGTGTGGCCCAACCACAGTGACAATATGACAGGATAATTATTGTTGCGGTCTGTGAAATGCCTTCTTTTGTTATTTCTTTCTTTTTTGGGTGTTACACTTGGGCCATCATACACCGTTTTTTTTTCATTTAAAATGAATAAATGAAATAACTTAAATATGTCATATTTTATATTACATAAATACTATCCATTTAACTTCCAATAGGAGATAGAGATGACTCTTTTCTGAAGTTTTGTCTCCTGCATATTGACTCTTGATTGAGAGAGAGAGAGAATAGGGTAAAGCAAATGGAGAACATGTAATGGGAAGACAAAACAAATGCTTGTTAAAAAATGATATAATGCACATGAAGGCAACCAATTAATTTGAACTAATTTTCCATTTCCTTGTGATTATTTTTTTTTTTTTTTCAGATAGGAATATCGATTGTGTGCCGTCTTCTTCCATTCCTAGTAAGCAACAATCTTCGACTTGAAAATGATCTTTTCATTGCAATTGGGCTCATTACAAAATGCAAGAGCCTGCTTTTATTGCTAGATTTTTCAACTCCTCCTGATAATTGCTTCGATGAGCTAGCTATAGCATCAGTCTGCTGGCTCTCTTCCACTTGAACAACTTCATCTTGATTCATGCACAAAATATTAGCAACAGAAGAAGAGATTTGACACGATAGATCCATGGAAAGTGATCTTCTAAGATGTTGGTATCCTCCATGATCTCTAATCTCAATCATGGTATCTGTCTTTTCTGAGTTGCCCAAATCACTAAATGCACGAAATGAGTTTTTTAGAGCAATATCACTATGCATAATTTCTTCCTCCCTAACACATCTTTCCAAGTCTTGTTCAAGAGCTACACTTTCATTTGCATGTGGGGTTCCAGGCAAAGTTTCATTCTGAGGAGGTATTTCTGTCACCGGTGTAGGCGAAGGAAGTGGCTTACCGCTGCAAAGCACTATATTAGCACGACATAAAGGGCAACTCGAATGGGATTTGAGCCATTTATCAATGCATGGGAGATGAAAAGCATGACTACATTTTGGCAAGAGCCTTATGCTCTCATCTTCTTGAAACTCACTTAGACAAACAGAGCAATCAGTACCTTCAACCAACCCTTCTCCCTTCTTGTACTTGCATACCGTAATGGATTTTATAAGCGCCTCGTCCAAGCCGGTAGTTGCAGTATGCCATGGTTCATGGAGCGTCGGATTGTGATCGTCTTCCAGTACTTCTTCATTGGAGTCATGATCTTCTCTTCTTCTTGTCGAGTTGGGGCTGCCGCAGTACTTGGACATTATGGTGTAGTAGCTCGCAAGCACGAAAGCACTTACCAAAATGCCAATGACTGCAATAACAAGAGGGGAGAAACTTGGACTAGAATTGTCATCAGGGAAGTCAAAAGGGGGTGGAGGGTAGATGATGTTGCACCACTGTGGACAGTATAAACTACAAATGCCTTGAGAACAGTCTTTGCTAGGAATATAAGGTATCCAAGTTTTCGGGTCATCTACAGTTGCCATGACTAACTCTGACTACCACAATTTTAAACTATCAATAACATCATGTTTCTCTTTCTTCCTGCCAAGCTTGTGAACATTCTAAGAACAAAAAGGAGATAAACAAAAGACACAGAATGAAATCATTTAAATCGGTTGCAGACAACCTTCATACTACAAACCGGAACCCCAACTTACACTGAATTTTCAAAAGCATGCAAATGAGTTTGAGAGATAGTTCTCTTGGGACTGATAAAAATAGAACCACCAAGTATTACCTGATCAACAGAGTATGGCCAGGATAATTCCGGGATGGTTCGTGAAATTTTCTTCCTAACAAATTAACAATCGAATAGAACATATAATAGCACTTAGCAATGGTGAACACTTTACCACTTCCGGTTGTGTATATTGGGAGTGATGGGAGGACAAGAATAACAAGCAAAGGGGTATAGAAAGCTCCTACAATGTATATTTTATGAAGAGAGAAGATGGAGTGCAAAAGTTGCAAAGGGGCTTGTGTAGAAATCGAAATCAGGAATATTAGGGAACTCATAGACGTTCTTTTTCTTTTTCTTTTTCTTTTTCTTTTTCTTTTTGGTTCTTAGCTATCTTTTTTTTTTTTCGAGATAATGGTTTGTTGACTAAGGTGGTGTTGGTGGTTGGGCAATTCAATAAAGTAATCAATACACTGTTTTTCTTTTCCTTTTTATTGTTCCAGCTACTTAAAGAGAGAATCTCAGAAGAACTTTACACGTCTAAAAATGCTGAAAGCATGCATCAAGTTGCATCTGTACATCATACAAACTGAGAGAACAATCTAACCTAAATTTTCTATCGAGGTATATATTTGTTTGCTAAAATGGGCTGCCAAGTTAGGTGTCCTAGTCTGGTGGTTTCTATTGTATTAGGAATCTCGAGAATGAATTCTCTCCTCTTTTTTATCAGAAAAGCTAAAACCGTGTTGTAAGAGTGTGGACATCAGTAGAACCTTATTTTGGAGTAATTGGCTTATCTCATGTTATAATCTTTTTTCTATAACGCGACTTAAGTAGGCTCTGTAATGGTCATTCAAAGAAAAAGTAGAATATGTTGTACCAAAAAGAAGAAAAAAAGAAAGAATTCAACTAGAGTTGGAGGGAATATATCTGATTGGAACACTTGACTTCATTACTAAAAAAATAAAGTAAAGCTCCATTTGTCTTCTTAGTGCATCAAAGTGCCACTTTCTGTGGCCTAAACAGTAGATGGCCTATAGATTCCGCTTGATAAAGATGTAAGCATATATTCTCGTTTGACACAAAGAGCCACTTTTCCTTGCAATTAAGCAAGTGAAACTAAAGTTTTCTCAATAACCAGTTTCAAACGAATGCCATACCAGCAATTATCAAACTCAACCGCATAGCAAAGAACCTAATCCCATAATAGTAAAGACAAACAAGCATAATGCTCAGACTGAAAACGTAGTGAACATTAAGGATAGTAATTGGTCAATTAAGAATATTCTCACCCCATCTGGCTCTCTCTCTCTCTCTCTCTCTCTCTAACCAAGCACTTGATGAAATCCCTTCACACTTTTACTTTTCAGTGGTCTGTTCTACCCCTCTTCAAAGACACCAATAATACATCCTTATTTCATTATAACAGTTATTACAGCACTATTAACTGCAAAAATTTGAGGACCAATTCACAGTACTACTCATTGCAATAGAGGCGGGTCATATACTTGGTGCAAAATCAAGATCTAATAATCTAATAAGAGCATAGAGTTAAGGGAGGTAGTTCTAATCGAGGGAGGATCAGAGGGAAGTCAGAACCAATTGAATATTTTTAGTAGGCTCGTTAGTTTACAAGTATTGAGGAGTGTGTTGGGGAATTTACAGCAGCTTGGTATATGGGCAAAAACTGGTTTGGTGGGATAGGCATTGGTGCACTGGTGGTGGTTTTGCGTAGGCGTGTCTTTGGGCTTGGGCTATTTGTCATAAATTATTTTCCTTGATTCTATTTCTGCACCCCCAACTAGTGTTTTCTCTTGTATACATCAAGGCTACTTGACCATGCCTATTGGTATTAATAAAGTTTTACTTATAAAAAAAATTATAACAGTTAATACAGGCTAAGATACATTAAAAACTAAAAAAAAAAAAAAAAATCAAATTTCAATGTCAACTTATAGTTTCCAAGATAATTCTCTCATTAACCTCATATAATCTTCAAACGTGGCTCCAAATCTCCAATCTACCAGACAATATGACAGGGAACAACAGAATGTGAAGCCATTTTCTTTTTTTAATATGCTTGGCTAATATCCCTTGTTTCTTCAAATGGTTTCAGTTATTATCTTCCTTCTTATTGATGATTTTAGTAAATTTATATTGTTTTATCCACTCGCATGCATATCTGAGGTTGAACATGTTTCCGTTCACTTTCAGAAACAAGAAGACCAGAAGAATAATGTCATTACATAACACCGGTAAAAAGATTTATTGAGCAATGATAATATACAAAATAACTTTTTTTGATAAGTAAAAAAAAAAAAACTATTTTTATTATTTTGTATATTTTCACCAATAGATCTGAAATAAGGCAGGTAACATGTATTCAGCAAATTGACACCAAAAAGAAGATGCATGAGTAAGGGAAAAAGAAGCAGCTAACTGTCAGAATATAGTACTCATAAAATTCAAATGGAGATGATTATGAAGGCAAAAATGTTCAGACCAAAGACAAGACCTTCCATCACTTTTCATAGGCAGTTGAGTGTAAGATTCCAGCTTCTGCAAGATTACTCTAAATCAGCCCCCCCAAGGATTGAGATCACCGAAGGATGTCTATGGATCTACTGCTCTTCCTGTTGATCCTCAGGTACAGCTTCTTCCTTTTCACTTCCAGCTTCATCAACATTCCTTTGACTGAATTTCAGACGAAGGGGTCTACCCATCAGCTCCTGCATGGGGAGATATTCAGAAATCATTTATTACTCCTCAATCAGACATGACCAAGTAGCCAGATATTCATTAAACACCATCTGATGCATCTAACTGAAACCAGATAAAATTCCAGACTCATGAAAGATATTATGTGTTAAAAGGGGGGCTAGCTTAGTGTGCGATTGGGGGCTTCAGTGTCCATTTATGTATATAATGTAGACAGTTGAGAAAATACACATGCTGAGATGATGAATAAAATCTCTCCCACCTCCATTGCATCACTGATGAAAAGTTCAATGTGGTAAAGTCCAAGCCAGGAGGAAGCGTGCTCATGGAAGCAGAAGGGAGCCAAGAAAGCCGAGGAGGGTTTACCATGTCTCTGTAATTTTTACCCTCCACTCCCACCAGACAGTAACAGGCTTTGGTGTTTTCTTCAGTCCAGTTTTCCAAAGCAAAGGGAGAATATTTACATGGGAGCAGGCAGACAGGAAAGCAACAAAACTAGACCTGTGGCCCCAACTGAAAGAAATGGAGTCAAGTTTCCACACACACAAACCATGCACCATTATGTTCAAGATAAGCTTACATCAATAATTCGAACCTTCTACAGCATCTGCAGACCCAAATTATCAATTTTCTAATATATAAGCTTAATATTCCTTTGGATAAACCTACATCACCGACAAGTACAAGTTCTACCATCATCCCTCTCTAAGCTCCAACTATGTTTACATGTACATGGATATGTGGACAATAAAATTGTTGACCTTGAACAACCCCCCCCCCCCAAAAAAAAGGAAGGTGAAAAAACAGCCATTTCGGCCAGTAGACATAGTCAGCAGAGTTGGATATAACTTTCAACCCAGTTATCCAGAGCAAAAGGAACACATACATGGGAGCAAGTAGACAGGAAAGCAAAAAAACTAAACATATGCCCGAACTGAAAAAAATGGAGTCAGGTTCCCACATAAACATTAATCGAGCACCATAATGTTTAATAGAGAAAAAAAATTACCCCAATTAATTACCCAATTAACTGTAATCGCAACAAGCCACTCAACCTGTTAATGTGATCTAAAGAAAATTTCATCCAAACTCCAGCAGCTAAATAGGAAAAAGAAAGTTAAAGTCAAACAAGAAAATTTATCCAAAACATAAAAGCAAACAAGATTAATAATTTTTCACCTTCCCGTCCAAAGCAGAAATTGCAGCCTCTGCTTCCTCCAGTGTAGCAAAAGAGACAAAGCCATAGCCAGCAGATTTTCCAGCATCAAAGATAACCGAGGCTGAAGCTGGTTTGAAGTTTTCAGAGAAAAAATTTCTGAGATGCCTGGATCGTACTTTCCATGCAAGATTAGACACATAAAGTTTATGTTGTGTCTCTCCATCAAAATGACCTTGAGGACGTGGTGGAGAAGGTTTCTTGTAACTCTTAGCAAACTCTATCCTTATTATCCGACCCGATATTTCCTGCACCAAAAAGTTTTGAGTTCAGGTCTTCCAAGATGCCAGTCAAGTCAGATGGGAAACATGGTAATTAATTCATTTCCAGTATTCACGTTCACATGCCTTCAAGAGTATTGAATATTGGCATATATGACATAAGAACCTCAATATTTACCTACTATCATTAACTCATTTAATTTCTAAAGGAACTAAAATGGACAGACAATTAAAAAGATAACCAACACCCCCAATGCCAAAGAAACATTGATATGGCCAGTTTGGGGATCAGTGCATGCGCCACTTCTCTAACATAGTCTCCTGATAATCTCACTCATTTCAAACTTCATACTACAAAACCCTAAGCCTGCATTTTATTGGCCATGAGCAACGAGAATGACAGACTACAGAGGAGGAAGCAATTTGTTTTAAGTAAAGGTGCTTCGAGGAAAAGATGAGCACCCAACAAAGATGGAGAAAAATTAAAGATAAACAAATGAGCAAATAATTATACTCCAATAAAGGCTAATTAAGATCCTCCAGATTTACTAAGGTAATCTACTGGATGGATTTCTCTAAAACCTAATCATTGCTCACAAATGCAGTGGTCGGAATTTTGTCACATCAGTGTTTGATCACTCTCAAATTTAAATTCAATGTGCAAAAATATGGTGAACAATAAGATGATAAATATTTGAATCTCAATGTGGTAAAATCCTTACAATTAAACTTGAAAGCAATTATTGGAATTTAGAAAAGTTTACCCTCTTGATTACTCTAAGAAACCTAGAGGGTGTTGATCCAATAAAGAGACTTCTAGGGTAACTAAACTGTCCAAAAGCATTCATGTGACCACGCCAATGGCATTGGGACATAAGCTTCTATCTCTCCATTATTGATGGTAATTGCCAAGGTAAGCATTCTTTAGAAATAAATTCTCCTTCAAAATATAACTGAATTTATAATTAGTTTTTGGATGTGTGACAAAATCTCTCTCCACCTGTTTTCTCTCCATACACTCTTGCTCTTTGTTTTCTCTGGTTTCTTGTATCAACCTCTATCATCTCTGATGATTGGTGCTGTCTTAGTGTTCTTTTATTAGTTTATTATGGGTAATCATTCGGAGGTGGTTATTGAGTCTAAAAGATTCACCCTTTCAAACGTGGAGGGGCGCTGTTGTATCATTGAGAAGCGATGGAAGGTGGTGCGAAAGGTCCTTCTTGGGACTGCCTCTGTGCAGTGGCTCATTAAAACACTGGAGGAATGTATCAAAGGGGGAAGGAACAGAGAAGTATACTCAGCCATCAGGGACGGCTACAGCAGCCTCATTGCCCAGAGATGTTCCAATAACAAAGGACGATTCTTGGACCTTAGTGAATAAAGTCGGGAGGAGGAGGAATGTACTATGTTTTCCGAAAGGGGATGGAGGATGGGGTTGGCGTAGAATCATAGATGAGCTCATGGCTTGGAGCAACCGGAAGGGAGAGCATCAAGATAATACCAAGCCCAAAACTGGTAGATGGGAAAAGGGGGAAATTTCACGTTCATATAAGGAAGCACTATCGTATGGCTTTCCAACGCAGAAGGAAGCGGTGCCTTTTCCGACGCCGTTTGAGACCTTTGGCTTTCTGGAGCAGAAGGTGACCGTTAGAAGGCATAGGGACGAAAGGAACAAGAGGAAACAGGCCAAGGACTTCTCAAGTCGTGCGGGTGTCAGGTCTGAAGCACTGGAGCTACATAGGTTGCTGAGAGAAGTACAGGAGGAAATTCGGCAACTGAAGAAGGAGATGGCTCTGGTTATCAGACTTGTCGGACTTATTCTGGAAGGAGACAAATGGCGTAACATAGCCAATTTGGTATATAAGGAGCCGAGGCAAGACAAGGCTAGGCCCTCGAAAACAAAACCTATTGCCAAGCCCAAGAAAGTAAAACGGAGATGGCAACTTAAGAAAAACGGGCCTGGGTTTAAGGAGTCGACAGATTCAGCCCATTCTTCTGGGGCTTTGAGAGGAATAGAGAGGGCCGGTGCTTCGGGCTTCAAGTGGCCTGGGTCTCCTAGTCCGAAAGTGGCCCCTGAGAGGGACATACAGGCTTCTCCTAGTGGGCTGATTTACACCCAAACCCTAAATAACAGACCCGACACTCTTGGACCCAAAACAGCCATCTTCGACGCAATTCAAGGTTTCGGTTTCGTTCCGGAAACGGCATCACCCGGGATGACGCCGTCAGTAGTGGCACAGATAGTGTCGACGGTGCCGGTGGTGCCGTCCGACGAGCCTTTGGTGGCATCGGCAGTGCCAGAAAAGCTGGTTCTGGCGCACGGTAAGAGTGGGTTCTCTTCGAGGGCCTTAGCAGATGGACCCGATTCTCAAGGAGAAATCCAGAAATTGCCGTGCGTGGGAGGTGGTGAGGCCACTCTCTCGGTGAACAATTCTAGGCACCTGGAGTTTGACTTTGAGTTGTCAGACTCGGAGGATTTTTCTGCATTCGGAGGATTTGATGCATTTGGTGGAGGGCTTCTCGGATTCTTTGCAGGGGCTGGAGGAGTTCTCGATTGATGAAGAGTTTCAGAATCCTAATCCTCTAAACTATCTCTTTCCAAATCAATTTGATTGGGTACTGAGAACAGCTCAAGGGATTCATCAATTGATTGGGATTAGGTGTGATGGCTACGAGGAACAATTCATGGCATTACTTACTGCCATTGAGTCGGGTTATAACAAAAATCGTAGGGGCAACTCTAGGCAAACTAGAGAGCTTAACCGGTTGACATGGTCCTTGAATTCGGAAGGTCCTTCCTATAAGGGAAGGGCGAAAGGAAAGGGGCTGGCCGTTTCCTCATGAAGCCAAAAATTGTCTTGGAATGTACGGGGCCTCAATGAGGTGAATAAACCCATTCGGATATGAAACTTACTTCGGGAGTAGAAAGCTGATATTGTGTGCTTACAGGAAACTAAGTTGCAAACTATTGATAGGAGACTGATGAGGAGCTTGTGGAGGGGTGTCCACGTTGATTGGGTGTATATGGCATCCTTGGGGGCGTCAGGAGGGGTCATAGTGCTTTGGGACCCCAGAGTGGTGGAAAAAGTAGATAAGCAAATTAGTAGGTACACGGTAGCTTGTTTGTTCAAAAGTATCTCTGATAATTTTACATGGGCTTTTGCAGGTGTTTATGAGCCTAATGTAGATGCTGATAGAAGACTTCTGTGGGAAGAATTAGCAGAAATTCATAGTGTGTGGAATATCCCGTGGTGCATAGGTGGAGATTTCAATATTGTCCATTTCGCCAGCGAAACTCGTGGTAATAGAAAAGTAAGGCTTGCTAGTCTAGAATTCTCGAAATTATCTCTGACCTTAATCTAGTAGATCCACCACTTATTGGGGGTCCAGCCACTTGGTCAAATAACCAGACCTGGTCTAAGCTAGACCGCTTTCTTATTTCCCCGGAGTGGGAAAGTCACTTTCCTGACACCATACAGAAGTGCCTAGATCGCTTATCCTCAGATCATTGGCCGATCTTGTTAGACTGTGGTGGCCTCAACAATGGGAGGCGGTACTTTAAATTTGAGAATATGTGGTTGAAGGCAGATGGTTTTGTTGAAAGGGTTAAACAATGGTGGTCCTCCTATCAGTTCGATGGCTCTCCTAGTTACATCTTCACTAATAAGCTTAAAGCCTTAAAAGGAAACCTGAAGTTGTGGAATTCGCAATCATTTGGCAACTTAGGGGAAAATAAAATGCTTTATGGAGTGATATTTAGGAACTAGAAAGAATTCAAGAAGAGCGGGCTCTCACGCAGGAGGAACAAGTGCAAAAGACCTCTCTGACAGCAAATCTCGAGCGGGTGATTCTGATGGAAGAAATTTCTTAGCGGCAAAAATCAAGAGCCCTGTGGCTACAGGAAGGGGATCGCAGTACAAAATTCTTTCATAGAGTTGCAAACTCCCATCGTAGGAATAATAACATTGAGGTGCTTAAGATTAATGGTATGGAATGCAAAGATGAAAGGGTAATCCGTAGTCACATTGTCAATTTTTATGAGAATCTGTTGACAGAACAGGAGGACTGGAGACCTAACCTGGATGGTTTCGTTTTCGATTCTATTAACTCAGACGATGTGACTCGGTTAGAAAGGATGTTTGAGGAAGAGGAGGTCCATAAGGTCATTAGGAAATGGTTAAAAACAAAGCGCCCGGACCGGATGATTTTTCGATGGCTTTCTTTTAGGAATGTTGGGAGGTAAAAAAAGATCTCATACGGGTATTTCAGGAATTATACTCATGCCATAAATTTTAAAGAAGTCTCAACTCTACTTTCTTGGCTCTCATACCCAAAAAAGTGGGGGCTATAGAAATCAAAGACTTTCGACCTATTAGTCTGGTGGGTGGGGTTTACAAAATAATATCGAAAGTGTTGGCTAACCGTTTCAGTGAAGTTATTGGGAAGATTATCACTAATTCTCAGAATGCCTTTGTGAAAGGCAGACAAATTCTTGACGCTGTTCTGATAGCTAATGAATGTATCGATAGTAAAATTAAAGTAGGTAAGACCGGGATCCTGTGCAAATTAGATATGGAAAAGGCATATGACCACGTCAATTGGGAGTTCCTTTTGTATCTTCTTGACAGATGTGACTTTGGAGAAAGATGAAAGTCGTGAATAAGATGGTGCATATCCACTCCAAGATTCTCGGTCTTGATAAATGGATGTCCTGAAGGCTTCTTTCCTAGCTCTCGGGGTTTAAAACAAGGCGACCATTTATCTCCGTTATTATTCGTTTTGGTTATGGAAGTGCTGAGTAGGATGATGTCGGCCTTGGTGGATAATGGTTTGGTAAGAGGGTTTCCAATAAGATCACCACAAAGAGGTTTTGCTAATATATCTCATTTGTTGTTTGCAGATGATACTCTTATCCTGTGTGAGGCGGAGCTAAGGCAAGTGCGAGCCCTAAAGGCTCTACTTCTCTGTTTCGAAGCCGTGTCGGGGCTAAAAGTGAACTATAACAAATCTGAGATGGTTCCCATTGGTGACATGAGTAACATACAAGAGTTGGTTGGATCCCTCCGATGCAAGATTTCTTCGCTTCCTTTGACATATCTGGGACTTCCTTTGGATTTACCTTCAAGGGCGGTCGAGATCTGGGATACTGTGTTTGAAAGAATGGAAAGGAAATTAGCAGAGTGGAAAATGATGTATTTGACCAAGGCGGGGCATGTCACTCTTATCAAGAGTACTCTTTCGAATTTACCCACGTATTTTCTATCTCTTTTTCCTATTCTAGCTAGGGTGTCTGGCCGCCTGGAGAAGCTGCAATGGGATTTTGTGGGGAGGTTTGGGTGAGGAGTTTAAGTTTCATTTAGTAAAGTGGGAGAAGGTGTGTCGCCCATTATCGGAAGGTGGGTTAGGCATTCGTAATTTGCGGATATTCAATAGAGCGTTGCTTGGTAAATGGTTGTGGAGATATCATCAAGAACCAGAAGCTCTATGGAGAATAGTGATTGATCACAAGTATGGGGAAGCCTGCGGAGGATGGAGCTCAAATACTATTAGGGGGTCGAGTGGTGTTGGGGTGTGGAAAAATATCAGAAATGGGTAGAATACTTTTCATCAACACATCAGGCTCCTTTGTGGTGCAAGTTCAAGAATTAGATTCTGGAAGGATGCCTGGTGTGGCAATAGGACTTTGTCTGACTTGTTTCCGTCTCTTTTTCAGGTTGCTTGCACAAAAAACATCATTGTGGCGGAGGTGGTGGAGTCACTTGGAGGCCGATTACATTGGAATATCAACTTCAACCGGGCGGCGCAGGATTGGGAACTAAACTCTTTTGTGGATTTCTTCAATTTCATTTACTCATAAAGACCGAACCTTCAGGCTCAAGATGGCTTATTGTGGATCCCAGCAACCAGAGGAATCTTCACAGTTCGTTCTTTCTATAAGGTTCTCATTCAAGGACCTGCGACACAGTTTCCATAGAGGAATATTTGGCGACATAAAGCGCCTCCGAAAGCGGCTTTCTTCGTTTGGACAACTTTGTTGGGAAAGATTCTCACTACAGACAACTTGAGGAGAAGGGGAATTATTGTCACAGATTGGTGTTATTTGTGTCGCAATTGGGGGGAGTCAGTCAATCACCTCCTCTTACATTGCGAGGTAGCCAGAGCTCTTTGGTATGATGTCTTCAGTCGAGTGGAACTTGCTTGGGTGATGCCAGAGACCATAACGGCAACAATGGCATGCTGGATCTCCATTAAAGGCGAGCGACATATCAAAACTGTTTGGAAGATGATTCCTATATGCATCATGTGGTGTCTTTGGGTGGAACGTAATGAGAGGACATTCGAAGACAAGGAGCAAACCAAGGAGGAGTTGATTGTATTATTTTATAGAACTTTTTGTACTTGGACCATTGCCATAGATTTCAACGGCATGGATCTTCATGATTTCCTAGAAACCAATGGGCCTAATGGTTAGGTCATGACGAATCTTGTAATTGACTTTTGCCTTGTTTAATAAAATTTTACTTATAAAAAAAATATATATAACTGAGTTGAGTAAAAATATGAACGATATATATATATATATATTTTAAAATAAACTTCTAAGAATGTGAAATTTAAAAACGTTTGGTACATGTTCTCAAATGTGCATTTATTTAACAAAATGTAATGTGGATTCGTTTCGTCTATTTAATAACTAAATTAGTTTAAACATATAAGATAGAGTATACGTATCAATTATATATTAAACAACCAAATATAAACAGACACACAGATGAAATAACTAACAGAAACAGCTTACATAAGAGTCAAATTTATCAATCACGGCCTGCGCTTCTTCGGCAAACGCCATTATCACGAAAGCAAAGCGTCTGCTCTTCTCATTGTTGTGCTTTATTATCTGCATTTTCAATACACATAATCGAAACCCATTACTCTAATCTCTTAATCCTTAAGGATTTTTGATGAAAATCCTTAATCCATACTAAAAATCTTCAAACCCATTATTCAAAGGTACAGAATTATGAGAACCCAATATTCAAATTTGTATGAAATGAAAGAAGAATAAGAACCTCAATGTCCTTTACAACTCCGCACTGGCCAAAGAGTTTCTTCATCTCCACAACAGAGAAAGACCAGGGGATATTGACCACAAAAAGCTTTCTCTTCTGTTTTAGCTCCACGGTCTGCTCTGTTTGCTCTTCTACCACGATCTCCTGCAGCGTAGAAGACAGTTCAAAGAAGGGGTGTTTTTTCGTGGGGTAGTTGGGGACGAAGGGGAAAGGAGAGAGAGAGAAACTACGAAAACGAGTAGGGATGGAACTGCTTATATGGACTCGTAAGAAGGGTAACTGCTTAGGGGATAAGGCGAATTTAGAGGGAGAGTAAACTGAGAAGATGGGAATTGCACCCTCAATCGCCGCCATTGTCAATCTGGCACGAAAGAGCAAAGTAAACAAACGAAGCGTATCGATGCATAAAATACGGTCATTTCTCCTTTTTTTTTCGCTGAATTAAATAGGATCTTTTCAATTTCGTTAGGGAAATGCTGGGTTGCACTGATGATTTGTAAATTTGTATCGGTTTTTTTTAAATGATTAAGAAAGTAAATATTATTAATTTTATATATTATTTTTAAAAATATTAGAAGACGTTGAAAAGATATTTAAAACTAATAATTATGATCTGTTAAAAGTATTCATTAAAAATTTGTTTGGAATTAAGTTTTAAATTTTTAATTGTTTAAAATCTCTTTTAAAAAAATTATATATTGATAAATTTATAAAAAGTGTTTTAATTATTTAAATAAGTTAAAATTTTGCTTTTTCAAAAAATATTGAATTAAAGTTTTTATTAAAAAAATCTTTGCGAATAATTGTATATTTTAAAAAAATTATTATAATTAATTTTAAAAACACTTTCAATACATATTTATTAAACAACAAACAACTTTTAAAATATAAACTTATTATTTAAGTTATAAATCTTAAAATTATAAACTATTATTTTTACTACAATCTCAAACATGTATTACAAATTTGTTTTCACTAGCAAAATATGTGCTTTGTTTTATCGATGATGAGGGTATAGATATTGTTTTATCTAGAGGATTCTCGTCGACTCTTCTAGATATAAATTGGCTAGGCAGGTTTGGTACACGAGAAACTCTGATTATTATCAATTTTTTAAATTTTATATAAAATATAATAAATAATTTAATTTTTATAAATATTAAAAAATATATTATATTAAACATTTATATTTTAATAGTATTTTTTTTTTAAACTAACTTTTATCTCATTCTTAACCAAACCAGTCGGCAGATTTTGACAAACAATTTGAAACTACAAATGGACTCTTCAAAAAAGACCATTCATAATTTGTAAGCATTTGGAGTCAATAAATGAACAGTAATTACAACTCAAAGTTACTTCACTGGTCAATTCAAGTTTGGATATCCTCTTAAACTGGCTAAATATTATTCTTATAATAATTTATTATCCCGCTACTTTGATCTCTAGCGCAAGAAAAAATTAGCTGATTCTAATACTATGTGTGTTGTTGATGTATTTCGCGACTTAGCTCTTTATAGTGATCCAGTCGACTCTAACTTGCAAGTTAGGAGAGAAGGTGGGATCAGAATTCGGGATGTCTCCAATAGAAAAGTTAGTTCAGGGATTGAAATCTAGAATTATAAAGAAAGTGAGAGAGTATTATTTTACGTCATCTGGTTTATGATGGATTGGGTGCTATTTATAAACGTTTTTACATTGGACCTGTGGATGAGGATGGCTAGTGACATCGAGTGACACCCCTCGATCATCACCTAACCAATGATGGATTGGCTCATTCCGTTTCATCACAGCCGTATTAATTTTCCTAATTAATGACTGATAAGACTTGGGTATCCAGACGATAATTAATGTAGCACATACCACTCAACCTTAGTAATTAATATGGCATGGCACTCGATATAATCATATTTCATTATTTTTAATGCAACGCGAGTGACAATGGAGTAGGGACTGAGCTAGATGCCTTAACATCTCCTCAAATATTGTGGACGCCCAGGATCATTCGGGCTCGCCTTCCTAGTCGGGCGAACGCCCAAGATCACCTGAGCCTATCTCTCTAGTTGGGTCCAGAGTATGGCTCGAGTCGACGATGCGGTCTCTTGGCTTTATGGTCTTGGTGGGTCTGGATTACCTGGATCTTGGATCTCTCTCTCGCTGTGAAAGTTGCAACCTTGAGGGTAACACTGATGTTTTTATGCAGACTTTATAGGTATTTGTTTATTACATTCTTGAATTATTTTCGTTCTCAATTAACCGTTAGCTAATGAGTGTTTTATGACGAGAATTCTGAAAACATTTGAATTATGAGTTTTTCCGTGAATCGCGTCTTGGATGAGGCTTTTAGGACACACATTGAATCGTGCATGTTATGATCACTATGTGTGTGATTTAAAGAATTAATGTGTGCTTTTTTAATAATGAAAAAATATTTAAATTAGAATTGAAATAAATGAAAATATCAAAATTAATATTTTAATAGAATATTGATAGATTTAAAGAATCTATTAGCTAAATTTATAAAGAAGAATTCTCTAATTAAATTTTGGCTAACTTTATTAATTTCATTACTAATGCTGTTATATAACATGTATGTGGGTAACTTTTCTATTCCATCTCTCTCCATCCGTCACTCTGTTAGACTCTGTTATAAAAAAGAGTTGGTTGGCATTCCACCAACTCTTGACGCCACCCTCCACAATATTGGAATTAAGCAGCTTGCGTTTGTTAAATCTTCTCGGCCCCAATTTATCTATCTAGGCATGCATATGTTATATAGAAACGGGTGTAAAAAACTCGATCCGGAATAAAAATAAATTAAAAACGACCGGACCGAACCATTCAGTTAGGATTGGATCAAATGAAACTCTTGACCGATTGATTTTGGTCTCATAAATTAATTTTTGAGAAAATTCGGTCTCTCCTCGAGATTTACAAATTTTGGGTCGGAGACTGAACTCCTATATATATATTTTAAATATTTTAAATAATTTAACATATTATTTTTATATAATAATTATAAAAGTTAATAATGTAATTTTTATCTAATTTATTATTATTGACCATATAAAATATTTCTCAAGAAATTAGTTACATAATTCACTTATTTTTAATTTAAAAGTTTAAATAAATTTTATTATTAATTTATTTTAAAAAAGAAAAGAAAAATAAAAAATAATTATGTCGAACCAAACTGACCGAACCAATAACTACTGGTCCAGTTTGATCCCAATTAATGTTTGATTCAATCCAATCCAAAAAAATATGATGGACCAAAAATTTCAATCTTTCACTTTTTATTTCTAAATCAGACTTGATCAATTTATACTCCTAATTATAGTTTGTATTTGGTTTGTACTTTGTTCTTTCTCATGCCTATGTGTATTGATTCTGTTATTTGGACTTAAGATAATCTAAAATTGTTTTGTTTGGACTTAAAGATAATCTAACATGATGCCGAAAATTAAAAGGAAATTGAAGAATTTTAACACCAACGAGAAGAATCAAGGGGCAAAATCATAATAACGATCACGTACAGAAGGGCAAAATCAGAAAACAAAACATAAGAGGTAAAGGTAGGAGTGTTCATCCGGATTTCAGATTTGAGAATCCGGAACCCAGATTCAAAATTTCCTTAAATTTTTTTTTTAAAATTTCAAAAATATTAATAAATCAATAAAATTTTAAACCGGGCCGGATTCAACCCGACTCGGATGAACCGGCCTAGCTAAAGGCAAAGCTGTAATAATATAACCACCTACAGCATGGGCGTAAATGGAAAATACAATGTCATGCCAATAGCCACTTTAATAATAGATAATAATAAAATAATAAAATATAAATAGATATAATATGTATTATATGTAGGGGTGTAAATGGTCCGGTCCGGTCCGGTTTGGTCTGATAAATTTGTGGACCGATTCTATTCGATCCAAAAATTCTTTCACCCTGGACCGGACCGAACAAGAGTTCGATCCATACCGGTCCAGTCCATGGGTGCCTCATATGATTTAATGAGCTAAATTTAATTTAAAATTTTACATTAATCAAATATTTTTTTGGCCCAAATTTAACTACTATAAATTATAATATGTTAATATTATAAAAGTATATATTATATATTAATATGTTAGTATATATTATATATTAAGTATGTTAGTAAATTATAACTAATAACACTATTACATTAACATATTATATATTTATATGTTAGTAAATATTGATAAATTAGTAATAATATATTAAATAATAATAATACACTTATTACTTATAAGTTATTACTAATATTCTATATAGATATATTATAATTTATATTTTTATACTACAACTAGTCAACCAATAAATAATAATATGTTAATATTATAAGAGTATATATTATATATTAATATGTTAATATATATTATATGTTAAAATATATTATATATTAATGTATTAATTTATATTAATATTAATATTATAATTTATATACTATTTTTATATATACATATATAAATATATATATATATGTGGGGTTCGGTCTAGTTCGGTCCGGTCCGGTCCAAGAGAAGAAATCCTTTGGATCTGGACCGGACCGGAATTAATCGGTCCATGTAAAATTTGGACCGGACTGGACCGAATGAAATTCGGTCTGGTCCGATCCGATATCGATCCGAAACAACCAGTCCGATCTGATTTAACGGTTCAATCTGATTTTTTTACTACCCTAATTATATGAAGGTTAGATGCAGCAAAAAAGAGGTTTTTGAGACACATGCCGGTGGCCCGGTACACAGTTGTGTGTGCCCTTTTATTCCAACCTTTCAATGAAGAACATATATACGTTGAAGGGGCAATCAGTATTCATTTCTTCCTTTAATCTTCTCCACTCCCTCCAAAGTTCTTCTTTTCAAAAAGTAGCACGCAAAGTATTAGACTTAAATACCAAGCAAAACCCAAACATATCATCCTACGCAAAATCTCTCTCTCTCTCTCTCTCTCCACACAATGGCACTGAGCAATAATGTGATCGGAGGCATCAATTTCATTGCCATGCTGCTTTCAATCCCAATCATAGGGTCTGGAATCTGGCTCGCCTCAGAACCAGACAACTCTTGTGTGAAGATCTTACAATGGCCGGTAATCATTCTGGGGATATTGATCTTAGTTGTAGCACTAACAGGCTTTGTTGGAGGGTTTTGGAGAGTCCCATGGCTCCTAATATTCTACCTTGTCGCCATGCTTATTCTCATAATATTGCTTGCCTCTCTTGTGATTTTCATCTACATGGTCACCCTCAGGGGCTCCGGCCACCCTGCACCCAGCCGGAATTACTTGGAATATCATCTTGATGACTTTTCCGGCTGGCTTCGTCGAAGAGTTCAAAGTCCTTTTAAGTGGGATCGCATTAGGAACTGTCTTAGTTCCAAAACTATGTGTGCAGAGTTGAATCAGAATTATCGTATGGCTCAAGATTTCTTTAATGCACGTATTAGCCCCTTACAGGTAATTATCTAATCCTTATTTCATTTATTAAGATTTCTCTAGAACATGGTTCGTGAATGAAAAACAAGTACTGAATGAGACTGAACTTTCAGTTGAATCTAAATTTCCAAATTAGGCCTTAATTACATCCGTCTTCTCAGCTTCTTGAAAACGTTGAAAGAGCAAGTAGTTAAAGATTCCTCAACCATGTGTTAATCTTCTGTTTTCTGGATTGTATTCACCGTCTTTTTTAATCTTTTTTTTCTTTCATCTTCTTCTTCCCTTTTTTGCTTTCGTTAAATTAACGGACAGTCGGGATGCTGTAAGCCACCGACAGCATGCGGCTACACATTCGTGAATCCAACGTATTGGATAAGTCCGATAAACACGGCGGCAGACATGGATTGCCTGCAATGGAACAACGAGCAGACGCAGCTTTGCTACAACTGCAATTCATGCAAAGCGGGACTATTGGCGAATATAAAGAAAGAATGGAGAAGAGCAGACATCATATTGCTCGTAACTCTGGTGGCTTTGATATCTGTATATTTGATAGGGTGTTGTGCATATAGGAACGCTAAAACTGAGGATCTCTTTTCCAGATACAAGCACGATCACAACTATACGTAAACCTACCTGAACTTGTAAAATTAATAGACCCTCTGTACTGCCGCACCATCAGGTACGCTAGCTAGCTAGCTGATTAATGGCGTTTTGGATTATAATTTATTTATTTTTCGTGTCTTTGTGTGAGATGCAGCAATGTTTTTTTAAATAATTTTCTTTTTGTTATTTTTCATGTCATTTACATACATGAGAAAATCTCATGATAAATGCACTCATATATTTCTAAGCAATATATAATTATTTTAAAAAAATAAATAAATAAATATATAAGATTTTTTTTTTATAACGACTGTACGTCAGTTAGAATTCTACTACCATATCTAACAAAGAAAATACTACACTTTCACCTATTTTATAATTTCTTTACTATTTATTTTATTTTTTTAATTTTTTAGAATTTTTTTTTTAATAATTAAAAAAGTATTTATTAGTAAATTTATATATTTTTTAATTTTTTTAACGATTAAAAATATTTAAAAAATACTTTAAAAAAGTAATAAAAAAATAAAAATATTATAAATAATAAAAAAATAATAATATAATTATAAGCGTATCATTACCATCTAACAATCCTCCATATGCATTGGGTTTGATGACATTGATATGATTGGTGTTGAAAAAAGGATGAACGAATTCGTCAAAAGCCGTGCGTAATTCACGGGGTGCGCCGAAAGCTGATTGCTTTGCTCAAGTACTGGATTTGAATTTTCATCCGACGGTGAACACATATATATAAACTTATAATATAAATGTGAAGACAGAAGTCTTGTCACTATTTATCTTATATAATTTAGAGAAGGGGATTTCTACATATATATTTATATACCACATATATATATATATATATTTTTTATTATAAAATATTTGAAGTATGAATAATGAGTAAAAAAAAATATATTTAAAAAAAAAAGAAATTTTTAAAAAATTGAAAATAATTAAAATAAAAAATAATTATTTTTTTAAAATTTTTTAAAAAAATTTATTTTACTTATTATTCATTTTCTAAATATTTTTTGAAAAAAAATTAAAAAAATTAAAAAAAAAATATGATATTTAATGTGTAGGTATATGTTTTGAATTTTTCTTTGAAGAAATACTTTAGTTATTAGTAAATTATATAAAATTAATGTAAATTCCTATAATTTAATATAATTTATTAAATTAAAATTTTATTTTTATTATAAAATAAATTTAATAGATGAGATCAGGTGATATCATTTTAGTTTATAAAATTATTTTATATAATTATTTTAGAGCTGTGTACTTAGTGTGGAACTACATGCATTGCCGCAAGATACAGAGTTTTAAGGGAAGGGTATTGATCAAGTGCTATTTGCCACTTGGCAATGCAGAAAAGGCGTGCTTTTATCTGAGTGAGGAAAGTAAAAGAAATGGATCATGGCTAGTAGGCAGTAACGCCGTGAATAAGGAGACATTTTATTTTTAGGCCATGACCCTCTGTCTTGCCATCATTTTGAATGTGGCCCTTTTCCTAAAGATTTCATCCACTCTTTCACTGATGGCATATCCGATAACTATACATCAAATGTACATCAGGTGTGATTACACATGAAAATTAAAAATTAAAAATTAAAAAAAAAAATATATATATATACATATGTAATGAATTATTTGAGGCGGCTCTTACTCCCAATAATTTTATGAATGATCCCGTCATTATTATTTTAAATTTTATATAGTAACTTGCATAGTAATTTTAACGTTTATAAATATGAGTTTCAATCGTTTTGAAATTCATAAAAAAAATTTATAAAAAGAAGAAAGTTTTAATTTTTAAGATTTTTTTTATATTTCTCTTACAATAGTAGTAGTTTCCTTTTTAGTTTATAACATGTTATCAGCACAAAGTTCTATTAATACTGAAGCTATCAGTCTTCTACTTCAAGTAAGTTTTTTAATATATTATTTACAATTCTCGAGATAAATATTAAAGGTAATATTACTGAATATTACTTGATAAAATTTTAAATTCTATTCTCATGATTATGTGAATATATTTCTTAAATTCACAGATTTATATTTATAATTCATGTATATAATGTCAAATATTGAAATTTATTATTATTGAAAGCCCATATATCATAATGGACTAAAATCAAAAACCCATTGCTAAAAAACAAATTTATTTCAAAAATCAGCACGAGATAAGAAAAGAAAAAATAGAGATGACTTGAAATCGAAAGATAATCGATGTCTATTATTATTGGATTTCATACTCTCCAGTTTACCTGCTGAATTAGAAGAAAGCCTCTCCGTGTTTTTTGCTGATAGGACACAAAAATGGGGGGCAATCACATTTGCATGGTTATTGCCAGAATGGAAATAGTTGGCAATGCCTATATAGATAGTAATTCAATACGTCATCCTCTCATTTAATTTTTATCTTGTTATATAAAATGTGATATATTTATTACTATTAAATAATAAAAATTTATCTAATCTTTCATTAGATAATTTTTTAACATATTATATAATATAGTGAAAGTGAGATGATCGTGTAGTGTATAAAATCTTCCATATAAACTAATGGGAAGTGGATAGATGGATTTTTATTTTTTTTTTTCCTGCAAGGGAGATCAGGTGAAGTAGTTATGATTTTTCACTCACGGGGTGCAATCAAAAGCTTTACAGATTCAATTTAATCAGCCTTTTTAAGCTACATATCAACTTTTGAACACAATCAAACAGTTTTAAAAACTATCAAACTGGTAGTTTGCAGAACACATATTTCTGACCTTCTAATTTCAAAGGTAACAAGAAAAAGGTACAGGTAATCTTTGAGCAATTTCATTTATTTTTTTGTTTTAAGTTCATTAAGTGGATGCAATTGTTCCCTCTAAATAGAATTATAGGTTCACCAAATATACCAAACATCTGAAGAACAGGTAAATTGGTTTTTCACCTTTAAAATTATAAAAGAGAAAAAAAAGAGTGATGACTGATGGGCTTTTGGAAAACTGAAGGGCTTTTGGAAACTCAAGATGTTGGCAAAAGCAGTCAAGACAAGAATGTAGGCGCTCAAATATATACAACTCTTATGTACTTATCCTAATGCAATTGAGTGTTATTTTTATTATCATTGTAAAATTTTCATTTATTTTAAAATATAAAATAAATAATAAAATTTATTTTTTTCATCAACTTAAAATTTTAAAATAAATGATGATTTTACATATTATTAGAATAAAAATCTTGAGTTTGAATCTTGACTCTAAAATTTATTTTATTTAATTAAATATTTCACATACTAGATCATCCAATAAGGGAGGGCCTGGCCCACATATGTTTAGAAGTGTTAAAATATAAAATAAATAATAAAATATATATTCCCATCAGGTCAAGCTTTTAAGACAAGTGATAATTTTACCATTTGTCTCAAAATTCGGTCTAGGAAATATTTAATTAAATAGAGTAGAATGTAGAGTTGAAATTCAAACTCAAGATCTCAACTCTGATACTATATATTTAAAATCACAACTTATCCAAAAAATTTAAACTAATAAAAAGATGTAAAGTTAAATATTTATATTATCACTAAGGGCTTCATAAGATGCAAGTAGCTATGATTCTAAGGCTTGATTGTTTTTATAGATGAGATGAGATGAGATGAGATGAAATAAAAGTTAAAAATATATATATATTATTAGAATATATTTTTTTAATATTAATTTTATTTTGAGATTTGAAAAAGTTGTTTTGGAATTTGATAAAGATGAATTGTTTAGATTATTTTATATGAAAATTTAAAAAAATGTAATAATGAATTTGAAATGAGATAAGATGAGATGATTTTGAAGAATAAACAATATCTATATTTGCTCGAAATTTGTACTTTTACACTCGATATCCTCTTGCATTGCAGGTTAGTGTCGAGTATAAATATTGTCTAAATTAATTAGTAGCTCACTTAATTAGATGGACAGGATCATAGTAGCTTAACTGTTGAAAAAGGAAGGAAAAAGAAAACAGAGATATTTTGTTAGGGGGCTTGATGAAGATCACAAACTACTAATTTTCTCAGCAAGTTAATTCCAAACTACTTGTTAAAACATTAATCATAACTTAGTGGATTAATTCACACTACAAGAGAATCACCCTTTTGTGACGTCATTTATCGTCGCAAAAGGCTAAAAAAATGCTGCAAAAGATTTTTCCCGTCGAATTAAAATGGCTGCATGTCGGTTGGCACAGTATGCATTTTTTTGCGCTTTTTCATCAAAAAAAAAATCGTTGCAACAATATAAAAAGATTTCACCCTAAACCCTAAACCCTAGATTAATACCTCTGTCCAGCTATACCAGATTTCACCCTTTCATAGTAGCAATTTAGGGATTTGCTTTTTAATATAATTATCCTTTTTATTAATATTAATTGATTCCAATTATAAGATCGATTCACAATTAAATTCATCAAATAATATAAAAAGATTGAACTAGATTCACACATGAATTTTTGTTAGCAAAACTTGCCTAATAAATCTGTGGGTTGATATAGTAAAATTATAAACAAGACAATATAATGGCATAATAATTTATGTATATAACTAATCCGCCACTGAATCAAGCATGCATTCCATGGGAACCTACCATTGTGAACTTGAATATTCAACTTAAATAACTTTGTGCGCTTGCAATCTAGATTAAAAATATATGAGCAACTGCAATCCAGTTTTTTGCAAACTATCTAATAAATTGCATATATCCCAGTTAAGAAATATCATGAGGGAGCCCCCCATAGTCAGTCACTACAATTTAGAGTTGCTTTTTCCCTTCCTAATCTAATATATACATGGTGCATTTTGGTCACAGGCATGTACAAAATATGTGGGACTTGGCCGAGTATGATGATACCCTATTGCAAATTGGGTCCATAGCGGGGACTTTTTTTTTTCAGGTGCATTGAACTTCCCAGGAACACATCTCATTTCTGCTATTTCTCCCTGGCATGAATGTGGGGATTTTCCAGCTTCGTAATCTACTGTCCATATACCAGCTTGTTACTGTCCATCTACCATCAACAAGCTATGAGGTAGCAGCAACTTAACGTCACCCTACAGTGTTTCCATGTGGTTAAACCTTCCTTGCAACCTGTAAAAATATAGCATGTGAGTAACTAATTCACATGCTAGCCAACCATGAAATCCCATGCGCTAACACCCTATAAACAATTAATGTTTTCTTCCCATTTATATCCTGGTCAAACAGAATGTCTAACCCATAAAGCATAACAGCCTAACCTCAAGTCATTTTTTTTTTCTGCCATAAACTGCATAAAATAGAATGTCCAATCCCTTAATTCCAATAAATATAACAGTCTAACCTCAACAACTAGGCATCTACTCAAGCATTGTAGAACAGAATAATTTGTACTAATTTAGTTTAGACAACATGCAAAATTAGTGCAGGTAAACAAAACAGCTCCAAACAATCTAAAGCATGCCATCATCATCATCTCATGCCCAAAATTCATTACAATGCTTGTTATTTTAAATTAACCTATAAACAATCTTCCAAATTTCTACTCAAGCTTGAATGTAAAATAGGATGTCTAAACCAAGTACCCGTCCATAACAGCCTAATTTCAAGCATAAAAGAATGTCCAATGCCATAAACCAAAAAAGTACATTCTAACCTCAATAACTAGGTGTCTACTCAAGCATTGTAAAATAGAATAGTAGAACTAGCATAGACAACATGCTAAATTCGTGCAGGTAAACAAAACATTTGGAAAATCTAAAGCATCCTATCATTATCATCTTAACCCCACAAAATTATATGGGGATGTTAGTTTTAACACCCTATAAACAATCTTCCAAATTTACTGTGACTATGATGTAAAACAGAATGTCGAAACCAGCAACATAACAGCCTAACCTCAACTCATTTTTTTCAACTACTAGTCTCCAAAAAGTGGAAGCAATTGAAGTACCATAAACCAATTTGCATAACAGCCATACCTCAATCATTGAGCTTTTACTCAAGAATTGTAAAACAGTTAAAAAAAACCAACTACCATAGACAACCTGCTATATATAATCCTAGGCACATAAACAACCAAGTTCAAAAGGGATTGAGCGGCCTATTTTCCTGTGTTGTGTGCTTCATATTTTATAGCTATATATATATATATATATTACATGATCCAAACAAGAGTAGTACAATTCCACTAGTTTGTGTCTAATACGTTCGTGGCAATTGTGCATTGTACATAAGAAAATGTATACCCATAACACCCAGGGAGAGCTCTATTTATTTCCGCATGAATTATAAACACTTACCTATTTCAAAACCCGGTATACCACTCGCAATAAGCAGGACAGAATCCACTGAATCTCTACAGCCAAGGCTATTTAAATCACCAACAGTCTCTACAAGTCTGCCCCTACTAATCTGCAATGCATAACAGTAATGACAAGGTGCTGTTAGAACTTGTCAAGTAACACAAATATTTTTTTGTGCTAAGTGCAGGGAAATATGCAAGAACTGATGGATTTATATTACGTATTTACCTCGGATCCATTACACCACAACCTGTTGCACCCAACCCCACCATCCAAAAAATTAAGTGATAGGAAAACCAGCTTGGTGGGGTCTTTTTAACTACTATACTAAAATATCAAAAAAGCTTGCAATAACAAGGAGTTTTGGGTAGATACTAGTTACCCCTTCCCAATGCAATCGGCTATCACAAAAAGAAAAAACTGACGGATATTTAGCATCCCATTCATATAAATAGGCCCACTACTAGCTTACACCCAAAATGCACCCATTACTCAAAAAAGTCGCCCATTTCAGATCATGGTTTTAACCACTTCACTGAGTCTCCCTTCGGACCTCAGCAAAAGCTGGGAGCTCGGCAACCCAGGACGCTAGCATTTTCTCCGTCGCCAATTGTCTCTCCAAAAGTCCTTCCCACTTCTCCTGCATCTTGTCAATTTCAGCTCTATGTATCTCCGCATCCTTCTTATTTTTTGCTACTAAATCATTGTACCGCTGCTCCCGCTCACGATCGCGCACTCTAGTAGGTTCTGGTATCACCATCTCACCTAATCCCCGTGCATAGCCTGGCCGACTTCCAAGTACCTCCCTAAATATTTTTGCTGCTGCCTCTTCAGTTCGTTGGGATGGTTCTAACTGATTCATCTTCCCAACCATGGATTTATGCACGTGCAACTCATTAGTTATAATATTGCCATCAAATGAACACTTCACCCAATACATTTGCTGAAATAAAATTCATAATAAAATTAACCTATACAGTAAACATGTATAGGCTTGCATGTAATGCACGAAGACTGACATGCTTTTCTTCTGTGACAGGCGTCACAAATTTTTCCATCTTCTTCGACCAACGAGTTGCTTTGTAGTAGTCCACCATGTTCCCTGGTCCATTCCTCTACACATAGTTTTCATTAGAAAGTCCATTTGACACTTGTAATGAAATAACCAAGTTCGTCAAGCTTAATGCAAGAAAAAACATATACACCAGAAACGACATACTGCAAATAACATCATTATTGCCCAGGTTTCCTGCATTAATGCATGGTTTTAATCATCAAAAGGTGAAGGGCTATTGCATTCTTTTGTTTAATTTTGCTAATTAAGGACTACCTTATCTAGACTGATGCAATTGATTGCTAATTTAGAAGGACTGCTTTAATTTTGCTAATTTTGCTAATAGTGTGTATGTTACCGTGGCGATTTAACAATTAGAGAAGGTAGGCACAGTCTTTGAATGTGTACACAAGGATTTTTGCTCAACTCCTCAAGTCAGATTCATGTGTGACTATTAATGTTTCAAACTTATTGATTCTTGAAACCCTGAATTACTATAGGATCATGTCTCATGATGATTACAAATAAATGAGTAAAAAGCCAGAATTAATTGAGATATTGGGATCACTTGCTTATACAACTCATGTACCTGCAAACGATAAAGCATAAACAATAGAACTTGTTTTGCCTTTTTAACCCATGACAAGTGGTAAATATGGCGAGGACTTTGAATAATAATTAATTAGCAAAACTTATCAAAAAAATAAATTAATTAGCATCTAACTAACCATGAATCTTCATATGCATCTGCTGGTACTATTTGTTTTTTTTATTCACAATGAAGTTATAGCTGAAAATTAAGCAAAGCACCCTATATAACTAATTCAATTAATTCGTTGTATAGAATATTACATGTTCCTCTAGCATCTGGACGAACGATCTATGCCCTGCTGTGTGATTAGTATTGAGCCTCTTCCGGTTTTCCTGATTTTGCCTTGATAGTTTCTACCATAAAAATATCCATAGTTATGCCCCAGTGCAAACAACACAAACAAAAACATGGGTTAAAAAGTAAATCAGTACATTTTTCAGCTATGAATTAAAAAACTGAAGTGGACATACTTTGAAGGCTTCAGATCCCCATCGACCACATAGCTTTACCCATACGAGCCTATCGACCAATGTGGGCCCAGACGCCAACGCTGCTTCATAGGTCTCATAAGCTTGGTACTTCTTGTGCAACTCGTGGTGGAAGGCATTGAATCTCTTCCTCAGCTGTTTCGTTATTGCTAGTCGACGATTTTCTTTTTCCCAGTCTAATTCAAAGTCACCCTACATATACCAAAACGTAATATATTAAACTAGTTAAGCTTCCAAGGTGACCCACTATTATGCTTCATGGAAAAACACAAGAGGAATTCTTACTAGGACTCGTTCAATTAGCTCATTCTTCGTTGACTTGGGTACATCACTCCATCTAGCATAGCTCATGTCTAAATGATGTTTTACTAACCATGTGACGCGTGTTGTGTACATTGACGCATTTTCGCAACAAGGCGTTGTTTCCCCATCATTAATCTTCAAAGGGATTCTCCCATGCTTCCGCAATTTGTCAAACTCGGTGCTTTTGGCAGGGCCACGTCCACGTTTAGTAAGAACCTGGTTGACAGCTAGGCCTGTAGTTGCATCCATATATGTATTAGAAACATGAAATGAATACATAACATAGTTCACAATAGCCCAGATAAATTTATTTTTTAAAGAATCTAATTAAATTCTTAAGCAATAACTATCTTTACTAATTTCATCTCTTATAGGCGAGGGTTGTGGTGCGGGATTCACAAAAGGAGTGTGCTCTGGATACGGGGGAAACCCAGGTGGATTGGTGACCCCATGTTTTGAGCCACGTCCATGTTTTGTAAGAACCTGGTTGACAGCTAGACCCGTAGTCGCATCCATATCTATATTAGAGACAGGAAATGAATACGTAACATAGTTCACAATATAAAAAGTCACTCTATCGTTTAAAGAATCTAAATAAATTCTTAAGCAATAACTATCTTTACTAATTTCATCTCTTGTAGGCGAGTTTTGTGGTGCGGGATTCACAGAGGGAGTGTGCTCTATATACGGGGGAAATCCAGGTGGATTGGTGACCCCATGTTGTGGGGGATTCACAGGTGCAGTTTGCTGTCGTCGAATTGGAAACACAGGCAAAGTCTCCCAAACTTGACTGGGAGGCTGTGTTGAGTCATCCGAGCTGGGCTCTGATTCAACTGTGGAGCTATTATATGTGTTGATGCGACACCCGCGTGGTCGGCGGTGCCCAGATAAAAATGAATGATCCACTTTGGCGTTGAACACAGATCTCCTCCCTCTTCCACGTCCTCTTCTTTCCATCACATCGCCTGCAAATATCAAGTCATTATGTTGCAACAATCATGTGTTAACTACAACAACAACTTCCCACTCATGAGTCGAGTGCATAAAAGATCTAAGTGGCTATGTGATTATATTTGCAAATTGAACAGACAACAATACCAATAAAACTATTATATCTAATGCTTTTTCAAGGTTAATTATGCACTCCCATTCTAGTTTAAGTTAATAACTGATACAACGATTAAAGTTATCAATTATACATGCAAGATGTTAGATAATGGGTTTCCTGTGGCTGTCATTTTGTCCAACTACACCTTGATTGACGTGTATAAACACTTATGATTGCAACATAAGTGTTTTTAAATAAATCCATTTGACTCATTAAATAAATCCATTTGCATGAACTACCATCATTCATGGGTGCTAAAAAACACTTTTGAGTAGTAGAAGAGTATATTCTAATCCAACCACAGAACACACCAAAAGCATGCGCATGGGGATGAAATTAATTAATTATTGGCTGAACAAGATCTAGTTACATGCAGAATGCCTATGCTTGCTGCCAGCCTTAATTACACTTGTTAAAAACCAAGGAATGGGATCCCCATGCTTGTTGCCAGTAGTAGGGGAAGCATGTTAGATTTGTAGAGAAAAGATGTTAACTGTTCTATTTTATTATTGATGCATTGTCTGCGCTTGATACTCACAACCATTTTTAACTAAAATGCATAACAATTAACATGTGGTTGTTGCAACATCAACACAATAGCCAGCTTTAACCTAAAATCACTACCATCATAAATAGAACAGTTTAATTAACTTGAAATGTAGGCTTATGTGTAAACCCCATTTAACCAATATAGATGCACTCTAACCAGGTATTTTATACACATTCCCAGTATTTTATACACAATTTTTGGTGAATTTTTTTCTCTCCATATTTTAAATCTGAACAAAAGATTTGTATTCCTTCAGATTTGCATGGTTGGGTTTTTTGAATGATGCATGTATGTTTGAAGATAGGTTGAATATGCATGGTTGGATGTATGTTGCATGTATGTTGGATGCATGGTTGGCAAATAAACTGCAACACACATTAGGCTTAAATTTTAGGTATACTAGTCAGGAACACAAGAAATGAAAACAACTGAAAAAAATCACATGCATAACCCACAATAAATTTTAAATAAAATGTGCCAGCCCCACTGTCAACTGAACCAAAAATATATGTCGTCTACAGCATGCACCCCTAGCTGGTGAGAGGGGAAAAAAAAAGGTGTAGAGAAGGCCTCCACTCTGGTGGCTATGTGATTAAAAAAAAAAAGTTAAGAAAAAACATACCTCTATCTACTATGAGACGCCTACCACACAGCAAAGTAGAAATTCTTCTTAGAAGGGTTGGAGAATGGAGGGTGCTGTTATATAGAGCAAAGATAGAAGTAGAGAACCAGGTATGTCCAGCTGTGGTTATAAACACTGCTTTCACAGTTTGCTGGAGGGAAGCTAACACTTTGGAGGGATTTTTTGGTCCGGTTGAATTATGACAAATCCTTCTATAGATATCTCCTCTCTGCCATGCTGAAACTGAAGTGGAGTACTTATGTAGAACTGTGCACAGTATGGAACTTCTCGGTGATAGCCTTTCCTTACCGAAATTTCTGGCGGTCTTGTAAATATCTCCCATCAAGCTGAGTGTAGGATTTTGTAATCTCCCGCCCAAGGTGCAAAAAAGCAAAATCTGTCGGCGCCAATTTTGGTCTAGTTTGTCTGAGACCCAAATTCTGGTTTGCATGGAAACAGTTCCTGTGCATTGTAGATAAACGCTTGATCAGATGTATTTAACTAAAATGTTATTAGTTAAGGGAATCCAGATTAACATTGAATATTTTAAATATTGTATTGAAAATTATGCATGCAAGGGAATATGAAAAGACTCATACATGTGACGCAACCCAAGGGAATATGATTAACCTGGGGCTCCAAACATTTGATTATTTTATAACTTAGTATGGCTACAGTAGTACGGGTCACTACATATATTATAAAGATATAGAGTAATTCAACGTATTGGTAGAAATATATATTGGAGAATTGTCAATTTAGAAGGCGTCTTAATGTTTTACTGTAAAAAATAATGACTATATATATATTTCATATTTGCCACTCAGTCTTTTGGTAGTACAATCGAAAATCCCCATTTTAGAATTGGCATAGTTTGCTTTCTTTGGAAAAAACCCCCATCTTCAATGGCACACTTTCTAACTTTGGCAACCCGCTTGTTTGGATATACATTTCTGCAACAAACACTAGTTTTAATTAGAAAAATTGAAATTGCTGGTTGTCATATGATGCTCAACTGCATTGTGAATTAGTTATCAATTTCGATTTTGCCTTTGCATTAAAAATAACTTAAGCTTAGTGATGACAAATGCTGAATAACATAACCAATTATTAATCTTTAAAATGCTTCTATGCTGTCACAAGCACCAATTTAATGCATTTTCTAACCCAGCCAGCTTTTTGTTTTTTTTTTTGTTCATCAAACGTAAGTAAACCCAGCCAGCTTTCTAACCCAGCCAACTTTTAAACAACCTCTAAATCACCAGCACACAATATATAATCATTGTTAAACTTGCTCTCATTTATAATTGAAATATATACAATTAGCCTCCAAGTGTGACTAATAAAAACAGTTTAATTGCATTTTTTAATAAGTTATCTTATGAAGCTGGGTTGTTAATAAATTGAACAGCTTTGTGAAGTGTGTCCTGTATAATTAATTGGGATGCTTTGATTATTATTGGAACTAGCATTTACTGTGACTATTTCCTGGATTGTTGTGAGTTTTTAGTCCACATTCCCATATGGACATGCTAAATTAATGTAAGCAGTTTAATGGCAATGAGAAGCTCAAACATTGCTTCCTCTGCATTCCACGGCAACAGCAAGTTTGTCAAATGATCTTGCTATGGAAAAATATGTGCTGCAACAAAAAATCACATACAACAATCAGCATGTTAGTGAAGTGTATGTGGTCCATATTTCATGATCAGTGAAAAAAGTGTATTGAAAAAAGGCAGACATAATTTATAGACTCGGCAGCATATGGGTACAAACAATGCATCTCATGTCGAAAAAGTACATTACTTCACTTGGAGCATACACTTGTTGAAAAATATGAGATTGCATTTTCGTCATATATACAGTATGGAGGCATCTTTATTTTATTAATTAATAAAAGGTATCATATAATAAAGCATACCATTTTAGCAAGGCCCTAACATAGCCATGGTGAACAACCTATTCCGATACCAACTCCTCATCTGTGGACAAGTATTCCACTTCGGAATATTCCCCATCTCCATATGCATCCGTTGAACCAGACATTGCAATGCAATCGTCCATTCCTGCTTCACCTGTCATACCCAGTTCGCATGCATCAATAACAGTGGGCTCTATACCAATCCTATTCAATGGAGTTGGGACAGGGACATCATCACATTGCATAGGTAAGTAATCTGATGATGGTTCATTTTCTTGATATACATCATCCTCATTGTCATTACCATCAAGGTTTTCCAATCCCCTCCTGCTTGGCGGAACATCATAAACATTCATATTTGTAAACTTCTGCACAACATGCCAATTTCCCTTCATTCTTAGATCTCGAATGTAAAAACACTGTGAAGCTTGGCACGCCAAGACAAATGGTTCGTCCTTATACCAAGTCCTGTCCATGTTGATACTAGTCATATGGTCGTCTATTCGTATCCCTCGTTTCTTATCACCAACATCAAACCAAGCACAACTAAACAAGTATACTCGACGCCCTCCCATGTAATGTAACTCCATCACATCATTGAGAATACCATAGAAGTCGATACTATTAGTCTGTTGGTCACCGATTACCAAAACGCCCGAGTTCTGCGTCCGGCGTCGAACTTCTAGTTGCTTTATATGGAACCTCCTCCCATTTATGACACAAGCAACATAAGATACAACCCAACAGTCAGGACCGCAAGCTAACGCATATAAATCGGCGAAGACATCAAGTGGGTTGGTGGCTCGCTGCTCTTGAACCTATATGACAAGTTGAATATGTAGTGAGGGTGGAATCTAATTGTCAATTTAACCCGTACAACCAATTGAATAGCTATCTATCAATAAAAAGACAAACATCATGGTAACTTACACGTTCCTTGAACCACAAGGGAAACTCTAGTTGATGCATTCTCTCAACAGTTGCATGGTTGTTCACTTGACATCTCTCATAGTGCTCCCTGGACACGACACACATTAGCAAGATAACCAAAAATTAGTATACCTCAAACGGGGCATCTCCACCAATCATGGTAACAACACAAAGCATAGAGAAACACAGGTTGAATCTATGTTTCCATGTGGTATTAAGGATACTTACGCCAAGTAGGGTTGAATCTCAGAACAGTTGTTAAGCACATACCAATGGGCAATGTCAATGAGTTTATCTTCTAATCGTTGATTACAAGCTACACCCAATGGACGGAGTTTTTGGTTAAAAATCGAAAATCCATCTGTAGTAGGCTCTTCCTGTACATCAACATTGCGGTCCGGTCGATTAAACCTCGTTTCAATATCATTGAGATACATTGAGCAAAACGTCAGACATTCAATGTGAATGTAGGCTTCCGCTATTGAACCCTCTGGCCTTGCTTTATTTTTGACATACCGCTTGAATCTGCCCAAATACCTCTCGAAGGGGTACATCCAACTGTACTGTACTGGCCCACCAAGAATCGCCTCACGAGGTAAGTGGAGCGCCAGGTGCACCATCACATCGAAAAACGAGGGAGGAAAGATCATATCCAACTTGCATAGAATGCTTACTATGTCACTTTCAAGCTGCCGTAGGCGAGGGACATCAAGTGTTCTTGAACATAACTCTTTGAAGAAAATGCTTAGTTCTGTTAATGCCAATGCAATATCACTCCTTAAGTACCCGCCAACGGCAATAGGTAGCAAGCGTTATAAGAGGACATGGTAATCATGGCTTTTCAGCCCCGTGACCTTGCAATCACGTAAAGAAATACAACGAGAGATATTGGATGCGAAACCATCAGGAAATTTCACATTGGCAAGCCAAGAACAAAGTCCCTTTCGTTCATCGTCATGTAACATGTACAGTGCATGAGGCATCATTATTTTTACACCTTCACGCTTCAAATGCAATTCCTTTCTAAACCCCAATAACTCCAGATCACATCTAGATTTTGTATTATCCTTTGTTTTACCAGGAATGTTCATTAAAGTGCCGAAGATGTTATCAAATATATTCTTCTCAATATGCATCACATCTAAATTATGCCGGAGACTCAGTGATGACCAATAAGGTAACCTAAATAGTATGCTGTGTTTTGTCCAGTTCAACTCTTCAACGGTTCATTTTCTTTTCCTATTTGATTTTCCGAAGGATACATCCCCAAGCATTTGTAGCTGACGTAATAGCTCTGCTCCTTCAAACACATTTGGTGGCATGCGATGGTCTTCTTTACCATTAAATAGGGATTTTTTCTTCCTCCAAATGTGGTCTTGCGGGAGGAAACGTCGATGCCCCATGTAACAGTGTTTTCGGCCATACTTCAACCAATTACAATCATTGTTGGCATTGCAGCATGGACATGCTAGTTTTCTTTTTGTTGACCACCCAGAAAGATTTCCGTATGCCGGAAAGTCATTGATTGTCCACATTAAAGCAGCATGCAGCTTGAACATTTCCTTCGTGGCTGCATCGTAAGTGGTGACCCCATGTTCCCAGAGTTCAAGCAATTCATCGAGCAAAGGCTGCAAGTAAACATCAATGTCATTCCCTGGTGATTTAGGGCCAGGAATAATTAGGGATGTCATAAAGAATCGTTCTTTCATGCATAGCCATGGAGGCAAATTATATGGGACTAAGATCACTGGCCAGATGCTGTAAGGCTTAGTCATGTTGTTGAAGGGATTGAAGCCGTCACTTGACAAACCAAGCCTAACATTGCGAGCATCATTAGCGAACCAATCATGGGATTCATCAAATGACTTCCAACACGCAGAGTCGGCAGGATGACGTAATTTATTATCATCTTGAACTCGTGCATTTTTATGCCATCTCATTTCAGATGCTATCTTAGTAGACAAGAAAAGTCGTTGCAATCGTGGCTTTAACGAAAAATGCCACAACACTTTTTGAGGGATCACCCTTCCACTATTTGTAGTTGGCATCCATCTGGATGCCTTACATATAGGGCATGAATCCAGTGAAGAATTTTTCTTCCAGAATAAGATGCAATCATTGGGACATGCATGAATTTTGTTGTACTTGAAGCCCAAACCTCGCTCCAAGGAACAGGCCTCTTCATATGAGTTTGGCAGTTCAGCATTTGGAAAAGCAGTCTTCAGCAAAGTCAGTAGCATATCGAATGACTTGATTGACCAACCTCCAACAGTTTTTATGTGTAACAACTTCACAATGAACGACAGTTTCGAGTAATTTGTACAACCCTGGAATAATGGACTTCTGGCATCCTCTAATAATTGGTGAAATGATGACATTGGCACTGATGTCGAGACTGAATTCGGGTTTGGAAATCCAGTACTGATTTCAGGGACATCAATATTTGTCCCAGCCCGGATGTCATCTAACATATCTTCCATATTATCAATGAAATCGTCATCATCACCAAGACACCCATCTTCATCGCCCACGTCCCAATTATGGGTTTCCTCCTCACCATGGAAAATCCACTGCGTGTAAGTCGGAGTGATCCCATTCAAGAACAAGTGACTCTCTACTGTAAGTATAGGCAGGAAGAGATTATTACTACATATTATGCATGGACACCGAATTGAATCACTTCCCCTAGCGTGGTTGCTAGCCATTTCAAGAAACTTGGCAACGCCCTCAACATAAGCAGGTGATCGGAGTCTGAGGCCCTCATTCATCAAACTTTTATCCATCTAATGAAGAATGATACAAGGTAATTAGTTAACACTCAAAAAACTATCGACACGAGGTGAATCTGGGTACCATAAAGTGCTAGCACAAGTGCAGGAATTTCTCTCTAAAAAATACATAGAATATTATATGTAGGCATGCATAAACAAATTTGTTTTTCGTTGCCTAGCCTATTCGAGAAAATGGAGAAGTAAGGTTTGTAGTCAACTTATTAAGTTTATAGAATTCATAACTGTTGCAAAACCCAATGTAAAACTACATGGCGAGCTTTAGCAATAGACATGACATCTATATAAAATCATTAGAATCACTATATCATTGCTATGGAAAAATATGTTTGAAGCAAGGCAGAACCTGTTCCAGGGATGCAGTTGGGATTTTGACTTAAAAGTTATAGCTAAATTAACATGGAGAGATAGGCAGCAATGTATGAAGCATTTTGGTCATTAACAATAGGTAAAGGAAAAAGCATTAGAGAGGTAGCTTCCCACAAGTATGTCATATACATACTTGTATGTGGCTTTTTTTACAAAGTGTACCTATTGTTTTTAAGGTGGATAAAAAACAGATAAATGGTTTTAGTCAGCCCAATGGAAAATGACAAGTGCTTGGAAACACAACTCTATTCAATATCTTCAAGAATGTAAATTCATATTCAATAAATAGAACAGTTAAAATATCAGAGGTATTGTGGTGGGTATCTCACTGCCATAATTAATTTTTAACATGAGTAACTACTCAAGCTTTGGGAACAGCTCACATAGGAGTTGGGAATTTATTTTCCATCTTAATTAGTTTTGGCCAAGGTCTTTACATATAACTGATTTGATCCCATGCAAAGAAACTTACTAGATTCACATGCAAACCCATCCCATGAAATACTCATAAAGCTGTATAACCATAAAAATATTGCCAACGATAACCATAAAATTATTGCCAACGATGAAAAAAAGCAAGTTAACTTAATATCTTCAAATGGTAGCACCCATAACAAAGTGCGCATGCAAACTATGCTGTAACAATCTTTGAGTTCACATGGTAATTCTCTAGTATCATTTTATGACATGTCTCTTGTAACATTTAATGCTGAAGTTGTGCGTAAAGAAACGTTGCTAATGAAACCATCTCTACAATTAATACACTCCTCAGTTCAGAATTTTTTCTGTCCATACAAGTGTCAGAAAATGTTGGGCACATACTAATGCATAGCCCTTAGTATTGTGTGACATAATAATTGGAAGCTTGCCAGGTCAAAGTGGTCACAGGCATGCATTAATACAGGTAAACGAAGTGTTTTCCATGGGGTGGTGTATTAATACTAATAACAGCCAATCCTATGGAAATATGCAATGCACATAGTGAATTTAAGAGACGAGTGCGAGGAGAAAAAATATTGTTGACATAAGAAAAAGAAAAGAAAAGAATTTGTATATGAAAGAACTAGCAACAGAAGTCTTATGTGCAGTGTACCTCCGTGGATTTTTCTCCATCTAACCAAACTAACATAGTAGCTGTGATTAATACTGGGTAATTGGGTTATCATAAATGGAACGATATACTAACAAATCTGTCAGCTTTCACAGCTTGTATTTGTGTCCAGAGTTCATAATTACTAGCTTCTCACCTCTCAAAAGGAGTTAGTCGTTCAAATCAAATGCAATAAAGAGAATATGAACAGCACCCCAGTGTTTTTTTAGCATTAATAAAATTAGAAAAATACACAATTAAAATCCTGCACCTTAAAAACACATTTTTTGCAATAACACGTCCATTTCCAAATTAACAACAAAACTGTCATGCCCATCAGCTAGCAGCATGAGAGTTTCATTCAACCATCGAACCACACAATTGTACTCAGGTTCGCAGCATATAGAAGGCAAAAATAACATACACACCAGAAATCAATGAGGACTCATTCTGTGGTATATCTTAGGTATGGACATGTAACTTTTTAAAATTATAAGCACTCCTAAAAATAGACGCAGCAAGTGCAAAGTGACAAAATGGATACAGGGGAGATTTCGTAGGATTCTCTGTCAATCCTTATCATTATCCAGTACCCAAGTCGCATGGCAATGCACAACAATTATGGAGAACAAGACACGGTGAATGAGAGCGGAAATCAAACGAAATGGGGATGAGTTACCTGTAGGGTTTAAAAAAGTCGATACGTCGAGTAAATAAATTCAAGAAATACAGGTACCACTTCAGGCTGGCCACTATCCACCGTCGCAGGAAACAGAATTCTCACAATCGCAGAGTGATTGATGGAAGGTTCAATCGAGGGCATTCGGTAGGCGCAGAAGGTGAATTTGATGGCACGCGAAGTGAACGATTTTCTGGGTAAAGATCGATTGAAAATATTTTTGTGGATAAGGGAATAATGAGAAGGGGGAAATTTTTCGTGAGCTGGGCTGGTTTGATTTCAGGGGTTTGGTGTTCTATGAGTTCACCTTTGAGGGAGAATAAGAAGGGGGCTGTGGTTTCCTTTTGACTTGAAACAGACGGAAAAATATTTGGTGTGTTTTGGCGCTTAATTGGGATGAGTTGCTGTTATAATCAACTTACCAGCTTTTCCTTATCGTTGCAAAAAATAATAAAAACTTGTCACCGAAAATGTCGCTGCAAAAAGGTTAAAAAGCCGCTGCATTAGAGAAGGGGTCCACCGGGGAACATCTATTGACAATTTGCTGTAAAAGGTTAGCGGCGATAATGAAAACGCTGCAATAGGTGCTTTTTTGCAACGTTTTCTGTTGCAGCCACAAGGAAATCGACGCAATAAGACTAAATTCTTGTAATGTCAGAAAGGGGCTTCTAAATATTATTGGGCGTGAAAATGGACATGAGGATCATATATATATATATATATATATATATATATATATATAGAATGTGCAACGTCCTTTCTTCCAAATGAATTCAAATTTTCAATGCAGCTAATTGTTCATTTCTATGAGCCAACATGTTAGTGGAATCTTAAGCTGTCATCAACAATTATTATTCCATGTATTTGGAAGTCTTTCTTCTTCTTCTTCTTTTTCTTCTTTTGATCTTGCTTTCTCTTTGTGTACTTTGGGTGTCAAAGTTTTGGAAGGTCGTTGACTGATGACCCTAGCTAGTAGCTAAAGTTTGGGTCGTGGATGGGGTCTTGGTAATTATATAGTTGGTATCACAATTATTTATATATGCTTCCAAAACAAGAAAAGTTAACTAAAAGCATTATTATTTATTCAATGAACCAGTTCACTTTGAGTACGTATATCAGTGCATGTCAGCTTACAAATCCGCTATTCACATAAATCAGATTATATGTATTATAAGAAAATTATTTATTTATTATTATTTATTAGTTATAAATAGTCTATATTAATATGTTTTAATTACAAATAATCTTTTTTATCGTAAATATTTAATCATTATTTTCTTTTTCTTTTTTTATAGTGACAGTGGTATCATCTCCCAAAACTCGAATAGTTCCAGCATAGATCCAAGATTTTTCTTTTTTTTTTGGTTTTCATTTGGGATCGTCAAGATGTGACCAGTACTTTAATGGGTTATGACTATAATTTATTGGATTGAATATGAAATATCACTAAAGAGTGAAGTTGAAAGAGGCTGAGCTCATCAGAGGTAGACATTATTGTCACGTATCTACTTTTACAAAGTTTTCAGCTAAAGCTTTTGAAGCTTTTCAATGTGTAATCGAATTGGCTAAATTTGATTGAGCAAAGATCAATTAGGCCCTTTTGCTGTGGATAAAGTTATATGGAAAATTGTTTGTCATGGTCTGTGCTGGCTAGCTAGCTAATCAGACCGTCGACCCTCAGGCACTAAATGATACTCCAATCAATCTTTCCATTTAGATGATCTTCTTCAATCCTTATAGCTGTTAAAAGTTCTTCTACCTATAATTATTGTTATATATTTTTTGTACACTCTACTGATCTGACAAGCTAAAGCAATTATATTTTATATAAAAAAATTGATCCAACGACCAATCACATTAATAAAATACGTAAAAAGTTAGCAAAATTGACTACACATATATTTTTTTGAGTTGATTAATGATACTTAAGTTATCAAGGTAGTGGTGCTATAGTCTGTAGATACCCAATGATAGGCGAGATTAATGTTTTTTTTTCATCTTGAATTTTGTCATTAAATCACACCAATTGACGTGTCGTCATATTTTAGGTAATTTTTCTCAATAATCGACTTGTAAAATTATTTAAATGTAATATATCATTCAGTATGACTAATAATAAATAATAATATACGGATCCCAATAAAGAATAACGTTATTCTATATTAATCATGATATTTAAAAGTACTGAGTCGAAATTTAATAATCATCCAAGTTAGGGTTGTTTAGAGGTCCCTCCATGCCAACTAGTTGCGTAAATGGATGAACGAGTGTTTCTAGTTTCTTCCATTATTGAACTAAAAGTACAATAGATTGGGAACATACATGCATGTGATAAGCTCAATCAACAAATTAATTAACGGTGTGTGTAGGTTGCGTCAAGTAATTTAAGTACGTTACTCGTCATGTGGGGTTCATGCATTCAAGGATTCCTAAAAGCGACCACTCCATGCACACTCCCATTATTATTATTATTATTATTATTATTATTATTAGTTTTTTAAGTAAGCATATTTCATTATACTAGAAACATGATATAAGAGGAGGGGGTGGAGTTTCCCTACAATCACCCCACAACAATAAACAACAATGTCAAAAAAGTAGAAAAAAAAAATTTATTTGACACCAATTTCTTGGTCTCTACACATGCCATGAAGGATGCCATCTTATAATTATAAGATAAATAAAAAAGTGTTCGTGGAAAAACTAACAATAGAACTACCACTGGAAACAGTGAATCCTCCGCAAGAAGTGGTGAGGGTTGCGGGAGCATTGTTACTCTTTGTCTGAAATAAATTGAAATAGAGGTCTACGATCCCTCGAGCAGGATCACGGATTATTGAAAGCAAAAAGGCAAGATAGAAACAGCCAAAACCGAGTCGCCGACAAGAGTCCATCGATAGCTCACGCAACACCTTAAGCAAAGAAAAACGAGGCCAAACGAGAGAAGCAAGGCCTCCAATGCCATTAGAGTCAAGCGTGGCTCCGAAATCAGCCTCAATCCGCTATTACTCGTGACCAACGCACACGACAAGAGTTGCATGTGCAGTCAACTCGTCGAGGCAGTCTTCTTTAGCGAAAATGAAGATCAGCGACAGGGGAGGATGCTGGAGCCACGCGTGATGGTTGGAGGTGGCCGGAACACAGGAGATCGGCTATTGGCACTTGTGGACAGAAAGTAAACTAAACTGAATAGAAACATACCAGAAAAATAATTAAACTGGAAAGAAAATGGTCGAAAATAAATGAGAGGAGGTGGTAAGAGCCGAGGCTCTGACCCAATCAATGGCCCATGGGAGAGGACGAAATTAGAGAGGAAGTAAACAGCGTTCGCCTAATTTGAAAGAAAACAGGTGAGAGAGACTTTTTTGTAAACAAGACATTCCTACAGAGTCCCATTAATTAGTGCATATAGAGTCCAAACCCTTATCCTTTTTACTCTGGGATCCTTTATTCTCGATCGCCTATCCTTCCAAAAACTACAACTAATAAAAAAAAAACAGTCCCAATATATATTTTTTTCTAAAAACATTTGGTTGGAAAATTACTTAAATTCCAAATGGTAATTTAGGCCTGATTTGGATTAAAAGTTCATCTCAATTCATCTCAATCTCTTTATTATATTTTTTCAAATCTTCATATAAAATATAATAAATAATTTAATTTTTTCAAATTTCAATTAACTTTTTCAAATTTCAAAATAAGAATATTAAAAAATATTCTAATAATATTTTATTCAACTTTAAGAACTATTCTCAACTCACCTCATCTCATCTCTCAATTTAAATATATTCTTAATTTGCCTCTTTCAGGAAACTAATGATGAAAGCTTAATTCCACGTTTCAATTATGCAATTAATTCCCATTAATCTTTAATTTAGTACCTGATCATAAACGTTTGCTAGCTGTTTTGTTCATAGAGAGAATATGTACTAGTACACATTTTGGTTTTTGAAATGTAGGAAACTACTCTATTCTCGAGCCGGTATCATGTAGAGTAGAGCACACTTTATAAATTATTTACATGGTATAATTGATTTGGAATATAAATTTTAAGTTTAAATCTTATAAATCATTAATAAATTTTAGTACTATGTAATGATGTTGACGATGGAATACTACTCTCTTCTACACTATGACTTAAAAATAAAATAACTGATATTGAATATTATAAATATTTGAGTATTAGATATTTATTACTTTGTGAAGATATAATTTGGATTGGGACTGGAAAATATTTTACGAAACTTGCAAAAAAATCTTTGGTTCGGTCAGATATTTAGGCTTTAAAATCTATTGAGCCGGCCCTTAACACAATGATCCAAGAAAAGTAGGAAGCTAATGATGTTGAAATCTATCGAATCTTCGGAAGAGACATTCTAAAATATTTATTGTTGTTATGATATGAGAAATGATAGATGCAGTCATGGAATTATAAGCGGCGTGCAATCGCTTTGGAAAAAAGTGAATATATATAGGACCCACATGAAAAAAGTTAACTTTTTTCTAAAGCGACTGCACGCCGTTTGCAACTTCACGACTGTATGTAGCATTACCCTTATGATATTGAAACTCCAAAATCCTGACAAATATATAATTAACACATGATCCAAGTTAAGGGAAGTTGGAAGCTCATGATGTTGATCCAAGGGAAGCTAGTGGAAGATGTGGACTTGGATATTTACATGAAATGAATAGCAAAAAACTAGCTAGAAGAGTAGTTGAAGCCAATTTTCATTTTGGAATTTTGGATTAAGCACTTGTTTATTTTTTTTTAAAGTATATATTAATGCTTAAAACCTTCTCTCTCTCTCTCACTATAAATCGGGATGTATTCTTTGGACACATGCATCTGGCCGAACCAAAGATCTTTTGCAACTTTCATAAATTTTTTACTATATATATCAGGATCGGTTTGTTAGGATATTTCAACATTAATGATAAGGGTATTTATTCGAGTTTTAGATTTGAGAATCTGGATTCAAAATTTTTTTAAAATTTTTTCAAAATTTTTAAACAAAAATATTAAAATTTTTAAAAATTATATAAAAATTTGGTTCGAATGAACAATCTTAAGATTCATTGAGTCATTGAGCTGGGACCTAGCTAGATATATACCCAGGGCCAGCTTCAAGTTAATGATCATATATGATCATGATCATGAATATATAGCATGCATGATGTGGAGATGATATATTGAGGCCGCTTTGCTTGCTTGCTTTTCCTATCATGATGATCATCGTGTTAGGAGTCGGTAGATTATTGACATCATGACTTGATGGCAAGTTGCATTAAAGTGGGATCCACGCGCGCTCGATTATGGGAGGACACTACATGTTACATATATATATATATATATGATATACATACATACATACATATATAACATGCATATAGTAGAATTATTTTTTCAGGTGAAAGGAAGATCAGACCGTGTGTCCAAACTAAAATCATCAAAAGACGGACGACCGAGTAGTGATGAGTCAAATCCACGTGCAATCCCACTTTTAATCAAGTTTGCCACGTGTGCATTTATTCTTAATTATTTTAAACTTTTCCATCCACATTAGTGTACTGTACTGTATTGTAAATGATTTCTAATTTCAATGATCAACTTATAAAAGTATTAATTAAATTAATGTAACACATTATATAGTGCGAAGACAGAATATAAAAAATGTAAATAATAATAATAATAATAGCATTACTTCCGTTTTTTATATTCTTTTAGGGTTCTTAAACTTTAGTGTGTTGCATGCATGCATGCATGTCCAGTTTAAAAAACAAAAACAAAAAGGAAAAAAAAAATTGAGGGGGACCAATTATTTATTTTCATATGTTTTGCGTGATCAAAGCATCATGTGATTCATCGTTTCCATGTGTTGATATCGTACGCACAGCCCCAATTACAAAATTTAATTCTCTTTCCCCTAGTCCGAAGATCACATAAATATTCCCTGTTACCACTTATAAATGTCACTTTCTCATTATTATTATTTTTTTTATAGTACTTTCTCATTATTATTGTATCTTTGAAATTATGATTAAAAAAAATAAAACCTATAATTTTAGAAGTTATAATTTATTACTTGAATAATACATTTTATAATACTTGAGAAAATATTTCTTATTTAGTAAATATGTATTAAAATATTTTTAAAGTTAGTTACATTAATTTTTTAAAAATATACAGTTATTTATAAAAAAAAATTATTAAAAATTTAAATTTAAATTTTTTTTAAAATGTATATTTTTAACTTTTTTAAGTGATTAAAATATTTTTTTTATAAATTTATTATATATATCATTTTTTTTAAAAGAGCTTTTAAAAAATCAAAAATATTTTTTAAATTTTGAAACGCAACTTCAAACCATCTCATTTTTTTTTTTAATCCAAAACTCTCAAATTCTTTAATCTAAACAACATTTTTCTAGATTTTTATACAGTTTTAAAATATATAAAATGGGTATACTCATTTAAAAATAGTAGAAAAAAATCTGAGATTCACGATTAAAAATCAACTATTTTATGATAGATTCTAATTTTTTTTTAAATAATTATGCGATATGTGTTGTGTATCTACCATTATTATTGTAGGTAAACAATTGTCTGGTATTAGTTATTCCACGTCACCTTTTAACATGTAAAAGAAAGTTGTCATGTCTATAAAATCAAAAAAGGGGGGGGGGGGGGGGGGGGTGGTGGAAACATAAAATATTGTATTTTTTTGGATGGTCCCTCCCTCACCTTCTACCATCGCCCATCCGTATGTGTTTAATATCCGAGTCTCGCATAATTTTTGGACCTCATGTTTATCCGATGAATGGCCCACACGTAGGCCCATCCTATCCCACTAGGCCAACGAGAATGTTCCTAGTTTTTAGAGTCCTACACGTGGAACACAAGTGGTACTGTGTTGATCGGTCCTCGAGCGGATACCAGGAATTTTTCAGCCACGTGGCTTCGACCATTCCTACAATCAAATAACAACCGAAAAACCTAATGATTCCGGCAGCAAGGGTTTACATAGAGTTTGGTCCCTGACATCTTTGACTGCGTGTCACTCGTGGGCTTCCTTCTCTCGTAAGCGTCAAATACTTATAAATAATTTTTTTTACGGTTTATATTTAATATACTCTATTATAATTCACATAGAAATATTCATATTTTATGACTAAATAAAATAAATTTTTTAAATTTTCAGAATTTTTTATTTACTAATAAGAATATTTTAATTAATTTTATTTTAAAATAGAGATTTTTTTATTTATTCATTGCTTTGATTGTAAATGAGTCTAATCTTTTAGACTGTATGTAGCATTGTCTAATATTTATATGTATACTCTTATACACGTGTTGGCTCTGTATTTTAAAATATTTAATTTTATTTAATAATCAAGAAAGTAATTATTAATAGAAATATATATTTTTAAAATTTTTATTATTAAAAATGTTAAAAAACATACTTAAAAAAATAATAAAAAAATAAAAAATGTTAAATACAATGGATGAGTAACAAGACGATATCACTGCAAAAAGAAATCTAAAGTGTTTTCCATTAATTTATTAAAGAAAAAACATAAAGAGGATACACTTCATAAACAAAAGCGGCGGAACAATGTAGAAAAACATGCCAAAAAGAAAAGTCAAAGGTAACTTTGAGAGATGGACGGTAAATAAAAAAGAAAAATAAACGTACTTATTACGCAATTTTCATATAATAGTTAATAACATATTAAGTTTTTTAAAAAATTTAAAAAATAATAATTTGTCCAATCGTGCAAGTTTCATTTACTTCTAAAAAGAATAGGAAAGGACCTAATTTTTCGGAGTAGAAATGTTAAATTACACATGCGAGGGGATCCCAACAGTGGGTTTTATTTTTTCTTTATTCGGTGCTTAATGATGTATTTGTGATTTTCTTAAAAGAAAATATTTTAAAAAAAATTAAAATATATAAAAATAAAAATTGCATAATTGTGATCTTTCATGTGTGAGGCTATTTTCGAATATTACTTTTATCTTAGTTTTGGCTACATTCAGAATGAATAGTACTACATACAGGTAGATTTGTAGATTAATTTATGTACCAATACATGCTATTTTGCCGCCTTTATAAAATTTGACTTTTTAATCAATTATATTGGATAAATGCACGTATTAATGCATAAAATTACTTAACAACTAGATTTTTTTCTATTTAAAATATATCATCATTCTCAATCCATCATATTATTTATATTACTCGTGAAGCTACAAAATGAAAACTACATTTACAATTTGTGGAAAGAAAAGTCTATGAATAGCAAGGATAAAAAGGCATGGTAAACGAATGTTAAAAGCTAGAATGTCGACTTTCAAGTTTCACAAACTTAAAAAAGTATACTACTTTGAACTTTGAATAGGTATATATATAGCACTTGAAACTTTGGAAAGGGCGGCTATGCCAACCTTCCCATCAACCCATAAAATTTGACAAAATGTAGCATCCCATCAATTATTTTTATTTATTTTTTTATTGTTAATTACTGATAGTAGTTTTATTGTTGATCAGGGGACAGTACGGGCCTCTCTTTCATAAAAGCAATTCGTTTCCTTTAATTTCTATCACAATTTTCAAACACGTTTACGGCATGATATGAATGGATGATGATATCGCACCTAATCTTTTTTCATGCCTGAAATCAAGGATAAAAATAATAAAATACTTACAATGATGGAAGAGGAATTATTAGGAAGCGGTTTTAAGATCAACTTAATTGAAAATAATTATGAGTTATTTTAAATTTTGAAAATGTTAAATTATTTATTTTATTTTATATAAAATTTTAAAAAAATAATAATTATAAAATAATAGGAGATGAGATTGTTTATAAAAACAATCTAAGCTTTAATGTAATTCCAAAAAGAATAATGTGTAAAAATAGATATCAACATTATAATTTATTTTTATATAAATTCTAAATTTCTCTTATTTTTGCACAATTTTTTATTTTTTATTTTTTATTTTTATATAAGTTATGAGTCGTTGCCCAAAATGATCTATAATTTTTCACTCTTGAAACCTCTTTTTTTTTTTTAAAAAATTTCC